>CM076572.1:626569220-627271756 GCA_034641835.2 Pinus albicaulis
GTGTGTGAATCCTAGGTGGTGAGACAACTCCTAGAATATTTCGTTTTTGAAATGCTTTCCATCATCAGAGACTAACCCTTTCGGCACACCGAACCACACGATGACATGATTGAATAAAAACTGTTTCGCGGTTTCTTTCGTGTTGTCATATGTGGGCATGGCTTCTGCCCATTTGGTGAAATAGTCGATGATGATGATGATGTATTTGTGGTTTCCAAACGATGTGGGGTTGCAAGTCATGAAGTTGATTCCCCATTTACAGAAGGGACTAGCTACAACGACCAGGTGTAGAGGAGCGAGAGGTGCTCTTGCCTTGTGAGTGAAGCATTGACATCACTCGCATCTTTTTACTTTCGTGATGCAATCACAGAATAAGGTGGGCCAAAAATATCACACTTTGTTAATTTTTTAGGCGAGCAGCCATTGCAGAGACGTGGCCACCGCAAGCTCTACTATGACAGTCATTAAGGGCTTTCTCATCTTGGTCATGCATGAGGCATCAACATAGGATTGCATCGACACCTAGCCAATAAAGGAAATCTCCCATGAGGAGGTATCGAGGGGCCTAGTGGCGTATGCACCTTCGGTTGTCACATGTGAGCTTTGGATTGAAATTTTTTGTTCATAGAAATAAGAGGATATCTCTGTACCAACGATAGTCAGTCATCACTAGAAAGAGATGTTCATCAGCTAGTGAGTCATTTATTAGGGATCCTTTGGTCTGACTTGGGAGGTCAGTGATGAACCCAGCTAAGATCAAAGGTTTCTTGCTCTTGGGGGAGCTAAAATGTAGGTCAAAATTCTGTAGTATGACTACCCAATGATCATTTTTGTGGTTCATCAAATGGTGGGTCCACATGTATCTCATGGGGTTGATAGCTGCAACGACTGTTGTATTCTACAAGATAATGTAGTTTCAAAGCTTCTAGAATGTGTATTAGGGTTAGGGAAGTTTTCTCTTTGATTTCATACTTTAATGCGGGGCCTGATAATTTTTTACTGATGTAATAAATTATGTTTTCTTTACCATCGGGGCCATCCTGGATTAACACCCCAACTAAAATGGTTTTGGATGCTGACAGATATAGGGTGTAATATTTGTCATAATTTGGTGGGCTGATAAATGGGGTTGAAGATAATGTGCCTTTCAGAGCCTCAAATGATTGTTGGTCTTGATTGTCCCACTTGAATGGGATATCCTGATGGAGAAGGCGTAGGAATACCTGTGCGCAAGTGGCGTAATGAGGTGGTAGCACCTCTTTGATAGTTTGTACTTTGAGGTGGTCCACTCTGATCCCTTTTTGGGACACTATAAAACCTAAAATTCACCCTGCGTTGACACAAAAGACACACTTGAGAGGGTTCAAGCATAGGTTTTATTGTTAGCATATTTGGAATACCAACCGTAATTATTCTAGATTATCGCTTTGCTTCTTGGATCAAACAGTGAGGTTGTCCAGTAAGCGAGGATAAGGTGGGCTAAGTAATGGAATATATAGTTCATGGCCTACTAGAAAGTGGCTCCAGCATTTTTAAGAAAAAATGGCATAACTTGGTATGTGAAAGTGCCCCATGGGGTGGTGAATGTTGTCTTGTATCAATCGGTATGCCGAATTTGAATTTGGTTATACCATGAGAAGTCGTCCATGAAGGATGGGGCCTTGTGTCCAGCGGAAGCATCGATGACTTGGTCGATGAATGTGGTAGGGTAGTTGTATTTTGGATTAACTTTGTTCAAATGTCAGAAATCAATACAAATGCGAATGGTGCCCTATTTTTTCATGATGGGAATAGGGCTGGAAACCCATGATGTGTGAACTATGGGGTAGATAAAATAGGCTTTGTGAGCTTGTCAATTTCTCGCTTAATTTCTTCTGCCTTATATGGGTGAAATTGACATTGTTTCTGGCGTACCGATGGTATGTTGGGCCAGGTGTCAATATGGTGCTCTACAATAGTCAGACTAAGCCCTGGCATTTCTGAATAATCCCATGCAAATATGTCTCTATATTCTTGCAAAAAAATTGTGTAAGAGATTACTTCGTCTGGGGAACATGCTGCCCCCAGTGAGATTTCTTCAATTTTTTCTGGATTTATAGAGATATTTATCTTGGTGGTTGGTGAAATATTGGACATGTTCCCTTCTTTGAACACGTTGGGTGATGGGATGGGATTTTTGAACCATTCGAATTTCCTAGATGGAAGGAAATATTTTGATTCGATTGCATATATCTCATGATTTTCTAGGTTGTTTGGGCCGAATGTTTTTTCGAGAAGAAAAAACAAGCGATGATGCATTACATCCCATGAATAATATGGTTTCGTCATGGCCTGAAAAATAACCTTGTCTGAATGGAACAAGGTACCTAAGGGGAAGTGAGTTTGCATGAGGCCAAGGAGGTGGTTCGATCCTAATAGAGATGGTCAACATAAATGAATAAGATTCCATATTTGATGCTATGGAACCAGACAAGGTCGACAAGGTGCAGACAGATTGAGTTTTCACTTTCGGTGGTACAACTACTTTCGTAGTTGTAGTGGTCTCAACAACAATGACAGATGAGAAAAAAGCACGAGTCATGGTTCCTATGCATGATGAGATGAATTGTATGTTATGTTGTGTGTCATCGACGTTGGGAGGGGGAGGAATTTCCATCGTGGTGGCTTGCATGATAGTAAGTTTAGGTTCCTCCCGAGGTGTACCAAGGGTACTTGCACTTTCCTGGATTTGGAAGTTGTGTTGAGTACAAAGGCACCTAAATATTTCCATTAAGGGGCACGACTCTGTTTCATGGTTATGGCCGGTGAAAATGGTGCACGGTATCACAATGTTGATTGAGTAGATGGTATAAGAACCAAATCTACTATTTGTTCTTGAAGTGGACGCTTGGAAAGGATCAGGAGTTGCGGTATGATGTTGATTTTTCCATCTCTGAGTTTTTGGTTTTGGAAGGGATAGCTCCTTTGGGGAGTTTAGCCTTAACGCTTCTCTTGCTGATCATAGCCTTGGGAGGTACTCAAAATTCATCGTATAGTGTAATTATGATAAAATCCTAGAATAGTAACATGTGATCTTCTCTTGATTAGAGAGATTGATCTACGGGAAGGGGGTGACCATGTGAAGGTTGTTCATAAGGTTATTTAGTTCCCTACATTGATTGAATTGGTGGTTTATTTTATCGCACAACCTACATGCTGTCCTTGGCTGGTCCTAGGTCTTGCTAGGATGGTGTGTTGATTTAGCTCTCCTAACATTTTGGTATTGATGCAGGCCAGGCTGCTTGGGGGCAGGATTCCTTACATTGAGTTGTCTTGGCCCTAAACCAACTATATCCTAGTGGTGTATCTCTAATGAGTGTATGATGTCTATTAGCGGGCGCGCTTAGGAGATGTAAGTACAGTGTCAAGTATGATGGTTGCCTTGACAAACCAAACATTATTGTCTTTCTTCGGTATTCCCTTCCCTCTAGGTTGCTGAAGTGATTGGCTACCATTTGTGGAGTGATTATAGGTTTGGGCATTGGGCGACCAGATGGTTATGTATGTTGCATAATGCACAGGTTGGTCTTATCCGTGGAGGGCAGTTGGGGGTGACTATGTGCCCCCTTAATGGTCTCTTTTCAGCTTACATGAAGAGAATGGGCCTAGTTGTCACATCTTCTTGCGTTGTCGAGATTTACATGGATTATGTATCTGATCCATCTGCTAGGGAGAGGTGTAATATGGAAATGCGTAAGCTGTTTAACGTCAAATGAAATCAGGGGATATAATGGAAATGACAAACTGGGTGGTTGCCAAAACACACCCGACAGGAAGACTAGACTGCCCAGAGGCTGTCATAGTATACAGGGTAAACATGATACCATCTCTAAAATATCTCTAGGGCCGCACAGTTAGTAATGAAATGATCGCGTTCATCATAGAGTGCACAGAGTTGGATGGGAGGTGGGGGGCAATACCGAGGGGGAGGTCATCTCTTAGGAGACTGTATCACCTCATGTGGGTATAAAATGACTCGAGGTTATCCTTCATCCGTTTGCATGGGGGAATTTGAGGGGTCCTCTTGGTATTATTTTTCTAGGGCATGCAAGGCATCCCTATATCATGGCTTCTCCGGGAAATGATGGGTTTAGTGCCCATAATGGTTGCAGATAGCACATGCGTGGTTGGTGTGTAATTCTTTCCCTTGATTTTTTGTGGCATGTTCCTTTTCATGGGAACATGGGGCCGCAACATTTTTTTGGAGCTTAGAAGAGGTTTTAATTCATATAATTCTGGGAAAATATTGGTAGGATGGCCTATGATATCGCTTAATGCACAAGGTTGCAATGCCCTAGGTATGATGGGGTTTTCTATCTTTTTCCCTCTTTTGTTGGTTTTCTTGGTTACTCTAACTAGCGCTACTACGAGAGTCTCATTAACCAGTGTCGCCTCTTGAGTAGTGATGGGGGTTACTACTGGGCCTCCCAGGATGGCTAATGGGACTAGATACCAGGCAGGTATTGCGAAAGGCATGTTTGGAAATTTTACAGTTTCCAAGGCTTGTTGTGACACAAAACCAGGTGGAGGGTATAAGAATGGAGTTTGGGAGATGGTATATGGTAGAAAATTCATTCCAGTAGCCTTGGTTTCTATACTACTAGTCTTTGTCTCCTGGTTGGTTTCGATGTTTAATGATAACATCATGCACACCGGGGCCCCTGTGACATCTGAGATTTATTTAGGTATGATAGGGGACCTCCTAGGAATTATCTAAGGATTGATGATGGTTTGAATTGACTGGGGCCATATTCTTGGTACCGTATGAGAAAATCTAAGCTATGTCCACATAGGGTAGAACGACATCGACAACCATCATGGGCTTTTTATCATAGTATGTTAGTTGGTCAACAATGATGATTTGATCTTCGTGGCGGAACATCATCACTCGGAAAACGGGGGAGGCTATGGAAGTCATGGAATAAATATAACTCCGCCCAAGGAGTATATTGTAGTCAATCAGAGCGTCCAAGACCTCAATGTTTATGAGTACCATTTTTCGAGCCAAGTTAACTGGGACATTATGATATTGACTGATGGGAGTAGAAGGGCTCCCATCGTATGCTCTGAGCGTGATATCACATGGCTTTAGTTATGGAGATCCCAAATTTTTCCAAACAGTCTTGGACATGATGAATGTATTTGAACCCTCTTCGATGATACATCGATGTATAGTGATATTTTGGACTGATACCGGTATCTGAAAGGTGACCAGTGAAAAAATCCCAGGGGTGGCTTTGTCTAAGTCGAAAGACATTAGGTGCAAATCGGAAGGGTCGATGTTTTGTAATGTGGAAAGTAAGGCTTTCCACTATTTTGGGAAATATTGCAGGACCTCTAAAGTTCACATGGTAGTGGGAGATTGTGCTAAATCGTCCATGATTTTGTAGTTGTGGCCCACTTTTGAGTGGTTTCCTATTCACCTAGTTGGACCCTTAGCCATCTTTGGAAGGGGTTCAATAGGTATTTTGGATATAGTCAATTGTGCAGTAGGTGCACTCATGCTTACCCTTGATGAATTGGTGTCTAGGGGGGCATCATAGTTTCGATTCCTCCCTTGGAAGAACATTTCTTTGCTAGTAATGTAAATTTCGTGGTTGTTGTTCTTGGAATAATTTGGGTATGGTTGTTTCTGTTGGGTATTAGCCACTCCTTGGTGGGGGAAGGGCTCCTCCATTACATCGGTTTGCTGTGTAGGTCTCCCTTGTCCACAGTTACCCTGAAGTTTCTTTAGTTCAAGGAGTCTGGGACAGTGATGAGTGTAATGGTCATACTCACCACATGTAGCGCAAGAATGGTTTATCTGTAGACTGGCCCTCTTGTTCCACGCTTGGGAGTTGTTTGGCTCTTGGTGTTATCACAAAATTGCACTTGATTGGCTGCTAATCAGAAAACCCTATGTAACTATTTCAAACTAGCTTGTGACTGAATCTTAGCCTCTTCAGTCTGAGAGGGCACTCTCAAAGGGGTTAATGATATTGATAATGATGAAACTAGATAGCTAACTCTATTTGGAAAATAACTTGATTGTGATGTGTGTAGGTTGAAAAGAGTATAGGTCTGCAACCATTGGGCTTAAGGAGTCAAAAAATCAGTATGTTCAGTGGTAAGGTCTCTTGACATGGAAGTTGAGGCTGGTAAGAGTTTTTAGCAAAGGTAAATCACACATGAAACATAGAGCAACATAACCATTTCATCAATAAAGGAAGTCAGAGCATACTCATATGAATTCTGAGTAATAAAGGTGAAATTCACTACAAGTAGTACACATAAAATATAGATTAGAGAAGCACTAAAAACTCCATGATAATATTAGGTTTGTCAATAAAAAGTCCTTTGTATCACTGATATCATTAAAATTACATAAAGCTGCAGTAGTGCAAAAAATCTCCAACCCTTTACAATTTCGAATATATGCCCTTTAATAGACCTTGTTACATGAGAGATGATCTACCTCTTGGCTAGATTCATTGAACTTTTCCTATGACACCTTGCATAACAGGAAAACATGTGCTTTAATGAGAAAATGACAGCTACACTTTAAAACAATCATTTTCCTAATAGGACTCAAACTACTACTTATTACATCAACTACCTTATCTCTTAAAATAGTTACATATGTGACAACTAATGCTTCACATGTTGAAATTGGCTTTGATAGAACTCATCACTACTTGACATCTTAAATAACCTTCTCAAAATCTAGAAACAAACCCTATTTTTTTAGGAAAACAGGGCCCTATCTTCAACAAAGTCTTCAACTGATAAGTTGTCTCCCTTTCATGGTCTTCAAGTCATGGAATATTGCTCGCAAAGTCCCTTGACCTGTTGAAAGTGTCCACTTGTCAAAAACTGCTCATAAACCTGCTTAGAAACCTTCAAAACAACTTGCTACAAAAACATGGCAGTTTTGTAGCGTACAAAAAATGACCTTTGCAATCAAAATTTCTAATTCTTTACTCTTGCATTGTGTTCATCATGACCTGACACATCCTCTGTTCGGTAAACTTGACTCGAGATAGAGTCAATGTTGTCTAGGGTAAATAGTAGTGGTTTTGGGGCACATGGTATTGTGCACCCATGGTTTTCAGCCCATGGTATTGCATGTAATGGAGACTATAAAAGGATGGGAAGACTTCATTGTAAGGTAGGCCTGGAGGTGAGCGGTGAAGGCTCACTTGGCTGGATTGGCCAGGGTTTTGGCCAATGCTTAATGAAATCTCATTGGTTGGGTTTTGCTCCAAATTTGGGATTTTGTCGGTGTTCAGGCCTCGAAATTCGTTGCAATAACATGAGGAATGACCACCCAGTCCAGACCTTAAATCAGTTCCTTTTCTATTTAGAATGGTGGCTCCAACTGGTTTAATTAGGTCCAATTACCTTCTATCAATCTCCATTGTCTTAAAATATGATTTTTATCTACCAATGGGAAATAGACATCAGATCATTTCTCTTGCCGATCGGATAAGAAAGTGATCCTTAAGCTAATTTGGGCTTAGCCAGGCCACAACTAAAGTTTTGCCTCTTTGAGAGGAGGACTTTTTAAGGATGTAGAATTTAATCTGAGTGCAATATTATTTTAAGATGCAAGAAAATAAACTATTTTAATCATATCTCCATTAGGCAGATATAGATCTATCCCAACTGAGAGCAAGATGTTTTAAATAATTGAGATTTAAATATGTTTGTTTTAAATGAATATCAGGCTAACGAAGTAGTTCAATTAACTGATATTGTGAATACCAAACACATTCTATCTAAAGACCTCTTAACTGAAATAATCAATAAACAACACTCAGGAATTAGTTCTAAAAAATATATTGATAATTTAATCAGTAACTTGAATAATTAAACAATAACAGGCGGAAATAGTTTACAACATATCACTATTCAATAAATCAGTTTTATAAGACAGATTTATGAGTAAATAGTTACTTAGAAATCAGAATTCAATCCATAAGAGTAGAGACAAGTAATAACATAAATTGAGGCAAATTACTCATACTAACAGAAGTGCACAAGTATGCGAGTAAATTGACACATTCCTGTTATAAAATGAAGCCACCATTTAAAATAATAGTATTATAAATACCGATTTATTAAGTCCATTTCTCCAACTCCAGTCTCTAACAGTCTTTTACAATGCCTGAACTTCTGCTTTCAAAATCATAGCTACAGTAGTACAAGACTCTGTTCATTATACATAACTCAGAATGTAAAAGAAAAACCTCAATAATCTCCAGATTTGAGATTCCTCTCCTCTCACCCTACACCTCTAAATCCTCTAGACAATAGTGCCATCAATAATTCTAGAATTGCAGAGGAGAGAAGCCTCTTCTACATTCTATAATCTGCTATTTATAATATTTACAAAAGAATTCTCAATAGGAAAGTTTTTTGAAGAGTGGTTCTTCTTAATCAATTTCCATTGGCTCAAAATCATATTCCTCAATTGTTGGATCCTTATCATTGATTGAGATATTATTCTTATCTCTTTAACTGTTTTCCTGCAAAAATCAATCAAAATAAAATTAAAATGAAAAAATAACATCAAAATTCCAAATCTAGAAATCCAATCAAAACTTAATTATATAAATAATTAAAAAGGAAATATAAGTTTTATTTTGATGTATGTGATGATATGATTGGCCATGGAGAACACAGATGAATAGATCTGCACTCATAAGAAGTTGTGGCAAATGAAAATGCAAAATAAAACTTAGAAAATTATTTTTGTTTAAAAATTCAGAGCTTGATATTTTGCTAAATTTTAGACTGAATAAATGATCAAATCTAGAAATTAAACAACTTCAAAAATGTTCTCCATCATTTTATCTATCTAATGAGTAGTCCCGGGCCTTATTTGGCCAAGTAAAACTCCATTTATGAGCTTCTAAAGTTGGTATATTAAAATTTCTAGAAATCTGAAATTTTCTGTTGCTTGGGCTAAAAATCAGAAGTTTTAAATTAAATTCTAATCCTAAATTAGATTAAAATATTTAATTAATTAATGCTAATAAATTACAATTATGTTATAAATATTAATTTACTATAAATAGAAATTAATTAATAAAAATAAATGATTTAAAATATAAATATATTATATTAATATTATAATTTATTTATATTAAAATTATAATAGATTATTATAATTAAAATATAAAAATTATAATAAAATATAATATTTATTATATATTAAATAATTAAAAACCAAAAATCCACGTGAGAGAGGGAGAGGAGGACTTGGAGAGAGAGAGGTGAGTAAGAGTATGGAGGGATAAGGAGTGTTAATGGAGTGTGAGTGAGATGGAGGAATAAGTGGAGGGTGAGGTGAGTGTGATGTGAGGGAGAGTGAGGTGGAGGGTGATGTGAGGTAAGCATGAGGTAAGTGGAAGTTATAAGGAGAACCAAAATTTGGATAAAATCTTTTAACCCTTCGCATAAACCAAATCGCATCAGAGTTTCGGCATTTTTCAAATATATGCGTAAAAATAAATATTTGTTATTTGCGATGTATCATAATCGCAATATTGCATCGCATATTTTATTTTGGTTTTTTTGTAAATTGGGATTTTTTAGAAGAGTGAGTATGGTGAGAAGTGGGGCCCACGTGGGATTAACCATCCTACATTTTAGGCTTCAACTTTTTGCAATTTTGGGGTTTTGAGTTTGGCGATTTGTTTTAAAATAACAAGTTGTAGCAAATTACCAAGATTCTGAAATGTGTTTTCCTCTATTGTTTAATTTAGTTGTCTCATTTTGTAGGACTGTTAGTGAAAAATGGAAAAAATTAGAAAAAATTAACTAAAAGTTAATATTTACAATGAAACTATTTTAACTAAGAAAATTGAAATATTGGTACATTTTATACATTTTTTAGCCCAAGCGAGAAAATGATCTAACTTCAAAAGAGTGCCATTTACAAACCAGTTGACCAAATGAAGTGAAACAAGTATCGTTGGAAAGCTTATGAGAAAAACAATTCAATGAAATAATCAAAATAGAAATTTGATAAAAATGAAAAATGACAAAATTACAAAATAATTAACTTAATCAAAATCTTAAAAGGTGTTTAGCCAAAAAATTTGTAGAAAGGGTCCCCATTATTTGAAGTACATAAGTAAAAAATAGGGGGGGTTTTGTTTTACCACAACAATGGCGACATGCGGGAGAAGAGCCAGTTATCTCTGATTAAAGATAATGAGCTTAAATTTACCCAAAGGTTAAAAATAATGGAAATCACAAAATCGTCTAACAGTAAAAAAATTTCCATAGGTCCTACATAAATAGATTAAGTAATATAAGTTTGTAAAGATAAGTACTTAAAACAGACTTAAGTAAAAGTGATGAATCCAAACTTGGGGAAATTTGTTTTTTAAATTTTCCTCATGTGAAAAATAGAAGAAGGTAGAGATAGGAGTTTTTGATATAGCATATATCCATTTTAAGATTGTCTCTAACATCGCTTCGCTACTAGCGAGTCTAAAAAGTACCCCGGTGAGGTTGTCTTTTATGCCATACAAGCCTAGACCTGCTGCTAGCAAGCGTCCATAGCCCCGACAGGTTTACTTGTATTTCCCATGCTTCCTCTTTTTGTCACTCTTTTGATAAGTGATTTGCAAGCTTTTTATTTATGATGTATTTGAGTGAAAGAGGTGGTATGGTAATAGAGATTTTATGTTTAATGGATATAGTACTTTCATAATGTTTGATCCAAATTATTTCCCTACAACTATCAACCAGAGGATTTTAATGTGGAGGGGTTGGAGGGATTCATTGAATTAAACTCAAATCAGTTCATTCTTTGAAAAAATAAATTCAATCACTTAGAAAGGATGTGTGTTCCTCCATGAAAAATATTTAAAGCAAGCTAGCTTTATGGTTCCATAAAAATATGTCTTAAATAATAAATGAAATTCACTTAAATGGATAGTAAAATATTTCCCATGTATGTGAACAACTGTAAGGTAAGAAAAATACTTTTCACATAAATCATGACAAAGTCACCAAAATAAAATCAAAATTGAAAACAAAAGGAAAATAATTCCTAAACTAAAGTAAGAAAATAAATCAACAAAATAAAAATGAAGAAAAAAAAATTGAAAGAAAAACAAAACTTACAAGCTAAACTCTAACAAAATCGCTTATATGAATTTCTCAACAAAGGATTATAAAAGAAATAAGCATATGTACGTTCATTCCTATGTTGAGATTTTAATTTTTTATTTTTTTAAATCTTGCAGAGTTATATAAAAATGAGGCTCTCAAAATGTAGAAGGTGAATAACAGTTATGATAGATAACATGTTGAATGAGAAGTTTCTGTCTGTTTCAAATTTTCCTTTTCAAGGCAAAACCTACATAAAAGCATCTTAACTATTTTCTAATAAAATTAATTCTTTTAAAAAAACAGACTAAAGGTTCAGAAACTCCCCAGTCTAGCTGATTCGGTGAGGATCATTACTGCTTCTCTCAAGAATCTCAAAGAGAAAAAATAAATTTTTAAAACTGATCTGGTAGAGGTGCGAATGATTCATGAATACCTGTAGAAACAGAGTTCAAGATCAACAATGACTACAACAAAAATGAAGAAATGTGAATTAATGAAAGTGGACACATGAAACTTGCCATTGAAGAACTGCATTTAAACTTACCTGAGAAAGATGATTTTCTCCAATGCAAGTTAAATTCTTTCTTTAATTAGAATTAGAAGCATGAAGAAGCTTTCTTGACCCAAAATCATTATTTATTAAATCTAAAGTAAAATAAGAAATTAACTAAAAGAAAGCAATGTTTCATGTTCAAGGAATCAGAAATAAATTGAATCCATCTGAAATAAGGATGAAGATGTGCTTCTTTACAAATTGAAATGATGAATGTTATTTTTTATTCTTCCATTCTAAATTTATATTAGCTCCAAAGTATTACAATTGATTCAAAATCCTGAATAATGTAAGAGTATATAAAGAGGATTTGAATCTTTATATGATAAGTATGGAGGTAAATTTAGAATAAAAGAAAACTAAAAATATAAATTAATCATCGATACATTGCCTTTGTTGAATTTTTCGTATCACGAGATTCTTTACCATGCATAACTTAAAATCTATGACTTCCACTTTTGTAGATATGCGATTGAGCTCTTTCCATAATAATTTAAAATAAAATGGTGGGAAGTCAAATATCAAATTTTATCGCATGAAAAATCTTGAAGACAAAGTTTCATTTGAGTTTAGCGATGCGATATAAATTTTGCAATGGAAAAGTTGCGATATGAGTATGTGCGATGGAAAATTGTGAATGGATGAATGCGATATTGAAGAATAGTCATATCGGAAGATTAATGCTTGTAAATGAAATGAAACGATGATATTATTCTTGCAATAATGAAAATGCAGTAAATGACTAATGCAACGTGACAAAAAATATCAAAATATATGCGTGGAACATTGGTTTTGCAACTCATACAAACAGTAATCAATTACACACGGTTGCATTTCGCATCTTTTATAACTTACCTTCCCGCAGATTTCATAACTTAACACTTTCGCAATTTTGCAATTTTGCGATTTTGCAATTCACAACGAACTCCACATCGCTCGTTGCAATTTTTATCATTTAGCATATTACTTATCTCGTCCGATATGCGATATTCGTAGCATTGCATCGGAATATCCTTAGCTTGTATTTTATCACATCGCAACTAATATAACTTACCGAGTGAGGTTTTAACAATAACCGCTAAAATTTTCGATATGCGAAATACAATTTTGTTGATGTGTCGATGTGCGATGAAGAACGAACCCGATATTTTATTATATGAATTTTAATTTCATATCAGATCCGGGACATTAGACATTTTAAATATACGCCACTACCAAATTTTTGATTTATAAACGGATGCGTATCTGTATATAAAGAGGATTTAAATGTCATATCAGGTCCGGGTTATATAAACATCACAATTTTGGCGAAGTAATTTTATCGGAAAATGAGTAAGAATGAATATTGGAAGATGTGCATCGAAGGTTTCTTAGCAGGAATCATTAAGAGCTGCCTCTGATCAAATATTGTGATACAAATAATGTGATATCAGACGGAGAGATCACCAGAGATCGGATATATTTAGTTTATGGTCATTTCAGAGCTTCTGATATGCAATTTATAATGAGCCATATGCGGGGTCGATGATTTCTTTAAAGTTTTCAATTCAAAAAGAAAGTGAGTGATTTAACTTTGCTTTATAATAAATAACCCTTTAATAATTTTAATTAATTGTCAAAATAACTAATTGAAAAGTAATTTTACCAGATCTTCCTTATGAAGAGAGTTTGTGAAATATAACGATCTAATATGTTTCCTCTGACATTTCATTAAGTCTTATCAGGATTTCAATAAATATAAGAAAAATTTAGATATCTTTCAAATTTCAGATGAAATCAGAAATTCTTCCCTGAACATGTTGCATATTTAAAAAAAGTTGGCTGCTTGCTTATCTCAGATCTACATAATTAGGTTAATGAAGATCTGCACACAAAACAAAATAGAAATAAGAAACAACCTTTGAAATAAAAACAATAGATGATAATGAACACGTAAACACATACCTGGAAAAATTTTGATTGTAATTTTACCTCATGAATCTTCAAGTTCTTCCAAATTTTCGCAAAATTCACATAAGTTCAACATCACCTTCTTATTTTAATCTAAAATGCTAAGTAATGATTTTTTTCAAATTGCATCATTTCTAGCATTACATCAAAAGACATGAGTGGTAAAAATGAGTTCTTAGAACTACTTGTAAATAAAAAATTGTCAAGTGCTAGAAAATTCTTGGAATTTCTTTATATATGATCAATGTTATGAATTTTGAAAAACAAGAAAATTGAAGGCTTGAAAAATACGTATGATCAGATAATTCAAGAGCTTTCTAAAATTCTCTACGCTGCTTTTCTGAAATGGGATGCTCAAAAGAAATTAGATTCATTACTTGTTTTATTGAAAATCTAAAATAATGAAATAAATGCGAACAGAAAAGAAAATTAATCTATTCCTATTTCTAACTTAATGAAGGAAACATGACTAGGTATAGTCATACTTCCAAAGTAATCATGTAAGAATTTTAATTCCTACATGTATGTACATGTCAAACATTAGTAAAAAAGAAAATATAATTAAATTACAAAAACTAAATCTGAAAGCATAATGTATCTTTATCGTTAGTAGCTTATTCACCATTACCGTCTCTTGAAATGTCTTTTCCAACTGAATTTCAATTGGATCATAGAAATCTAGATTAATTTCCATTATTGAGTTGGAGAGGTTTAAAAGAGAAGATGACAGGCAAAGTTGTAGAAATTATCTTTCAGAAACAATAGTTTGTGTGATTTTGTTAGTGTTATGATTAAGTGCTAAATTATTAACGATCTTCCATGAAAGAAAACTTTCCAAATGTCTTTCATATTGATCAATGAAAAATGGATGGAATTCTGATAAATACAATAGAATATTTTTAATTGAATTAGATGGCTGACCATAAAGTGAAAATACACTCTCTTTTTGGCACTGCTCTTGAGAAGTAAGAAGTAATTGATAAGGAACGAACATCACTTGAAATTGGAAGTTTAATAACTTTTGATGTTCACAATTATGATTTGAAACTTCATTTTTCCCTTGAGGTAATGCATCAATTGAGTGTTCAATGTTGAGCTTTTTAATATTCCGGCACAAAGTATCTAAAAAATTAGGACTAAAAACATAAAATAAATCTGAAGTTGATATTAAATGTTGAAAAAATAACAAAATTGAATCATAATTTACACTAGTGTTACAATTATTGTTACAACATAATTGGGAGTGACTTAAAGTAATTTCCTTCTCACAAGAATTTGACAGAATAATGCAATTAGAATGAGTGTTGATACCCACTTGTGAATTACGGAGAAATATATGACTCTGAATAGGAATGCGAACTTGATCATCATATAAATCATAGATTGGAATGGTTTATTGAATGCTGAAATCATAAGTTTGAAAATGAGAACTGTTTGGAACAATTTCTAAATTAGATTGTTCTTCATTTTCACATATGATTATACTTTGATCATGAGGATTCAATTGTAAAGAAGATAAATCAATATCCTCAATGTCAAATTAGTTATCATAAATGACTTCAAGACATTTATTAGAATTCTCTTCGATCTTATACACTGTATCAAAACAAGAAGGAATATTAAGCTCATGTTTATTAATGCCAGAAGAATGATCATTAATTAATTCTCTATCTTGATAAAAACTAATTTGCAATTCATTTAGATCAGGATAAAGGGAAAAATACGAATCTGAAATAATGTATTTTAAAATGTCTCTATTTGATAATTCTTGTGCATTTTCTTCATTGCAAATTTCAGATTTAAGATCATTTACTTGGCTAGTTATGTTTTCTTGAAGATTTTTTCTTTGTTGATCTGAATTTATAATTTTCTCATCATGAAATAATTCAAAAATTTGTACAGCAGATTGTATATTATTGGAAACTTTTATCGTTGCTGGTACTTGCTGGATTATGATCTGATTTTTTGATTCTAATGCATACTTATTTTCAGATTTTAAAACGGTATCTTCTTTAATACTCATGCTAATATTTTCTTGCAATTGATTAGTGAAATTTTCCAAGCTTCGTGATTGAAATTCATTAACATGTAAAGGTGCACCTTGATCTTTCTCAATACTATAAGAAATGTGCAGAAATTTAAGGAATTGATTATAAACAATAAAGGTCATCATTTGTTTGCACCTCCATTTTTGAATTCTTACTTATGTCAATTAAATTAGAAGGAGATTGATCAAAGTTTGAAATAAATTTCACATGGATTATGAATGGAAGAAAGGTTGCAAATATGTTCAAACCAATCTAATAATTCTTTTTCTGAAGATTTATCATCAATTTTAAATTTTAAACAATTTAAATGAAACCTGATGGTAAAATCAATTAAAGGCTCACCTTCAAACCATCGTAGATCTTCAAAATCATCACATACCTGTTTGTAGATATATCCATCAAATTTACAAAGGAATATTATAATAAATTGTTCCCAAGTGTGGATTGAAGTAACTAGAAGTGATATACACCAGTTTATGGCTTTTGCCAAGAATGTAAGAGTAAAAATCCTACATAAAATACCTTCATCAATTTCATGAAAAATAGAATTTGAATTTTTTTGAATGAATTGTAAAGTATGATTAAATGCAGAAGTATTCCTCTTACAGTTAAACTTTACTTGAGACAAGTGTCTTACTATTTCTAGTGGAGTATTGGAAGATGCTTGTCCAGAAATACAACTCCAAATTGGAAGTTTTAAATGAGACATTGTAATAAAAAAAAATATTAGAATACAAAGAATCCCAAGGAAAATAAGTCTCATGCCCTCCTTCTAGCACCAAAAATGTTGAGGCCTTGAAATTCATTGCAACAACATGGGGGATGACCACCCAGTTCAGACCTTAAAGCAGTTCCTTTTCCATTTAGAATGGTGGTTCTGACTGGTTTAACTAGGTCTAGTTACCTTCTCTCAATCTCCATTGGCTTAAAATATGACTTTTATCTACCAATGTGAAAGAGACATCAGATCATTTATTTTACCGATCGGACAAAAAAGTGATCCTTAAGCTAATTTGGGCTTAGCCAGGCCATAACTAAAGTTTTGCCTCTTTGAGAAGAGGAATTTTTAAGGATGTAGAATTTAATCTAAATGCAATATTATTATAAGATGCAAGCAAAAGAAACTATTTTAATCCTATCTCGATTAGGCAGATATATCTATCCCAACTGAGAGGAAGATGTTTTAAATAATTGAGATTTAAATATGTTTGTTTTAAATGAATATCACGCTAACGAAGTAGTTCAATTAACTGATATTGTGAATACTAAACACATTCTATCTAGAGACCTCTTAACTGAAATAATCAATCAACAACACTCAGGAATTAGTTTTCATAATGATATTGATAATTTAATCAGTAACTTGAATAATTAAACAATAACATGTGGAAATAGTTTACAACATATCACTATTTAATAAATCAGTTTTATAAGACATATTTCTGAGTAAATAGTTACTCAGAAATCAGAATTCAATCCATAAGAGTAGAGAAAAGTAATAACATAAATTGAGGAAAATTACTCATACTGACTGAGGTGCACAAGTATGCGAGTAAATTGACACATTCCTGTTATAAAATGAAGTCAGAATTTAAAAAAAATAGTATTATAAATACCAATTTATTAAGTCCATTTATACAACTCCGGTCTCTAACAGTCTTTTACAATGCCTGAACTTCTACTTTCAAAATCAGAGCTACAGTAGTGCAAGACTCTGTTCATTATATATAACTCAGAATGTAAAAGAAAAACTCAATAATCTCCAGATCTGAGATTCCTCTCCTCTCACCCTACACCTCTAAATCCTCTAGACAATAGTGCCATAAAAAATTCTAGAATTGTAGAAGAGAGAAGCTTCTTCTACATTCTACAATATGCTATTTATAATATTTACAAAAGAATTCTCAATAAGAAAGTTTGTTGAAGAGTGGTTCTGCTTAATCAATTTCCATTGGCTCAAAATCATCTTCTTCAATTGTTGGACCCTTTTCATTGATTGAGATATTCTTCTTATCTCTTCAACTGTTTTTCTACAAAAATAAATCAAAACAAAATTAAATGAAAAAATTAAATCAAAATGCCAAATCTAGAAATCCAATCAAAAATTAATTAAATAAATAATTAAAAAGGAAATATAAGATTTCTTTTGATGTCTGTGTTGATATTATTGGCCAAGAAGAACATAGACGAATAGATCTGCACTCGTAAGAAGTTGTGGCAAATGAAAAATGCAAAAAATAAAACTCAGAAAATTAGTTTTGTTTAAAAATTTGGAGCTTGATATTTTGTTGAATTTTAAACCAAATAAATGATAAAATCTAGAAATGAAACAACTTTATAAATGTTCTTCAGCATTTTATCTATCTAATGAGATGTCTTGGGCCTCATTTGACCAAGAAAAACTCCATTTATGAGCTTCCAAATTTGGTATATTAAAATTTCCACAAATCTGGAATTTTCTGTTGCTTGGGCTAAAAATCAGAAATTTTAAATTAATTTCTAATCTTAAATTAGATTATAATATTTAATTAATTAATGCTAATTAGTTTCAATTATGTTATTAATCTTAATTTAATATAGACATAAATTAATTAATAAAAATAAATGATTTAAAATTTATTTAAAATATAAATATATTATATTAATATTATAATTTATTTATATTAAAATTATAATAGAATTTTATAATTAAAATATAAAAATTATAATAAAAATATAATATTTATTATATATTAAATAATTAAAAACCAAACATCCACGTGAGAGAGGGAGAGGAGTACTTGGAGAGAGAGAGGTGAGTAAGAGTATGGAGGGATAAGGAGTGTTAATGGAGGGTGAGGTGAGTGTGACGTGAGGGAGAGTGAGGTGGAGGCTGATGTGAGGTAAGCATGAGGTAAGCGGGAGTTATAAGGAGAACCAAACTTTGGATAAAATCTTTTAACCTTTCGCATAAACCAAATTACATCGGAGTTTCAACATTTTTCAAATATATGTGTAAAAATAAATATTTGTTATTTGCAATGTATCGCAATCGCAATATCACATCGCATATTTTATTTTGGTTTTTTTGTAAATCGGGATTTTTTAGAAGAGTGAGTATGGTGAGAAGTGGGGCCCACGTGGGATTAACCATCCTACATTTTGGACTTCAGCTTTTTTCAATTTTTGGGTTTTGAATTTGGCGATTTGTTTAAAAAAAATAAGTTGGAGTAAATTACCAAGATTCTGAAATGTGTTTTCCTCTATTGTTTAATTTAGCTGGGTCATTTTCCCAGATGCGGGTGTACAAGTGGAGTTCTAATGAGATGGGACAGAGGTGCGGCGAAGCATGTCGACACCTGCCCGTCCAGTACATGAAGTTAAATCGCCCTCTGCGCGATGACCTACAGCATTTACACACTGCTCATACCAAAGCCATGGGCTCATAAAACTTCAGATTTCACTCGACGTCCACAGAGCTGGCTCCTGCCCTCGCATGCTTCGGCTCGATTCACATCAAGGATGCAGTTATGAGGGAAGATCTTCCTTGCATGAGAAGGATGGTTATTGCGCGGGTTGGCGCTATGCATTCGGGGGATTGGTATCATTTGCGCCGGGTTATATGTCACCTGGTCTTGGCTTTCACTCTATTATGCATTGGCGTCATCTGTAGTTTTCTTTAGCGCTGGGAGAGGGTCTTTCGGTTGGATTTGCGCTCTGTGCAGCGTGATGCTCTGTCTCCTCTGATCCCCTGCTGCTTCTTTCAGGTCTCAGGTCTCCTTTTGAAGTCTTTTTCCTCCGCCTTCGCTATTCTCTGGTCTCATTTGCTCCCCACAATGCCTCGGCTACACCACCGAATGTGGAGCCGAAGAGGTCGCTCCAGGGGTCGCCCCTCAAGTGAACATTCCAGCCCCTCCTCGGTAACGCCTTCTCTCTCCAGTGGCTTGGGAACTGGCCATTACCCCCAGACTCGCAATGGGAGGGGGCACCTTCCAGACTTTCGCCAGAGCTGGAGTTCCCTTGCACGTCGTCCTCCGGCCTCCGCTGCTCCCACTACGGGCTCTGCGCGTTTTATCTTCAATAGCTCCCTCACCCACCCTAGGATCACTGCTATTTTCTCGGTGGTTTTTCTTGAGGAAAGCCTGCTTGGGGAGTCCAGTATGCAGCCTACAGGTCCTGAACCAGAAATTGCCCAGAACTCGAATATCCATTTGGGAAGCAGAAGAGATCCGTTGCAGTCTCCGGTGGTCCCTGCGAGCTTTGTTCCTGATGAGGTCATAGTCCCAGCTGATCCTGGTCCCTCGGCTTCTGAAGAAGCGCTCACCCGAGATATGCTCACCTCTGGCTAGTGCCGGATCGTGGAGGAGCCTCTAGATGATTAGCTGGTTTGCTGCAAGGTTGTTTTCTGTTCCTGCTGCCCAAACTATTGGGTTTATTTCAGTGCTGATGGTTATCAAGTTTTTTGGCATCTTTTTGCTTATTTTTGGCTCAAAGAAAAAACTAAAAAATCTCATTATGCTCCCCTGCATGGGTCATGGCAATCTTTTCAGACTGGTTTCCCTGATAATGGGTAGTCTTCGTCTCTGTTTTTTCTTGAAAATTCTACCTCCAAGGCAGTAGTTTTTTACTACAGTCACGTTGTAATATTATCCCTTTGTTAATAGATCAATTTTACTTAGAAAAAAAAATTTAGTTGGGTCATTTTGTAGGACTGTTAGTGAAAAATGGAAAAAATTAGTAAAAATTAACTAAAAGTTAATATTTACAACGAAAACTATTTTAACTAAGAAAATTGAAATATTGGTACATTTTATACATTTTTTAGCCCAAGCGAGAAAATGATCAAACTTCAAAAGAGTGCCATTTACAAACTAGTTGACCAAATGAAGTGAAACAAGTATCGTTGGAAATATTATGAAAAACCAAATTCAATGAAATAATCAAGATAGAAATTCGATAAAAATGAAAAATGAAAAAATTACAAAATAATTAACTTAATCAAAATCTTACTAGGTGTTTAGCCAAAAATTTTGTAGAAAGGGTCCCCATTATTTGAAGTACATAAGTCAAAAATGGGGGGCGGGGGGGTTGTGTTTTACCACAACACCCGGATAAAAATTTGTGGTTATGTTTATGATTTGTTGCTAGATTTTTTATTATTATTGTTCATCTCTTTAAATAAATTAATATCTCCAGTAAATTCTAACAACTAGTATCAAAGCCATAGTCTAGGTTTTGACTTCAGTGGGATGCCTTTGTGGTCAAGGTTAACTTGGACTCTCTAACGAGAGCTGGTTGATAATGGATTTGAGGTTGAATTTGTGGATCTTCATTTGAAACTGTTTATTTTCTAAGAGCAAGCCAGTTTCAATGGTTGCATGGATGGATCTAGGGTTATCCATAGATCTCACTAACTATGGATAAATTTGCGTGGCAGTGAAAATGTACCCAAATCAATGGAGAAGATGTTGAAAACCATAGATCGATGCAGACTGCATGAGAAAAAAAAATGGTGAGCACCCGCTTGTGGACCGAATAGGCATCGACAGTGGAATCAAACCCTTCTGTAGCTGTGACTGCGTGAGAATACAAAGGAGGAGATGGTGGACCTGTTTGATAAACAAGAAAAGGAGCAGCTGTATTTTGCGCAGAAGCATCCGGAAGTGATGCATGCTGTCACTCCACAGACAATGATGGGTGAAGAGTTGTTTTCGATGGTTGGGGAAGAGGGATCGATGGATCTCGTGATGGTGGCCACGACAGTCCACTAGTTCTACCTCAACACTTGGGCATGATAGTGGTGTGGTCTTATAGAAGGGGCAGTGTCAGTTATGCGAATTTTCTGGAGTCAGGCATGGCTTACCGACAACCATGCCTTGAGTATCTATTAGATGGATACAGGGAGTTGTCGTTCTCGTTCGTTCTGGTGCTAGAAAATGGACAAGGCAGCGAAGGTAAACCTTGTGGTTGAGATCATGAAAAGTGATAAGATAGAGTAGTTTGGACGTCATCGAACCAATTTGTCTTCTTAGTATGTTGCGCAAGGCAAGTGGTGCAATGGGATAAACATTTCACCCGACAAAATGAGTGTGTGACTATGTTTATCATTCTCATGAAAAAATAAGTATATGGCTGTACCGAGTGTGTGGATGTGAGGATGTAGAGGAGATTGGCAGTGGCAGTGAATGAGACCTTGACTCCATCCCGTTGCTAGGACCATATTTGTGGACTGTAGAAATTTCCCACCATAGACCACTGAATGCAAAAAAAAAAATGGGGCCGAATGCACACATTTGGGTGCAATTAAAATCATAGTGAGGAGGTTGTGAGTAGCGCGTCCATTATGGAGTCCATGGTAGCATCAATGGTTAAACCAGTGGCCATGAAAAAAATAAAAAATAAAATTGAAGTTGCACGATGATCATGGAGTGATATGTCCAATACATGAGATTGAATTTTTGGAATGCATTCATCGCAAATTGAAAGGAAAGTGTTCAATGGAATATGGATATAAGTTTTCAATGCGTAATGGAGATTGAAAGATCTAGATCCTGTCAAATCTGCTGTGTATCTAGAGAGAGTCCGACATGGGGTGTCTATGAAACTCCACAGAGATGCACAACAGAGGCCGTGGAAAGGCTCATGAAAAATTAATTGCTTTAATTGTAGTTGGTGGGTAGATTCATGTACAAATATGATGTCCTCTTTGGAGAGGACATCATGAATGTAGAGAATGTTCATACAAAGAATAACAAAAATGAAACAAAAAAAATAAAAATTTAATGGAGTTAATTTTTGCATGTAAATGGGCATACTGCTATAAGACCTGGTATGGCATGCTTACTCCTAAGTAATTAGGGGTAAAGTCTGGGTTAGAATTAGGTGATAGGGGAGATGTCAAGTTAACAACTACCCTGGGTAAAAAATTTAGGGGGGAAGAGCTAGAGTGAGCGAGGTTGTCTCACTTAGCATTTTTGGCTGGATTTATTCAAGAAACCCCAAGTCAAGATTAAGGGGGGAATTGTTAGGTAAACGTGACTCGGGATAGAGTCAATGTTGACTAGGGTAAATAATAGTGGTTTTGGGGCACATGGTATTGTGCACCCATGGTTTTCAGCTCATGGTATTGCATGTAATGGAGCCTATAAAAGGCTGGGAAGACTTCATTGTAAGTTAGGCCTGGAGGTGAGCAGTGAAGGCTCACTTGGCCGGATTGGCCAGGGTTTTGGCCAATGCTTAATGAAATTTCATTGTTTGGGTTTTTCCTTGGATTTGGAGTTTTCCCATATAAACATTTTTGTTTATGATTATGATTTGTTGCTAGTTTTTTATGATTATTGTTCATCTCCGTAAATAGGTTAATATCTCTGGTAAATTCTAACATCCTTACTACCATTTCCTCTCCTTGAAAGCTACCAAAAGTGGTTTTAGAAGCAAAAATAAAACTACAGAAATTTTTGTAGCATTTTCTTGGCTTCAAGCCTAGGAAATGCTACGAAACTGTGGAAAACTGTGTAAATTTCAGATTTTTGCCTTGTTTCAAAAAGATACCTTCCAACTATATAAACTTGGTTCCAACAACTATTAACCTATGAAAACATAAACCAACTCAATTTAAGAGCCTTGAGGTGTTCCTTATTCATTGATGATCAATTGAGCTATGGGTTCCTCAACTACAATCATCTTTAGACCTTTCTTCTCCAACTCCTCATGGATCAATTCTAACTACTCTTGGAGGTCTTTAACTTGGTTTTTCAACTTTATATTAATATATTTCATGTGCAGTTTCACTCCTCTGACATGCTTCACCTCTTTTCTCAATGGAATAGTCCATTTGATTAATTGTTGTGTGTTATCTAAGGTCTTTAATACACTGTCAACCTGCTCTTCCCAAACCTCTTTCATCTTCTCAAATTGTACCTTCTGAACATTATGTTTCCTTGCCTCCTTCTTCAAGATCCTTATTTCATTATTAGCTAACTTCAAACATTCCTCAAGGACTTTAAACTTTGTTTTTTCAATGAATTTCTCCTTTCCTTTCCTTTCCTTTGCTTGATGACTGGATCTTCTTCTGCAGGAGATGAAAGGTCAATAATTATTTGTGGTGGCTGGACAGTGTCAGTGGCTGGATGAAATTCTTTATTGCTTTCCAAGAGTTTTCTAGCATGTCTTGTCATGGGCTTCCTAGCCTGAAACATAAAACCTGCATCCTCACCTTCAAACTCTAATTTTTTTGTTGATTTGGATTTCTTGATCTTCTTTCCACCCTCATCTATATCCTCATCCTGGACTATAGGAGTCTCTTAAATATCAATACCATGTATTATGTCTTCTAAATTTCCTTTAGCCACTATTTGGCTCCTTGTAATCCTTTTTCTGCCATTCTTACTCACAGTTGGCTCTTGTTTTGTAGGTTTTCTCATTATTGACTATTGTTTTGCAAGTGAAATAGTAGGTGTATTAAATTTCTGCAATTGCTCTATTTCCATGATTATTGGTTCACTTTTCTCTTCCCCTACTGGTTCACTTTGTTCTGCCACTAAAGGTGATGGTATACGTCTAGTTTTAGGAGTTCTTTTAAGGGTAATGGTATCCATATCAAAACCACTAAAAAATAGAAAAGAAGACGAGTCTCTGCCTAGTATTTGTAGCTCATCTAAAACCAACAATTTTATTAAACATGCTAAAAAAGTGAGGTTTTACTTCCTTCAGATTTAGCTTGAAATTTATCTGCCACTTTTTCTAAGCTTCTGTTTAAAAAAAAAGGTAGATCAAGAGATATCTTACCAACAAAATGTAGAAGAAGCTTGAAGTGGTAAGAATAAACTTTATGATATCTCCCTTCACAAGTGAAATATTTCTGAATAATAAGCAGTAGCTTTGAGAAATTATCTTTCGTGCAGATCCTTGGAATGGAATTTGTAAGGTCAACCTCATTATTTTCTAGCCTGATAAATTCTTTACATTCCTCCATGTTGAATTTGAAACCTTTGAACCATTTTTCTTGTCCTCTTGGAATTCTTGTTGCTGCTGCAACGGTCTCTGATGTTATAGTGAGATTCAACATTCCCACTTTTGTAGCTGTTCCATTGAAGTTTAGGGAAAATTATTTAGAAACCTGTACATGGCATCCTTGCACACCCTATTCTTCTGAAAAATTATACAGCTGTTGGGTCTTCATTTATCAGGTTCATGTATGATGGCTCATTTCTAAGATAGTGGCCACCTTTTTTGGTCTTCCTCTTTGCAACCATGGTTCTTTAATGACTTCTATGCCTCGCTTGATCAGTGAAACATTCAAACCTTTGAAAATACTAGCCACAGATTGGGCTCAGTAAAAGAACTCTCCAAAGCTCAATAACACACAAAGAGGGAACAGAGAATGAAAAATGACTCAATTTGTAAATATTTTGAAGTTCGATGACAACTCATGGCATAATGATGACTTATACATGCTTAAAATGGTGATGATGACTTCAGCCATGACCATTATACCTTGATCTTTACCCTAACTGACTCGAATGGCATCTACCCTATCCCTTTCAATCATTTACTGACACCTAACAGTTGTTTTGACAAGACAGATAGGAATCCTTACTTTCATAGCGTACCTAGTGTATTCCTGGGCAGTTTCACTACGAAAGTATTAGCAGTTTCATAGCGAAAATTGTGTTTTCTCTATCTTTCGCTACGAAAGTAGGGTTTCTTGGCTAAAATGACTCTTTCGGTGCTATAAACTTGTGAAATGAAAAATTTCAGAAAATCATGACTGATGTGACATGAAAGGATTAGAATGAGGGTGAGTTTTGGACTTTAAAATAAGGTAATAAGAAAAAATTAAAATTTTCCTTAACCAAGTAATAAAAAATGAATTCTATGACTCTACCTTTGACACCTGAACCTCTAGGACTTTGCCAAATGATGTTTCATTTTTTTTCTTAGTGATAACACCTGGTTTTGATTTCAACTGGGGTTTCCCCCAACTTGAGATCACTGAGGGAATTGTTGGTTTCTGCCCCCCTGTCCAGAGTCTCCCTTTTGTTTATTTTTAGGCTTTTTCCTTGCAGCGCTAGGAGGGTTACTACAATTCTCCTCGTTGTAAGACTGGCGTGACTGAGCCTAAGAAGGTTGCAAAAATTTTACCGACGCGTTGTTTTGTGGTGGTAGGTTTTGTGTGGGGGAGGTGGAATATTGGTTTCCATGCCCCTAATTGGTATAGGGTTTTTGAGGGGTATATCTTCCATAAACATTTCTAGCTACATACTGGGTCCCTTGCAAGGGAGGGTATGATCGTCCCTGTTGATGATGGTATGATGACACCCTGTTAGCCCTCCGTAATTTGTAAGATTTGCAACAAAAAACAATAGAAGAAAGCATTAAACCACTTTGGAGTTCAGGACCTAGCCTTCCTAGACTCATAGAGGGCTCTCTCCACTTTTATGATTTAGCTTGATAGTTATAAATGTTGATATTAGGCTAGTTATAGAAATTGTGAGGGTTGTTTGTTTGATTGATTGTGTGGCTGGACAGATAGAGCTGTGAGACTTAATCCATTCGGCTATGGAGTCATAAAGGCTGAATTGTGCATCAAATTTTCAAGGGAATTCACAGGGCAAGCTAACTATGCAGACTGGATCTTACTGGCAGTGTGAATATGAAATGGGAGAAAGTAGTGAGTTTAGTAATAGCTAAAGAGTAGTTAAGAATTATTTAAAAAAAAATTAGAGGAAAACATTAATATAACAAACACAGACATAATTAAGGTGCTCTCTTAGAAAATATTAATCTAAATTTTCTATTTTGCAATCAGATAAATTGATGCACAACATAAAAAGACAGAGGAAAAAACATTAACACAAAGGAAAGAACATCACCATTAACATATCTCAAGAATCCTATGAACAGTCTCTTATTATTGATGCCCAACTCAAACAGTTACAGTGCTCCAATACAATGATCTTCTATATGCATAATCTAACAAGGTCCAACCCTTCATAATGGAAATTCAAGCAGTATTTAACTAAAACTAGAGTTGGTTTCCCTAATCTACTTTGGAAAACTTCATTTATTACAATTTAGCAGAAATGGACAAGTGTGGCCATGTAAGGCTTGATCAAAAATCTCTGACACAAACACCACTTGTAGAATTAATTTTGGGCAACTCTTCAGGGATCCAAATGCTTCGATGGCTCTTTATAAGATCAAATAGTAGGCTTGATGGTGGCTGTGATCGTCATGAAGAGGCGACCAATGGTGGCTCTGACATCTGGCTCTGTTTTGCAGAAAACTGGCATTAGGTAATCAAATCTGGTGCAACACTGGCTACTTTCATTGGTGGGTGATTATGTTGATGTGCTCTATATGAATGCCCTTTTGCCTGATTCGACATCCTTTGCTTGCTTTCCTTGTCAGGATTGATTTCCACCATAAGTCCTTTATGCCGCATTTAGCCTATTTCTTCACAAAATGGCATAAAACTCATATACCGAGATCTGAAAACCTTTATATTTTAATTTTAAACTTTATCACATCTATGGAAATATCGCATATCGCACATTTTAGAGTTTCTGATATGTGAAATGGAATCAGGGAGGATGATGATGTGGAGTAATGGAATGTGAATGATAGTGAAGGAATGGCGTATTAGTAGTGAGTGAAGTATTATGGTGGGGCCAAAGTGCATCGAAAAATCACAATCAGAACATGATATGATTCAGGAATATGATTTAAACTTTAAATTTTGTGAAGTGCGATGGAGAAAAAAGTTATAATATGAATGATGCGATATCACACATCGGCGATCGCAAAAGATAAAGGTTGGAGATGATGAAAATTTTATTTCCTGCGAAATGCAATGAGTGCAATGTTAAGATTTGCGCGATGCAATATCACACATCAGCAATCACAAACTTTAACCTTTGGCAGAAAATGGAATACGTTATAATTGTTGATTTGTGATGTGTTATTCATTGTGAAGTGCAATGGATGGTGGGGACAAGTGCATCATAAGTCGTAATCGGGACTTAAAAGTTATGTGGAAAAAAGTGTGAAGTACGAACTGTGGGCACTCAAACGTCAGGGAGTGTGAAATGGTGGAAGGTAAGGAATAAGGTGGAACCAAGGTGTGCATGCGGTTTCGATAATGCGATAAGATATGACGGGTCCTACTTCATTGCATCGGTGGAAAAATAAGATTTGGCATAAGTCTTAAGAGGTAAGGTTTAAAAATTTGGGGGTTGTGAAGTGCAGGCAAGAGGTAAGGTTTATGTTGTATAACACGGCTGCTAGTGGGTGGGTGGAGCTATGATAATAGAATTTCAGAATTTTAATATAAGTGGGTTTTATAAAGCAATCAGTCCAAAAAGGTCTTGGGGTTTAAATGGGATTCAAAGCATTGGAGTTCAGAGTTTGGGAAAATGAAAGTTAAGAAAAGGGTGGATGGAATGAATGAGGGCATCAAAACTTTCCTCTTTCAACTAAACTACGAGGCAAATAGATTCATCTGATTCTCTTGATAGTCAGGATATCCCTTTCTTTCTCTAAAAATAAATGATAGCCATGGAATATTATTTTCAATATGAAAAACATAAGTAATAATCAATCACCTGGTGATACTATGAAATACAGGAATCTAACAGTGGCTCCAGCTGGGGATGGTAGCTCCTTCAGGAGGTGTCAAGAACACAATAGACTAGTGGTTTGATCCATTGGGCTGATCCCAGAACTTGCAACTTAATCTGCTACAAAACCTCTGTGGCTGACAGTCTCCAAGTTGAAATTCACACTCTCTACAAAACTGAAGCCTGGAACACACTTGTACTAAAAAAATGGAAAGCAATCTGAAACTAAAACTGGAAATATGCTCAAAATATTGAGCTCATCTGCACACCTACCTACCCAATCTACAGTTCTAATCATTTTTCTTCCTTTTGGGGTGCATTTAGACTTGCTGACCCTGACCTTATTTTTCCTTTTGAATTTCTTACCTATCACCTATCCATTATTTCTCCTATTGATTCTGATTAGGCTGTTGAACCAATGTCATTTTATACCTATCTACTAATAAGCCAAGATTAAATGGTTTGGAAAATCTTCACTTTCTAACCTATCAGCAGAAAATTAAAAATTCTACAATCATGCTTAGACTGTATGCTTGCACAAAACTCTTTTCAATAGTAGTGGCTCTTTGATTTGCAACACTTTCATAAATATTTATTTTTTCTATGGGGCTTTATTTTTCCTTTTTTAAATACCCTCTTTTCTTCTTCTTTTGTTTCTTTTTATCTTTCTTTGGCAAATACTTTTAAATATTTGAAACCTATGTACAACATGAAATTTTTTCAAAGAGGAAGTACACAGTTACAAAGCATACCAAAACCAATAGCCTTGTATACTTCTCATCTGCAATGATTTGAATGATCTCTTTCTCCCCCTTTTTTTATTTATTTTCTTATCATACTAGGCTTATGGCCTTCACTTCGGGCTTCAACCTTGTCCAATGGATTTTTGAAAATTGTAGGACTATGGTATTTACAATGATGAAAGTTTAATCTGAGTTTTTTAGAAGAAATAATGTTTTAGCATCCTTCAATTGATAGGACTTCCAAACAACTCTGTTCCATCCATCTCTTGCAAGAAAAATGCATTATCTCCTATGAAATAATGAATAATGTGTGGGCCTTTCCACAAGTTGTCAAACTTTCCATGCTTACCTTTATCTTCTCTTATGGAATCCCATTTCAACACTTTATCTCCAATATTGAAATCATTTTCCTTTTTTATTTCATCAAAGAGCTTCTTTATATTTTCTTTCACCACCTGAGTTCTGTTGTACACCTCTTCTCTAGACTGCTCCAGATGAATGGTTTGGCTTATTCTTATTTGTACATAATTTTCTTCATCCTGCACTTATTGAATGAGTTTCATGGCTGGCACTCCTAAAGATGTTGGGAAAACTACATCCATTCCATAGAATAACTCATATGGTGACATGCCAATTGATTTCTTGGTTATCAGTCTGTCATCCCACAATGCATGCACCAATTTGTTATGCCAGGATTTCTTGTTGTCTTCCAAAAAATTCTTGATGATGTTGACTAGGCTCTTGTTACAGTACTTAGATATTACATTACCTTGAGGGTAATAATCTTTTGAATGCCCAAAGAAATGTGATATCTGTGGAAAAAATCCACCATCTTCTTGGACTTAAAAGTAGCAACAGTATCTATAATGATTTTCCTAGGAAAACCAAATCTGGACAGGATGTTGGCTTCAAGAATTTTATAATCACTGAGTCAGTAGCAGTTCTAGAAGTAATGGCCTCTATCCATTTGGTAAAATAGTCTGTAGCAGTAAGGATCCATTTATGTTGGGCAAAGGAGGAAGGGTGGATTTCTCCAATGAAGTCTAAACCCAATTGCTGGAAAGGAGCTTCAACATATATTGGTTGTAAAGGCAGAGGCAAAAAATTTATTTTTCCCTAAAAAATCTTGCATTTATGATAGGTAGCTACCATTTTGTGGATATCTGGGAAGACAGTAGGCCAATAGAAACCAGCCCTAAGGATCTTGTTAGCAGTGGTTTTCCAGTAGAGATGGCCTCCAAAATCTCCTTCATGGAATTATTTCATGACCCTATCTACATCTTCTTGAAGAAAAAATTTAAGCAATATGCCCCCAGAATATTTCCAGTCCAAAACATTTTCTAGGATGCAGAATTTTACAGCTTTCAATTTCAAGAATATAGATTTTTTTTTTGAAAAACCAGGAGGAGCATTTAAATAAAATAGGACATATAGTATATCTGTGTACCAGGGAGAATTCAGGAATGCTTCCTCAATAGGTGGAGTCACCAGCTCCTCTTGTTCATCTAGTGAATGAATCATGTTAATATCTACTGCTTGAAAATTTGTTTCGGCCATCAATTTGGCTAATCCTTGTCCCTTGATTAGTTTGGTGGGTATGATCTATAAATCATACTCCAGGATGACAAAAATCCACTTGCCTCTTTTTCCATCAGGATCCTATGTTAGGATGTCTTTGACAACTGTATTGGGCACAAATGCAATGATGTGTGAATGAAAAATATAAACTCTGAAATCCTTTAGTGCTTTGATCAGGGAAAAATCCTTCCTTTCCATGATATTGTACTTTAAAGGTGCATCTCTTAAAGCTTGGTTGAAAAATGTTATTTCTCTTGTCCCTCTTTATTTTTTTGCAGCAATACAATAGCAATTGTGTGCACTGATGCAAAGGAGAAAATGATGAAATCCTTGGTGAAATAAAGGCTGATCAAAATCAGCGCCTTTGTGAGTGTCTGCTTTACTAGGTCAAAAGATTGTTTAGCCTCCCTGGTCCACTTGACTCCTGAATATATTTTGAACATGTTGGTGATATTCCTAAGGAGTTCTGCAAGGTTTGGTATAAACCTCCTCAAAATTTTTATCTTTCCAATGAAAGATTGCAGCTCCTTGATGTTTCTGGGATGACTGATTTGTAGTATGCCTTAAATCCTACTAGGGTCAATCTTGATCCCTTCTTCAGATATGATGTGGCCTAGAATATTTCCTTCTTCAAGACCAAATAATGATTTCTTAGGATTCAGAGATCGACCTAACCTTCTGCATTTTTCAAAAACTCTTCTCAAATGGGTCAAATGTTCTGCATAAATTTTTGAATCTACTGTAATATCATCAAGATATATCACAATGAAAAGAAAATTTTCTTCCGAAAAAACAATATCCATTTCTCTTTGAAAAGTGGCACCAACATTTATTAATCCAAAAGGAATTTTTGTATACATGAAGGTTCCCCAAGGAGTAGTAAAAGTTGTTTTGTGTTGATCATCTAGATGCACCAACACTTTATTGTACCTGAAAAGCCATCTAGCAGAGAGATTCTTTTGTAGCCCACTATATTTTACAATATGTGGTCTATCTTTGGTAAAGGGTAGTTGTCCTTAAGAGATGCCTTGTTCAGATTTTTGAAGTCGATGCAAAGCTTGATCTCTCATGTCTTGTTTCTCATAGGTACAATATTGGAAACCCATTCAGAGTATTTGATTGGGACTATTATCTTGGCATCATACATTTTCTTTATCTCCTTCTCAACCAGAGGAATTTGGACAGGATTTATCCTGCACAGTTTCTGTTTGAAAGGCTTTTGGTTCTACTTGACTAGAATTTTGTTCTGGATAATATAAATATCATAAGATTTCAAGTCTTCATAACTCCAGGAATACACATCAATAAAATCTTTGAAAAAAGCAATGTATTTCTTCTTTATGGATGCTGGCAGCGTATTTGAAAAATTTATCAACTTGGGCTCCTGCTCATTGCCCAAATTTCACTCCTCAACATTTGCTTCTGTATATTCCATTTTTGGTTTCCTAGCCACATCATTTAAATTGAATAGTTCCTCCAGAGGGACCTAGGAAAGGTGTTGTCTTTGAATTGCAGTACTTGAAATTCCTCCTTTTTTGGGTCTTCATGCATCTCTGTCCTATGTAGATATTTATTTTCGGAAAAATTAATATCAAAATTATGAGGAGTTTCCTCCCTGTACATTTTCTCTTTAATGGAGTAGCCTTCTTCACAATCTAGGTCCAAATTGGAATCTTAAAATTCACCCTTAGATTGCAAGAAATTCTCAATCTATTTGTCATTTCCAAAGACTTTCTAGTATCTCATATTGTCAGGAACTGCTGGGCAGTGTTTAACCTGCACTGCATATTTTTTGTTAGGATGAGGCAATTGACAAGTGCTCGCTGAAAATTCTAACCCATTAGCCAAAATATTCTGATTTCGTGGAACTACAACAAGGTCATATTCTTCAAATGTTTTCAGGATGTCAAGGGAGCCATTACTGTATGCTCTCAATATGGAATGCTTCGCTGAATATTCTCACTTGATATTCTTAATGACCAGCTCAGAGTCCCCATGAACAGAGATTCATTTGGCTCCCAATTTCTTCAGTAGTTGTAAACCCAAAAGGAGTGCCTCATATTCTGCTATATTGTTGGTACACTGAAAGTTTAGTTTGTAAGAATACCCTTCTGCGTGGTTATATTTAGTACTGCATACCCACACACCTGCTCCTAAGCCAGCGTTGCCACAATAACCACCAAAAAATCATGTTCTAAAAAGGTTCAGGTTCAGACTTGTGTTGCACCATTTCCATTTGGTATGACTGTTCTCTCTTCTGGTCTTCTTCTTCTCCAGCTACTTGTTCATTAAAATTTTCATCATTATAAAGAATAAATGAATCAAGGTCAGAGTGGAAAAATTACAGGGGGTAGTTATGAGGATTTTCCTGACTGCTTACCATGTATTTCATTAGAATCTCCCTATACAATCTCCTTTTTTGGCCAAAAATTGGTATGGTATCATAAGTCATATCCATATAGAGGGTGCCAGAAAGCTTGGCTCCCCATGAGCATGATAAAAGCATACCATATTTAGGAGGGGTGTCATCCACCACTATATCCATCACTAGACTCTTGGCTGGTATCTGGGCTAAAGTAATTCAAAGATCTTTAATGAGGCCTAGACATTTAACTTTGCTGGAGTCAAATGAGTACAGGTCTTTGTAGGGTATAGTTATCTCTAGGCCAAGTTTCTCCATAATTTCCTTTGGCATGATATTATGAGATGCACCTGAGTCTATCATCACATTATGGAGGATTTATCATGAAAATTCAAAATGAGATAAAATGGGGGAACACCTCCCTCCTGGAATTTACCCTCTACTTCTGGCCCAAACAAAAGTGCAGGTTTTTCATCATTTAGGTTGACAGTATCAGTAATTTCTCCTATGTTCAATGCTTTTAGAACTTGGGACCTATATACATCCTGGTTCACCAATTCAGTGAGAGGGACAAAGATTTTTATTTCATAATTTCATTCTCAATTCTGAATGGTGTCTGTGTTTTTGGCAGATATGAATTGTTAGCCCCCTATAAATTTTTGACAAGCAAACAGGGGGCTAAATTTTTTTTGAGCCTTCATGCATTTCCTATGAAAACAAATCATCCTTGAAGTCTCCTTGTGCCTTTTTCCTTTGATAGATCCCCTCTGTTGATTCCCATTATAAACCCTCTCTGATTGCAAAAAATTGTGCTCCAAAAGGCCTACATTTATCCCTTGTATCCCTGCAGAATTGTCCATTTCATCCCTTTTTCCCTTTTTCCCTTTTTGAAAGTTCCCCTTTTTACCCCCAATCTCCCTCCCCTAATCCTTCTAAACCTTTCCAAAAACCCCCTCTAAACCATACACACATCCCTGGTGTCTTTTAATGACCCCTTCTCCCCTCTATCGTTACCCCTTTTGGCCTTTAATTTCATTGAAAATGTGCCAAAAACCATATTCTCCATGTATATGGGTCTTAGCCCCCTTCGACTAGCCCATAACCATATTTCCCCCCATGTGTCCTGGCGCTAGAACCACGTGCTAGCCTGAAAGGTGCTTATCGCAGAATCCATATCGAGCACGTTTTAAACCATCGATCTGTATAGATCGGACGGTCGTCGCGTCCCCACAACTTCCACCGTTTAACCCGTTCACCACCTGTTCATTGCATCTCAGTCGTTCGTTCACCCACATATCAATGGCCCAGAGTTTACCTGCCCCGGTGGTCCCTACGCACTATTCATAAACCAGTGGTATCTATCACACCGCCTTTGGGAGGTGGGCGGTATTTTTCATTTTGGAGCGATTCCATTCATTGCCTGACATGTGGCTCCGTCACTATTCCAAAACCGCCCCCCATCGCACGTTATCATTCAGTATTTGACATGGTGCGATATGCATATACACCGTCCGATCTACGATCATCCATCCAACAGTCATCGCACCCCGAAGATGCGCAAAAGATAATTCAAGGCATCTGTACCCCTGGCCCACCATCCGTCACCCTCCGATGCATTTTTAGCTGTTGATCTCCTCCCGAGATCGGACGGTCCAAATTCATCCACCCTGCGTCGTGTTTTCAGCAGTTGATCTCCTCCCGAGATTAGACGGTCCAGATCTGATTGCATGTCCCGCCATTGACCACTCCCGCCACGTCACCCATTCCATGTGTTTCATCGTATTTCTCGCCTGTCCATGTACATATATGCATTCAAAGGTTAAATTTTAATTTTTTACATTGAATTTTTGTTCTCGCCACCCTCCAACTACATTTTCCCACTACGCCACCATTCTGCAAGCCTCCCACTGCATTTTCCACCGTAATCCCGCACTATTCCACCATTTCACCAGCTGCACATCCATTTTCATCATCCCTATTGCATCCACCACCTCCATACGTGTTTTTCTTAACATGTTTTCATGTTTTGCAGGGTTACAGGCAGCGAAAAACCACCATGATTCATATTCACCATTATGGTGGTACATTGCGCAGAAGAAGCTGAATTTAGAGCCTGATATTACAGGGAAATGTCCGGAAAGGTGTCTGCGACATAAATTTCATCGAAGGTCAGAATTAAATCTCTACAAAACCTCTTTGGCGCCATTAAAGCACAGATTTCGTAGTCAGAGGAAATCGAGAAAGCGGCAAAGAGTATCAGTAGAAAAATAGAGTGTTTAAGGCCTGTAATTTCAAATTATAAGCCTTAATCCAATTATTCAAAGGCGAGGTACCAGACCGAAGACCTTGAGGATCAACTAGAAGGTTCAATGCACATAAAATAATACTATTAGGGTTTTCATATCAGCAGTACGTTCTTCCATAAAAATACACAGTATCCATATTGCTTTTATTCTATGCCGTGTTCTTGGGAGATTTTTCAGCCCTGACAATAGTCCTATGCTACCAGTGCATTAGTTATACAGTATGGCAGACCCTAGCATCATCGTTCTGCGTTTTGTTCAGTACACCAGAGACGTACCTGGAGTAAATGGAAATATGACGAAGACCACTCCATCATCCAACAAGTACTAGAGATAAATGCCCAGAATTTAAACTGAATGGAGCCTCGGCCCTCCTACTGCTTCAGAGTTTTTAATGCTGCATTTAAGTTTACATCTACTCCTGTTATTCTTTTCTCCTATAAGAATCCTCGAGAACATATTGTAATGGTTTTTGTTCGGTTGCTGTCGTTGTAGTTAGAGGGATTCAGTTTTGACTATTAGAACAGTTTTGGGAGAAAGCAGCAGAGTATTTTGTATTATAGTAGGCTAGGAGGAGAGAGTTTGGATTGTAACAGCCATTGAGCTCAGTGTATGTGATTGGTTTTGCATCAATTAATCAAGCACATTTCTTTGGATCCTAGTCTATTACTACGGGTGATTTTTTTCTTATCTTATCGTTTAATTACATTTTCATGCTGTCCATTGTTCTACTAGGCTGGCATCAGAAATATGGCATAGGATTTACCCTTGTTAGTTACCCTATGTCTCTGCTCTCCTTGCCTTCAACGTTTTATGCTAAATGTGTTAGCTAAGGGTTGATTTCAGTTAATTTAACCAGTATAGTGGATGTCATTTCCTGCTAGCTGATGTATGGATTAATGAAATCTATCTTTAGTTGTTCTTGTTGGGTTTAAGCTAGAATATTTGGGAACACTGGGATTAGAGTTAGCCTTGTCCAATAGGATCCTTGTGCGACCAGCTGGCCTTTCTAAGATCTCTTGCTGGTGTCAAAGCATTGAAGGTTCAAAGTCCTTCTCTGATCTATAGACCCTGGCTCTATAAAACTTATCTCTATTTTCCCTTGGAGCATGCTAAAGTTGACCTGGAGTTAAATGACCTCTAGTCCGATCTATAATCTGCCCCTTTGTCCCCCCTTTGAAATTTTCCTATGAGTATGTCCAAGCAGGTCTAGAGTTAAATGACCTCTGACCTGATCTATAGACAGAAATTGGGTTGCTTTCCTTCTTTCACTTTCAATCCTTAATGTTCCATCCCATCATTTATCTAAAAATATCCTTTAGTGTAGATGACTTGCCCTCTAAAGCCTGAGCTAGTTGTTGCATGTAATTCCCTTTCATGACTCCATAGCCCAATGGATGACACCTTCTTGACCTATCCTCTTTGCTGAAACATCCTGAATTTTTGCTCCTTTCCTTCCATTACCTTCTCAGTCTATGATCTCATGACCAACCCAACAACCAGCCAACCAAATCATTTTAAACCCCCCTTTTGTGCTTCATACCTAGCCTAATATCTCAATTTGAGCTTCAAAGATATATCATTCTTTGCTCTATTTGGAGAGATCCCTCTCCAGGTCCAGGAGGGCTAGATCTTAGGGCCCCAAAGTGGTTCTGATGTTGTCTCATTTTTTGGTCTTGCCAATCTGGCCAAAACATGGGAACCCCAACATAAGGGCGACCATACTGGGGGATTTGAGTGCATTTATCTTACATACTCTTAGGCACTCAAAAGACCCAAGATCTCTGGTTAGATTGGCATTCAATTTCTGATGGTGGATAGCATCCTACTTCAAACATTCATATACATCCACCTGGCGATTCCACACTCCATAACTCCCAAAATACCAAATGACTCCACTGGTAGAAGACTCTGGACTGGTTGACCGGATACAGTGACCTCTTTCTGATTTACAAACATGCTTCCACGCATATAGAGAAGATATGCCCCAATGAGTAGGGAGCATATCCCTAGATTCCCACAAAAAATTCCTGAAGTGGACTGGTTAAAAAACCTGCCTACCTTTCAGGGTGAAAATGATGATGACCCCTTGCTACATCTCATCAAGTTTCATATACATGTGTGGAAATTTAAAGTTGAATGGAATGAATATTGCCTAATGAAAATGTTCATCGTAACATTAGAAGGAAAAGCTAGGGTCTGGTACAAATGGTTAGAACCTCGGAGTTTGTTTTCTTTAAAGGACATGCACTAAGTATTTTACAAGAATTATAAAGGAAACTCTCCATCCTTATCATGGGATTGTTGTGATCAATCTCAGAATATCATACAGTATCTGTTAGACATTGATAAGGATTTGGTTAATATGCATCCTGAAGATCTGTTAACAGCCATTCAATAATTTCATATGCATCCTAGCTATCACAAGAACATGGATGAATCAGATGAGGAAGAAAAAAGTCAAGAGACCATAGACATTCCTCAAGATATTCCTAAAAATAACAGGGTAATTACAAAACTCAATAACAGGTTATTCCTCTCTTCTATAAACTATCTCACCTGTATGGATTCTCTCTTTAAAAATATTCCTAAAAACTCAGATGCCGATCCATCATCCCTTGCAGTTGAGGCTTCAAATGACATTCTGCCTCAAATCTAGTCTTCGAAGGAAACAGAGAGTTGTTGCACTTCTGCACAAGGGAACACAAGACCATCTTCCCCTTTAACAGAAGAGGAAATAGATCAGATCATCAATAGATAGCCAGCCTCTAAATTTTTTTACAGATCAGACATCCTTGTCCATTCATCTGATGAGCTTTGTTGTACAGAGTTGAAAATCTCACATGTAAATTAGAGTGAAGAAAGATCTGCTGATAATCCAGTATGTCCGGTTGGCAGCATTACTTATATTCATGATTTTCCTATTTTTCATCTATCTGATGATGATGTTCTCCAAATAGAAGATGATCTTGCAGGGTCATCATTAGTAGATTTACGGGAGGAAAATTAGTTCCCTTTACTTCTAGAGAGTAATGAGCCAATGCAGGAAATTTATGATACTGATGAAGAAAGCTTTAAGAGTGCAGAAGAGGGTGAAGGATCTCTAGATCTTTGCTTCACTCCATTACAACTCATCAGTAATGATTTTCACATTATTGGAGGTTAGCAGCCTTTCATCTCAGAAGATGAAGAGGAAAACAAGGAAGAGATCTTTGAGCAGTTTGAAAGCAATGAGCCTTCTCTTGAAAAAGAGGAAGCAATAGAACAAACCACTGCTCAAGAATACTTAGATATTTTCACAGAGCTCAGCCCACCAGAGCAGAATATATTAGAGCTCCAAGAGGACAACACTGCCATATATGATGAGCCCTCCAGTTCAGAAAATGAAGAAGAAGAGGGAGATTCTCTTTCTCAAGAGAGTCTTATTCTTGATCCAGTGGAAGAAGAGGAAATCCTGGTTGAAGCCTGCCTACCAGATATTCATAACCAGGTATCATTTCATGTTCCTTATGTACATTTCCTGTACACATTTGAAGAAGGATCAGAGGTATTTTTGAGTAGCATGTTGTAAATAGAAAGAAAAAATTTCAAAGCTGTTGTTATTGAACAAAAGGAGTGGGAGCAGCCCTGCCTATCCAGCATGCTCAAGGAGTTGAGCAAGAAAGACCAGCCATGGGATCACTTGATGGATTGGTTACATTGGAAGACAATGTTTGTAAGCTAGACTTGTAAATATTCTAGTTAGAGTAGGGTAGGTAGGAAGAGCTCAATAAAGCTCAGTCTGTGAGCATGTAGTTAGTAGTTTTTAATTTATGCAAAGTCTAGCAAGTCAGAAAGTCTAATCCTAGCTTGATTGTTTTCAATTTCTGTTGTAGAATGTAGAGAAGAAATCTGCTAGACAGTTTAATCCTAGAAGATACTAGATTAGGTAGAGAAACTATGAGACCAACAGTTTAATCTAGTCTCGGGGAGTAATAAGGGTAGAAATGGAATAGGTTTATTTTCTTGTTTGTAAAAAATAAATGATGTAAAGGGTGTACTAGCTCAAATGCACCCTAGAAGAAAAAATGTTAGGATTGTAGGATGGGTAGGTAGATTGTTTGGGAATGTTTCTGCTGATCTATCATATTTGTGGCAGCTGAAAATAAAAGAAGAAAAGAATGAGTCAAGTACCAGGCATCTGGCCTACACCAAAGATCATTTTCTGAATTCTTGACTCCTTCAAGAAGAAGCCATCCCCATGTGGAGCCACTGTTAGCCCCCCATAAATTTTTGGCAAGCAAACAGAGGGCTAAAATGTTTTTGAGCCTTCAAGGAATGCATTTCCTCTGAAAACACATCATCCTTGAAGTCTCCTTGTGCCTTTTTCCTTTAATAGATCGCCTCTGTTGATTCCCATTATAAAGCCTCTCTGATTGCAAAAAATTGTGCTCCAAAAGGCCTACATTTATCCCTTGTATCCCTGCAGAATTGTCCATTTCATCCCTTTTTCCCTTTTTCAAAGTTCCCCTTTTTACCCCCAATCTCCCTCCCCTAATCCTTCTAAACCTTCCCAAAAACCCCCTCTAAACCATACACACATCCCTGGTGTGGTTTAATGACCCCTTCTTCCCTCTATCGTTACCGCTTTTGGCCTTTAATTTCATTGAAAATGTGCCAAAAACCATATTCTCCATGTATATGGGTCTTAGCCCCCTTTGGCTAGCCCCAAAACTTTATTTCCCCCCATGTGGCCTGGCGCTAGAACCACACGCTAGCCCGAAAGGCGCTTATCGCAGAATCCATATCGGGCGCGTTTTAAACTGTTGATCTGTATAGATCGGATGGTCGTCGTGTCCCCACAACTTCCACCGTTCAACATGTTCATTTCCCATTCATCGCATCTCAGCCGTTCGTTCACCCACAGATCAACGGCCCGGAGTTTACCCACCCCGGTGGTCCCTGCACACTGTTCATAAACCAACAGTATCTATCGCATCACCTTTGGGAGGTGGGCAGTATTTTTCATTTCGGAGTGATTCCATTCATCGCCTCACACGTGGCTCTGTCACTATTCCAAAACCGCCCCCAATCATGCGTTATCGTTTTGTATTTGGCATGGCGCGATATGCATATACACCGTCCGATCTGCGATCGCCCATCCAACAGTCATCGCACCCCAAAGATGCGCGGAAGATAATTCAAGGCATCCATACCCCTGGCCCACCATCTGTCACCCTCCGATGCATTTTCAGACATCAATCTCCTCCCGAGATCGGATGGTCTAGATTCATCCACCCTACGCCGTGTTTTCAGCCGTCGATCTCCTCCCGAGATCGGACAGTCTAGATCTGATTGCATGTCCCCCCATTGACCGCTCCCACCACGTCACCCATTCCATGTGTTTCATCGTATTTCTTGCCCGTCCATGTACATATATGCATTCAAAGGTAAAATTTTAATTTTTTACATTGAATTTCCATTCTCGCCACCCTCCAACTGCATTTTCCCACTGCGCCACCATTTTGCAAGCCTCCCACTGCATTTTCCATCGTAATCCCACACTATTCTGCCATTTCACCAGCTGCACATCCATTTTCGTCATCCCCGTTGCATCCACCACCTCCATACGTGTTTTTCTTAATAGGTTTTCGTGTTTTGTAGGGTTACATGTGGCAAAAAATTGCCATGATTCATATTCACCATTGTGGTGGTACAGTGCGCAGAAGAAGTTGAATTTAGAGCCTGATATTACAGGGAAATGTCCAGAAAGGTGTCTGCGACATAAATTTCATTGAAGGTCAGAATTAAAGCTCTGCAAAACCTCTCCGGCGCCATTAAAGCACAGATTTCACAGTCAGAGGAAATAGAGCGTTTAAGGCCTGTAATTGCAAATTATAAGCCTTAATCCAATTATTCAAAGGTGAGGTACCAGATCGAAGACCCCGAGGATCAATCAGAAGGTTCAATGCACAGAAAATAATACTATCAGGGTTTTCATATTAGCAGTACGTTCTTCCATAAAAAGACACAGTATCCATATTGATTTTATTCTATTCCGTGTTCTTGGGAGATTTTTCAGCCCTGACAATAGTCCTATGCTACCAGTGCATTAGTTATACAGTATGGCAGACCCTAGAATCATTGTTCTGCATTTTTTTCAGTACACCAAAGACATACCTGGAGTAAATGGAAATCTGAGAAAGACCACTCCATCATCCAATGAGTACCAGAGATAAATTCCCAGAATTTAAATTGAATGGAGCCTCGGCCCTCCTGCTGCTTCAGATTTTTTAATGCTGCATTTAAGTTTACATCTACTCCTGTTATTCTTTTCTCCTATAAGAATCCTCGAGAACATATTGTAATGGTTGTTGTTCGGTTGTTGTCGTTGTAGTTAGAGGGATTCAGTTTTGACTATTAGAACAGTTTTGGGAGAAAGTAGCAGAGTATTTTGTATTATAGTAGGCTGGGAGGAGAGAGTTTGGATTGTAATAGCCATTGAGCTCAGTGTATGTGATTGGTTTTGCATCAATTAATCAAGCACGTTTCTTTGGATCCTGGTCTATTACTACGGGTGATTTTTTTCTTATCTTATCATTTAATTACATTTTCATGCTGTCCATTGTTCTACTGGGCTGGCATCAGAAATATGGCATAGGATTTACCCTTGTTAGTTACCCTATGTCTCTTCTCTTCTTGCCTTCAATGTTTTCTGCTAAATGTGTTAACTAAGGGTTGATTTCAGTTAATTTAACCAGTATAGTGGATGTCATTTCCTGCTAGCTGATGTATGAATTAATGAAATCTATCTTTAGTTGTTCTTGTTGGGTTTAAGCTGGAAGATTTGGGAACACTAGGGATTAGAGTTAGCCTTGTCCAATAGGATCCTTGTGCGACCAGATGGCCTTTCTAAGATCTCTTGCTGGTGTCAAAGCATTGAAGGTTCAAATTCCTTCTGTGATCTATAGACCCTGGCTCTATAAAACTTATCTCTATTTTCCCTTAGAGCATGCTAAAGATGACCTAGAGTTAAGTGACCTCTACTCCGATCTATAACCAGCCCCTTTGTCCCTCCTTTGAAAGTTTCCTATGAGTATGTCCAAGCAGGTCTGGAGTTAAATGACCTCTGACCTGATCTATAGACAGAAATTGGGTTGCTTTCCTTCTTTCACTTTCAATCCTTAATGTTCCATCCCATCATCTATCTAAAAAGATCCTTTAGTGTAGATGACTTTCCCTCTAAAGCCTGAGCTAGTTGTTGCATGTAATTCCCTTTCATGACTCCATAGCCCAATGGATGGCACCTTCTTGACCTATCCTCTTTGCTGAAACATCCTGATTTTTTGTTCCTTTCCTTCCATTACCTTCTCAATCTATGATCTCATGACCAACCCAGCAACCAACCAACCAAATCATTTTAAACCCCCCTTTTGTGCTTCATACCTAGCCTAATATCTCAATTTGAGCTTCAAAGATATATCATTCTTTGCTCTATTTGGAGAGATCCCTCTCCAGGTCTAGGAGGGCTAGATCCTAGGGCCCCAAAGTGGTTCTGATGTTGTCTCATTTTTTGGTCTTGCCAATCTGGCCAAAACATGGGAACCCCAATACTCCTATCAAGATGCTTCTTTTCATGTTACTCCCTTGTCATGGTGCTCTTCTTTAATGAAATTTCTCCCCCTAATACTTTACATGCCTTTATGAAAATGGATGAGGTAGATGATCAACCAACTCCCCCTACCTGCATAAACTCCTCTATCTCTTCCTTTTTCTCAAGACACGAAAGATCGTTTCCTTGTGATCACGTGGAAGAAATATTAAATAATGGATGTGTAGTGAGGACAAAATATTATGATTTTCTTCAATGGAATTACTCTGAGAGATGATTTATCAAGAGATGATTGTCCATGTGAGAATCATCAAGGGTTTCACCCTTTACTAATAACTTCTGCAAGAATAGTCAAGAATCACAAGCTCCCAATATGAATGGTCTCCTTTTTGGCAAAATTTTATTCTCAAATCTTGGAATATCACATCTGCCAAATATGCACTCATTAGATCAACAACATGAGTTGATGCCTTGAGTGTTCGATAACTTTTCTAATCCAATTTGATTCCTTCTCCACACTTGTGTAACTTTCTTTTCTTGCTTGATATTCATGTTTTTATCTTTTTTAGGGACCCAAGTCAAGTTACAGTCACGAGCCATATGTCCAATTTTATGGAAATTGAAGCATTCCATTATGTACATAGATGAGGAGGCATGATTTATTCTTGCAAATATGCTTCTAGGAGACTAATGAGGAGCATTATATTTATCCTTGTGGTATGCCCCAAAATATTTTTCCACATGCCCAAAATTTGTACAAGAATATAAATAAATTGCTAGGGCCCTATATTACTAGTGTAGTCCCTTATTGTTGTTAGTGTAGCCCCCTTATTGTTATTTTTGTACCTGTGTAGTCCCCATATTGTTATTATTGTGCCCCATAATAGGCCACTATTGTTAGTGTTGTGCCCTTACATTATTAATGTTAGGTCGCCTAGGATTATATTGTGACCCCATGGACTCCTATATATAGAAAGGTGGTTTTTTCATTTGAATCATCTAGGAATTGTTCATTTATGTAACATAAAGGAGGTTTCCCTCTTGAAGTGGTTGATTTCTAAGTTGTTGATCTCTATTTTCTTCTATTCGTGAGCTGGTTTCATAACATTTGGAATCAAAGCTTTGGATTCTAGGGTTTCGATGCTTCAAATAGGTCATCATGGCATTTCAGCTATCACTCTTTTTCTACAAAGGTTGAGAAGATAAAAAAAAACTCATTTTCACTGAAATCCAGAGGAACTTTGTGGAAAAATTTCAGATCTTGGTTCGCAATATTTTCAGAGATATGATCTGTGGAAGTTAGTGTTTTTGCAAGCTCCCAAATTTCATCTCAAACAGGTGACCTTCGGAAAATAGTCATAACTCTCTCTCTTTGAGCATCGCATTGGAATTTTGTAAAAGTGTTCGAAATTACATGGAGTGTAGTTTCTTGTGTATTGATTTCATAGCCGAAGGAGGAAACAGTGACATGCGACACATCATGCAAGTTCGCTCTACTGAACCAGTCCATAATTAGGCCATTGTGGGAGATTGGGTATAACTTTGTCTTGAAGAATCCAAATCAAGTCATACCTATGGCATTTGAAAGAATATTCATAGGGCTACTAAAGAACCAAATATGAATTCTTAGGGATCCGAAATGATAGAGATACATCAGTTTCAATATCGAGCTTCTCAAAAGCAAGAAAAAGGTGTGTATTTTTTTTTTAAATTGCATAAGTCTTGTTTGAAAAATCAGTTTGAAGTGATTCGAAGGGCATATTAAAGAATATATATATCAATATTGGGTTCTAAAATTCCCCCTAAAAATAATTCAACACCCATTAAGCCCTCATAAGGCTCTACTATGACTCATGAAGAGGAATAAGTGCGACATGATATATCAAAATTACAAGACCAAGTGCAACAAATTTCTCTATCGCAAAGAGTAAAAAAAAATGAAATGGAAGCTAACATTAGAGGAAATTTCAGCCTAACAGTGCCCATGAAATTTTCACGTAATTTAAATGTCATAATATTTAAACCAATCAAAATCCTTTAAATTTAAAAAGAGGTACATGTAAATTTTTTGGAGGGAAAAGAAGAAAAACTACTTTTTTTACTTGTATCTTTGGCTCATCTCCATATATGTTTACCCAAATTTCATGTGTAGACACTCGCTGGATGTAGAATTAAATTACAAATCCAATGAGTACCCATTATACATACTTTTGAGAAGACACACATTGACAAAAAATGAAGATACATTAAAAAAATGCATTCCATATGTTTTTTTAATGTATCTTCACTTTTTGCCAATTTGGGTCTTCTCAAAAGTATCCATAATGGGTACTACCTGGACGTGGAATTTAATTTTTCATCCAACGATTGTCTACACTTGAAATTTGGATAAATCAATAAGGAGATAAGCTAAAAATACAAGTAAAAAAAGTAGTTTTTTTCTTTTCAGTCCAAAATTCATAACTCTTATTTTATTATTTTAACTATTATTTTATTATTTTTCCTTATCGGGCTACTTTTAGGCTGAAATTTCCTCTAATGAGATGGATGATTTGAAGAAAGGCATGGAAGCTAAGATGGATGGTTTGAATAATGGCATGGAAGTTAAGATGGATGTTGTGGAAGCTAAGATGGATGGTATAGAAGGCAACATGGAAGATTTGAAGGGCAACATGAAATATTTGAAGAAAGACATGGAAGGTTTGAAGGAAGGTTTGGAAAAGTGGCTATAAGAAAAACTTCCTAATGGCGAAAAGGTAGTAGAGGAAACTCATGATGAGAACAAAATAAATGTTAATCATGATTTCATAGACTCTAATGTTGGATTTGATACCACCATATTCCAAAGATAGATATGAAGAAGTTTAAAGTCTAGGATTCAATAAATTGGATACTACAAATGGAGCAATACTTTGAGTTCCATAATACGCAAAACACACAAAAGGTACGCATTGAAACTTTATATTTAGAACAAAATCAGTTTTTATGGTATCAATGACTTTGTTCTCGTAAACCACTGGTCACTTTGTTAATTTTTACGAAGGAAATGATAACACATTATGAGCATACAAAGAGAAACACCTTCTTTAGCCAATTGCTAAATCTCAAACAAAAGGGTTCAATGATGGAGCACATTGAGGATTTCCAAAATTTGAATATAAGGGTAAATAGTATTCTAGAGGAACATAGGATTGATGTCTTCATAGGGACTCTAAAGAATAACATCCAACATGAGGTTCACCTTTGGGAACCTGATACATTGAAGAAGGCATTCAGGTTGGCAAGAAAAATTGAAAGAAAAATTATGGCTACAAGGAAGCCTACTGTTTGGTCAATTTAGTGTGTCCTAAATTGCTACATTAATTTGTCAATCCGGGATTCGTAAGCTGACGAAGTGTGGCGCACTATATGTACAAGATAACCTATCTCTTACTTTTTGTCGTTTTTGGTTTTTTTTCCTTTTTATCTTGGTTGGTTTCCTAATGTGAGATGGAAATTCTAAAATACAAGTATGGTTATGATTGTTCAAGGCAATGATGTCCTTTATAATGATTTACCAAACTTCAAACTTCAAAATGATTTTGAAACATAAAATGAGAAAATTAATTCCTAAAAGGAAATGAAAATGTGCTACTATTCTAGTTAAACAAACAGTGAACTGTTGATCATGAAAACCATTACCCTTGCTGTTGTCTAAACACAAAAGAAACTGTACTCAAAGAAAAGATTGTAAGTAAAGTAAAACTAAAATCAAATTACATCAACTCATATTCTGACCCCTCACCATTAGTCTCGCTATGGATTTCGGAGGTAATCATAAACAACTTGAGCAATCTGATATTTAATTTGCAGAAAAATAAACTAATATCAAATTACACACCCATACTTCAATCCCTCACCATTAGTATCGCTATGGCTTTCGGAGGTAACTGATAATGACATGAGCAATTTAATATCTATCTTGCAGAAAAGTAAACTAATATCAAACTACACACTCATACTTCAATCCCTCACCATTAGTCTCGCTATGGCTTTCGGAGGTAACTGAAAATGACATGAGCAATTTAATATCTAATCTAACTACTAAAGCAAATGTGCAAGACTGAAATAAACAAAACAGTGCTGGAATTAAAAACTAAGAAAAAGAAATCAACAGAAGGACAATATTGATTCCATGTCATTAGTCATTATAAAAATATGTGCAAATGCCCGGGCTGCCTATTGTAATCTGAAACAAGAACACTGATCAGTTAACAACAACATAAAACATAAAAGATTATGGACAGAAGTAAAATGTAAAGCATGAAAGATTATGGACAAAGATGAAATGTAAATACCATGAAAGATGTAATCTATATACACGTGAATGACTTATGGCACAATGAACATAAAGAAATGAAGCATGAAACTATACAGTAATACACAAAACCTCAGTGTGTACAGGGGCCCTCTGCACAAACCTCGGGCAACAGCTTTCAAATACGAATTACGCTTTTGAACAGAGTCTTCTCATATATTAAAATGCGGTCATAACAGAGAAATAATGTCACAGCACAATGGCGACGCAATTACATTACAGAGCTAGCTATTATGCGTATGAGAACGCATTATTTATAACAGAGGGAGATATAACTAATTCCCTAAAGTCTGCGCTGATAGAAGACACGTGAACCATCACGTCCAGAGATCTAGAATTATGGCCGCCGTGAGGATTAAATCTATGGAGAGTGGATGTTGGATTCGGCTTATGGAGCCGTTTACAGGTGTTGATATGTCTCCCGTGATTTAGAAACGGCCACGCAAATCTTCACGTGATGAGAAACAGAGTTCTGTCACCGTGGGACTCTACGGTTGACCACCACTTGGCCACCTTTGACCACAGCCTTCTTAGGTGAATTCGACTGAGCCAATAGGACACGATCCATGTCCATGTCATTTCTAACTTGCCCATGTGGCTCGATTTTCCTGAAGACACCTGCAATATAGACTTTAACAAAATGGCTGCGGAAAGTTGCAGCAGCTGCGGAAAGTGGCAAGATTCCGCAGCTAAATGAGCAAAAATCTAAATCAAACAACAGACACAAAACATAGTTAAAAACCATTTTAGATGCTCTTTTACAATTAATATGCAATGATATTGATGACTTAGAAGGTCTGGGTGAATGAAAAAGTTCTAGAAAGGTGTATAAGAAAGATGCAGATTTGAGACTCAACATACCCCCACTGTGAAGGTGTTGCATGTCCTCATGCAACCAAAATTTTGATAATCCTTCTTCAATTCATATGCCTTGACACTTCAGCCAATACATCCAGTCCTCTCCTCCTCTTCCTTGGTGCTGCTAACATCCTGGGCTTCTTCATCAAGCATCTGAATTTGATATTAACCAATGCTCTACTTAACTTCTGGCATTTCTTCTTCAATTTCCTGTTCTTTTTCTGCCATAGTCCCAGATGTAGCATGGTATTGTCATGAATGATCTTGTCCAATTTGTTTTGTTCCTTTAATGCCTCATTTTCATTTTTAATGTGTCTATTTAAAACCTCCAACTAAAAGACTTCTTGTTTCAATGATTGGACTAGATCTTCTTTTGCTGTGTGAGGCTGAGTGGATGAAGCGCTGGGACCCGTGGCTGCTCTTTCCAAAGATTCTATATAATCATATACTTCTTGTTGCTTTGGGTCTATCTCGGGTGTCATTTTCATTGGGCTGTCCCCAAAATGCCGTGGAGGAGAATTGACTTCAAAATCTGGCTGAAAAGGGCTCATGTCAACATCTTGAGGATTAATTTCAACATTTGACTGAGAATGAGATGGAATATGTTCAATGTCTGACTGAGAATGAGATGGACTATGGCCAGCTGGAGTTTTTTCAGATGTTTCTTCTCCCAAATCAATAAAATGAGGTCCTTTCATTTGTGTTTTCCTCAACTTCCCTTTAAGTATGGAACTTCTTCTTACACGCTGTGGACTACTGTCTTTTCCTTTTTGTTTTTCTTTTCCCCTCTTTTTAGCCATAGATGACTATTCCTGAAGGTGAACTAGTCTCTCAGATAACACTTGATGATCTTCTTCTGAGGAAGGGGTTTGATGCATAGCCTCAATGCTTTTTCTCTCTTTTGATGTTATTGGATTTTTACCCTTGGTTTCTTCCTTCCTCCTTTTTGACAGTCTCTCTTCTCTACTAGTTCTTTCAATTGTAGTAGTAGGAGTGCTTTGAGTTTCATCATTTGCTCTCTTTCTCCTACTCCTTCTTGATGTACTACCTTCAGGAATTTCTTGGGGTTCTTCAAAGAATTTTCTAATCAAAAATTGTTCCCATGTGTCCTTTTTCTCTTTTAACTGTTTTTCAATCAGAATTTTCACAAGACCATGGTGATACAAATGTGTTTCCACGTCCCCTACATGCTTCTGGACGGTCATAGACATTTTCTTCAAACTATTTAATAAAAAGTATGGTAAATTGAGGGTCTGGTTGTCTAGAAAATTCATCAGCAATCGGGTATGATACATATACATGGATCCAAAATGGCCCTCACAGGTGATAAATTTTTGGATAACTAACAGTAAAGTGGCCCACTCTTCTTTCAAAGCATGAACAGGAATTCCATTTTTAAAAATAGTTACATCCATACCTGGGTTACGTAGGATCACTCTCCAGGCTTCATCACTAATGCTTTTGTTTTTGAACCAGTGTTCACCTTCTTGAGGGAGTTCTGTAGCAGATGCTATGGATGCCTCATTCACCGTAAATTTGAGGTCCCCAATTTCTACTTCCAAACCATTGAAAGATCTTGCAAAATCTTTTGTCACCTCTTTATGGTAGCCTCTAAACTTTTGGATGAACCGAAGCCACTTTTCCTTTTTCAATATATCTCTGACTTGCGGGTATCCTTCCATGAATTTAGGTCCTTCTGGTTCTGTTCTCAACAACTGACCCATCCTTCTTTCTTCTCTTTAAAACTTGTCTGCGTGAGGAGGGTTCAATGGAGGTAAGACAGCCGAATGAGTGGAAATAAGCATGATTTATGGAGGAGACCAGTGACTGTAGGCGGATATCAAAGAATGGGTATACGGAATGTAGTGTAACAGAGAACAAAATGGGGTGAAGCGGAACAGAGAAGGGTTACGTGAGCACAGTGGAAATGCCGCTGTGAGATCAATAGAACAGTAGGAGGAGTATAACGTATCTGGTAGTTATTTAAATTTGGGTGGCTGCAGAGTAAATGTAAGCACGTTTATGAAACGGCTACAGATTTTACGCGGCTGAAAGAAGCCGTAGTCAAATCAACCATGTTTCATCATCACAGGTGGAGTATCGGAGTATGAGTGAAGATCGGAGGCTTGATTATGGGACCATTTGAAAATGAATGCAAGGATTCTGGGTGGATCATATAGAGATCGTGGAATGGTTATGGAGTTTGTCAACACAATCATTGCATATAATGGAGCTATGGTTTATGACTATGTAAAAATGTGCTTGAATGCTATTTGAAATAAACTTTTACTCATACCTTGGAATTCTTGCCATTTTTCATTGGTCTTCAATTAGTTTCTCCTCATTGATATCTTGAATGCCCCATGTCTTCATAATATGTCTTCATACCTGCATTTGATTTCATGATTGTTGAAATAACATCTGGCTGTACATTTTTTTTGAAAAACAGAGTGGTAGCTGCAGAATTTTCTTCCGACTACGGAAACTGGTGTCAGCTGCAGAAACAGGTGTCAGTTGCGGAAACTGACACAGCTATTATTTGGTTGAATGGAAATAGATGGATGATAACTGACTGAATGAAAATGGTCATGAAAGAAAATTTTATTGGTGAAATGAAATGAAACAGATGAAATGAAGTGAAATGGAATGAAGTGGAGTGGAATGAAGTGGAATGAAGTGGAATGGAATGAAGTGGGTGGTCACAAAACTTGTGAAATGGAAGAGAGAGATTTTTTTTTTTGGAAAATATAGGGTGTCAGGTGTTTCTGATTTTCACCCTACATTTTCTATATAAGACTGCCAATCAATGATTGGTTTTCAGGCTTATACAATTTTTTTATTTTTTTATTTTTATTTTTATTTTTATTTTATTTTTTTTTAACTGAAAAGAACAAAGGCTAGGCTGGTGGAGAAGAAGAATTCTTCTGTACCAGCCTAATTGCAGAATTTTTTTGAAACATTTTGAAAAATTCCTCTTTTGAGAGTGGCTTATGATAGACTTTTAATCTGTGGCCATTCACAATAAGAGGAGTTTTAAATTCATCAATGGTCTTGATTCTTACCGCTCCATTGCTAAAGATCTTGTCAATCTCATATGGCCCAAGCCAATGAGTCTAAAATTTTCCTTTAAAATCTTTAAACTTGGAATCAAATAACAATTCCCAATCTCCTTCTTGAAACTTCTTCTCTTTGATGTATTTTTCATGCCATTTAGCTCTCTGATATTGAACTAGATCAGTTCTTAGAATTTCCTCTTGTCTGATCTCATCTAGCTCATTCAACTGCTCCATTCTATGCTTTTGAGCTTCTGATAAATCCATCCCCAACTGAATTGCTATCTTGAAGGCCTTGACTTGGAACTCAATGGGGAGCAGGACTTCTTTCCCATAAACAAGTTCATAGGGAGAATGTCCTGTTGTATTTCTCCATGTAGTTCTATAGGCCCATAAGGCTTCAGAAAGCCTTTCCGCCCAATCTCTTCTATGTAGATGAACAGTTTTGGTGATGATACTTTCGAGAAATTTATTTGTAGACCTCCATTTTGAACTTTTGTTTGCATGGTAAGGAGTAGATCTTCTATGCTTGATTTTGTATTCTTCCATCAGTTTCTCCACCAAGTTGGATGTGAATTGGCTTCCCTGATCTATCACAATCCCATCTCCTGAAATATGATGCCCCAAAACAATACCTTCAGTAAACATCATAAAGCATTTTTCATGGCTTAATGAAAGGTTTGTTTCTTTACATCTTATAAGGACTTTTTCCAAATTTTCTAATGCCTCTTCAAATGAATTACCATAAACTGTAAAATCATCCATATAAACCTCTACACAATCATGGATTAGATCAGGAAAAATTCCTAGTACTGCTCTTTGGAATGTTGCGGGTGCATTACATAACCCAAAAGGAAGCACTCGATAGGCAAAAGTCCCCCATGGACAGGTAAATGTGGTCTTATCTTGATCTTCAGGTGCTACCCGAATTTGATTATAGCCACTAAAACCATCCAAAAATGAAAAGTACTTTTTGCCTGCTAATGTATCTAATACCTGATCGATAAAGGGCAAAGGAAAGTGATCCTTCAAAGTTGCTTTGTTCAATTCCCTGTAATCAATGCATACCCTCCATTTACCATTCTTTTTAGGTACTATAACCAAGGGAGAAACCCATCGGCTATCTGAAATTGGATAAATGAAGTTTACATTGAGAAGTTTTTGGAGCTCTTCTTTCACTATCTCCCTAAGATTTGGATTCATCCTTCTTTGAGGTTGTCTGATTGGTCTACTGTTTTCCTCAATATAGATATGATGAATGCAAGTCTTAGGATCAATACCCTTCATGTCAGTATACTCCCATGCAAATGCAGTAGAATTTTTTTGCAAGATTCTGGTTAGTTCTTCTTGTTGTGACTTCCCCAAATGTTTGTTGATATTTAATGTTTTTTCTGGAAAAATCTCAATAGCAGAATTACCAAACTCTTCCATAGAGTAAAGAGACATTTGTCTTGATGATAAATATTCTATGTCAGATTCCAACTGAAATTGTGTGGGGTCATATTCTGAAGATATCTCAAAATTTTCTAATGTGTCCAGAATTTGACTATCCTCACTAATTTCAGAAATGGTAAAGACAGGTTGTATAGTGTTCTCATCATCGACCCATTCATTGTCTCCTATTTCTGTGATTGCTCTTGCTGGAGGATACAAATTGAATTTCTTTGTCGAATTACCATTAGAAATGTACATGTCTCCAGATCTACAACTAATAAAAGCATCAACTGTGGCTAGCCAAGGTCTTCCTAAGATAAGTGGGTGTCCTCCTAGATTACTCTTGGGAGTCAAAATCATAAAATCTACTGGATATTCCCAAGAATCTAAGGAGACTGAAATATCTTCTAATACACCATCTGGTTTAATAATTGATCGATCTGCAAGTTGCAGTAAAGTAGGTGTAAAAAGAAGGTTAGGAAGTTTTAGTTGGTCCATAGTCTGTCTACTCATAATGTTGATAGTAGCCCCTAAGTCAATCAATGTGTTTGGAATTTCTATCCCATTTATATGTGTCTTGACAATTGGACTTCCTGGATCTACATACTTCTGCATGGTAATTTTTCCCATCATGATATCTGCAATTTTTCCTACCAGGTGAATTCTTCTTGTGTCTTTTAGTTTCCTCCCTAGTCTTTTGAGACTCAAATCCTTTATTGTTTTTGCTAGAATAGGAATCTCTCGAATGGCTTGTAGCAAGGGAATCTTGATACAAACATTCTTTAATTCATCTAGAAAGTCATAGTTAGGCAACAAGATTTGTTTTTCCACCCCTTTATCAATTTGTAATCTTTCAGGGAAAGGAGGTGTGGATGAAGATGCAGGTTGCTCAACTATAGGAGTTGTGGGTGTTAAATTTTCTTTCTCTTTTTGAATGTTTGAGTTTTGAAGAGATGCTTCCTTAGAACCCTTATTGGCTTTAAGAGAGTCCTCCTCAGAGGTATCTTGCTCTTGGACATCTATAGAAGGTTTTTCTAAAACTCTACCAGATCTGAGTTGTACATCATTGAGAGTAACAATCATATAGGTAGGAAATTGTTGTCCTTCTATCATGTAAGTATTCTGAGGGTTTTTATTGTTAGGATTTGGCAATGGCTGAGCTGGAAGTTGATTTGTCTTTTGTTGGTATGGGAGCATGAGTTGAGGATTTGGATTTTGTTGAGAAGGTTGTTGTTGTGGAAATGGCAATGAAAGTTGTGGATTTGGGTTTGGAAGTTGTGGAGCTTGTTGATTTTGAAAAGATAGAGGATATTGATAAAATTGAGCAAATCTCCCATAAGGATTTTGCATCCCTTGTACCCATGGCTGATATGGATTTTGATGTTGGGGCCAAGGTTGTTGCTAAGGATTCCAATTTGGTGGGGTTTGAAGATTCATAGGGTTGTTAAACCCTTGAGTTTGTTGTCCCTGCCAAGGTCTTCTTGCAACAAAACAGAGAGATTCTACTGAATTTGGGTCTTCTTGAAAGACAACTTTGAGTCTAGGAATTGAAGGACAATCCTTGATCTCATGATTCTCTGAGAAAATCATACATGTTTCTACAACTTTTGCATCCAAGGGACATTCCCTTAAAGCATGTTTCTTCCTACATTTCGAACAAAAGATGGCTAAAGCATCTGTTTCTGCTTTCTGCTTGTTTTGGATTTTAAGGGTGTCTAGTTGTTCACTAAGGCTCCCTAAGATATCAGTTTTGAACTCATCAAGCATATTACCAATCTCTGCCCTACTTACTGATCCAGTTGCAGATTTGTTAGCTCTAATAAGAGAAGGATCCCTAGGCCCTTTTCCTGTTTTAGATTTTCCTCTTGAGAGATGGACACATAGTTCTGTTATGTCACGAAGTGGAAGTTGAGAAATGTCTCCTTTCCCCATCATGTTTAAACTATCTATCCATTCATCTCTAATGGCTTTTAATATGAGGGCTTTCAAGGTTTCATCATCTAAGTTGCTCATCTTTGCTCTTTTCAAGTTGTATTGAAATCTTTCAAGTAAGTCTTCCAAATTTTCATCTTCTTTTTGCATCATTTTGAATACTTCATCCTTATGATTGGTAGGCATACAATAATCCAAGTATCTATCCAAAAATGTTTGTTTCATATCATTCCAAGTCTTTAATAGTCACAGTGGCTAATCCCGACCATTTCAATGACTCCCTTCAATGTTGAAGGGAAAGCAATTTGAGTTTTAGAGTCTTCCATATAGTCATAGGTTCGGCACACGACTTCAAACTAAAACGAGAAATGTTTAGGGATCCTCACTTAACGATCATAAAAGTTGGGGAGGACAGATGATGAGATGTTTTTCATCATTGTATGAGTTTCCTCATCAACTATATGGAATCCAAACAAGTTGTCTCCTTCCCTATTTCTCCCATTATTATCTCTACCTCCACCATTGTTGCCTCCATTATTTCCTCCTCCTCTACCTCTACCTCTACCTCCGAATCCATCTATTATTTCCTCTGCCATGACAGTTTCTTTAGAGTCCTCAAAGTCCTTTGGTTCTTCTATCAAGGGAGGATGACAGGGAGTTTCTTCCTTTTCTTCTTCAGGTGATTCTACTTCTTTGATTACAATATACTCTCCTGTAGAAGTAAAGAAAGGGTCTTTTTTTAAATGAGATTTGGTAGATGGTGTAGGAGAATCCTCTAATTCAGCTGCTCCTTGAATTCCAAGAATCTTAAGGCTAGGGGTAGATGGTGGTGAATCTTGTCTATGCCTTGAAGAAGATGGAGTTGTGAAAATCAAACTTTTGGCTTTTAGCTATAAACCTTCCCCTAGAATCTCTTGCTCTATGCATGTCATTTTTATTTTATATATATATATATTTAAGTTGGGCTAATAATTCTCTTTCTGATCTTCCAGGTCACACTAGGTGCAAGAAGAGAGCATACTTAAGAAATTATCGAACCAATAACTCTCTTTTCTGATCCTCCAGATCACACTAGGTGCAAGAGGAGAGCATATTTCAAGAAGTTATCAAGTTTTCCCTTCTTCTTTTTTTTCTTTTTTTAAAAGAAATTGGCTACCTAGTTACACTTCCCCGGCAACGGCGCCAAAATGTTTGGTCAATTTAGTGTGTCCTAAATTGCTACATTAATTTTTCAATTCGGGATTCGTAAGCTGACGAAGTGTGGCGCACTATATTTGCAAGATAACCTATCTCTTACTTTTTGTCGTTTTTGTTTTTTTTCCTTTTTATCTTGGTCGGTTTCCTAATGTGAGATGGAAATTCTAAAAGAAAATTATGGTTATGATTGTTCAAGGCAATGATTTCCTTTATAATGATATACCAAACTTCAAACTTCAAAAGGATTTTGAAACATAGAATGAGAAAATTAGTTCCTAAAAGGAAATGAAAATGTGCTACTATTCTAGTTGAAAAAATAGTGAACTATTGATCATGAAAACCATTACCCTTGCTGTTGTCTAAACACAAAAGAAACTATACTCAAAGAAAAGATTGCAAGTAAAGTAAAACTAAAATCAAATTACATCAACTCATATTCTGACCCCTCACCATTAGTCTCACTATGGCTTTCGGAGATAATCATAAAAAACTTGAGCAATCTGATATCTAATTTGCAGAAAAACAAACTAATATCAAATTACGCACTCATACTTCAATCCCACAACCATTGGTCTAGCTGACACACGGAGGTAAGCGTTTGGCCCTTGAGCAATTTAATGTCTATCTTGCGAGAAAAGTAAACTAATATCAAACTACACACTCATACTTCCAATCCCTCTCCATTAGTCTCGCTATGGCTTTCGGAGGTAACTGAAAATGACATGAGCAATTTAATATCTAATCTAACTACTAAAGCAAATGTGCAAGACTGAAATAAACAAAACAGTGATGGAATTAAACAAAAACTAAGAAAAGTAAATAAGCAGAAGGACAATATTGATTCCATGTCATTAGTCATTATAAAAAGATGTGCAAATGCCCGGGATGCCTATTGTAATATGAAACAAGAACACTGATCAGTTAACAACAACATAAAACATAAAAGATTATGGACAGAAGTAAAATATAAAGCATGAAAGATTATGGACAAAGATGAAATGTAAATACCATGAAAGATGTAATCTATATACACATGAATGACTATGGCACAATGAACATAAAGAAATGAAGCATGAAACTATACAGTGATACACAAAACCTCAGCGTGTGCAGGGGCCCTCTGCACAAACCTCGGGCAACAGCTTTCAAATACGAATTACGCTTTTGAACAGAGTCTTCTCATATATTAAAATGCAGTCATAACAGAGAAATAATGTCACAGCACAATGGCGACGCAATTACATTACAAGGCTAGCAACATCATGAGAACACGTGGCCCACAACAAGATGATATAACACAATTCACTAAGTACAACGACGTGAAGACACATGAACCATCACGTCCAGAGATCTAGCATTATGGCCGCCATGAGGATTAAATCTATGGAGAGTGGATGTTGGATTCGGCTTATGGAGCCATTTACAGGTGTTGATATGTCTCCTGTGATTTAGAAACGGCCACACAAATCTTCACGTGATGAGAAACAGAGTTCTGTCACCGTGGGACTCTTCGGTTGACCACCACTTGGCCACCATTGACCACAGCCTTCTTAGGTGAATTCGACTGAGCCAATAGGACACGATCCATGTCCATGTCATTTCTAACTTGCCCATGTGGCTCGATTTGCCTGAAGACACCTGCAATATAGGCTTTAACAAAATGGCTGTGGAAAGTTGCAGCAGCTGTGGAAAGTGACAAGATTCCGCAGCTAAATGAGCAAAAATCTAAATCAAACAGCAGACACAAAACATAGTTAAAAACCATTTTAAATGCTCTTTTACAATTAATATGAAATGATATTGATGACTTAGAAGGTCCAAGTTAATGAAAAAGGTCTAGAAAGGTGTATGGGAAAGATGCAGATTTGAGACTCAACACCTACCACTCACAACTATAAAGATGAAAGTGTTGCTACTCCTAGACTTCCACAACCTACAAGGTTGTCACCACAACAATTGGAAGAAAAAATAGAAAAAATTATTTGCTATAGTTGTGGTAGAAAATACACTAAAGGTCATAAGTGTGCCGAGAAGAAATCATTTTACATAGATTATGAACAAGAGGAAGAAAAGGAACAAGAAACTTCAAAAGAAGAGGATATACACCAAGAACCAACCCTATAGGAAGAAGAAATGAATCTGACCATATCCTGTAATGCATTGGTAGGAATTACCACTCCTCAAACTCTCAAGATAGAAGGAATATCAAGAAGAAAAATGTAATAGCTCTTATTGATTCAGGTAGTACCCATAATCTTATTCATTGTAAGGTAGCCAAGGAATTGAATTGCTTCCTATACCCAGCACAAGAGTGTCAAGTGATGGTAGAAAATGGAGGAACTATAAATTTCTCTATAAAGTGCTATAATATCAAGCTAACCATGCGGGAATATGTATTTAATAGTCCAATGCTTTCCATTCCAATGGGTCATGTTGATGTTGTACTAGGAGTACAATGGTTATAGTCTTTGGGGATGATAGCTTTTAATTTTCAATAACTTTTCTTGAAAAAAATTTGGGAAGGAAAGGAAGTTTAATTACGGGGTATCACAAGGAAGCTGAGAAAAAAATAAGCTCTAATGTCATGAAAAATCTTCTAAAGAAAGAAAAATGAGGCATAATTGCACAATTATGCTCACTATAAATTCCAACATCAAAATCATGTATTTCTCTAGATCTCCAAAAAGTCTTGGACAATCATTCCAAGGTGTTTGAAACTCCAAAAGGACTCCCACCTATTCGTAATCATGATCATGCTATTCATTTGGTTCCACGAAGTGTTCCTCCAAACATCAGGCCTTACAGATATCCTTATGTCCAAAAGAGAAAAATTGAACATATGATTGCAGAAATGCTAGAGATTGGTATAATTCAACCTATTCAAAGTTCTTTCTCTACTCCGGTAGTATTGGTGCACAAGAAGGATGGATCATGGCACATGTGTCTAGATTATAGGGAGCTCAATAAGATCACTATTAAAGATAAATTTCTCATTCCTGTGATTGATGAATTATTGGAGGATTTACATGGAGAAATTTATTTCACCAAGTTGGATCTTCGTTCAAGATATCATCAAATTAGAATGAATACTGAAGACATTTTGAAAACAACATTTCAAACTCATGAGGGTCATTATGAATTTTTGGTCATGCATTTTTTCCTTTCCAATGCACCTTCTACATTTCAAGGGTTGATGAATTCCATTTTCGAACCCTTCCTTAGAAAATTTGTGTTAGTATTTTTTGATGATATACTAATCTACAACAGGTCTTGGAAGGATCATGTTCAACATGTTAACATGGTGCTCAAACGACTAGAGTAGAAACAATTATATGCAAAAACCTCCAAATCTTTCTTTGGAGTACAAGAGGTGGAATATCTAGGTCATATTGTAACTCAGAAGGGTGTTAAGGTAGACCCGAACAAAATTAAAGCCATTAAGGAATGGAAATTCCCCACAACCATAAAGTTTTTGCAGGGATTTCTCAGGTTAACAAGGTATTATCACAAGTTTGTTAATAATTATGGGATAATAGCAGCACCTCTAACAACATTATTGAAGAAAGAGTCATTTTCATGGACTCCTGAAGCAACTAAGGCCTTTGAACATATTAAAGAGGCAATGTGCCAAGCGCCAATATTAGCTATGTCTGACTTCACAAAAACCTTTATTGTGGAATGTGGTGCCTCAGAAAATGGAATTGGTGATGTTTTAAAGTAAGAAGGAAGACCCATTGCTTTTGAAAGTCATCCAATCAAAGGAAAGTATTTACATAAAGCTATTTATGAAAAGGAAATGTTGGCAATACTACATGCACTAAAGAAATGATGACCTTACCTAATGGGAAGACACTTCAAGGTAAAAATTGATCATGATAGTCTTAAATACTTTTTGGAACAAAGACAGTCTTGGAAGAGAAGCAAAAATGGGTCAGAAAGATGTTGGGTTATGACTTTGAAATAATCTACAAAAAAGGGAAGATAAATGTTGTTGCAAATGCACTCTCAAGAAAGGATAAGGATAAGGTTGACCCTCAAAGTGGCTGATTTATAAGTCCTTGATCTCTCTTTTCTTCTATTTTGTGAGCTAGTTTCATAACATAGCCAAAAATTATACTTTGGTACCTAGAGGATGGAGATTTCCTTGATGTACTTTTAAAGTCATTTTGTCTTGGGCTCCTTTGATCAAATTTATTGCCTCTTTCATTCTTGACACCATCTGCACAACTTCTTGGAGTATGGTTTCTTCCAATGTCATCTTGACTCTTCTCATTTATTTTGTCGGGGGCATCCATATTTATTTCAAGATTCTTCACATCCTTGTTGTTTTAAGTATTAGGGTTTGCACCATTTCTGTTTGAGTTTTCACCTCCATAACCAAGACCTGATTTATCAAGTGGATATCTTTGATGACTTAGGATGTCATCTAGGGTCTGAGAACTCTTTAGACTCTTGTTCAAATGATCAACTTATTTTCTAAGGAGATTAATTTATTATTTCAACATCTTGCATTCTTATTCCTTCTTTTCTATATGATTCTCCATGTCTTCCTTCATCTTGGTTGCTTCACATGATTGGGTCTTAAGTGAGGTGAATTATGATTTTAATTTGGAGATATCTTCATTTTTTTCTTCAAGTTGGCATATCATGGAATTTCTTTCATTTTATCCTTCATCGAATTCTCCTTCTAGGAGTGCCAAAGCTTCCATCACCTTTTCATCTCCTTGTGTTTGTTTCTTTGTGATCTGAGTATGGATGTTAGTTTTGTTGTGTTAATTTCATCTTCAGATTTAAAATTTATTTTGATTTATGCTTGATGTACATAGGTTTCCTTGTTGCTATGTGTGTCAAACAGGTAAATTAACTAAATCTTTAAGTTAAATTCAAGAGCATAAAGCATGAAATACATATGTTGGACAACAACAAAAAAAAGAACAACAAAACATCACAATTGATCTATCAACACATAGTTTTGATGAAGGAGTTCACCCCTCCTAGGCTACATCTCATTGGTCTAGATTCCATGGCTTGGGCCTTTGTATTATCTCAAAAGTGAAATAATGTATGTTTACATTCACCTACAACTCCTGAAACATGCTTCAATGAGTCCATAATGTCCAAATCTATCAGAAATGATTCTTCTTGCTCTCAATTTGGTCGAAAATTGCCCAAGATATGGCCAAAAACATTTTTCCTAGTGAAATGCCTCCAAAGTTGGAGGACACTCCAATTAGCTTTGCTAATTATGGAGGTCCGCCAAACTTGGCGAACCCTGCCGAATTTTTCGCCAACTTAACTACAGTTTTAATTGATATCTAAACTGGATTAATTTACGGATAAACTCGATTAGCGCGTAAAGTGTGGTTTAAACAAAAGTAGGGTTTAAAACCTTAAGCTCAAGATTATGGTAAGTAACCCCACCATTTAATTGATAATCCACTTTAATTAAGTTCCACTCTGCGGGTTGTTTAATTGTTCAGCCGTATGGGGAGGGGGCTGTCCCCCTCCATACCCCCGCTAATCGTGACATATCAATTCAAATATATGTTGAGGGCTTATGTTATTAAGTCCAAAAGTAATAGCGTATTGGTAACAAGCACACATTGTTGTGGGTGAGGTCGCGAAGTCGAGCCCCGACCTCCTCCCAGCCTATGGTATAAAATTTTGTGTCCACATTTATGTATTAAAACTAACCTTTGAGAATTATTCAGACCATAATACATTAATCATCCACCACATCATACCATATAAAATATAGATGATTCAGATCATTGATATATGGCTCCCAAAATATAATATATGCCAACCAAATTATACCATATAATATATATATGATTCAAACCATTGATAGATGCTTCCCAAACTATAACATATGCCAACCTCTGACTTCAATGAAATTTGACCATTGTAAATAATTTTCCAACCGGACTATGGTAATGAAATGTAGTTCAACCTTAGATAGGGTCCACCAGAGGGGGCACGTGGTAGCCCCGAACTGCACCATGTGTCAGCCTCTAGTTGGCCTGTCCCAAAATATAAAAACAAATTCTCATTCAACCTTAGGAGCAATTGTAAAAACATTTCACCTTCAAACCAATTCAACAAATCCTATGGTTACACTTTGTTAGGTAATTTTGTGCGCGTCCTACCATTCCCGAGTCACTTTGTGGAGGATTATAACGTGACACGAATAAATGCGTATGAAAACATCATCATTGCATCCCTCTGAGTATGAGCTTCATTTCCCCTTGAGACATCTCCTTGCAAAATCCATGAAAAACGGCTCTTTTTGCATTGGCGCGGGTAGACAGTTCAGTACTCGCGCCACTCAGGGAAATCCTGTAAAGAGGTCGCGCCACTTGGCGCTCTGTCATAGAGCAGCGATCGCGCCACCCATTTTAGGGACTGTTTTTTATATATGGATGGCGGAAGTTGAGTTCAAACAAACTCACAACCACTGCCTATCTTGAGTTGGGAGGTTTGGCTACGGGAGTTCTATGGAAAGGAAGTAGTTTTGCCACCTTCTATGGAACCTTCCTTGTTGATAGGGCCAATCCCATAATAATAGGGATCCCAACTCCCTCCTTCCCCATCTATATAAGCTTGTTCAGATCCATGGCAAGCTAGTCTGGAAGTGCTGAAGCTTTGCATCTCCTATTCCCAAGTGCCTTTGTGCTGAAAAGAATCCCTTCTTTCCCTTAAGGCCCATTCGAGCAAGGAGACCATTGTTACGAGACTCTGGAGAGGTTTCCCTTTCCCTCGGCGAGCTTTGCGAGACGTGGACGACTGGAGACCCGCACGAAGGAGGCTGCAGCGTCAGAACTTGGTTGTAACTTCTATTCGTTTACCATTTTAATAGATGACTATGATTATGGTTCCACTCCTTTTTCCATTATGTTAATGCGAGTAATGTCTTTTCTGACCGATGTTTAGTTACGTATGCTGGTTCCTATGCTTGTATCTGTTTTCTCTTTCTGTGTTCAGGTGTTCATCCACGGAGATCGTGGAAGGATTGTGATCTGCCAGGACTGAAGGACGGGGACATCTCTTCTTCAGATCGAGCGCTGGAATCCAGGTAGGTTTTTATCCCAAATCTTTTATTCGTAACTAGGAGCCTGCGTCATAGCATTGTTTGTTTGTTGCTAGACCCCTGCTGGGCTAGTAGGGATCGCCTCTGTCTGCAGAGGGGATTTACCTCGTCAACAAATTGGCGACTCCGCTGGGGATCGTCCGGTTTTCCTTGTCTCGTTTATGATTGGTTCGCTTTGATTGTTTTTCCTTGCTTGATGAACCTTCTGGGTTGGATTCTTTCATTATTTTAGCCTTGTGGTTTGCTTAGCTTGTGTTGGTCTTTTTCTCAGATTAGCTTGTTTTTTAGTTTTCATTGAAGAATTCGACTGGCGCGGGTTTTTACCTGACAGTCGCGCCACTTGGCGCGTGTTGCATTTGTATGTCTCGCGCCACTCGGCCTCTGGCGCTAGTTTCAAGGCCACAGTCGCGCCACCCCTGTGACTTTTTTGAATTTCTTCAATTTTTGGCTTTCTGAGCTTGACCAATACTTTTCTTCTTGATTTTCTGATTGTTTGAGTGCATTGGAGCCTGGTTTGACTGGAATTCACCGCTATCCTTTGGTTGTTTGCCTCTATCTATCGGTTTCACGATTTGAGCCCTAGGGCATCTAGTGGCATAGTGAATCGAGCCCTCCTTGGGAGCTTTGGTGTCTTGATTGTCCTGTCGACTTGTTACTTAACCCTCCATGCCCTCTTAGCAGTCTTTGATTGTTTTGTTGCGTCTTTTGAGTGATTGTTCGTTCTTTCATTCAGGATTCGTTTGCCCTTGCTTTGGACCCAGATCACACGGTCCATTGGGGTGTTTTTTAGTCTTTCTTCGATTTGAGAGACTTTGGGTCGATTTAGAGATTTGGTTGCTTGCTTGGTGAGTGAATGTTGTTTGCTTTGCTCTCTTAGTTATCATTTCTCTAATTGTTCCTTTTGTTTTCAGTACACATTAGCCATTAGACATTGAAAATTTAAAAAAAAAAATATAATCTCTTTTGTTTTTTTAATTAGTGCAAATTGTCATCTTTTCCGTATCACTAGTGATTAGTGTTTGAATGAAAAATGTGCAATTGCATTAGTTGCATTAGAGACATTCTTGTTTGTATTCCGTTCATTTCGTTTGTATTAAAGCTCTCAACTCTCATTTAACTAGCTTTCATCGAACGAAATGTTGCATCGTGGCATATAGCTTGCATTTAGGAGACACTACATACGATAAGGCCTGGAAATTGAAACTTAATTGAAGATCAACTGTAAAATTCATTCAATTAACATAAGGCAACATTGGAACTTAACGTAACATATTTAGAAGGTCTAGGCTAGAGACGTGTTCCGGCGTCGTTAAACCTAGCAGCTGTCGTTCGCCTATTGGCTTTAGACAGCACTAGTACGGACTTGCGCTCCCCGTACCGTCGAGTATATAAAGGGAGACCCCTATAGGTTTACAATCCTTTATCCACAGGAAGCCGAGTCTGCCGCCTTTTACCCGTGATACACCGAACACAGCATTCGGGGAGACTACCTGCACGTACGGAAAGTCCTTGGTCGATTTATGTTTCATTATTGAAACCAAGGTGTATATTGCAGTTCACGGATATTTGGTACACCCTTTGTGCCTAGTTTTTCCTGAGCAGTCATTTGGTCTTTTCTGACTCCCTAAACTTGAAAAGACCGTCAAGCGCTTGTCCTTTCACGCTTGTGTCAGCTCTGAAAGAGATAGAGTCATCTTTTTTATCGTTTCTCGACTCTTGAAACATGAAACGGTAGAACTTCTTATTTTCCGATGTGGTAAAATTAATCCCCCACGATTACACGCCTGCTTAGATATTGCTTGTTGACCGTTTGATCGTGTGCCCTTAACTCGTTTTCAGCCCGTGTGTGGTTTTGAGTTTGATGGCAACTTTTTCAGAGTTCACCAACCAAGGAATCCCCTCAGAGGGGAATCCTGGTCATTTTCCTCCTTTTGGAAATGTTGGTGCTCCTTACATGGCGACGTTGTCCCTTCCTGGGTTAACTGTTGGGTTGCCTGTTTGGTTGTTCTCAACCTCTGTTGTCCCGAATAACTCCGTTACTGTTCAGTCAGTTCCTCCGACGGAACAACATCATGTTGATTCCAAGGAGGACCTCTCCCCTTCTTCGCCTGTTTCTGCGTCCTCATCTTCTACTTCGCCTGGTGAAAGCCTGGATTCGAGTAACCAGGTGGCTAAGAAGAAGAAGAAGAAGACAAAGAAGAAGAAGTCCGATAAGCGAGAGGCTAAATGTACAGCTATTGTCCCTAAGGAATCTCCTCTCGATAATCCTTCCAACCCTCCTCGGAAAGTCAAGTTCCCGTGCATGTTGTGCACGGGAGACCATCTTCTTCGAGACTGCCCTGGTATTCCCAAGGTGCTCGAAGTATGGTCCAACGGCTGCCCACCGGTGCCTTTGGCTTCCGGGAGTCAAGTTGGGGGCACGTCTTCAGCTGCTATTGATAAGAACTCTAAGAAGCACGGTAAGATCACCAATCCCTGTAAATTGTGTGAAGGGCACCATGCCATTCACCTTTGTCCTTATATGGATGAAGCCAGGCAAGTCTTGGACAACCCAGTCGATTCTACACCACGCCTTCCACCTGGTTATAATCGGCTTTCTTTGAGTTCTCTGCCAGCTGATCCTGTGATTGGTCAAGAGTCATCCTTGGTCGATCCCACTCCCCCAGAAATTCAAATTCACGGATCCGTCCCCGACCAACCATTGGTCGTTGGATCGGTTGAACTGGCCCCGTCCGCGGTGCACCAGGTCTTTTCTGTCGAGAGTGGATCTCACACCCCCCATGTCCTTCTGATCTCTTCAGATTCTTCAGACTTGGAGAAAGATTCTCCTGTCCCTGTACTTCAAGAAGCCCCTCCTCCGCCTCCCATGATGGAGGCTACGGAGGATATTCTTCCCGCCTTCGAGATGGAGGTCATGGAGGAGGCTTCTTCTACCGTAACATCAGGGGAAGACCTTCGCGCGTCGATGGTAGCCCCTCCGAGTAGTTTGGTCGCTTCCTTTGACTGGAATCGATTTGCAGGATTTCGCCTTCCGTCTTATGTGCCTTTTGAGATCACAGTACAGGCTCTTGGTCTGGTTGTACCCAGCACCACTATAGACGAAGGTGCCTCTGTTAGTATTCTGTCTTCAACTACCTGGCAAGCTTTCGGTTCGCCGCCGCTTGCGCCTGTTACGCAGAATCTGCTCACTTTTAATAGAAGGACGAGTCAACCGTTGGGGATCCTTCCAAGGTTACCTGTTACTTTGGGAGGTAAAACCGTCCATATGGATGTGATGGTCGTTCCAGGCCCTTTGGATTTCAATCTGCTCCTGGGGCGTGATTACACCTATGCCATGGGAGCCCTTGTCTCCTCCCTCTTTCGCGTGGTGTGCTTTCCACATGAAGGACGGATCGTGACCATTGATCAGCTTTCGTTCTTTGGTCCTAATATGGCATCTGGTCCGCCATCACCCCCTCCTGGTTTCTATCCACCCGTTGTATCTTCTCCACCGCAGGTCAACTATGTGGCTACTTACCCCGTGCCTGTGCTCAGTGATGATGCCGTTGTGCATAATGTGCTGGGGGCATTGGGTCCTGACTTCCAGGATGTTTCCCTTCCATCAGGAGTAGAACTCTTGGAAGCACCGCCTTCTTGTTCATTTTGATGTAAGTCGGTTAGAGCATGGTTTCCTCCCTGGGTCAAGCTCTTTAAAAAATGAAACCAGGATCTCGGAGCATAGTTCCTTGTCTTGTGTCAAGCTCCTTAAAAAATGAAACAAGGTTTGTCGGAGCAGAGTTCCTTGTCTTGTGTCAAGCTCCTTAAAAAATGAAACAAGGTCGTCGGAGCATAGTTCCTTGTCTTGTGTCAAGCTCCTTAAAAAATGAAACAAGGTTGTCGGAGCGCAGTTCCTTGTCTTGTGTCAAGCTCCTTAAAAAATGAAACAAGGTTGTCGGAGCAGAGTTCCTTGTCTTGTGTCAAGCTCCTTAAAAAATGAAACAAGGTTGTCGGAGCATAGTTCCTTGTCTTGTGTCAAGCTCCTTAAAAAATGAAACAAGGATGTCTGAGGATAGTTCTTTTAATGTGTCAACCTCGTTAAAACAATGAAACACGTTCCCGTTCAATTCGAGTCTTTTGTTTAGATCTCGTAAAATCCCAGTCGAGTCTCTCTCTTGATCTCGTAATTTGAACCTTCACTCCATCTGCCTTTCATATGGAATGAAGCTTGGGGGGCATGTACCTCGAATTGAGTCACCATGCTGGGGGCAGGCTTACTTTTTCAAGCATAGTTTGTTTCCGTTTCAAGCTTGTGTAAAAATGAAACCGGTTTCAAGCATAGTTTATCTTTGTTTCAAGCTTGTGTAAAAATGAAACCATTCTTATTTTACCTCTTGTGATTGCCATTTTATCAGCCTGTTTCTGCCAGATGAGCCTTGGTTTTCTCACTCCATTGTCACTATCTGCTTGGCCGATCATATGCCTTCACTTGGTTGTTTTACCCGTTCCTGAGGAACCGCTGCGATGAGTGGTCTTGTTAGCCAGCCTCTTAACCTTTATTTGTTTTGAGCAGTTCCACCATTACCGGAACCAGTTGCTACCCTTTATACCACTCGTTCCTCCAGGAGGAGTCATCTTTCAGCTCTTTTCTGACTCTCTAAATATGAAAAGATCGCCGAGGCCCTTATCGTTTCGATCTCGTTAAAATGGACACGAATCGACATTCACCCAGTATAAGTTTAACCCTTTTTCGGGCTGGGCTGGATCGATTACGAAAAAGGAATACCCTAGCCTATCGCGACTAGGAGGTTTTTCCGGATATTGTTTTCTACCTTTTCGGATATGGGGAACTATTTACGAAAAGGGACCTGTGGAGTTTTCTTTTCCGCTGTCTTTTCAAACTCTCTAAACATGAAAAGACGCCGAGTTCTTCCTTTGTCAGACTCGTTAAACCCTGATGACATCGGATCTAGTCGAAATGACGTTCTTCGAGTTCCTCCTTCCTAGGACTCGTTAAATGCACTAGGATGGATTCGCCCGAAGGGCGGACTTATATCACAAGCATATGCTATCCCCTTCAAGCTTGTCATAAAAAATAATTGGGGTACTCGCCAGAAATGGTGGGGGAAAAATGGAACCATCGTCGTTATCGTCGGCAGTATGTCGCTCTTGAACATGGCACTTGTCTGCATTCGTGTCGGGTTGGGGACATCTCATCTCGTTGCTTCACTTTGCCTCCGTGGGTTTGGGTAATCTCTTTTGACCTCTCATATGTTCACTGCCTCGTCGCCATGACCTCTGATCCGTTGATGTCAAATACTGCCAAGTCCATTGTTGTGCCGTTCATGTGTTCAAGAGAAGTTGGCCTCTGCAAATATCAACCTTCCTCTGTTTCTCATATGATCCTGATTCACAACAAAACATCATGTTTCTCTGTCTCGTGTCGATGATGTGGGAATCATTATGGCCCACCTTCGATCAAGGTCACTTCCTGTCGACTTCAACTCATTATCCAGGAAGTTGGTCTAGAGACTCCTGATGGTACCTTGGAGCCTGCATGCCTTAATGGCAGGTTCGTCGCATTCGACGAGAGGTTTTCATTATTGGCCTCCGATCGGGTGATTCTGCGGGTGTTCGACGTCAGCTCATTCATTCACACGCCGTAGATTGTACCTGTAGTACCTTGAGGACCATCGTCATTATTGGTGGTTTTTCTCGCGTCTGTTAACGGCTTTCATTATTGGCTGGTAATCAGACGATGTTCTTACATGTTCGACATCAGCTCACATATTCGCGTGCTAGAACTTGTACTTATTTGGGTCGAGATGGAGCGCAAGACCCTGGATTGTGTCTGTTGTAATCCAGGCTGCGATTGTGGATTATTGTCATTATGTACATGACTCAATGATTAGATGGCTGCGACCATACCTGAGTCTATTTGTTTGATCTTAGTTGGATGGCTGTGCCCATACCCTGGATCCGGATTATAGCATACTCTGTTCGGATGGCTGCGTCCATACCATATATATACATCGTGTACTTAAGATATCAGTTGTATCTGTCTGCGCAGGTTTTTCGACGGCGGGCCTTCAGTTGGACATGTTCTCGTAAAGCATTTCACCCCTCTCTCTCTCGGGCCTCATGCTTTAGGGGGCATCTGTTACACAGTAATTTGTCACCGTCCCTACCATTCCCCATCCCGCACAATGGAGGACCCATAATGTGACCTGTGAACACTGTCATGCATTGAAAACATCATCATTGCATCCCTCTGAGTATGAGCTTCATTTCCCCTTGAGACATCTCCTTGCAAAATCCATGAAAAACAGCTCTTTTTGCATTGGCGCGGGTAGACAGTTCAGTACTCGCGCCACTCAGGGAAATCCTGTACAGAGGTCGCGCCACTTGGCGCTCTGTCATAGAGCAGCAATCGCGCCACCCATTTTAGGGACTGTTTTTTATATATGGATGGCGGAAGTTGAGTTCAGACAAACTCACAACCACTGCCTATCTTGAGTTGGGAGGTTTGGCTACGGGAGTTCTATGGAAGGGAAGTAGTTTTGCCACCTTCTATGGAACCTTCCTTGTTGATAGGGCCCATCCCATAATAATAGGGATCCCAACTCCCTCCTTCCCCATATATAAAAGCTTGCTCAGATCCATGGCAAGCTAGTCTTGAAGTGCTGAAGCTTTGCATCTCCTATTCCCAAGTGCCTTTGTGCTGAAAAGAATCCTTCCTTTCCCTTAAGGCCCATTCGAGCAAGGAGACCATTGTTACGAGACTCTGGAGAGGTTTCCCTTTCTCCCGGCGAGCTTTGCGAGACGTGGACGACCGGAGACCCGCGCGAAGGAGGCTGCAGCGTCAGAACTTGGTTGTAACTTCTATTCGTTTACCACTTTAATAGATGACTATGATTATGGTTCCACTCCTTTTTCCATTATGTTAATGCGAGTAATGTCTTTTCTGACCGATGTTTAGTTACGTATGCTGGTCCCTATGCTTGTATCTGTTTGTTCTTTCTGTGTGCAGGTGTTCATCCACGGAGATCGTGGAAGGATTGTGATCTGCCAGGACTGAAGGACGGGGGCATCTCTTTTTCAGATCGAGCGCTGGAATCCGGGTAGGTTCTTATCCCAAATCTTTCATTCGTAACTAGGAGCCTGCGTCATAGCATTGTTTGTTTGTTGCTAGACCCCTGCTGGGCTAGTAGGGATCGCCTCTGTCCGCAGAGGGGATTTACCTTCTCAACACACTTGACTTGTCAGCACAATAGGGCAAATCAAGAAGATTCCCAGAATATATTTTGTATGCTGACTGGGCTACCATGTCATCAACATGTCATTGTTCTGCAATTTTTTAAGCTGTTTAGGAAAATGAAAAACATGTTCTATATTCTTCATCCGAACTTCATTTTCGAAAAAATGAATTGTGTCGAATTCCTAGCAATGAGATATTCATTGTTGTTCAGTTTCCAATCAATTCTGAGCACTTTCATTTTTGAGCTTTTACACTGAGCACTTGATCATTCCTTCCCACAAGAAGCCCTTTTGACCCCAAAATATCTTTGATTACTGATCATGTGAATGAGTATATAATTCTCTCACCCTTCCAGTCTCTATCCACTAAAAATTTCCCATTTTCATCAAATTGAGTTTTTCACAAAAACTTCACTTTTTCCTTGACTCTTGTGACCTTCTCTTGCTGTCGTTCACACCGTCATGCTGCAATTTCCATGAATTTTCAGAGCAGCAAGTTGTTATTTTAGAAACCATATTTTTCTTACCTTGGTCATTAATCAAATGAAACATAAAAACTATCTCACCTTACACAATGTCGCCATGGCGATTCTTAGTTTCTCTTGCTTTGTACTTGCGTCGACGCTTGACCAAGTATCTCTGCCATTTCCATGTACCTTTTGGAAAGAAAAAACAAGAACTTGTGGAAACCATGCCTTCTTTGTCAAATTTATTTGTCGCTTTCTCTTTTACCTTTGCACTCTCTTGCACCAACATCTTGTTTCCAACACTGCTCAACACTAATGTTGACTGCTGCAAATGTTTTACATCTTGTTTACCTCCTTTCAAAGGAATCCTATTACAATCTTGAAACATCTCATTACAAGCATAAGAAACTTTAATGAAATCAACTTGTTCATTCAATGCATATTTTTTAAAGGTTTTACTCAAAACATCTCTATGTTTGATCATCAACAATGTCAAATTATGACTTGCATTCACTATCCTCTTCATTTCTCCTGCATGTATAAGATACAAAATTGTCTTCTTCTTATGCACTCTAATTATGTACTCAATACCATATTTAAACAAGTGATACATATTTTCATGGCGATGAAATATTGATTTCCTATCATACATATCAGGACTTCCAAAAACAATACCTGATATCTCAAGTGGCACCACATCAAGCTCAACTTCATCAAGAAAGTTTGAATTGATGGTGAATCTTAGTATGCACTTCCTTGTAGCCTGAAAGTTTGCATTCTTGCATATCCACCCTAAAGGATAAGGTCTTGGATGTCTAATAGTTTCAAGGTCTAGCTGCTTAACCAAGTCTTTGGAAATCAAGTTAGCTTGTGACCCACTATCAAAAAGTATATCAATATTGGTATGTTTAGAGACGACTCTAATATGGAAAATTTCAATTCTTGTATCTTCATCTTGAGTGGCATTGGAAAAATTTGAAGAACTAGTGCTTTCTATGTTCTTACCTTTCAAACCCATGGTTGTAATCTTTTTTTCATCTCCTGAATATGAACCTAACTCATGTTCAATGATAGCAGCAATTATCCCCTTTTCTTTGGGTTTCAGTTTGTTTGGCTTCAAATCCGGATGAGGTTGCCAACAGTGGTCTTCATCATGGCCATTCTTCAAACATTTTTTGCATGTGAGTTTCTCCTTCTCTCTTTTTACAGTTCTATTTCTTTTCCCTCTTCCATAAAACTTTCCCTTTCCTTTACTCTCACTATCACTTCTCTCACCTATGTTCTATTTCCCTCTTTCTCCTAAATGTGTGGCTTGAACACAAACCTCATCTATGTTTGTGGGATTAAACATGAGAATAGTGTGCTTTAGGTAACTATGCAAACCCCTAATATACTTTAACAAAGTTTCTTGAGAATACAAATTAATACCCAAAATTAGAGCTTTTCTCCTAAATTCATGAGTATAATCTTGCACACTTTGCTCTTTCAACTGTCTAAAATTTTACAAATCCATAATGGCCTTTTGCATGTAAGCTAAGGAATAGAATTTCCTTTAAATGGCAACAATAAAACTTGACCAGGACATATATATCTTACCGTAGTTTTTGTTGAGTATTGTTAATGCTTGTGATTAATACAAAAATTCTCTTCCTGATAATTGCTTGTGAACTTGTGTATGTCTTCTTATTTAATCCTTCATCAAGTCAATTATCAAAGTACTTATACCAATGTAGAGAAAGAATTGATTTTAGTTGTAACTGAATATCTTGAAATGTAATTAGAAAGGTAAATCTCTGATTTACGTTCCTTACCTTCTATATCGTTTATGTCACTGACTTTACTATGACAAATTCTTACAATAGATATTGTATAGCTCAAAGATATCTGCACTTGTGCCCTCTTGTACCTATCCGCAAATATGTTGTCTTGGTGCACCCAACCACAGTCTATTCTTCCTGTTCTTTCCACAATACACTGCCCTTCAATCTGCACTGACCCCTATCCTTAGATCCACACTTTAGATGCTACCAAAAACCTGAGATAAATCCGCAATAGTTGCTCCCTGTTCCACACTGTATAACCTAAGTCTTGTCCGCAAAAAATTAGTCCTCAAACTTCACTGAACTCGCATCTTTTGACTGCAGTAATACCTTAGACAGATCCGCATTTTCTGTGTTTTTCTGCGAAGGCTATAGGGGTATTTATAGTTTTTTCCCCTATATATAAGTTGACCTTACAAGTGAACTGGTGTGACTATTTAGGAGCTGACATGACTGTATAGGAGGTCAAATTCTCTAGCAGTTTGAAGGCTAACTAGACACATTATTTAGGCTTGTCTATCAACGTTGTATGAGGGCTAAATGATAGCCATTCTTCCATGGTTTCTGGACTTGGTCTTGGAGTATTTTATTATCTTTGTCTCCTTCTTTTCATAATCATGAAGACCGACCTAGTTACATTTTACAACACTCCCTCTTAACTAGGGAGGTATTAATATAGTTACATGATCGATTTTAAACTAAAGAATCTCATAAGAAAAATCGGATTGGTAATCGAATTTGTATAGCATCATTTCAACCAACATTGTACTAGTGCAAGGCATTAACTAACAGCCCCATCTCTTCAACGAGACAATGGGCTTCAATGCTGGCAAGATAGATGACTTATAGACACCTTCATCATTGTCTCTCCAAGGTACATAATCCACCTAGGTGTTCCCAAAGTATGACCTTTCTGGACTATTATTCTCTTGGGTAGCTAGCCCTTAAAGAATATCGGTCCCCGATTACTCTTATCTTGAATGCCCAGTCACATTCTCAAAGAGTATCAAATGCCAGATGATTACCCAATCCTCCATTATGTCTTCCCAAGACCAGAATGATGTGTCTATCTCTCCCTCCCAGGGAGGACCTATTCCACAAGGGAATGTACTCATTCTTATACAAATAATGTACCTAAGCTCATCCTTAGGAATTACCAATTTTTCTTCCAAGTAAGAAACTTACCATCAGGCTCCCTCTTAACCAAGGACCTCCAGCAGCAATGGTGAGACACCCAAATGCACATGAAGAATTCTTGTCCTTGATGTCATGGATTTCAGTATTGAGGAATCTCCATCTTTTAGCTTCGTAGGGCAGAGATCATTCATCACTTCCATCCTGAGTCTTGTCAAATATCAGAGTGATTCACCAGACTTCCTCATCTAGCTCACTATTGTGCCATGCTTCTTTCCCTTGAATCATATCCCATGATCATACATCTTTTCTCATGATTAGCAGCCCTGCACAAATTCATCCAGATAAACATTTACATATGAACCTTTTAAAACAAAAGTTACCTCAGTGATGATGTTTCACCATGAAATATTTCTATAAGCATTGGCATCCTTCATACAGATTGACACATCTCCTAATGATATGTTTTCCAAGGGTCTTCTTTATTTACCAGACTTTCATCAAAGTCTACATATCTTTTTAGGAGATCTCCTAGTCACATATTAATGGCCTCTGGATTATAACTGCCTCTTGACATGGTTTCATTTCATGATCTCTTCCTCTCTGCACATTCTTGATTCCTAGGAACATACAACTTTCCTAGTTTCTTGTTCATATACAACCACCTCATATTCCATGAGGACATTTTATGTTGATTTCATATGTCCGTGCATTAAGAGATACTCCTCCATAGATCATACTTCTAAGTATAGAAGCCCTTACCTACAACTACATGACATGAATTCAAAACATCCAATGTCAGCATATAAATATATACATACCTCATACCTTTTTCCCTTGAGTCATCCTGTAGCAATTTCTTAAGAATGAAGAGCTTCATTCCCTTGCCCTGCTTCATCAATATGTCATCACATCCAAAAATATGTTTCCATGATGACCCTTTCTCTTGATGACTGATTTACATTAGTAATGTTTGTCAGAGAAGTTTTTCCTTGAGCTGATTCATCGAGAGCTCCTGCCATGCTTAGATCAAGATGCTACATTATCACATGACTAACAGAAGTCAATTTCTTATTCATAAGTTTATGTGATTTTCCTTGAATCTTCTTTTCTTTCTCCTAATGATATTGTCCCTTTACGACCAACTTTATTTTAATGTCCATAAGTCTTCCACTTTTCCTAAACTTTCCTTTTTCCTTCTTGTCCATTTTATCATCTCTTCCAGATCTCATAGTTGAGATCTTATGAAGATATCCCTTCATTCCTTGATACCTTCAATTTTGTGTAAATCATATCTAAGTGTCATGACCTTCTTTATTGCTTTGAATGGTTCTTTCAACTTATCATATATTCTCTTGAAGTCTCCAATCCTGTTATATAGGGATGTAAGGAATTTTACTGATTTCAGAAGAATCCTTGAGCCCTTCTATCCTTTTCATGTATTTAGATGAATCTTGACCTTTGGAGACTTTTCGTGACTTTACTTTCTTCAAGGACTATGACTATCCTCCTCATGCGAGGAATCTTGGTAACCCAACCAGCTTACAGATTTCCTTGCAAAAACAAAGTCATTATACCAAATTTGATTATAGAATAGAATATACGTACTTGAAAAGTGAAGATAAAGTCTTCAGCTTGGTCACCTTGATGGTAGTTTGAGAAAATATGTATTAGTGCTCCTTCTTTGGATGATCTTCTTCCAAATGAAAAATCCTTTCTTCAGTAAAGGAGATTGTTCCTTTTGATCTAGCTCTTTTAAAGGATTCAAAACTTTTGTTCTCATGTCACACAAGACTTCTCTCTAGCATCAAGATCTTTCCTTGCTTGCACCAACGTGACTATGATCACCAAGGTAGTAGTTCTGAGATTTCCAGAACTGAAAAGTACCGAGGAATATATGTGACAACACCAACATATAGCATCAAAACGTGTGATTGAGATGAGATGTTACTCAGGTAGTATTTTTATTCTCTTTATGTTGATTTATACTGGACTTGAAGTAGCATAGACCCAAACTGTAACATATTATTGAAATTATGTTTAGTATTTTTACTGTGATCTGCATTAGGTACGTCGAGAGCATTGATGTGATTCCACTGATCTGAAGTTACCGAAAAACACCTTCATCAACTTGCATGTCGTTAACATTGAAATAACTATATTTCTTTGCAAGGATGGCTTCAATAGTTAGGCTCCAGGACTTGCTCTGAACCTTTCTCACACAAGGTTTTTTCTCTCATAATATCACTTTATTTCTCATAAGCCATATATTCCAAAGGATAACATAAGGTAGAGTGTCCTAGATTAATTTGATTATGATTTTTTTCTTTTTGGTGCATGGATGTTTCTTTTTCCACATAGCTATGGAGTATGTAACAGAGGTATTTTCTTCAACCTCCATGAAAAGGGGAGGGGTGAGATAATTCCAGCAATTTTGAGCAAATGGGCAGACAACAAAGAGTCGTTGTATAGATTCCTATGCAACATTGCAGAGGGGACATCTGGAGGCCCCCTGGATGCCCTTATATTGCAGGTTGTCTGTTGTCATGATCTTCCCCTTTAATAAGGCCCAAGTGAATTTTTTATTTTTGGAAGTGCTTCTGATCTCCATACCTACTTCGAGATAGTCCACGGTGGGGAGGATGAGAGATCGCAAAGAAGGATATTTTATTCAACTTTAATGGAGTAGGAGGACCCAGTGGGATCCCATCTGAAACCATCTTCTTCTACCATTTCCAGGGGAGCGGTACCATTTTGTATTCTCACGGGCTTTTCTCTGTCATTGTGGAGATGTGGAGAAAGTTTTGGGAGCATCCAGCCATCCCAAAGAAGATTGGCTACGTTCCATCCATAGATTTGATTTAGAGTGTTGATGCCAATCCCTTGTAGGTGATTTTGGATGCGAAGGAGTCCCAAATCATTTGCCAGAGGAGGCTTCCCCATCATCTTATCGTTCCATATGTCGATGTTGAGGCCCCCATGTTGAACTTTGGAAATGTGGTCACGCAGGAAGGATACAGATTTCTTGCAGAGATACCAAATGTGGGATCATGGTTTGTTGGGAATGGATTGGTCCAGTAAGCGTTGTCTTGGGGTGGCAAGATATTTTCGCTCCAGAACTTGTTTCCACAATGACGATTGTCGTGTTATAAGCCTCCAGACAATTTTTCCTCTGAAAGCCAGATTTAGTAATTGTGGAATGCGTATGGCAAGGCCTCCATTTTCGTAAATATCAGTGACATGTCTCCATGTAACCAAATTGAACTTAATTTTTCTTGCTTGCCTCCTTGCCCTAAAAAATCCCTAAGGATGATCTCTATTTTCTTATGAATACTGATTGGGGCTTGCAGCAAGGAGAAAAAGTATAGAGAAAGTGTTAAAAGGACAAATTTTATTAGGACTAAGCGCCCTGCCATGTTAAGCCAAGAGGCTCTCCACTGAAGAATTTTCATCTTCATATTATCAAGACTGGTGTTCCACACCTCATTTCCCAGCAGTGCATTACTTACTAGCATCCTGACATAGTTGAAGTATTTCTAGCTCCATTTGTATGAGACTCCAAATATTTGAGATATGCTATGAATAGTGTTATTGGTAGCATTCCAAACATATATACAACTTTTAAAGGAATTTATTTCTCCTATAGAATATTGCATGAATCTGTCAAGCAGGCTTTTGAATCTTTTGGAAACTATGCTTAAGGCCCCTCCCATCAATAAGGTATCATCCACAAATTGCGAGTGATTCATGTTTTTTGTCCCATTGCAGAATTTTATTCCAGTAGTAAATCCTGGTCTGCGATTGAAGTCCAAAGCTCTACTGAAGGATTCAAACATGAGGATGAATATAGATGGGGAAAGAGGGCATCCTTGTCTAATTCCTCTAGAAGATTGGAAAAAAGGACCTAGTCTCCCATTGACTAGAGGATAGATCCAAGGGAGAGATATGTAAGCTTGTATAAGAGAGATTATTTCTTCGTTGAAAGCCCATTTTTATTAAGACAAAGTAGAGGAAGGAGTGTCTGACTCTATCGAAGGTGTTGGCAAGATCCAGCTTTAGCACAAACCCCTTTTCCAATTTTCTCATAATGGAATGTATGGCTTATTGGACTAGCAATATGGAATCAAAGATTTTTCGATTGGCTAAGAAGCCTTCCTAATTTTCTGAGATTAAATTTGGGAGAAAGGATTTGATGTGGGTAGCAAGGATTTTTGTGATTATTTTGTAAGAGGAATTTCATAAGTATTTGGGGTGGAACTTTGAGAAGGAATGATCCAGGAGGATCGTGTAGGTCCAAGTACAAGTGGCTTAAGTACAAAGGCTCAAAAATCAAAGTATCAGAAATGTGGAAAACTTAGTGTGAAATTAAAGAGATCGTCTTTCTGATTTCAACGGTGCATACGACACTCAATTCCAAGTCTATATGGGGAAGTTAGGAGTATTCAATGTTTTGGGTTGACTGGGGTGACATGGCAGGTTAAGGAGGACATATTTTGAACGAAATCCAGCCACTAGATTCCGGATAGCTCTGGCCAGATTCCGAGCGAAATTTTGGGATCGATAAAAGCACTCCTTCGGCCTAAAAATTGAATTCCAATTAAAACGAGCTGTTATATCAATATATATATATATATATATATAAAATAAGGGGTGGCAGGCCACCAACCCCACCACCCCATAGAAACCCGCATATAATAAAAAATAATAATAAAGGTTGTTGGGGGGCAGGTGTTTAACCCCACCACCCCTGCATTTTTCCACCATATATTAATATCGTTGAGCATTGGGAGGGGTGCGAGATGTCACCCCCACTGCCCCCCACTCCACACTCCACACATATATGACATTTTTTATGGTGGATGCACGGAGGGCCACCCAATGTGGGCCTGTCCACCGTACCTTCCTCATTTTAAAAAAATGTGTTGATTTTTAAAACCAATTTCGACTTATTATAGAGGGGGCAGGATTTGACCACCCGACCTTCTCCCTCAAATGAAGGATCTCAACCAACTCAGCCAACAGACTTCCTTGGGGAGTATGCCCACCTTCAAATAAATAAACCTTCATTTCAGAAGTGTGCCCAGGCAGGTAAGGAGCGACACGGAGTATGAGATATAGTGGAACCATGATTGCTTTGCAGGAGGCAGGAAGAACCATGAACTGAGCCATTTCCAGAGGGGCTAGATTTTTTCGACGTCAGAATCAAGAAAATTTTATATGGATTCTACACCTCTAGGTGCCAAAAATCCAACTGTGATGTCCATTTCTTCATCAAAGATATTCAATTTTCAGGTAATTTCAACTATGGATGTATAAGGGTGTAATTTTGCATTAATTCTTGTACTTTCATTTTATTTTCCACTTAATGAAAAAGGGCCTCCCCACTAATTGAGCAGGGCCCAGAGATGTAGTCCCTCCCCGATGAACTCTGATATCAATTCCTTGTCTTCTGCATGATTTTATGTGCTTCTCTCTTCTCATGTTCATGCCTTTTAAGTTTCATGGTTAAGATGCAATTTAAAATGTAATTATTTAATAAATCTCAAATAAAAATATCTTGGATCAAGTGGTATCAGAGCATTTCTTTGTAGATGTGAATTGTATGTTTGTATTCTAACTAGAAACAGGCTACAAAGAGGCGAAGGGAAACTGAAGTATTTTGATCCCGAAGCAGGACATTCACATCGAAGAAGAAACATGGATGATGATGTTAGAAATGAGGAGGAGCTAAACTCCTGCAAGACATTCTACACCATGGCAGACCGAGTCGAGAAGCTATTCTCAAGGCTTGAGAAACTAGAAAGTGGAGGAGAAAAGTCTCTAGAAGGATAAGGTTCAATGCATGGAGACAATGGAGGGGATCCACCTCCTTCTCCTTCCACAAGTGGAAGTTCCTCTTCTTCTTCTCAACATCATCATAGGAATTCAAGAAATGCATCTAAGAAACTTTTCTTTAAATTAGATGTCAAATTTGATCTTCCCGTGTATATTAGTGAAAGTAATGAAGAAAATATTAACAACTGGATTAGGAATATTGAAGTCTATTGTAGGATTTAGCAGATCGAGGAGGACGAGGCAAAGATCCAGTTGGCTTCTCTTCCACTGAATGGCACCACTCTTATCTAGTCAGAGAGTGAATTGCAAGGCATCAATAATTTGGGTAACCTTCTCTCCTCATGGTCAAATTTTGTTTCTGCATTGAGAAACAAATTTTACCCTTTGGGTTATAATAAAAAGGCATTAATGGAGTGGAAACACCTAAGGCAAAGAAAAGGTCAAAATGTACAAGACTTCACTGAAGAATTTAGAAAACAAGCATTGAATTTGGGCATTCCATTAGATTCACCAAATATTGTAACCAAGTATATTGGTTCTCTGCATAATTACATAAGACATTCATTATTATGTAATGGCAAATAAAATTGGTAGGAGGCTCAAACAATAATAATGAGGGTAATGGCAAATAAAATTGCTAGAAATTGCACCCTGAGTTGAGACCTGAGAGGGATGACAAAAAGGGGAAGTAGAAGACCGCCACCACTATACAACAAAACCAAGATTATGAATCAGAGGAAGATGAGAAGGTCACGGCTACAAGATTTGCATGAGGTTGACCAATTGACCTGGGGTCCAATTCTAGTGATGAAATGAAGCTTGCAACCTTTGGGTTCATAGTAGAAGGACCCATAGATTTGGGTTCCAATTTGGGCAATGAAACAAAAATTTCAATAGATATTGTACCAAAGATGAAAAGGACACTTACTATGATAGAGTTCCAAGAACTTGAAGAGATTAACCAAAGAATCCAGGCAGAAAATACTGAGCTAAGAAGGCTCCTAAAGGAAGTAAAGGAAGAAAAACAAAGGTTAATACACTAGTTACAAGCTAAGGATGAGGCCTTGGAAAAGTTGCGACATAACCAACCCCAGGTAAAAATAAACCCTTCAATTTCATGTACTTTTCATGATGATGAATTCACTGCTTTTGAAAAACATACTACAGGTATCATATCCAAACTACTGAAGAAGATGGGGTATCATGGAAAAGGCCTCAGCATCAATGTCCAAGGCATCATAAACCCCATCGAAGTCGAGGAATTTCCGCATCATGCAAGACCCAAATACACCAGGAAGGAAGTCAGAGAAAGCTCCAACACACTTAGTGACCAGCCAACGACAAACGATGAAATCCCTTCCTCACAGTACAATTATAGTGATGGCTTCATGAACACTTATCGAAGGAACAACAGGGGAAAGTGCCCAAGGCAACTCGGAAAGTTCAGAGGAAAAAGAATCGTTGTAGTCGTTGCAACGAAGTGGGATGCCAACAAGCCACGTGTCTGATGATCCATGCCCTGAAATCATTGATACAGGATTCAAAAGGTGACAATGTTCAACAAATGAGCCCACTACATTCATGGTGGTCTGTGTTATTAAGTTGGATTTTTATAGGTAGTAGCTTGTTACGGCCACAATTGTAAATCATACATTGCAAGTAAATGTAAATGTGATGGTGTATTTCCCATCACTTTGAAACACAACGATGATGTTTTGGCCTTTCCTTATGAGTAATTGAGGTATTGATTTTTTTTATGTAGTCCTTGGCAAATGAGTATGTGCTATAAACTCTTGCCAAGGAGGGCTTGTTGAGTCATGTGTGGTGTGCATGGTTGAAAATGATGTACCAGTTTTGCATGCAAGAGATTGAAAGTGTGTTTTGAATGAAAAAATAGTGTGTTGGGTATGTTAATCATTTTTGTGGTCCAAAATATCCTCAGTGGAGAGGAATGATCCAGGAGGATTGTGCAGGTCCAAGTACAAGTGGCTTAAGTACAAAGGCTCAAAAATAAAAGTATCATAAATGTGGCAAACTTAGTATCAAGCTGAAGAGCTTGTCTTTCTGATTCCAATGGCACAAACGACACTCAAGAGTCTGAGTCCATATGGAGAAGTTAGGAGCAGTCAAAGTTCTAAGTTGACCAGGGTGACATGGTAGGTTAAGGAGGACACATTTTGAATGAAATCTGGCCACCAAATTCTGGCCAGCTCTGGCCAGATTCCTGGTGAAATTGTGGGACAGATAAAAACACTCCTTCGGCCTAAAAACTGAATTCGAATTAACATGAATTGTTATGTAAAAAAGCAAAAAAATATATAAAATAAGGGGTGGTAGGCCACCAACCCCGCCACCCCACACAAATCTGCATATAATATAAAAAAAATAAAAAAATTTGGGGGGCGGGTGGTCAACCCCGCCACCCCCCAACTATTCCACCATATATTAATATCATTGAGTGTTGGGAGGGGTGCGGGTCATCGCCCCCGTTTCCCCCACACTTCACACTCCACATATATATGAAATTTTCAGTGGTGGATTCGAGGCAGGCAGCCCAATGCGGTCTCGACCCATGTACCTTCCTCATTTTAAAAAAATGCATGGATTTTTAAAACCAATTTCGACTTATTACAGAGGGGGCGGGATTTTGTTGAAGATTTCAACAAGAAATAGTGAAGGAGGCATCCTGAAACATCATTCCTGATCCTAGTTGGAAAATAATCACCTAAACTAGGTGGGGCCCACATAGGTGATTTTTGGCGCAAAGTCTATTTTTAGACTATGTCTATTTTTAGACATGTCGATCATATTCTGAGTTGCAGGATGCTATTTGTGGATGGTTGGTAAATTTGGAAAAATATATGGACTTCTAATTTTAGACATATTGGGCGTAGTCTATTTTTAGACTGCTAGTCTAAAAATAGATATGTTGAATATTATTAGCTCTTAATAATATTTGGACTCTAAACATTATCTTATTCTCTTGGAGAACTTCAGTTAAGTGCACAGATGTGGCACAATATCTGATAGAAGGAATTATATTATTCCTGAGGTTTTACTGGAGCTATTGCATGGAGGACTTTAGTTAGAACTCATGTGACAGAGTTTGGTGGAATTGTAGAAGTAGTTGGTGAAGTTGTGTTCCGTTTAACTCAGTTAGACACAGTTGAGCTAGTTGTATCTAGTCTAATTGATTGATACACTAGTGAGAGTGGTGTGAATTAATTAATAATTAATTCACTAAATATTAACTCATTAATCAACTGAAGAATACATCAGTTAACTACAGTGCATGGAAAGTTTCAGTGGAGACCAGTGGAGAGGTAGGTGAAAGAGCAAGTGTGACTATCAGTTGTGACTATAGTGTTACATTGTTTGCACCAAAAATTTAGTGGAGACGCCTTTAAGGATTACGTGAGCAAGGCTAGAGAAATTTGAGTTCATCCAGAGCCATTCTTCTGTAGGGATTGTGTAGTAGAGGCAGGCTAAAGGCTGGCAAAGATCAGTGCATGGATTTGCAAGATCAGGCCTGATTAGTGTGTAGTGATTGGATTGTACTGAGAGCTTGTGATAATATTTGTATGAGGATTGTTACATGATCTCTATGACATATATTATATACAGATAGTTGGGGTTTTTAGCTTCAGGCTTTCCCATTAAAACAACTGTGTTAATGTGTGTGGATTTTTATGGTTTCATGTGTGCATTGCAATTGATTTAATTTCCGCATGTGATGATCAATGGTGGAATAGATTATGTATTTTGCATGAAGTTAAAATAGTGTGTGATCAGGAGAATATTGGACATATGCATGCGTAGTGCATATAATTTCTACATGGTATCAGAGTGTTGATCATTGGAGCAATTGCAAATTATTGAAACAGTTGAGTTTTGTGCTAGTGCAATTCGAATTTGCTGCAGTGTTTTCTTAGTGTCGAAGTTGAAATGTATTTCAATGGATTGTGATTGGAGCATTCCCTTGAGGGCAGCTCAAATTATATTGCATGGAAGGACAGGATGGAGGCGGTGCTGGAGGATAATGGGTTGAAGGAGTTCATACATACTGATATTCCTAAACCGGGTTCTAGCGATGCAGCCGCACTTGACACATGGAAAAAGAAGGTAGCAAGGTGTTGAAGGATTCTGTTGGAAGGTGTGAAGGATCACATAGTGTCCAGAATTCATGGTAAAGCCACTCCATTCTTGATGTGGAAGGCTTTGATAGATTTTTTCCAAATCAGAAGTGACCAGAGGAAGTTGGTGCTTAAAGACAAGCTCAGGAAAATAAAAATGGAGAAGAATGACACTATTCCGGTATACTTGAAAAAGTTTTTCCACTGTAGGGATGAGCTTGGGAGTGTAGGAGTTAGTGTGGATGAAGAAGACTTGGTGAGCTTGGCTCTCCTTAGGCTTCCAAAGAGTTGGCATAGCTACGAGGACTCTGTCAATGGTCAGGAGAAACTGCCAGGATGGGAGCGACTTTGGTCAGATCTTGTGCAGGAGGAGATAAGGCAGAGTATCAGGGATGGATCTTCATCAAAGAATGATGATGAAGAGGATTTTTATTTGGATGCCAAAGCAAGGAAAGGGAAGGGGAAGAAAAATCCTTCTCAATCCGGTGTAGATGGCAAAGAGCGTGACATGTCCAAAGTGAAGTGTTTTCACTGTCACGAGCATGGGAATTTTTCCACAAATTGTCCACAGAAGAAGAAGAACAGTAGGCTACTAGAGCTACAGCTAGTGAGGCTCTTGCCTCGCAATTTGAGCTGGACTTCTCGTTGATCGCATGCATGGTGTCTAGTGCATTGGGATCGGGGTGGTATTTTGATAGTTGCACTTCCTTTCACATGACGGGAGATGTGAACCTTTTCAGTGACTTGGTGGAGAAATATCTACAGTTGCATGTTGAGTTGGGCGACAATGGACGATACAATGTGACCGACATTGGTACCATTACCTTTCAGAGGGAGTCATGTAAACTCATTCTTTTACAAGATGTAGTGCATGTTCCAGGTTTAAAGAAGAATTTAATCTCAGTCGCAATGTTAGAGGATAAAGGGTATGATGTTTTCTTTAGTGAAGGAAAAGTTTTCCTTCAGTACAAAGCAACAGGACAAGTCAAGAAGGTTGAGATTCGAGCCAAGAATCCTACAGACTTGAAGTAGATGGGATTTTTGCGGAGCTTCCTACTGTTGGGAAGTGTGACAAAGACATGCAATTAAAGCTTGAGAGGGAGAAGGATTTGCATGCAGGTAAGAGTGAACCTTAGGATGTGGAGCAGCCATGAGATGAGGATCATGGAGTGGGAGCAACCACTCATGCAGAAAAATTTCGTGCCAGATGGGCAGATGGAGTGCATGCAGCTATACCACCAGGTGAGAGGTGGGGCGACATGAATGAGTAATACCAAGAGGAGATTTCTGGGAAGGATTCATGGAGATAGTGTGGATCTCATGAATTGAACTTGGCTACGAGGTTTCCACAGAGCATCAGCAGCATGATCAGTTGGATTGATGCAGGCAGATCAAAGTGACAGTGTCGGATACTGGAGCACGGTTCAGAGTTGAAAGCAAGTGCAGAGTGCATGGGTGCAGAGTTCAACAGTGCAGTGGTTCCTAAAGACATGTGCAGTAGCTAAGCAAAAGTCGAAGACTTTGATGATAGATGCATCAGATTGATTGATTTGTTTGGAGCCTATTCAGTTTCAGAAGTGTTGCAACAAGAGTTGCAGAGCGGATGCATGGAGTTCCAGGGCACTTGCAAAGGTTGCAGGGCGAATGCATGGAGTTGCATGTCGCATGCAAAGACAATATTTTCTTGTTGAGAGGGAGTGTTGAATATTGCAACAAGAAATAGTGAAGGAGTCATCCTGAAACATCATTCCTGATCCTAGTTGGAAAATAATCATTTTCAGTCATTAGAGGCCCACGCGGAGGGTGATTATTATTTCGCGAAGTCTATTTTTTAGACTATGTCTATTTTTAGACATGTCGATCATATTCTATGAGTTGCGGGGTGTTATTTGTGGATCGTTGATCAAGTTGGAAAAATATATGGACTTCTATTTTTAGACATATTAGGCGAAATCTTTTTTTAGATTGCCAGTATAAAAATAGATATGTCGAATATTATTAGCTCTTAATAATATTTGGACTCTAAACATTATCTTATTCTCTTGGAGCACTTAGTTAAGTGCACAGATGTGGAACAGCAGCTGACAGAAGGAATTACGCTATTCCTGAGGGTTTACTAGAGCTATTGCATGGAGGACTTCAGTTAGAACTCATGTGACAGATTTTGGTGGAGTTGTGTTCAATTTAACTCAGTTAGACACAGTTGAGCTAGTTGTATCTAGTCTAACTGATTGATACACTAGTGAGAGTGGTGTGAATTAATTATTAATTAATTCACTAATTATTAACTCATTAATCAACTGAAGAATACATCAGTTAACTACAGTGCATGGACAGTTTCAGTGGAGACTAGTGAAGAGGTAGGTGAAAGAGCAAGTGTGACTATCAGTTGTGACTATAGTGTTGCATTGTTTGCACCAAAAATTTAGTGGAGACGCCTTTAAGGATTACGTGAGAAATGCTAGAGAAATTTGAGTTCATCTAGAGCCATTCTTCAGCAGGGATTGTGCAGTAGAGGCAGGCTAAAGACTGGCAAAGATCGGTGCATGGATTTGCAAGATCGGGCCTGATTAGTGTGTAGCGATTGGATTGTACTGAGAGCTTGTGATAAGCTTTGTATGAGGATTTTTACATGATATCTATGAAATATATTATATACAGATATTTGGGGTTTTTAGCTTCAGGATATCTGTTGTTGATGACTAAATTCCTAGCTGAGTTTTCTAGAAGCTGATCTCCATATGTCAATTTGTCACCTAGAAAACCCCCATAAATTTTTTTTCCTTCTTACCTTTTCAGTTCACTCATGACAAGATGAAACCCCATTATCAAATCCTACCTAGCCTCAGCCATACTAGTCTACCCATCAGCTCTAAAAGGACAATCCAAATCTGTTCAAAAAGCCTCCCCTAAGTTAGGAAGTGGCGTTTTAAGGCATTTCACCCTTGGCAACCATCAAAGGCAAAAAAGCCTCCATCTGCTACAGACCAGTCCCAAATAGACCTCTCACTCTGCTAATGAATTTATTCACAGCCCTAAGTCGCTCCACTTATACACCCTTAAGTCTCAGCAATGCATAGACCATAAATCTCAAACTGATTTTAGGTGTTTTATACTATTTATGGATTTTACAAGCACAGGAAACATGTCATCATCTCAGAATAAAATTATTGACTCCACATTAGAAGAACAGTTGCTTCTGAATGTGAACATAAGCCTGAGATGCATATGTAGGGCAAAGAGTTACTCATCAAGATCTTGCAGTTTCATTCAGCCTAAAAACACAGCAAAGGAAAAACAACACTGTCAAAATGGTTGTTGATAAGTCATGGTCAAGAACCTCCTTCATTTATAAGCAGAGGGTTAAGGCGCCTCCTTCATCCATAAGTAGAGGGCGATGGCCAATGTTTGACTTAAAGAGTTGCTACTGACTGTAATCAAGGTGTGTAAATAAACAGTGAGACAGTGACACAAATTTTCTGGAGAACAGTGGTGATTGGAGACTGAGGTAAAAGCATCAATGTTTTCACTGTTGATTTCCAACCATCATATGTAAGAAAACCCTTGTCAATATGCTCATCAGGCAACCTACATATAGTTGGGACAAAAGGTTGACAAAGCACAGATATTTTGCCAAGAGAAAAAAGCCTCCTTCATTCATAAGCAGATGGCCAGAGTATTAACTGATTTCAAGGTCTATTTGATCTGAGGAACAAGGTAAGAGACCAAATGGAAAGCAGGGGTACCACTGAAATCAAATGGGTCAAACTTATCTCAAGACAGTCCACAACTCCAACAAAATAAATTCTGAACAGTGGTGATAAGATGAGTCATTGCACAGACAGAAGGACATAATAGTGATTATGTTCCAAAGTACTGGTTTGCTCCATTCATAAAAAGGTGCCTTTCAAATGGGTTTATCATGGTTGACAAATAAAATCTAGGCTTATCTCCTCAAGAGGCATTACAACTAAAAACAATTGTTCACAATATGCAAAAAGGGTGCTTTAACATACTGTCAGTTTTTGGAGGAATATTTTAAAACAAATATAGGTTTTATTATTTAGGGGCCAGAAACACCATATTGGTACATTTTGAGCAGAGGAAGTGTGTTGGAAAAGGTGCCCTTCTTGATCAACAGACCATGGCAAAGTCTGAATAAATCCAAATAAATTGTTAGCACCTACAGTTGGAAAAAAATTGACGAGGCACTTAGAGGCAGAAATTGTCAACCAAGTTGAAAAGATAAGCCATCTCCTTTCACAATGACAAAATAGTTTTCAGTGTTTTTTTAACAGATTTAGAGTGGATTTTACATAATGAATATCACCAACAGTGTTAAAACAAGTGATAAAGGATGATCCACAGTTCATTGTGGTATTTTTCAAAATTGGAGCTTCTGTGTTAAATTATCCCCAAAGGTACAAAGTTGGCAGAAATCACTCCTAAAACCTATATGCATCAATGGTTTAAAGGCATGAAAACCCCACTGCAAACATCATTTCGAAAAGGGTAAACCCCTCTCAAACGCAATCAAAATTCTTCCAAGTTTCAAAAAATGCACCAAGGCATCATTACAAAAAGAAAAACTTTGAAAACCCTTACAAAACTAAACCACGGGTTTTATTTCATTTGGCATTTCAAGAAGTCAAAGGACCATTGCAAACTCATTGAGCAGTCACCCAAGCACAAGAGCAAACATCCCTTTGCAGTTTTCAAGCGGTGAAACGAAGTTTTCAAATCGGTTTGCAGAAGTTTGAATGAGTTTGAAAGTGTTTTAACTTGCGCGGCGCTCCTGTACAAGCACGCGGTGCTCCTGGGCATACTTTTTACACTACGCTACAAAGGCGCATGACGCTCCTATGCGAGCGTGCGACACTCCTGTAGCTGCGAGTCACAAGGGCCCGACAACGACCCGACAAGCCACCCGGCCATGTTTTTGCGCGGCGCTCTTTTCCTCTGAAGTGCCGCGCACCTGTTGACAATTCAAGCACCTCCTAAATGAGTGGAACAATAGTCCAAGGTCTTCAAATCAACAACATCATCGATTTCTTAAGGTATCCCTTGATCTTCCTTAAAAATTGTCAATTTTTGAAAGGTGGGAGATGCTGTGTTTTCCAAAGCTAAGTGAGGGTGAAAGATGAATGTTCTGGTGTAAGTCAAGAAGATATGTTTTATGTTTAAATTCACCATACGCCCCTTAGCTAAAAGCTTTTCCAAATCCTTGAAAGGCTACCACCGCTCTGATGAAACAAGGTTAAAACCTGTCAGCCATATACCTTACTGTAAACAGTAGAAAAGAGAGATAAGGAATTTTCTCCATTTTGTTAAAAGGTGAAACAGTAGGTATTGTCAAAAGGATATGAGGAGGTATGGATTATAAAGGGCAGTTTTTTTGCTGGAAAGGTCGATTGTTCATTAAAAATTGCAAGGTTTGGTCACCTAGTCCCATGACACAATAGCCTTTTGACTGCACAGAGACTTGTTGTTTTGACTGTGTATATGGTGTGAATTTGTTTGATGGAGTGACATACCAACGGAGAGCAGTGAAGTATAATAAGGGAACAGGGTTTTTGTTAAAGAGTAGTTTTATTGATTGAATGCTACAGGCCTGGTTACTACATCACAAAACACAATAAGCCCTGTTAACCTATCTCATAAACAGTAAGCCTTGGACTGTATAAAGACATTGTGGGTGAATGTGTGCATATTTTTGAATTAATTAGTGAAGTGGCATAAAAAGGAGCAATATTCTGGTTGAAGAAAGCCTTGATTGTTTGAAAATTCCTACAGGCCTCTGTCAACACCTCAGAGGCATTTCAAAGATCTTCCACCTCGTCCTGTGGACAGTAAAATTTGACTGTGTTTTTGTTCTTCAAGTTTATTTATTAAGTTGGTATTCAGAGGGTGGAATGGAAATTTTTCTAGAGGGATAGGGGTTTTATATTGAAAGAGAGCTTTGATTGTTTGAAAGATAAAGCTTCTACAGGCTTTTGTTAAAACCTCAGAAGCTTTTCAAAGCTTTGCCACCTTTGTTCTATGAACAGTGAAATTGACTGTGTATATGGTGTGAGCTTTGTTGGTTGATTTGCATACTAGACAAGGGTAGGATTGTGAAGTTGAGAAGTTTACCTTGGTCAAAGATACAAAAATAGGTTGTTTACCTCCAAACATCACAGAGCAGGGTGACCTTGTCACTATACACAGCAAATTCAATTGACTTCCTATTTTAATTTCACTGTGTTTTTCTTCTAACAAGGTCTGCTTGTTGAATTACATATCAAGGGATGAAGAGTAGCAAACTAAAGATGAGGAGCAGCAGCAGGACAGTGGGGAAGGACAACATTTTGGACAGCAGTTTGAGCAACAGTTTGAGCCACAAAGTGAGCATGAAATTGAAACACAGCAGCAGTTTGATCTTGATGCTCAAAGGTAGCAGTTTGAGCCACAAATTGAACAAGGGATTGAGGCAGAACAACAACATGGTATTGATGATCAAGGGAAACAGTTTGAGCAGTAGGATGTTGAGGAACATAGGCAGCATAAAGAAGACAAACAACACTTTCATCATGATGCACAGTCTCCTCAAGTTTCACAGCAGCTTCAAGAAGAGAGGCAACTTCAAGAAAGTGATAAACAAGATGACAAAGGCAAAGCCATTATGCCTCCCTCTCCTGAAAAGGCTAAGCCCAAGACATCAAGAAGGCAAGTGCCCAAGGTGGTCACTTCGAAAGTAACAAGAACTATCCAGAGCAAACGAAAATTGCCAAAGAAGCCTCTCACTAACTTGCCTAGAAGGAAGAGCGCAAGACTAGCCTTCAAGGGCAGAGGAAAGGGAAAAGTAGGAGAAAGACACAAGCACAGGAGTGCTTTGGATGCCATTTCAATTCAAAGTGATGATAGTGACAACGAGGCTCGGATTCTTGAAAATCTCTTAATCCATAGAGAGGGCCAAATTGAAGCATTGGAGGATGACCTTCATCGAGCAAAGAACTTCAATCATGTCTTGGAGATCCAAAATAGACAAATGAGTGTCCATATGGCTGTTTATGAGACATGGGCAATTAAATACAAGAAAGAGGCTACTAAAGCACAAGTAAGAATAGAAGAGCTCATAGGTGATTTTGACGAGGATGAAGAAGAAGACCAGCCTAGGCGGAAAAGGCCTAGAACCATAGGGCTTAGAAGAGCCCTTGAAAAGCAAAGGGAAGAAGAAAAAGCCCTTTTTCAATCCACTCCCCTCACTGCACTACTTGAGCAAGAGATTGAAAGAAATAAGGAGGCATGGCTAGAAAGAGCCAATAAACATTTGGAGATGAAGCTTGAGAAAGCAAACAGGGACTTGGAGCTGCAAAGGAAGATGACAAAACATTATCAAAAGCTAAATCAATTTGCCCGGCGCAAGTTGAAGGCCACTCACGAGAAACTAAAGGAAGCAAAGGGGAAGCGCCCAGCACAGAAAGAGAAGAAGGACACATCAGCACTTGAAATTTTGGCCTCAGTTTCAAAGCATGTTGCCGAGGACCCTTGAGGGTCATGCACACCAATTTTGGGTACATTTTGACAATTTTTGGTTTTTTGGCATTTTTGAGTTTTTGGTCAAAAACTCATAAATTCGCCATTTCATTTGGAGGATTCATCAAGAGAGGATAATGGTACCATTGGATGCCATAATTTCATGAGCACACCCTCAGTGATTTTCAGGTCATTTGGAGATCTTTTTCCCCCTCAAAACGGCAAAAAATGCTCACTTTTTGCACACTCTGCCTGGTCTATCAGCAGGCTGTAATTTTATGGTTTTTTACACACAGGTACAAATTTAGAGGACTTCCAGGTATTAGCTCTAGATAATTTCAGTTGTTCCGGAAAGTAGACACTCATAGCTTTCCAACGAGCTATCATGAGCCTCGTTTCGACACCGGGAAGGCTGCCAAATGTTTCCAGCAAGTCAGGGGACCTTTTGCTGATATAAATTTTGGATATTTTTGTAATTTTTGAACCTCTAAAATCTGCTTTTTCCAAATGTGCGTTTAGCTATTTTTGCACATGGAAAGTGATGTAAAGTCAATTTATTTCCCATTTTTAGCATTTTTTAGATATTTTATGAGATATTTTGTTCCTTGGGCTTTGCAAAGCCTCAAGGACAAGTTTAGATATTTTGATTAGGCCAATGAGGATGCAAGTTGAACCATGAAGTTTTCCTCACTTGAGCCTATTTATTCCACAAGCTCTCATTTGTAAAGAAGGCTAAACTTGAGAAAAGAAGAAATATATGGTCATATGAGCTTTGGAAGGAAATACTTGTGTTATGCTTTTGGATTGCCTCTTGGATGAATGATGAAGGATTATTGATGGATTCCATGACTTGGTAGAATGGTATAGTGTCTCTTGCTTTGTTGTTGTCTTCTAGTTTTCATTCATGAATACATGTTTCTTGCTTGCTATAGATCAGTAGAGAACAAATTTGAGACATGCCCATGGAGGCACCTCAAATTTCCTGTTTCTTCATAGCCTCTTTGTTTTCTTCTTCCTAAGTAACATTAAAGAATTCTTGACTGCTCTTTAATATTTAGGATATTGTTGCTAGTTTCATTCATGGTTTTATACATGCTAAGAAGGACTTACGGTACGCCCTGCTTACCTATGGCTAGCTATAGTTCCATCCATGAAATTTCTCTTTGACTGATTAAATTATCATTTTGTTTGAACCAAGGAGGCCTAGTTTCGATCTAGCCCTTTGCCTAAAACTATGCAAATCTTGTTGTTCAAAGTGCCCAATAACTTGAAGTACTGTGTTTAGGCATTCCGGCATAGTGTTTTGAGTTGTTTTTCTTCCTTAACTGTTTTCCCAAAAGTCTGAAAGCCATTTCCCAAAGTTAGAGGGTCTTATACTTCTATGCATGGCTTGAATGTTTATTTCTATGTATTGATTAGCTTATAGTTACATTTCGCATGATTAATGGTTTTCCCTACCATGTTTATGTCTGCTATTAAACTAGTTATGCTTGAAATCCTTTTTCGTTCACAAACTTGATGTCCATTTACTCCATTTTTCCCAAAGATCCTTTCTACCTTGAATCAAATCGGCCCTTCAACAGCCTTGTATCGTCATCTAATAGCTTTCTTGACCTTTTTGACCCCATAGCCCAGTTAATCTAACATCTTGTTACCTATTTCATATCTTTGATCAGTTTCATCCCTCACAACTTAAAAAACCAAAACCAAAAAACATACTCCATAACTAGCCTAAAATCATAACATAATAAGCAAAAACATAGATATCCCTTACACATATAGAGAGAGCCCTCTCTGAGTCCAGGAAGGCTAGGTCCTTGGGCTCCAAAGCTTGATTTGATGTTACACTGTCATTTGGCTTGCCAATCAGCCAAATCACGGGACCCTAACATAATGGCGATCACGGTGGGACTTTGAGTCAAAACATCCTAGGTATCCCTTAGGAACTCTCAAAATCTCAGTCAAAATTAGAAGAGTAGAATCTGGTTGTCTCACCATCCTAGCAAAATGATGAGTTAGTTATAGGAAACTCTTCCAAACCTCAGGACTACATAAAACTCAAAAAACCCCAAAACAGTCCCTTAGATTGGTTTTTGACAGTACTGGTGGTGGACCATACACATATACCTCAAAACAACTAAAAATCCACCTGGTGATTCCACTAGCCTCCAGTAGGCCTAAAAATCCATTCAAACTAAGGTTCATAAACCATACCTTTCTGCTCACTCATCCTTCCAGACTCAAACTTAGGGTGGAAATTCTGTAATCTGTGACAATCTAAGTATAACTTAAAGATTCAGAAAAGCCTCACCTAAACATAAGAGATAAGCAGAAACCTTCTTGCCAAGAGAACCATTAGCTAGTTCATGCAGCCTAGAAAACTGTAGAAACCAAGTGAAACACCCTTCTTTGCAAGTTTTCCATCTCAAAGCTTGCTTTTGAAACTTTTTCCATAAAGCAGCTTTGATAGTTTTTGGTGGTGGACCATAGTTTTCATAAAAACCCACCTGGCGACTCCACTAGTCCATCCTTTTTTACCATCCTTCACCTTAGTAAAACTTTAGAGAGGCCATCCATCCAAAACATTCACCAATATCCAACTCTCTAAACCCTTGACCCGAAATATGGCTTCACGAAGAATCCACACCAGATCTCATCCAAACCGAAATCCCCCTATCATAGTAGACAACCCAGAGAAGATTCTATGGCAAGTTTCTGAGACTGACAATCTAGCTACTAATAGGTCCATCCGTAAAACAAGATCGGTACCTAAACATCTTACTACCTTACCAGATTCTTCTTTTGACTTAGAATCAGTAAAAACTCTTGTTAGAAGCAAGTCACATAGTAAGATAAACTTTGACGATCTTGAGCCCCTAGATCCGCCACAGAGCCCTAGTAGAGAAGCCTCACCTACCACACCTCCTGACTTTCAACTTCTCTATCAATTTGGCTCATACCATCCCAGATCTGCTCAAAACCAGTTCACTAGTCCAAGTACATCCGCCACACCTATCCAAACCACTACTGTTCAAACCACCTCAACTCATCCCACTAGTCCTCATCTTGTACATCATACATTAGCTCCCATCATGGCAGCCTAGTACGCACCTTTGGTGTTGCCACTACCTTTGGCTCCTCTCCCAAATAAATATCAAGACAAAATCCCACACTTTACCGGAGAAGACACCACCACACCTCAACAACATACAAGTAGGATGAGCGATGCTTTTGAATACCTGGAAGTACAAGATGAGACTATCAGAATGAGAATATTCGCCCAAAGCCTGGGTGGGGAACCCAAAACATGGTTCAAAAGCTTGCCTCCAAACACCATCCACGACATCCCAGAACTATGTCAAGCCTTCAGAAATAGGTGGGAAGTCCGAAAGAAACCGATTCAAATCCTATCAGAATATAACAACCTAAAATGGGAAAATGGGGAAAGTGTCCAGGCTTACTGCACTAGGTTCAACAGTGTGTATAACTCCCTCCCACCTCACTTCAAACCCCCACTTGGTTTAGCCTTAGAAAAATTCCCCGAGGGTTTTGATCCAGACATGACATATCATCTGAGAGACAAGGATCCCCCTACCTTAGAGGAAATGCAACAAATAGCCATTAAAGCATATGCCAACTTAGCAGAAAAAAGGGCTAGGACTAGATCCGAAAGAAAGGTCACATATAAAGATGAGGTCTCCACTTCATCCCCTTCCCTAGATCCTAGAATAGATGACTTAGTCAAAACCATGGCCAAAATGTGGGAAAGGATAAATGAAAAGGCCCCTGTTAGGGACAACCAGCCAAACCCTCCAAACAGAAACTGAAACCAAAATTTTAGGAGGGAGCAACCGCAAAACAAACCAAGGGAAAATGACCAACAAATTAGACCACCATTTAATGAAAATTATGTGGAAGAAGAAGATAGGGATATAGAACCCATTAATGAAGGTCATTTGAACCTCATAGGTTCTGATAATGAGAGTGAGGTGTACCTCACAGAAGAAGAACAAGCGTTCTTTTCTCCTAATCAAGATGAGGCCAACTATGAAGATCCTGACGACCCTGCCATAGATTTTCAAAATGCCATAATAGAAGCTCACCGGAAGTATGACCTTAGAAGCAAAAGAAATCAAGATAGTTCCAAGAAAAGTAACTCAGATACTTCTAAAACCCCTGATACCATCCTTAGGAAAGCAGTAAACAGTGACAAAATCGTGGTCGAGAAAAATGACCAAAACAAAACTAAAATTACCCAAAATAGTCCTGACTTAGATGCTCCTAGTACTTCCACAAAATTTCCCGAAGTGACTATGGCAAACAAAATCCCAAAACAAAGCCAACAAACTTTGAACATAGAGAAGGTCGCGGCCGAAAAAGCTGAAACAAACATGTCCAAACTTCAGTTGCCTTTTAGCTTTGAGGGCGAAATCGCCAAGATCAAGATCACCATGCCTCTTACCGAGCTCATCGCCCAAATCTCTTATAAATCCCAAGTGTTAAATGTCCTAAATATAGGGAATGATGCGAACACTGTTAATCTAACTGATGACACCCCTGAAGTGTTGTTTGGTCCGAAAATAGAGGGAAAATTCCAAGAGGGAACTACTCTTCCATTTTACATCAGTTTAAATATCCACGACCAAATCCTTCACAATGCCATGCTAGACTCCGTTGCCTCTCATAATCTTATGCCGAAGGTTGTAATGGAAAGACTAGGCTTAGAAATCACAAGACCATACAAAGACTTGTATTCATTCGATTCAAGTAGAGTCAAGTGCCTGGGTTTGATCAAAGACCTTTGTTTCAGTCTGACCCAAATACCTGCGAAACATCTAGTCATGGACATAATAGTGGCAGACATCCCTCCCAAGTACGGGATGCTTCTATCCAGATCTTGGGGAGTCAAACTCCAAGGAAACATTCAATTGGATATGTCTTTTGCCACTATTCCTGTGTTTGACCAAACAAGAATACTCTACCAAGAGTCACACATGAAATACATGATCAGTATTCAAGAGAGGCTAGATAATATTCCAATGTATTCCTTGCATTTTGACCTGAACTCTTTTATTCTGCATACTGATGAGGACACAGAAGAACAGTCAGAAGAAACTGAAAAAAACTTAGACCCATCACACCAGCCGCCCCTAGTTCTCTATGACAAACTAAACACTCAAAACTACCATGATCATGAACAACTGTGTCTTGAAGAAAGTAAGTATGTTCCTTCTAAAGTGGGATTAGAGCAAGAAGCACAAACCCTTATGTAATATCAAGCGAATTGCTCGAGCCCTAGTCAAACACCAGCAGTAACCTTCGGAAACTTCTTCCGGGTAAAAGCTTTAGAAGACTTACACATCATAAACCTGTTTGGAACCTGGGAGAAAGGGAGTTTAATGTTTCTACCATACCTCAAGGATTTACCATCATATAACTCTTCCACTGCAAATAAAACTTTGACTGTAGCCCCAGCAGTTCAAAATCTAGGAAAAATGCTTGATAAACTTCTTATGAGCAAGGACAACAGCTGCAGTCCCAGCATACCTGAATTACTAAAATTGGCCCATATTTTTTCTTTTCATAAAAAGCTTAGAAATGCTAGAATCAGAGATCTCATGCAGAATACCATTCCATACAGGAAAAACAAGGGAAAACACTGTGCCACTACCATTCCTTCAAAGAATAACTTTGACAAGAGAAAACATAACAATCTGAATCAAACTGTAATGATCAGGGATAAAATAGTTGGTCGTAGAGCCTGTATTGATTTTAGAAATACTGTTGCAAGTCCCTATAACAGAAATTTTTTCGTTTCTACCCAAGATCATGATATACAAATTAAAAGTGCTTTTAATCATGTGTTTTTACAAGATGATATTTCAGGTTATAATCAAAAGATTCCCTTGCAAAGTAGACAGCTTAAAGATTTTTTTCAGTATGTTGGAGGCAGTTCTAATTTTAGACTCCAAATTGCAAAACCACCGGATATCAGAAATCTATTCATGAAAGCCATGTTTCCAGTCCTGAATTTCTACATTTTTCCATATCTTGATTATGTCATTATCTATTTCAAGAATGACCAAGAGTACATGCATTACTTAAAGAAGCTGTACAGTAAGGAAAGGAGTGGAAATCAAATATACAAGGAGGTACAACGGGATGATACCGGTCTGTTTAAGGATTCTTGCATGAATCCTTATGTCATGTTAGAAAGAGAAAACTTTCCAAATTTCTCTTTCCAGGAGTTGAGTGGGCTAAGAGTGAGAAGAGATCCTTACGAGGATAAGATGCTTAAATTTTGTCATTTCCAAGATTTCTGAGCTTGAAACACTTTCATTCATTGTACATACCACTGTTTGAAAAATAGATAAACAGAAAAGTCAAAAAACAACAAAAGATAGAAAAGAGGGCGTTAAAAAATAGGAAAAAGCCCCATGTTCCAAAAAATAGTCCTTCGGAAAGCAAGCAAGTCTGAATGTCGCTACTAGTACTTCAATGTCTTGTTCCGCTATCTAGCCCAATCATAGCTGAACATGTTTAAATTTATTTTCTGATAAGTTAGTGAGTGAAAAATATGGTCAACATTGTGCAAGCTTGACTTATCAAAGAGAGTAGATTAGGAAAAGATACTGGTTCCACACGCCCAAAACAGAACCAAAGAGAGAAGCGAGGGATGAAAAGCACATTGTACATTTTAGCCCCGCTTTTCTAGATTTCCTTTTTGCAAAATAATATTTGTGTGCAGTTTGTCCTTCCATGCCGCAAATACATGATAAATCAGATTGTTTAACCCTGATTTGATCATTTTAAATTTCATGTTTTAGATTAGAGAACAAAATCCTGTCAAACAGTTTAATCTTGACAGTTGATCTAGTTTAGGTAGAGTAATGAAAGAGTTCATCAGTTTAATCTGAACTCCCGGCAGATATAAGTGTAGAAATATATAGGTTCATTTTACAAAAATAAAATATATTGTCAAAAGGCTGCTAGTTCAAATGCGCCAAACAAAGGAAAAAATGTTAGGAAAGATAGTGGGGTAGGTAGAAATATCATTGATGTTGATCATGTTGTCTCTTTTCAGAAGTAGCATCAAGAAAAAGTGAAAATTTGCGCCAATGGGTAAGGAATTGGTCTTCAAAAGCCAAAGATCTGAGATTCTGGACACCTCCTGAAAAGGAGCTGCCCTCCCCAAATGGAGCCACTGTTAGTCATCAGTATTTTGCATCTGTTGTTGATGACTAAATTCCTAGCTGAGTTTTCTAGAAGCTGATCTCCATATGTAAATTTGTCACCTAGAAAACCCCCATAATATTTTTTGCCGTCTTACCTTTTCAGTTCACTCATGACAAGATGAAACCCCATTATCAAATCCTACCTAGCCTCAGCCATACTAGTCTACCCATCAGCTCTAAAAGTACAATCCAAATCTGTTCAAAAAGCCTCCCCTAAGTTAGGAAGTGGCGTTTTAAGGCATTTCACCCTTGGCAACCATCAAAGGCCAAAAAACCTCCATTTTCTATAGACCAGTCCCAAACAGACCTCTCACTCTGCTAATGAAGTTAGTCACAACCCTAAGTCGCGCCACTTATACACCCTTAAGTCTCAGCAATGCATAGACCATAAATCTCAAGCTGATTTTAGGTGTTTTATACTGTTTATGGATTTTAAAAGTACAGGAAACATGTCATCATCTCATAAGAAAATTCTTGACTCCACATTAGAAGAATATCTGCTTCTCAATGTGAACATAAGCCTGAGATGCATCTGCAGGGCAAAGAGTTACTCATCAAGATCTTGCAGTTTCATTCAGCCTGAAAACATAGCAAAGGAAAAACAACACTGTCAAAATGGCTGTTGATAAGTCATGGTCAAGAACCTCCTTCATTTATAAGCAGAGGGTTAAGGTGCCTTCTTCATCCATAAGTAGAGGGTGATGGCCAATGTTTGAATTAAAGAATTGCTACTGACTGTAATCAAGGTGTGTAAATAAACAGTGAGACAGTGACACAAATTTTCTGGAGAACAGTGGTGATTGGAGACTAAGGTAAAAGCATCAATGTTTTCACTGTTGATTGCCAACCATCATATGTAAGAAAACCCTTGTAAATATGCTCATCAGGTAGCCTACATATAGTTGGGACAGAAGGTTGACATAGCACAGATATTTTGCCAAGAGAAAAAAGCCTCTTTCATTCATAAGAAAATGGCCAGAGTATTAACTGATTTCAAGGTCTCTTTGATCTGAGGAACAAGGTAAGAGACCAAATGGAAAGCAGGGGTACCACTGAAATCAAATGGGTCAAACGTATCTCAAGACAGTCCATAGCTCCAACAAAATAAATTCCGGACAGTGGTGATAAGATGAGTCATTGCACGGACAGAAGGACATAATAATGATTATGCTCCAAAGTACTAGTTTGCTCCATTCATAAAAAGGTGCCTTTCAAATGGGTTTATCATGGTTGACAAAGAAAATATGGGCTTATCTCCTCAAGAGGCATTACAACTAAAAACAATTGTTCACAATATGCAAAAAGGGTGCTTTAACATACTGTCAGTTTCTGGAGGAATATCTTAAAACAAATATAGGTTTTATTATTTAGGGGCCAGAAACACCATATTGGTACATTTTGAGCAGAGGAAGTGTGTTGGAAAAGGTGCCCTTCTTGATCAACAGACCATGGCAAAGTCTGAATAAATCCAAATAAATTGTTAGCACCTACAGTTGGAAAAAAATTGATGAGGCACCTAGAGGCAGAAATTGTCAACCAAGTTGAAAAGATAAGCCATCTCCTTTCACAATGACAAAACAGTTTTTAGTTTTTTTTTAACAGATTTAGAGTGGATTTTACATAATGAATATCACCAACAGTGTTAAAACAAGTGATAAAGGATGATCCACAGTTCATTGGGGTATTTTTCAAAATTGGAGCTTCTATGTTAAATTGTACCCAAAGGTACAAAGTTGGCAGAAATCACTCCTAAAACCTATATGCATCAATGGTTTAAAGGCGTGAAAACCCCGTTGCAAACATCATTTCGAAAAGGGTAAGCCCCTCTCAAACGCAATCAAAATTGTTTCAGGTTTCAAAAAATGCACCAAGGCATCATTACAAAAATAAAAACTTTGAAAACCCTTACAAAACTAAACCACGGGTTTTATTTCATTTGGCATTTCAAGAGGTCAAAGTACCATTGCAAACTCGTTGAGCAGTCACCCAAGCACAAGAGCGAACATCCCTTTGTAGTTTTCAAGCAGTGAAATGAAGTTTTCAAATCAGTTTGCAGAAGTTTGAATGAGTTTGAAAGTGTTTTAACTTGCGCGACTCTCCTGTACAAGCGCGCGGTGCTCCGGGCATAATTTTTACACTGCGCTACAAAGGCGTGCGACGCTCCTGTGTGAGCGCGCGGCACTCCTGTAGCCGCGGGTCACAAGGGCCCGACAATGACCCGACAAGCCACCCGGCCATGTTTTTGCGCGACGCTCTTTTCCTTTCAAGTGTCGCGCACCTGTTGATAGTTCAAATGCCTCCTAAATGAGTGGAACAATAGTTCAAGGTCTTCAAATCAACAACATCATCGATTTGTTAAGGTATCCCTTGATCTTCCTTTAAAAATTGTCAATTTTTGAAAGGTGGGAGATGCTATGTTTTCCAAAGCTAAGTGAGGGTGAAAGATGAATGTTTTGGTGTAAGTCAAGAAGATATGTTTTATGTTTAAATTCACCATACGCCCCTTAGCTAAAAGCTTTTCCAAATCCTTGAAAGGCTACCACCGCTCTGATGAAACAAGGTTAAAACCTGTCAGCCATATACCTTACTGTAAACAGTAGAAAAGAGAGATAAGGAATTTTCTCCATTTTTTTAAAAGGTGAAACAGTAGGTATTGTCAAAAGGATATGAGGAGGTATGGATTATAAAGGGCAGTTTTTTTGTTGGAAAGGTCGATTTTTCATTAAAAACTACAGGGCTTGGTCACCTAGTCCCATGACACAATAGCCTTTTGACTGCACAGAGACTTGTTGTTTTGAATGTGTATATGGTGTGAATTTGTTTGATGGAGTGACATACCAATGGAGAGCAGTGAAGTATAATAAGGGAACAGGGTTTTTGTTAAAGAGTAGTTTTATTGATTGAATGCTACAGGCCTGGTTACTACATCACAAAACACAATAAGCCCTGTTAACCTATCTCATAAACAGTAAGCCTTGGACTGTATAAAGACATTGTGGGTGACTGTGTGCATATTTTTGAATTAATTAGTGAAGTGGCATAAAAAGGAGAAGTATTCTGGTTGAAGAAAGCCTTGATTGTTTGAAAATTCCTACAGGCCTCTGTCAACACCTCAGAGGCATTTCAAAGATCTGCCACCTCGTCCTGTGGATAGTAAAATTTGACTGTGTTTTTGTTCTTCAAGTTTATTTGTTAAGTTGGTATTCAGAGGGTGGAAAGGAATTTTTTCTAGAGGGATAGGGGTTTTATATTGAAAGAGAGCTTTGATTGTTTGAAAGATAAAGCTCCTACAGGATTTTGTTAAAACCTCATAAGATTTTCAAAGCTTTGCCACCTTTGTTCTATGAACAATGAAATTGACTGTGTATATGGTGTGAGCTTTGTTGGTTGATTTGCATACTAGACAAGGGCAGGATTGTGAAGTTGAGAAGTTTACCTTGGTCAAAGATACAAAAATAGGTTGTTGACCTCCAAACATCACAGAGCAAGGTGACCTTGTCACTATACACAACAAATTCAATTGATTGCCTATTTTCATTTCACTGTGTTTTTCTTCTAACAAGGTCTGCTTGTTGAATTACATATCAAGGGATGAAGAGCAGCAAACTGAAGATGAGGAGCAGCAGCAGGAAAGTGGGGAAGGACAGCATTTTGGACAGCAGTTTGAGCAACAGTTTGAGCCACAAAGTGAGCATGAAATTGAAACACAGCAACAGTTTGATCTTGATGCTCAAAGGCAGCAGTTTGAGCCACAAATTGAACAAGGGATTGAGGCAGAACAACAACATGGTATTGGTGATCAAGGGCAGAATTTTGAGCAGTATGATGTTGAGGAACATAGGCAGCATAAAGAAGACAAGCAGCACTTTCATCATGATACGCAGTCTCCTCAAGTTTCACAGCAGCTTCAAGAAGAGAGGCAACTTCAAGAAAGTGATAAACAAGATGACAAAGGCAAAGCCATTATGCCTCCCTCTCCTGAAAAGGCTAAGCCCAAGACATCAATAAGGAAAGTGCCCAAGGTGATCACTTCGAAAGTAACAAGAACTATCCGGAGTAAACGAAAATCACCAAAGAAGCCTCTCACTAACTTGCCTAGAAGGAAGAGCGCAAGACTAGCCTTCAAGGGCAGAGGAAAGGGCAAAGTAGGAGAAAGACACAAGCACGGGAGTGCTTTGGATGCCATTTCAATTCAAAGTGATGACAGTGACAACGAGGCCCGGATTCTTGAAAATCTCTTAATCCATAGAGAGGGCCAAATTGAAGCATTGGAGAATTACCTTCATCGGGCAAAGAACTTCAATCATTTCTTGGAGATCCAAAATAGACAAATGAGTGTTCATATGGCTGTTTATGAGACACGAGCAATTAAATACAAGAAAGAGGCTACTAAAGCACAAGCAAGAATAGAAGAGCTCATAGGTGATTTTGACGAGGATGAAGAAGAAGACCAGCCTAGGCGGAAAAGGCCTAGAACCATAGGGCGTAGAAGAGCCGTTGAAAAGCAAAGGGAAGAAGAACAAGCCCTTCTTCAATTCACTCCCCTTAATGTACTACTTGAGCAAGAGATTGAAAGCAATAAGGAGGCATGGCTAGAAAGAGCCAATAAACATTTGGAGATGAAGCTTGAAAAAGAAAACAGGGACTTGGAGCTGCAAAGGAAGATGACAAAACATTATCAAAAGCTAAATCAGTTTGCCCAGCACAAGTTGAAGGCCACTCAAGAGAAACTAAAGGAAGCAAAGGGGAAGCGCCCGGCACGAAAAGAGAAGAAGGACACATCAAAACTTGACATTTTGGCCTCAGCTTCAGAGCATGTTGCCGAGGACCCTTGAGGGTCATGCACACCAATTTTGGGTACATTTTGATAATTTTTGGTTTTTTGGCATTTTCGAGTTTTTGGTCAAAAACTCATAAATTCGCCATTTCATTTTGAGGATTCTTCAAGAGAGGATAATGGTATCATTGGATGCCATAATTTCATGAGCACACCCTCAGTGATTTTCAGGTCATTTGGAGATCTTTTTCCCCCTCCAAATGGCGAAAAATGCTCACTTTTTGCACACTCTGCCCGGTCTATCAGCAGACTGTAATTTTCTGGTTTTTCACACACAGGTGTAGATTTAGAGGACTTATATGTATTATATCTGGATAATTTCAGTTGTTCCAGAAATTAGACACTTAGAGCTTTCCAACGAGCTATCATGAGCCTCATTTTGACACCGGGAAGGCTGCCAAATGTTTCCAGCAAGTCAGGGGACCTTTTGCTGATATAAATTTTGGATATTTTTGTAATTTTTGAACCTCTAAAATCTGCTTTTTCCAAATGTGCGTTTAGCTATTTTTGCACATGAGAAGTTGTGTAAAGTCAATTTAATTCCCTTTTTTAGCATTTTTTTAGATATTTTATGAGATATTTTGTGCCTTGGGCTTTGCAAAGCCTCAAGGACAAGTTTAGATATTTTGATTAGGCCAATGAGGATGCAAGTTGAACCATGAGGTTTTCCTCACTTGAGCCTCTTTATTCCACAAGATCTCATTTGTAACCAAGGCTGAACTTGAGAAGAGAAGAAATATATGGTCATATGAGCTTTGGAGAAAATACTTGTGTTATGCTTTTGGATTGCCCCTTGGATGTTCTTGGATGAATGATGAAGGATTGTTGATGGATTCCATGACTTGGTAGAATGGTATAGAGTCTCTTGCTTTGTTGTTGTCTTCTAGTTTTCATTCATGAATACATGTTTCTTGCTTGCTATAGATCAGTAGAGAACAAATTTGAGACATGCCCATGGAGGCACCTCAAATTTCCTGTTTCTTCATAGCCTCTTTGTTTTCTTCTTCCTAAGTAACATTAAAGAATTCTTGACTGCTCTTTAATATTTAGGATATTGTTGCTAGTTTCATTCATGGTTTTATACATGCTAAGAAGGACTTACGGTACGCCTTGCTTACCTATGGATAGCTATAGTTCCATCCATGAAATTTCTCTTTGGCTGATTAGATTATCATTTTGTTTGAACCAAGGAGGCCTAGTTTCGATCTAGCCCTTTGCCTAAAACTATGAAAATCTTGTTGTTCAAAGTGCCCAATAACTTGAAATACTGTGTTTATGCGTTCCGGCATAGTGTTTTGAGTTTTTTGTCTTCCTTAAGTGTTTTCCCTAGAGTCTGAAAGCCATTTCCCAAAGTTAGAGGGTCTTATACTTCTATGCATGGCTTGAATGTTTATTTCTATGTATTGATTAGCTTATAGTTACATTTCACATGATTAATGGTTTTCCCTACCATGTTTATGTTTGCTATTAAACTAGTTATGCTTGAAATCCTTTGTCGTTCACAAACTTGATGTCCATTTACTCCATTTTTCCCAAAGATCCTTTCTACCTTGAATCAAATCGGCCCTTCAACAACCTTGTATCGTCATCTAATAGCTTTCTTGACCTTTTGACCCCATAGCCGAGTTAATCTAACATCTTGTTACTTGTTCCATATCTTTGATCAGTTTCATCCCTCACAACTTAAAAAACCAAAGCCAAAAAACATACTCCATAACTAGCCTAAAATCAGAACACGACAAGCAAACACATAGATATCCCTTACACATATAGAGAGAGCCCTCTCTGAGTCTAGGAAGGCTAGGTCCTTGGGCTCCAAAGCTTGGTTTGATGTTACACTGTCATTTGGCTTGCAAATCAGCCAAATCACGGGACCCTAACAAAAACAACTGTGTTAATGGGTGTGAATTTTTATGGTTTCATGTGTGCATTGCAATTGATTTAATTTCCACATGTGATGATCAATGGTGGAATAGATTCTGTATTGTGCATGAAGTTAAAATAGTGTGTGATCAGGAGAATATTGGAGATATGCATGCGTAGTGCATATAATTTCTACATATTTGACCACCCGACCCCCTCCCTCAAATGAAGGATCTCATCCAACTCAGCCAACAAACTTCCTTGGGGCGTCTACCCACCTTCAAATATGTAACCCTGCATTTCAAAAGTCCGCCCAGGTAGGCCAAGAGCGGCACGGGGTATGATATGGAGTGGAACTATGAGCGCTTTGCAGGAGGGGGGTAGAACCATGAACTGAGCCATTTCTAGAGGGGCCAGATTTGTATGGCATCAAAATCAAGCAAATTTTATATGGATTCTACACCTCTCAGCACCACGAATCCAATGATGTTGTCCATTTCTTCATTATAGGTCTCCAATTTTTGGGCACTTTCAGCTATGGAGGTATAAGAGTGTAATTTTTCATTAATTCTTGTACTTTCATTTTATTTTCCACTTAATGAAAAAGGGCCTCCCCACTTATTGAGTAGGGCTCGGAGACGTAGTCCCTCCTAGACGAGCTTTGATATCAATTGCTTATCTTCTGCATGATTTTATGTGCTTCTTTCTTCTCATGTTCATGTGTTTTAAGTTTCATGGTTAAGATGCAATCTAACATGTAATTATTTAATACATCTCAAAGAAAAAGATTTTGGATCAAGGAAGAAGGACGAGCTTCTTTGGGTATGAGGGCTAGATAGGAGTTGGTGAATCCACCTATATTATTCTTTCTTTGGCTCCAGTGTACCATTTTGATGAAATCCTTCCTAATTACCTCCTAAAAGGTCTAGTAGAAGCTCATAGAAAAGCCATCCATTCTTGGAGCTTTGTTTGGTTGAAGAGTCCATATTGCCTTAATAATATCATATTCGACAATTTCTTTGGTTAAGGAGGCATTGTTTTCTTCAGTGATCCTGTTTGTGGCTTGTCTTAATAGATCTTCATAATCCTTTATCCCCTTCTTTTATATTAAGAGGCTCTTGTAATGCTGGTGCACTACTAATTTGATCTCAACTTGATCATTTAATGTGTTTCCCTCATCATCTTTTATAGTTGTGATAGTGTTTTTGGAGTTTCTGATTTTTTATTGGTTGTGGAAGAATGTGGTATTCTTGTCCCCTGCTAGAATCCAAAGACTTTTGGGCTTAATCCTCCATTTTTCTTCCTCCTTTCTACTCGAATTGTACATTTTTTAATACAATTCCCTCTCTTGAATTTTCTTTCCCTTACTGATGCCTTTATCCTCTATTTAATTTTGTGTCTCCTCTAACGTCCGCTTGATATCTTGATTTTCCAACTCTGGTTATTTGTAATTCTCTTTTTCCCATTTTCAAAGAGTTGTGTGAACAAGATTTAATTTTTCCTCCCATATGAACAAAGGAGACCCTTCTACCTGCACACGCCATGTGATTTCAACAATTTCTTTGGACTCCTCGAAGTCACACCATAGCGAATTAAAGCGGAAAGGTAAAGGCCCAAAGATTTGATTGTGCGCCTAGGAACAAAGAGTTAGGATAATGATCTGAAGCCGAGCACAACAAAAAATAGGAGGTGGAAACATTTAGAAGGGTGATGAGAGAGACCACCACAATAAAACAATCCAATTGCTCCATTATGTTACCTAGGAAAATCCTGCGGTTGTTCCAGGTGTAATTTCGATTCCTTGGTAATATATCTACCAGATCGTGATCTCTCATAATGCGTTCCAGCTGATCTCTTGAGGGATCATGAGTAAAATTTCCCTCTTTTTTCTCCTTTGGGTTCATAACCAAGTTTAAATCACCCTTAATGATAAATTTGTTGCTGCTTGCACTTTCCATATCTGTCTAGAGAGAACGGCAACACACTTCTTTGTCACGATAGTGATTTGGCCCATATATGTTGTAAAATGTGATCAAAATGGCTTCTTGCACATTTTGTAGCATGGATTTTATCCAGTACTAGGTATTTTATATTATTTTATGATTCCATATGTTCTTATTCCATGTTAGAGCTATTCCTCTTGACACACCTCTTCATACTACAAATATGCCTGAGTAGTGCTTGAGTCTTCTTATGAATTCTTCCACGTCATTTTCTTCCTGTTTGGTTTCTTGTATAAGAATTAGGTTTGGTTTTTCTTGCTTGATGAGGTATTTTAGGGCATTGGTTTTATAGGAAGCCCTAATCCCCTACAATTCCATGTGAGAGCTTTCATTTATTAAGGGTTGAGGGTGTAGACCCATGCTTCCCTCCTAAAGTTTTCTGACTTGGTTCTTTATTACTGTGCCCTCCAATAACAAAGGAGTCTATTGGTTGTTGCGTTCCTAGAGGTATATCCTTATGAGTTGCCTCATCTATGTGGTGCTTGGTTGATTTCCTTCCTGGTCCTGATTTTTTTGATAATTCCAAGATAGATCCTATATCCTTAGTTGCATTTCTTGTGATGATCTAGGCGAAGGAAGTTTCAGAGGATGAGGGGGGTATTGATTTAGAGGGAGATGGGGGGGGAATGGAATGGGGGATATTCTTCTAGTGATTCCAGACTAGAGAAGGGGTTTGTCAGGATGGGTTTAGTTGTTGGTTGGTAGGAGACCAATGAGGGTTCTGGAGGAGGAGGATTGCTAGGGTCTGTCGTCAAAGGGGTAGGATGAGAGGTCTGAGGCACCGTTTTTTTAGAGTTGGAGGATGGTTTTTTCTTTTTGATAACTTCCCACAGGGTTCACGATTGCTTGATTTTTTTATTCCAATCGATTTTGGGCATCTATTTGCAAAATGAAAATATTCATGACATACCTTGCATTTGAAAGACATTTTTTCATAATCCAGTTGTTGTATGTGCATCCAGTTATCCACCTTTAGCTCGATTGCTTCCGGATGTCCTTTGCCAACATCTACCTCAACACAAATTCTTGCACAAGCCTGCATGTTTTCCTTCGGTTCACTTCTGTCAATGAAATTTCCAACTGCACTCCCTATTGCTCTTACAGAGTCGCCCCCCCCAACAATGAAGAGGAAGGAGGGAAATTTCAACCCAAACTGGGACAACATTTGAGACATCTAACTTTGGATCAAAATCTGATGTCCATTTGTTCAGATAGAGCCCCCTGGTATCCATGAAGGAGGGGGGATTTTAGAAGATGAGGTCTTTGTCTTCCTTAGTGTCAAAATGAAAGGTGAAGAAACCCGTGCCACAAAATCTAATGGATATTTTCCCTTGCATTTTATCCAACTAGTTACGCTCAACCCATTTCTGGACGGTATTTAGCGAAGGCCATAGGCCCATAAATTGTCCCACAAGCCCTTTCTCAGCAAGGGAGTGAGCTTCCATTCGAGGGATTGCAGGGGGTAGAGAGACTTCCTAGATTCCATCCAGTTTCTTCACAAACTTTGAGGTTGCAGGCCATAGGCGCGAGGGGTCCAGGGAGGCGATGACGGATGAGAAGGCTGAGGCATGGTCAAGGGGAGCTTGCTCCTCCGATATGGACTCTAGAGGGGCCATGGAAGCCTGAGATGTGAGCAACAATGGGGGAGCTAGGGTGTGGAGGTTGCAACGCAGGCCGCAACAAAAATCTTTATTTTTTTTGTTGATTTTACTACTCTAGTGTTTCTCCTATTTACGACTATCATGCACATCACTTTCCTACTTTCACCATTAGAAATATCAAGGGGTTCTCACTCCCCACTGTCTTTGCAACATACTTAAGTTTATTTTGTTATGTATTGCACATATAATTTGTTGTCTGTGTTTTTCACCATTTCACCTTTAGAATATATATATATATATATATATATATATATATATATATATATATATATATATATATATATATATATATATATATATATATATATATATATAGATATATATATATAACCAGTCATTCATTGTGCACCACATATAACAATTTCTTGCCTATATTCCATCATTCAATTTTCTATTAACATAAACAGTTTAATAAGAACATAAACATGTTGTAAGTAAGGAAAGACACTCTAGCATATTAACATTGTTCATAATAGAAAAAAATAGCGCAAATTGCTCATAGTTTCTCTCAAAGCAGGAAACATCACAAAACAAGGATGTTTCCTCCCAACCAACGAGATCAGTTTCAACCTAAATCTCCCCGCTAGAAACTCACATGCAGGGTAGTTCTTGGACGATAATGTAGAGCACCAATGACTATGACTATCTGGTCCTAACCAGACTTAGTCAAGACAATTTGTATTCTAGTAATTCCCCTCACCAACCAACAGGAAGAAAGGGAATAATTCTTCCTCTACAAAACAATATTTCCTATTTTTTCCAATTTTCCTTTTTCAAGTACCTTAGGTTCCTTAACCCTCTTGGTTTTTCCTTTCGTCTCCTTTAAATTTTTTGTCAAAATGAAGTTTTTGAATGTAACCACCTAACCTATAAATGTTCAACTTCCCTGCAGGTGGTTTTTCATTTATTCCTCCTCTTCATATGACCCATGTCGTGAAGATTTTTTGCTGGTACTCCACAAATGTTTCATACTTTATTAAACCTTTATCATTTGCAAGAAAATAAATAAAAACACACAATTTTTTCCTTTCTCTTAACCTCACTAAAAAAAATATTCCCAAGTTAGTGAGGATTGTGATATATATATATGGAGAGAGATATTTGTTTTCTATTTATGTTTATGAGGGACATGTATTGATATTTTAATGTGTAGAATGTGAATTGTAAATAAAATATTTCAATCCCAATTATGTGTATATTAGATAAAACAAGTGATTTTTTATTTTTTTAACGGTTAAAACATATTATTTTTGTGTTGCTCAAAATTTACATAGATCCATCTTAACTCTCCATTTAACAATAGCTTTAAAAAAACAAATATCTTTATGTGCAAACCTTTCCTCAAAATTTTCACTCAAATATAGGTTTGCATCTTAAGAGATTTGATCCCTCTATAAGCTTGGTAGATCATAGTTAAGATGTATCTATGTTGGTTGATATTACAATCCAAAATGAAACAGGTGCGATGAAATTATTTTGATATTACAATCTAGAGTGAAAGAGATGTGGTTAGAAATATTTTACTCGCGCTCATAGTCATAAATAAAGTATTTCAATGTCTATATGAAATAATATAATTTTATATCAATTTATATAAACAGATAAAAAGTAAAAAAAAAAAACTTATATTTTCACTTTTAAGAATAAGTGTTTTCCATGTCCATATGAAATAACATAATGCCATATCAACTTTATATAGAAATCCAATAATTAAAAATTGCACCATCACCAGATGTTGCAAAGGAAACGTCGTAAGATTCTTAAAGTGATCCAATAGTTGCTAAGAAAGATATTTGTAGTGATTTTGGTCAATTTTAGTAATCTAGAATGAATAGAAATGTGTTGTAGATATCTGTAGTGATTTTGGTCAATTTTAGTAATGTAGAATGAATAGAAATGTGTTGTTAAGTACATAATTGTGTGTCAAATAACTGATGTATGAAGACTCTGATAACCAGAAAAGTGACACAAGTATGTTAAATAGAGAAAGTGTCCAATGAGCATAGTTGAAAAAGAGCATAAAAAAATAAAATATAACTTAATTCTTCTCCATAAAATTTGAACCTATAACCTAAAAAAATCCTATACCTCATAAAAAAAATCAATATATAAATACAATTCAAATAATTTTTATAAATTAGTAAAACAACTTTTCAAATAAGTTAACAAATAAAGAAATTTAATTTGCCAAAATATTTTAATCACGAAAAACTGAAAATGAATCCAGTTCAATTCAACTATATTTGAAATAAATAAGATACAGCTCTGAGTGAGTTTTCTTTTTTCCTATAAGTTGATTTCATAAATTTCACTAGATCGACAGATAGGATAAACAAAATCAAACCCAGTTGAAATTGATGGATAAATTTTGCACAATCAAAATGCTCTAAAATTTTTTGGTGCTGGTGCTGAATCTATGCAATCAAAAAACTAATTTAAATAACACAAATAAAGATTTCACCTCAAATATTTTAGAGGCAACAAAAAAAATCGACCAAAATCTCAAAAAAAAAAATCAGATTAAAGAAAACTCTTTTATCAAAGAGTCTTCAGTGATCTGTAAGACAGGGAAATGGAAATTAATTGTGGAAAAGGATCGAGATTTGACTATTATAATCTTACCTAGAGGCCCGCACGCGCCTATTTGAAGACCATCTGTCCTCCATGGAAAGGAAGAGGCAAGGCACCACGAGCGCTCCCAAAACAAATGAGCAAAGTGAGCTAGCTACTAGATAAGCTTATAAGCAAGAGATATTTCTTTATAAGAAGAAGGAACCTGATATAACCTGCTGCAAGAGAAGCTTATAAGTAAGAGAGATTTCTTTATAACAAGAGGGAACCTAATATAGCCTGCTGCCAGAGAATTTTATAAGCAAGAGAGATTTCTTTACAAATTTATCTAAAATAGGAGCTAAAAGTGTAAACTGAGCAATAATATACTCATGTTACAATAGGATCTCCGATGCTAATATTGCAGACATGTTTATTAAAAATATACTTTCATCTACAATTCTTACACTAAGCACAAACAGAGCAAGAGATATTTCTTTATAAGAATAAGGAACCTGATATAACCTGCTGCCAGAGAAGCTTATAAGTAAGAGAGATTTCTTTATAACAAGAAGGAACCTGATATAGCCTGATGCCAAAGAATTTTATAAGCAAGAGATATTTCTTTACAAATTTAGCTAAAATAGGAGCTAAAAGTGTAAACTGAGCAATAATATACTCATGTTACAGTAGGATCTCTGATGCCAATATTGCAGAGATGTTTATTAAAAGTATACTTTCATCTACAATTCTTATACTAAGCACAAACATAGATGTATCTTAAACATGGAAATCATAATTCCTCTAACTAAAGTTTAAATTTCTAGCAAATTCCCTTCTAAGCGTTCATAGACACATACAATCGATGGAATTGAGTCCCAGTTAATGTTAAATAGTTCCATTATTCTTCTAATGATCCTCCACAGACAAATAGGAACTCTAAACACTTTGTTCTTGGTCTTACTCTCCTGCCATCAATGTCAGTGCCATAGGAAATTTGAGCCCAGGCACTACAGCTACGACTTTCAAAACCAATCATCCTCAAATCTAGCAGCTATATTTAGAATTTTGAATGAAGTAGAGGGCGTTTCTCCATCAAATACTCAAAACCCTCTGAACGCATAACCTCTACAAGATTTCGTGCAACAAAATTGAGACATGCAACATTTCTTTATAAGAAGAAGAAACCTGATATAACCTGCTGCCAAAGAAGCTTATAAGTAAGAGAGATTTCTTTATAACAAGAAGGAACCTGATATAGCCTGCTGCCAGAGAAGTTTATAAGAAAGAGAGATTTCTTTACAAATTTATCTAAAATAGGAGCTAAAAGTGTAAACTGAGTAATAATATACTCATGTTACAGTAGGATCTATGATGCCAATATTGCAGACATGTTTATTAAAAGTCTACTTTCATCTACAATTCTTACACTAAGAACAAACAGAGCAAGAGATATTTCTTTATAAGAAGAAGGAATCTGATATAACCTACTGCCAGAGAAGCTTATAAGTAAGAGAGATTTCTTTATAACAAGAAGGAACCTCATATAGCCTGCTGCCAGAGAAGTTTATAAGCAAGAGAGATTTCTTTACAAATTTATCTAAAATAGGAGCTAAAAGTGTAAACTGAGCAACAATATACTCATGTTACAGTAGGATCTCCTATGCCAATATTGCAGACATGTTTATTAAAAGTATACTTTCATCTACAATTCTTACACTAAGAACAAACAGAGCAAGAGATATTTCTTTGTAAGAAGAAGGAACCTGATATAACCTGTTTCCAGAGAAGCTTATAAGTAAGAGAGATTTCTTGATAACAAGAAGGAACCTCATATAGCCTGCTGCCAGAGAAGTTTATAAGAAAGAGAGATTTCTTTACAAATTTATCTAAAATAGGAGCTAAAAGTGTAAACTGAGCAATAATATACTCATGTTACAGTAGGATCTTCGATGCCAATATTGCAGACATGTTTATTAAAAGTATACTTTCATCTACAATTCCTACACTAAGCACAAACAGAGATGTATCTTAAACATGGCAATCATAATTCCTCTAACTGAAGTTTAACTTTCTAGAAAATTCCATTCTAAGCATTCATAGACACATATAGCCGATGGAATTGAGTCCCAGTTAATGTTCAACAGTGCCATTATTCTTCTAATGATCCTCCATAGACAAATAGGAACTCTAAATGCTTTGTTCTTGGTCTTACTCTCCTGCCATCAATGTCATTGCCATAGGAAATTTGAGCCCAGGCACTACAGCTACGACTCTCAAAACCAGTCATCCTCAAAGCTAGCAGTTATCTTTAGAAGTTCTGAATGAAGTAGAGGGTGTTTCTCCATCAAATACTCAAAACCCTCTGAACACATAACCTCTACAAGATTTCGTGCAGCAAAATTGAGACATGCAACTTTCAAGTCAGTTGCATTGCAACTCTCAGCTAGATCAAGAGTGGACGCAACTGCATTTACATATATGTTTCTCCATACCTTTGATTCACAAAGTATCTTCAATCGCGGCAGACCATATGTATCTGCTACGGCAAGCAAGCGTTCTGTCAATGTCTCAGTTGTTGAAGAAGAAGAAGAATTGGGCAATGACGGTTCTTCATCAGGAAGGGTGTCTCTATAAATTTAATGCAGCATAGCCTTGAATACTCTAGGCTCCATCTCTGTAAAAACAACTCATTATTCTACTCTGAAGAGTCGAAAAAATTTGCTCTGAATGTTGGGGATCGTGCAGCCAAAACGAGTTTATGGGCATGGAATTTCTCCCCACCCACATGAAAAATTTCATTCCAGGCTTCTTGATTTCCTAAAACTGCACCAAATTGGGAACTTAACTGTGATTCAAGAGTAGGTTCTGGAACAGCTGCTGAGTGGAACCTAGCGTATTCGCTGGCAGAGAGCTCAGAAAAAAATGACGATATGCTACAAGCCAGAGCCATCCTTGTCGACACTGTCAGGAGCGAGGATGGTGACTATGGAAAGTCGCAACTGCCTGGCAATTTCTTTACAACTGTCAACTACTACAATTCAAATCCATGGCTGATGACGATTCAATCATCTAACAAAAGATCAAATGGCTCAGATTATGACACGAGGACACCCAGGAGGGTTGTTTTCAAATAAATATGCCTACGGCGTAAAAATTATATTTTCACTTTTGAGTCTAAAAAAATTGTATAATTCTTATGCATTTTAAAAATATTTCAATACTGCATTTAAATAAAAATTTTGAATATCTGTATTAACTAATTTATTTCAATATCAAATAATTTTTTTAATGTTAATCATAATAAAATATTTCAATTCTTAAAGAAAACCAATAATTAAGAAAAAAAAAGCAATTACTTTCTAATAAGAGGAGTAAGAGAGAATGTGTAATTCAAATGTTTTTTAACATTAAATTAATGTGGCATTTAAATAATAAAAATAATAGTAAAAAATTTAATGGGAGTTATAAATAAAATATTTGAATATGCAACTTGAAGTAATTTGGGAGAAGCCCAAAATCAAACCTAATAAATGCTACTTTAACACCAAGATTATATCCATTGTAATCCACACATTATTCTTAACATGATTCTTAATCTTTCAATATGCATGATTACCATGGTGAATATCTCAAGAAACACAACATCAAACTTTTGAATGCCACTATAACACCAAGAGTATATCCATTGATATAATGAGAATTTATGACTTAGCAAGAGTTGAGACTCCACAAAGGCCTTATTAGGGTGGAGGGGATAACATCCCATTATGCCAACCACTAGTCCTTCCATAAAAATATTGTATTTAAAAATACTTTAATAACAAAAAACCACATTTTAATGTGGATAATATAGTTGTAAATAAAATATTTCAACAATCATGTTAATATATATATATATATGGTTAAAAACAAAACTATTGAAAAAAAATTATCGTTAAAACATTTAGAGTCATATATATATATATATATATATATATATATATATATATATATATATATAGATTTGTAGAAACTTCCTATTTCCCACCCCGGTTTTTAGTTTCACCTTATTTCTCCAAATAGTTAAATGCCCTTTCCCATATCCTTACATTCAAAATACTGGAAAATAATTTTTTGCTGAAAACACAAATTCTGGAAAATTTACAGAATGCTGAAAAATGCAGAAATAAAAATCAACGAGCTCAAAACAGCCATTCAACACATTTTAACACAGAGATTTTTGGTCAAGGTGACCGTGGAAAAACCCCCTACAACTCTTGGGGAAAACCAGTTTGAAAGCTCCTCCTTATTTCTGGAAAATGCTTTTACAGATAGGTGAAATATACAGGAAAAATTCCAGCAAATTAATTACAGACTTATCTGGTTTTCTGTGCTTGCCTCTGCCTTGGAAAACGTGCCAGAAAAGAAAAATACTCAAAACAGAAATTTATTACAGCAAAACTGCCTTTCTCGAAAACTGTGTTGGCTGCCTCGAAAATTGTGCCCAGCAACCTTGGAAATTGAGCCCTTTGTTGCTGTACTTTTCCTCGAAAATCGTGCTACCTTTCTCCTCAAAAAACGTGCCACAAAATAGCTATACGGACTATTGTACGGACTACTATCTTGATTTTCCTGTTGCTGTACGACCTTGATGTCTCTGTTTTCGTGCTGCCTCGAAAACCGTGCCCTCCTTGCTGCTGTACGGATTTGCTGAGTTTGCCTCTCATTCACCTTCTCAAGCTCTCTTCAGAAAAAAGTCTCCAGCTCTCCTCCTCCTCTCTCAATCTGCTCATGAAAGAATGAATGACCTTTTCCTCCTTTCCCTCCTTTAGCCTAACCTTAAGTGACTTTTGGGGAATCCCTAAATCCAATGGCTGAAATAGATTGAGATCTAGGGCTGAGATTAAATGCTCATTTAAATCTCGCTTTCTATTTTTTTAATTCACCCCACTTAAATAAAGACTGACTTAGCTTTTATTTCCATAGTCACTTTTCCACTTTCTAATTTTACATTGACTTTAATAAAGTCACTTTAAAATTAGACTTGTAACTTTATCACTTATAAAGTCATTTTAAAATTAGATTTGACTTTACCACTTATAAAGTCACTTTAGGAGAAAAGTACAAAATACATTTGGACACTTTTCCCTAGGCCAAAGATCAAAGCCTTAGGGAACCTCTTGTCCTCTGGTACCCAAATTTTAACACTCCCTCTCACTGAAGAAAGTGTTCTTCACCACCCCCATCTTGTCTTTGAAGTAGACATGCTTGCCTCGTGGTAAGGCTGGCGGGCTCCTCTGCCTTTGCTCATCGGTGGAACCTGCTGAAGCTTCACGGCTCCTTTCTAAGCTTTCTAGTCCTATATGATGAAATGATATTTGATCCCGATATGCTTTGACACAATGTGAAATCTTGGATTCTCCGTGAGTTTAATGCAACTCCCGATTATCACGATAAATCACGAAGGTCTCAACGGTGACCAAATAAGCCAAACAACATCTTACCAAAGCCGGATAGCCTCACAACTTATTTGGGCGGTGGCATCGTATACTGCGCACGCCCATTCCAGTACTCTTGTTCTTTGAACTACTGCTTCGGCTGAACCATGACACCACTGTTGAACCCAACCCAAAACAGCACCTTGAAGCGCTCTTCCTATCAGAAGCACAACCTACCCAATCATAATCAGTGTAACCTACCAATCTCACTCCATCCCCCTGCTTGTAGTCAAGACCATAATCCATTGTCCCCTGCAAGTACCACCAAATGTGTTTTGCAGCCACCCAGTGAACCTAGGCTCACACATAAACTGACTCATCGTGTTGACTACAAAACAAATATCTGGCCTAGTGTTGACCAAATCTCTCAAGGAACAATCGGTACAATACGTACAATGTAGGATCCACAACTCGGAATGCGAAGCATGAAGCTTCTTCCGATTGGTGATCATCGGTGTTTGGTGATCATCGGTATCGACATGGGTTTACAATCTTCCATGGAGATACGCAAGGATGTCCACAATATACTTCCCCTGCCCCAGGAAGAAATGCCCCTCCTCTTGCCACACCTCCAAACCCAAAAATTAATGCATCAAGCTAATGTCCTTCATTTCAAACTCTGACACAAGATCTCTCTTTCAATTCTCTATGAGTCCCTTTGCACTCGTGATGACCAATTCATCCACATACAACACCAGAATGAGAGGCTCCTCGCCTATCACAATCAAGTAAAGGTTTGGATCTTCCTCACTCTTTGTGAAACCCATCTCCTGCAAGTACGTATCTATCCTAGAGTACCAAGCTTTGGGAGTTTGCTTCAAGCCATAAAGGGCCTTATTCACTCTGCACACATGGGACTCCTTCCCATGTGCCTCAAAGCCCTGTGGTTGCTCAATGTACACCTCCTCCTGTATGAAGCCATTAAGAAATGTGGTCTTCACATCCATCTGGTGGATCATCCAACCCATCTCTGTTGCTATGGTACCACGGAGCGGATCGAAGTATATCGAGCCACGGGGAGCGAAGGTCTCCTCATAATCAACTCCCCTCTACACAGGAGAACCCTCTAGCCACGAACCTCTCTTTGAATTTCTCAATGTTGCCATACGGCATGCTTTACCTTGTAAAGCCATTGGAAGTAACACGGATTTTCCCTCAAGGCCTCGGCACCACCTCCCAAACATCATTCTTCATGATAGAAGAATACTCCTCTGCATGGCCTCTCTCTCTCGAGACCTGCTGGCTAGCTGCCTCCTCATAGCTAGAAGGCTCAGAGTCAAGGATGCTGGTAGCCATTGCCATATAGCTACAAAACCTCTCAGGTGGTCTGCTCTCTCTGACCGGCCTCTTAGGCTCAGCAACAGATGTGGCATCTCTCAAGGTGTCCGGAAGCCACTTGGGCTTCCTCTTCCCTGAGCACACTTCTCCCATTGCAAGAATGAAACTCCTCTCATCCTGTCAGCGGGAGCTTGAACTCCTGGCCTGTCTGTCTGCTATCCTCATGCCACCTTTTCGAACACCTTGGCGGGTGCTGTATGAACATCCATCGGTGGACTCCCTAGTGGCTTGCTGCGCCAGGCCCCCATACGCATCTTTGCCGGCCTACCCCTGCGGCTACGTGAGCCACTTCTCACTGACGGACCTGACATCGTCATAGATGTACCTCTGGATCCTCCTGATCCCTGCCCACTAGATCCTTGTGACTGACTCAGCTGCTGCTGAGGGTTTGGCTGATCCAGATATTCTAACTCCTGTGACCTCCTAAAGGCCCTATCCTCCTCGAGCTTCACATCCCGCCTGACAACAACTCTCCTCTATGCGGGAATATAAATACGAAATGACTTTGAGGTCTCACTGTAGCCCACAAAGATACCCTTCTCTGCGGTGGGCTCTAGTTTGGTCCTCTTCTCCTTGGGTATGTAGGAGTATGTGATGCACCCAAAGATACGAAGATGACCAATATCAGGCTTCTTCCCAGAAAAAAGCCTCCTTTGGAGTCATGTGCCCCAAGGCACGATGCGGACTCCTGTTCTGCAAATAAACTGTAGTGTTGCAGGCCTCTGCCCACAAAAACAATGGCAACCCCTGATCATGTAACATGGCTTTGGCAGCCCCTCCGATGGATCTGTTCTTCCTCTCCGTAACCCCGTTTTGCTGGGGGTTGTAAGGAACAATGAACTCCCTCCGAATGCCTACCTCCGCATAATAGTCAACAAACTCTCCAAGGGTGTACTCTCCTCCATTGTCCGACCTCGGGGACTTGATCTTCCGACCTGTCTGTGTCTCCACAAGAGCTCTGAACTCCTGAAACCGCTTGAAGACCTCACTCTTGGTCTTCAAGAAATAAATCCAGGTCCTCCTGGAGTGATCATCAATGAATAAAACATAGTACTCATATCCACTCAAGGAAACATGAGACATCCAACCGCTCACATCGGAATGAATCAAAACAAGTATCCTAGTCGCTCTGCTGTCACTACTGGGAAAAGGGGATTTGGCAAACTTTCCCATCACACATCCTCTGCAAGTATCAAAGTGATCAGTACTGAAATCTGGCACACCTGTAGTGATCTCCCGCAAATTCCTCAAGGCTCCATGATACATGTGCCCCATCCTGCGGTGCCAAATCTCACACAGCTCAGAACTGCTAGCTCTGCTGTCGGTACTACTGCTCAATGCCAAAAGGGGCTGAAATGCAAACTTGTACACCTTTACATGGTGTACTCCTATCACTCTAGTTGACTCAGCTAAACCTACTGAGATACATCAACACATCCACCCTGAGGACTCACTCATATCCTACGTATCAAAGTTGAGATGGATATGAGGTTCTTCCACCTCATCCACAGCACATGAACTTGTAACACCTTCAAGGGAGGTTTAGACTCCCTCTGAAATGTAAGTGTTCCCACACCGACTGCTCTAACAACTCTGTCATCACCGAGTACTACCTCTATATCAGTGCCACTCTCTGAAAGCTTTGAGAAGTACTCACGAACTCCTGTCATATGACGTGAAGCCCCACTATCCACATACCATATACCCGAAGATGCTCCGTTAGTCGAGGGAAATGCATGCTCCCTCTGAACCTCTGTGGCAGGTGATCCTGCACTAGAGAACTCACACGCAATGAACCCAAACTCTCAGTCAAAGCGATCTGCAAAGTCCTCAACCTCTGCTGATGTTGCCATGCCCTAGTTCTTCCCCTTCTTCTTCTTCTTCTCCGGACACACAACTGCATAGTGTCCCATCTTCTGACAATTCCAACACTTCACCTTGGAATAGTCCTTCTGTGTGTTACCCTGTTTACCTTTACCTTTACCTTTGCCCCCACCATTACTTGTGGAATCATGTTTCTTCCCTTTGCCTTTCTTGCCTCCTGCCAACAGTGCTACATCCTCATCCTGCTCAACTGGCTTGGCTGCCCCAAGCTGACCTTTCCTGATCTCTGTCTGAATGCAATCATCCCAAAACCTCTCCCATGTGGGAAGGGCCTCACGTGCACAAACCCCATCAGCAAAGTTCATCCATGAACTGGGGAGGCCATTCATTGCTATTTGCACCAACTCAGTGGGTTGAATGACCTCTCCAATTGTTGCCAACTCATCTCTCACATTAGTAATCTTTGTGAGATATCTAGCTGCACTATCAATCTTACCCATCATAATGGTTTTCAGCTTCTCCTTCAGGACCATTTTCTAGTTCTCATTGGTACTTTGTTAGAGATTGGACAATGTTGTCCACATCTCATGAGAATTTCTCTTTCCTCTCACATGAGGAATGCAATGGTCTTTGATTCCGTCTAGAATCAGTCTCTTACCCTTGTTGTTCTTCCTATTATATGCTGCCAACTGAGTAGCATCAATAGGCACATTAACAGGCTGTTGTGTGGTATGAACCATGATATCCCAGACTTCTGCCTCCTCAAAGATACTCTGCATTCTCTCCTTCCAAACGTTGTAATTGGTATGCCCATCCAACCTATCCTCCACCCTCAATCCCAATGACATCCTGCTGTCCTAAAACTGAAAAATAGCACTGTTGTAGTAAAGATAAAAATTCTATTTGTGAAAAAATCAGCTTGCTGGAATTTTCCGAATGAAAAATTAGCAGGCTATATTTTTCTCCTTGCTGTCCCAAACTGCACTTTCAGCACTCAAGCTCCGATACCATGTAGAAATTTCTTGTTTCCCACCCCGGTTTTCAGTTTCACCTTATTTCTCCAAATAGTTAAATGCCCTTTCCCATATCCTTACATTCAACAAACTGGAAAATAAATTTTTGCTGAAAACACAAATTCTGGAAAATTTACAGAATGCTGGAAATGCAGAAATAAAAATCAACAAATAAAAACAGCCATTCAACAAATGATAACACAGTGATTTTTGGTCAACATGACCTTGGAAAAACCCCCTACAACTCTTGGGGAAAACTAGTTTGAAAGCTCCTTCTTATTTCTGGAAAATGCTTTTACAGAGAGGTGAAATATACAGGAAAAATTCCAGCAAATTAATTATAGACTTATCTGGTTTTTCGTGCTTGCCTCTGCCTTGGAAAACGTGCTAGCACAGCAAAATACTCAAAACAAAAATTTATTACAGCAAACTGCCTTTCTCTAAAACTGTGCTGGTTGCCTCGAAAAGTGTGCCCAAAAACCTTGGAAATCGAGCCCTTTGTTGCTGTACTTTTCCTCGAAAACCGTGCTACCTTTCTCCTCAAAAAACGTGCCACAAAACAGATGTACGGACTACTATCTTGGTTTTCGTGCTGCTGTACGACCTTGCTATCTCGATTTTCATGCTGCCTCAAAAACCGTGCCCTCCTTGCTGCTGTACGGATTTGCTGAGTTTGCCTCTCCTTCACCTTCTCAAGCTCTCTTCAGAAAAAAGTCTCCAGATCTCTTTCTCTCCTTCTCCCAATCTGCCAATGAAAGAATGAATGACCTTTTCCCTCCTTTTCCTCCTTTAACCTAACCCTAAGTGACTTTTGGGGAATCCCTAAATCCAATGGCTGAAATAGATTGAGATCTAGGGCTGAGATTAAATGCTCATTTAAATCTCACTTTCTATTTTTTAATTCACCCCACTTTAATAAAGACCCATTTAGTCATTTATTTCCAAAGTCACTTTTCCTTTCTAATTTCACATTGACTTTATTAAAGTCACTTTAAAATTAGACTTTAGTAACTTTATCACTTAAAGTCATTTTTAAATTAGATTTGACTTCATAACTTTATAAAGTCACTTTAGGAGAAAAATTAAATTCTTTTGGACACTTTTCCCTAGGCCAAAGATCAAAGCCTTAGGGAACCACCTGTCCTCCGGTAACCAAATTTCAACAAGATTTATATAAAATATTTGAAAAAAATAATTTTTTATGGTTAAAACATTTAGAGTAGCTTTACTATTTTACATTAAATCAAGTAAAGATTAGTTAAAATTACAAATTTAAGCTCTATAGTGTACACAATCAAATTTTCAGGGCATTGTATCCACTTATGCATTCAAAAACGCAATTTAAAAAATGAAAAAAGTACAGAGTAGATATATCCATCTTAATCAAAGATTGATATAGTGTATACAATCAAATTTTGAGGGCATTATATCCATTTATACATTTAAAAATGCAATTTAAAAAATGAAAAATTACAAAGTATATGTATTCATCTTAATTAAAGATCTATCAATCATTTAGAAGATCAAATATTTGAGGTAAAAATATTTTTTTCAATTTTTACACGTTAAAAGAGGTTTTCACATTTAATCCCTCTCCATACTTCATATATCCATAATTAAGATATATCTATACTAATATTATATTTCAACTATATATTAATTAATAATTTTCAATCTTTTATGTATTACTAAATGATTAAAAAAAACATTTTCCATTGATTAATTTATTAAAAAATGGACATACTTGTTTTATTTTCAACCATTTATTGACAAATGTCCCAACACATTTAATCTTTCTCCATACTTCATATATCCATAATTAATATATATCTATACTAATATTATTTTTCAAATATATATTAATTAATAATTTTTAATCTCTTATATATTACTAAATAATTAAAAAAAATACTCATCACAAGTTCAATTCTCTTCTCTAATTGCGGTGATGTATGTAGAAATATTATGAAGATGGAGTAAAAAAAATGAAAAAAATGAAAAATGAAAAATACTATTAAACTTAAAAAAAAAACAAAACCATGTCTTAACCAATAATAAAGAAAAAAAAAAAACAACAATTTTGTCATAAACAACATGGTGGTAATGATGAGTGAGCTCCACCTAATTTTCACATGGGCCACAAGTGTGTGGAAGCTAGATCAAGGTAATCGCTAGATCGATGGTTTAAGATTTGTTAAAAAAAAAAACATTTGTAATTTGTGTAAGGCTTTCATAAAATTTAAATATCAAACTCAAACCCTTAATCAAGCATTTAGTCGACTCTTTTCAAAACCTTGCTTGAGTGTTTACAGAGAAACAAACCCTACATCAAAAGTTTGTTGAAGTATTTGATTAATGTTTGAAAATCGGGATTGAGAGCTTGAAAATTATCTCAATTAAAAAATTATTTTGTTACATTTAAAAAATATATTATATATATTTTTATACATTAAAAGAATATATTATATAGGTTTTTATATAGATAAAAGTATTTTCGGATAAATCACATTTTTTTAACTAACTAATGTGGTTCATCCTCACGATAAGGTGGAGAGACTAATAAATAAGGAGATGCATCATTGCTAGCAGAGTTAGTTAGTTAATTTAACAAAAAGTTAATAAAATATTAAATAATTCAAATAAATATAATAAATAAGAAATACTTTAAAAATAATTAATTAATTAACAAATTAATTGTAAATATAAATCAATAATTTAATTAAAATAAAAACAAACTAATTCAAATAAATATAATAGGTAAAAAAGAATTTAAAATAATTAATTAATTGTAAAGATAAATCAATAATTTAATTAAAATAATAAAAATAAACCTACCTTAGAAGATTTTAATAAATAAATAGATAAAATAACTAACTAACTAAATAAATAAATAAGTAAATTAATTAATTAATTAATTAATTAAATAAATCAATATATTAAATAATAAATAATTAAATAGAAATGGAAAATAAACAGAATTACCTAAAATAAAAAGCAAAAAAAATTAAAAATAAATAAATAAGAATAAAATTAATTAATTAAATAAAGTAAAATTAAATAATAAGAATAAATCAATAAATAAAATAAAATAAAACAAAATTACATCGTGAGAGTCGGGGACCAGCTTTTACTTAATTTCCAACCATCATCATGGTTGAGATTCTTAACATGTCTCGCCTCTTTAATTTCCTATGGTGGAAGTGATCTACCTTAGTAACGATTTTTGAGTCTTCAATACAAACATGGTGACATGATATTTTTTATATATTTAAATTTGGTATTGATGAGATTATATCATGATTATTTTCAAGAATAACATTTAAATATGAATGTAAATTTAATTAGTAGTTTAACATTTAAGAGTGCCTTAACACATCAGTTCATTATCTATCCAAAATCCTAAACATTTTATATCTAAACATTTTATATATATATATATTATTATTTAGTAAATTGTGATTATAATATTTTTAATCAATGTAATCGAGAAAATTATTACTCATTTCGTCATAAGTATGGCAGGTATTTGTACTCTAACATTTCGTGTTTACAAAAATGAGAAAGATAATAATGATGTAGGCATCTATTCACATTTTTAAAGTTTTCAAAGATGATAAAGTTAATTCAAAATTTATTATTATGATTAGTTTCTTTTTAATAAATTATTGAAAATTTTGTGATTATATATATATAGAGAGAGAGGGGATGTATAATTGTATTTAATTTTTTTATTAATGTGTAATTGAATTTATAGAGTTCGATGAGAATTTGTTTATATTCAAATTCTCTTACAAAATATTTCAAAAATTACACCTCTTAAGTTATAGGGTGTTTGTGAGCTTAATTATTATTTTCATTTTATCAAATTTCTCTTTCAAAAATTTTCAATGGTGAATATATACTCAATTTGTTCATTTGAGGAGAAATGTCTTAAATGAACAGTCTTAGCCTCTTAGTGTTATTGAATCAAATGATACTTTGTGTTTATGTGTTAGATTCGATCATGGAATCTAGGATTCTTGGCTAACTTGATTGAAAATTTATTGTCAGTATTTTGTGTAAATCTTCAAGTATTTTCCTAAACCACACAATATCCTAATTTGTTTCTTTTGTAATTGTAACATATTTTTCCTCTATTATGGAATCTACTGGAACTTTATGTTTGTGTGACCTCCAAGAGATAGCTAGTAATCCAATACTTGTGAGATAACTTGAAGTTGATGCTCAATTTTCTTTGTCATTGTCAAAGTCTAAATCAGAATATCTAATCAAGTTCAAGTCATCCACCTATGAATATTCAAGTCCAAATTCTTGATTCCCTTTAAGTATTTTATAACTCCCTTTGTTGTAGACCAATTCCCTTAAAAAAAAATTTACATAATCTTGGAAAGAACCCTAACAACAAATGAAATGTATAGACTAGTGGTAATAAGATAGATAAGAATTCCCACAAGATTTTTGTACTTGGTTGCATCGTCAAATTCTTTCACTTCTTTTGAAGTGAGCTTCAACTTTGTTCTATTAGAGTGATAGAGGGTTGTGTTCATTCATCCCAAACCCATTCAACAATTCTCCAATGTATTTTTCTTTGGGGATGAATATGTAATTTAGATGTTGAGTCATGTAAATTCCCAATTAGTAGTGATTCCCCAAATTTTTCATCGTAAAGCCCTTCTTCAACTCTTAATTTTATGGATGCAATATAGTTCTCATTTTTCCTTGTCATCAACAGATCATATAGATACACAAGATATACAACAAAATTTCCAAATTTATTGAAAAATCATAGATGTATCATTAAGATTAAATTCAGTGAAATTAAATTTTGGAAGATGCCTAGTTATATTTTCATGCCAAGCGCATGGTTCTTGTTTTATGTCATATAAGGATTCAATGAGTTTACATACTTTATGTTCTTATCCCCTCACATCAAAATCTTTTGGACGAGACATGAATACATTATTTTTTGAGTCTCCATGTAGGAAAGAAATATTCACATTCATTTGATGAAATTTCCATCCATTTTGAGTTTCCAAGGAAAAGAGAGTCAGATGGTTGCCCATTTTTCTTTGGGAGAAAATTTTTCCTCATAATCAAAACCTTTCTATAAAAATCCTTTTTCCATGAGACTTGCTTTTCACTTGTCAAGTAGGCCATTTGATTTGTACTTGTTCTTGTAGACCACATGTAGCCAAAAGGTTTGGTTCTGAATGGAGGCTCCACCAACTTCCATTGTCCATTATTTATGAGAACATCATACTCCTTCTACACTGCTTCTTTCCATTCATCACAGGAAGAAAATTATTTAAAGGAATTTAGTTCAAAGTTAGTAGATAAATTCAAGTCGCACTCATATTAAACATCCATATCATATATATTGAATGAATCAAAATTATCCACATCACCTCCATCTTGTTTACTGAAACCTTTAGTTCCTTTATTTTTAACCTCATTATGATGAAAATTTTGAAGTGTTTTTATGAGCCATTTTGGGGGACCTTTCTGAGATGGGCCAATTTTTCCCATTTATTGATATTGGGTTGCATCAAGATTAAACTTTTCGATATTCTAAATTACATAATTCAAATGAGATTCCTAATCTGGTGATGTGGTTGAAACTTCATGAGGGAGAGATAATGGTTCAAAATGAGATTTTGGAGATTAATCCAAGATAGGGACCCCACTTCATGATGCAGATTATCATTATAAATTTAGGATATGTCTTTACATGAGCCAATCTATTTGTATGATCAATTTTCTACATCTCTACAAAGAATAAAATTCTTTTTTACCTCATCATAAAGATGATATGTATCTAGAAACCCAAATCATTATGAACTTTTGAATCCTTACATCAAGATCGTTTCTTTGCTCCTTAGGAATAAACACATAGTATATGGAAGCAATACCCTGAGATTCCTTATCTAATGAACAAAACCATATCACATTTCATAACAAGTCTAATTACTGAGAGCATGACAAGGACATGTTTTTTCTCACAAATGCTACACATCGAACCACATCATCCTAAAACATCACCTTTACATTTTTGGAAAACATCATGGAACAAACCGTATTTAAGGTAGCCATATTCATTCTTTCATCTACACCATTTTGTTGAGGATTGTATAGAACTATGGTTTGATGTTGAATCCCATGTTGGAAATGATATTTTTGAAATTCTTTAGAGATATATTCTCTTACATCATCAATATGAATAGAGACAATATGTGATTGTGCTTCATTTTTAATTCATACATAAAAATTTCTAAGAGTTTTAAAAGCTTGAGATTTATCTTTCAACAAGTACACCCAACACATCCTAGTGTACTCATTAATAAAAGTTTTCAATATATTTATTTCCATTAGCATATAAAATAGGCATAGGCCCACATCAATTAGAATGAATCATTTCAAGTTTTCTATATGGTATGGAAATGGAATTATCAAAGGTTCATTTTCTATGCTTTCAAAGGATACACACATCACATTGCTTCATTTCCTAGGAATAATAGGAAAAATAGAAACATCAATCTATTTTAGTAAACAAATGTTTTCATAATTAATATGTCCAAATATAGCATGCCATAGAAGATTAGATGAAAATGTACCTTCATCTTTATGGGAGAGGTATGTAGAGTTTTGTGCATGAAAATATGTCTCTTTCAATGTCAACAATGTTTAATCCTCCACTCCAGTCATGGCAACCATTTTTTTTTTATATTCCTTCCTTATTTCTACTTTATTCTTAAAGATATGAATATAGTGGCCTTGCTCATGCATTTGAACAAGGGACAAAAAATTTTTTTGTATCTTTGGAAGATAGATTATATCATGTAGAATAAAATTAGGAAATCCAAAAAGTTTAATCCTAATGTTGCCAAGCCCAAGGTTTTCAGGATTGGTTTATATATAAACCTTGTTCGATATAAATTTTCATATAAGTCTTAAAATAAGTATATTTGGATTTCCATGTGGCAAGTTGCACCTATGTCAAGTACTCATGCATCTCTCCAAGAAGAAAATTAAGTGTGAAACAAATAATCAAGTTTTCCAATATTGTAATGGGAAACAATATAATGAGAATATTTAGGTCCTTTACCTTTGGCTGGATCTAATGTTTTAAATCTATTGCCTTTTTTACTTATTTTGTCTTTGATATTATCCTACAGTATTTTTCATGTTGTGTCATCATTTCCATCTCTACCATAATGAATAAAGTGAAGATATGATATTTCTCCTTGATGGTGTTTACCCTCCTTTGAAACTATTTCTTCCACATCGTATTTCACTGCCACTTCCTCTAAGAAATCATGCGGATAACTATTACATTTATAAGTAAGGCACATTTCTTGAGGGGGTTGACATGTTTTCTTCCTATTACTAGAGGATTTCTCTAAATTTTCAGCTTTCTCTGCTAGAGAGCCAAATGTAATGTATTTGAGTTGGTCACTAGCTAGTAGGGACTCAAGATAGTGACAACATGTAGAGTAGAGGGCCTAGATGAAGAATTAAAGAGGAATGTTTATGTTCACTTTAGTGGCATCTATGTCATGCATGATGCCTTTGACTTCAGAAGATAAAGCTAAACTATCATCGTCTGTCAACTCAAGGTTGAAAAGTTTGACCATTAGTTGTACAAGCTCTAATTTTGAGTGTGTGTCATATAGATATTTTAACTTCTTTAAAGCACCATAAGCATCTACAATGGAAAAAATATTACAACTCACCTATTCACTTATTATTGTAGTGATTAGGTCATATCTTTTATTGTATGTTTTCCTCCATATGGCTAATTCCTTATCTAATGTAATCTTGGTAGGCATGATACCCTCGTCTCCTTTTCTAGTGGCAACTTCTCCTTCACAGATGTCATTCCATAAGTCACTGAAGATGGGGGAATGCTTGATATTTTTGGATATTTATTTGTAGTTATATTTATAAATCAACACCATGCTAACAATAGAGAGGGAATGCATATTTGTTAATAATCCCCCAGAGTGAGAACTAGGAAGAAATCCCTTATCAAAAGTTTGAAATGATTAAGGCTTAACTCTATCATGCATATGGCATATTACAATGCATTTAGTTACAAATGAGTATCTTCTTGGAAATTTTTTGAAAAATTTCTCTTTCAACATACATATTAATGGAATGTTGACCACAATGATGAAAAATTCAAGAGAAACTAAACATAGAACATAATATAATTGCACCACAAATTTATGAACTACCTTTTCTTCTTTGACCATGCTAATGTTTTCCTTGGCCCGTAAAAGGAAAACCTTGTTCTTCCACTCACACATGATCCTCTATTTCTCCACCTCTTATTGTTGATATACTATCTAATGTGAAGAGTACTCAAAGAAGCTAAAAGGCATGTCCCACAGTAAGCCTTCATGAGATCACCTTTGGGGGAAACCATAGGAGGATGGTACTTGGTTTTGCACATGAATCTTGTGGGACACCAATCAACAAACAAAATATCCCCAATATAAGTGAAGAGGTTTGAATCAGAGGATGGTCAAATGTATGTAGCTAAGGGAAGAGAACTGAGGGATATTTCATATAGTTTTGGCCTATGGTCCAGTCAAAATAAGTTTATAGTAGTCACATATGACCATGATACACTTGAGAAATCCACCAAAAATGATGATGGATTTGTGTTGGATATTATTTTTAAGTTAATATAAAATTGAAACTAGATATAAACTAATTTGTCACTAGATTGATGGGAATTGGTGTGTAGTGACCAAGTAAACAACAATATGAAATTAAATAAACTAAAATGGAGAGGATTTTGGAGGGAGGAAACTTATAAAATATAAACCCAATGTATCACTAGCCTGTGTCGAGAATATTATGACCATGACTTAATACGAGAAAATATATGATAGACCATGCCATAGTGGATATGTATGAGTGAGAGAGAACCATAGGAGAATGCATAGAGAAATAATCCATTGAAAAATCATGAGAAGAAGACCAAGGGGCTAGTAGAGTGCAAGAAAAAGAACAAGAGAAAAACGTGGAGCTAGGAATAAACAATTGAATTTTATACCAACTAATATCGGAATGTCTAAATCTACTTAATTCTTTCTATTAATGTGAAATTGAATATATACAACCTAATGATTCTTCCATTCATTATCCAAGAGTTCGTTCATCTTCAAATTATCCTACTTATTTACAATTTTATTTACAAAGGAAAAAAATCTCAAAGCGTTGTGTCTAATGATTTTAAATACTAATTATATCATTAAATATAATACAATTTTGTTACAATTTTTCTAAGTATTTATTTATTGATTATACTTTAGGTAATAAACCTTCATTTGGTGTCAATCTAAAATGTTTTTTTTTCCCAGAGAAAAAAACATGCAATTTCATTCACAATAAAATGATGAAGTTGCACTTTGCATATACACTACATGAGTGTTGAGATTTTGAGGTAGCATCGGGTGTGCTATAGCCCTAAATTTTCTTGGAGTTGCTAAGACACACATCACCTCCAAAACCCAGAAAGCATTTGAAGAAGTTTCATCTAGTGTGTGAGATATTAAAATAATTAATTTTTTTTTATTGAGGACCCTAAGTCTAATTTAGGGAATTAGAAAAATTTAAGTGAATTAATTAAACACATGTGATGAAATGTTCTAAGTGATGTGGATCAAGAAATATTTTAATCTCAGCCATCGATAAGAGATTAAATCACAGCCATTGATATGTCAACGAGAAAAGTATAAAGGAAAGGCTTGGGGTCAGTTGGAGACACACACAGAGAGTCTAAGAGATCAAATTCTTCTGACGGAGCAGTGCTCGGATGAATATAAAATCTGAGTGACTCAAAGTTTCAGTGAGGGGTAGATGTAGTGATTGGTCAGGAGGGCCAAGAGTACAGTGTAGAGCAAGGGCAACAAAGACACAGTGGAGGCATCACAGTCATCAGAGGGAGTTACGTAGTCCCTCAGGAGGGTGATGTAGGCACACACAGGGCCTACGCAGAGGCAGCAGAACATCTCCATGAGAAAATTCCAAAATCAATTGGAAGAAGAGTTTCTAAGCCAGGAGGGCTAAAACCGAGATCCAGGAAAGGTAGATTCGCGTAGAGCTAGGGTGACACATTTCTTTAACCATTCTACACAGGCTTACACGGTTGCTGCGTAGAGTCAGCTGCGATTTCACCAGTTGCTCATCTGGATCAACTGGGACTTGCAAGAGTGAAATATATCTCACATTTTCTCTAATTTCCAAGATTTTATCTGTTGGGTTCGCTGATTTTATGGCACCCTATATGTACTAAAAAATTGCTACTTAATAATAATAAACCCTAATATATGTTGCACCGGTTTTCCTGCGTTGGGTTTTTTTGGGGACATTTTTCTGAAAAATCTATGTCACTTTATCATGTGAGCATGCTATTCAGTAAATGATCTATATGTGTAGGCCGTTAATTGTATTTACTTCAATGTTAATTCTAAATATTCAGATTAATAACTTGTATGCTTAATCAAGTAAGAGAATTAAATCAATATTTAACATTAGGATTTCTTAGTTCAGAAATTTTCACATGGTATGTGAGCATTGCAGATCAAGCTGAATCTCTAGAAAAATTGGTTGAAGAAATTTTTACTACAGAAATTAGCTGAAGCAGCAGAGATCCAGAAAGGGAAGCACAACATTAGGAGGATGATGTCCCAACAGAGGCTATGTAGGGGCTGACGTAGTCCCATCTGGGTGACGTAGAGACAAAGAAGTGCCTTCCAGAGGGATGTAGGAGAAACATGCGCCACACAGTCACTACGTAGAGGCTGCGCTAAGCCACACTTCTTACGCATAGGCCAGCTAGAAGTACGTAGTCCAAATTTTTTTTGTTGTGAAGTATTGCCGAGATCCAGAAGCAAGGTGTCAGATCTTTAGCAGTTGCTGGTGTGGTGGAGATTATGATGGTGCAGAATCGTGCCTAGATGAGTTGACAAAGAATGGAAGGAGGACAGTTACTTAATAGATCTACACCAGTTAGATCTAAAATTAGATCAGGAGGGTGATTGTAGAGAACTTTTCAGTCATTTTTGGCTGAATATTTCCATGAGGGAAATCAACTGTCAGAGGGAGCAGCTACTATAGAGGGTTTCTAATTGCCAAGAAACCCAGATCCAATATTTCTATTGAGTGTTACCACAGAAAGAGGGAGAAGAGTAACTGTTCTCACAAATTTGAGCTAGATGGCTTCTCATGGACTGAGAGGTCAAGACAGGTTGGATGGCATGTCCAAATTTTTTATCTAGAGGGCCAGGATCCTGACAGTCCTAGATGATTAAGGCATCAAGGACCATGCTGAGAATATCCTAGTTGTCCCTATCGATCCAGATCCTCTAAATAAATTCAAGGAAAATCAAGTGCGAGCTAAGCGTTTGATAATCGATGGAGTCAAAGACCACATCATGCCACATATTTCTAGGATGAAAATGGAAAATGAGATGTGGAATTATTTGGAGACGATGTATTAGGGAGGCTCTGTCCAAAGGAAAATGCTTCTAGAGAATCAGATGCAGTTGTTCTAGATGTAGAAGGGTGAAGAGATAGATCCTTTTCTCTTCAGACTAAATATTATCCGGGATCAATTGATTGCCATGGGTGCAACTCCAGATGAAGGGATCTTGGTAAGGAATGCCCTAAATGTAGTCACTGAGGAGTTTTAAATTTATTTCGAGATCATATTGGGTAGGGAAACGTTACCATCCTGGGCAGACGTGTGGGAAATCCTCTGTCAGGAGGAGATCAAGAGATTCACCAAGAGGCAAAGCAGCGACAACAAAACAGTTAAGGTGAATAAAGACGAGGAAGATGATGTATCCCTTGCATCAAGGGAACAAAGGCAACAAGGGAAGAAGAAGAGGGACCTATCCAAGGTCTTATGCTTTAATTGTGATGGACTTGGACACTTCACCAACACTTGTACTAAGAAGAAAGACAAAGGATCTTCTGAATCCAAGGCAGCAGCAAAAAATGATAATGATGTAGCCATGAGTTCTCATGAGCCACAAAATTGGGGCGACCTAGATTTGTAGAGTAACTATAGATGGTGGAGGTAGGATCCTTGAGGTGCCCAACTCTTGGATCACATAAAAGCTATGGGAGCCTTAAGATGGTAGCATAAAAGTGGAGCAGTGGGTGTGGGAGATCACAATGAAGCGGAGGGCAGAACCGAGATGCTCTAGAGGGAGAAATGCAGTGCAGAGGCAGCAACAGTGTAGAAATAGTAGCGAAAAGAGGCTAGTGGGACTTCAAAAATGTAGAGAGGCAGTGGTTACACAGTGCAGAGCTATAGCAACACAGTAGCTTCAGGAGGACATCGCAGAGCATCATCCAAGGGAGCTTCAGTGATGAGATGCAACCCGAATTTTCTGTCAATGATTGGGAAGGGGTCCTTGAGTTTCTTACTTCTTAAAAATAGAGTTGCATTGCAGCAGTTAGCAGTGGTAGTGTTATGGGAAAAATTATGCAGAAAATTGAGAGGGAGTTGCAGTACAGATGTAGCAGTGTTAGTGGCAGTGACATGGGCAACACTACAAAAAATAGTAGCACAGTGGATGGAGTGAAGTAGGCCAAGCATCATTGGCACAGAGACCAATGTCAAGATCTAGTGATACATGGTGTGGATGTATTGCTAGAGCACACTATGTGCTAAGAGGGAGTGTTGATATTTTGAGGTAGCATCAGATGTGATTTAGCCTTGAAATTTTGTGGAGGGGCTAAGACATGCATCACCTCCAAAACCAAGAAAGAGTTTGAAGAAATTTCATCTAGTGTGTGAGATATTAAAATAATGTTTTTTTTTAATGAGGACCCTAAGTCTAACTTAGGGAATTAGAAAAATTAAAGTGAATTAATTAAACACATGTGATAAAATGTTCTAAGTGATGCGGATCAAGTAGTATTTTAATCTAAGCCATCGATAAGAGATTAAATAACGATAGTTGATATGTCAATGAGAAAAGTATAAAGGAAAGGCTTGGGGTCAGTTGGCACAGAGTGTAAGAGATCGAATTCTTCTGACGGAGAAGTCCTCAGACGAAGATCAGATTTGAGTGACTTAGAGTTGTAGTGAGGGGCATATGTAGTGATTGGTCAGCAGGGCCAAGAGTATACTGCAGAGCAAGGGCAACAGAGATGTAGTGGAGGTAGCACACCCATCAAAGGGAGTTGCGCAGTCCCTCAGAAGGGTGACGCAGGCCCATGCAGGGCCTACGTAGAGGTAGCTCATCATCCCTAAGAGAAAAGTCCACAATTCATCGGAAGAATGCTTTCTTAGCTAGGAGGGCTAAAAATGAGATTTGGGAAAGGATGATTCACGCAAAGCTAAGGTGATGCAGTTCTTCAGCCAAGCTATGCAGGCTTACACAATTGTTGCATAGAGCCAGATGGGGTTTCACCAGTTTATCGTCCATATTAGCCGGGACTTGCTAGAGTGAGGAATATCTCACATTTTCTCTAATTTTCAAGGTTTTCTCTATTGGGTTTGTCGATTTTATGACACCCTATATGTACTCAAAAACTTCTTATTAATAATAATAAACCCTCATATATGTTGCACCGGTATTCCCGCATTGGATTTTTCTGGGGAAATTTGTTCGAAAAATCTGTGTCACTTTGTCACGTGAGTGTGCTATTCAGTAAATGATCTATATGTGTAGGTTGTTAATTTTATTTACTTCAATGTTAATTCTGAATATTCAAATTAATAACTTGTATGTTTAATCAAGTAGGAGAAGTAAATTGAGATGTAACAGTAGGATTTCTTAGTTCAGAAATTTCCACATGGTATCATAGCATTGCAGATGAAGCTGAATCTCTAGCAAAAATGGCTGAAGAAATTTTTACTGCAAAAAGAAGCAGAGATCTGAAAAGGGAGGCGCCGCATCAAGAGGGCGCAGTCCCAGTAGAGGTTACGCAGGGCCTGACGCAGTCCCACCTAGGTGAAGTAGAGATAGCGCAGTGCCCTCCAGAGGGACATAGGAGTAGCCTACGCTATGTTGAGCCAGTATGCTTATGCAAAAGCCAGCCAGAGGGACACAATCCTGTTTTTTTTTCTTGTGAAGTATTGCTGAGATCCAGAAGCAAGACGTTAGATCCTCAGTAGTTTCTGGTGTGGTGGAGATTTTGATGGTGCAAAATCATGCCTAGCTGAGTTGAAAAAGAGTGGGAGGAGGACAGTTACTTAGAATATTGATGCCAAATAGATTTTATATTTGATCAGGAGGGTGATCGTAGAGAACTGTTTAGTCATTTTTGGCTAAATATTTCTAGGAGGGAAATCATTTGTCAGAGGGAGAAACTACTATAGAGGTTTTCTACTTGAAAATAAACCAAGATCCAGTATTTATGTTGAGTGTTACCGAAGAAACAGGAAGAAGGGTATATGTTCTATAATATTTGAGCTAGATGGCTTCTCATGGACTGAGAGACTAGGACAGGTTGGATGGCATGTCCAACTTCGTTATATGGAGGGCCAAGATCTTGATAGTCCTCGATGAGTACGACATCAAGGAACATGCTAAGAATGTCCTCGCTATTCCTGGATATTCCAGATCCTCTGAAGATATTCAAGGAAAATCAAGCACGAGCTAAGTGTTTGATCATGGATGGAGTCAAAGATCACGTCGTGCCACATAATTCCTGGAAGAACACGACAAATGAGACGTGGATTGCTTTGGAGACTATGTATCAGGGAGGCTATGCCCAAAGGAAAATTCTTCTAGAGAATTATATGCAATTGTTCCAGATGCAGAAGGGTGAAGAAATAGATCCATTTCTCTTCAGACTACAGACTATCCGAGATCAACTAATTTCCATGGGTGAAACTCTAGATGAAGGGCTCTTGGTAAGGATTTCCTTGAATGCAGTCAATGAGGAGTGTGAAACATTTGACTAGAGCATATTGGGCAGGGAAGTGTTACCATCCTAGGTATACATGTGGGAAATCCTCTATCAGGAGGAAATCGGAAGATTCACCAAGAGGCAAAGCAGCGGAAACAGAACAGTCAAGGTGAAGAAAGAATAGGAAGATGATGCAACCCTTGCATCAAAGGAATGAAGACAGCAAGGGAAGAAGAAGAGGGACCTATCCAATGTTCGATGCTTTAATTGTGGTGAACTTGGAAACTTCTCCAACACTTTTCCTAAGAAGAAGGAAAAATGATCTTCTGAATCCAAGGCAGCAGTAGCAAAGGATGATGGGAGTGATGACAACGTAGCCACGAGTGCTCATGAGCAACAGAATTGGGGCGACATGGATGTGTAGAGTAGCTACATATGGTAGAGGCAGGATCCTTGAGGTGCCCAACCCTTGGATCACATATGAGCTACGGGAGCCTTAAGACGGTAGCAAGACAAGTGGAGAAATGGGTGCAAGAGAACACAGTGAAGCAAAGGGTAGAGATAGGATGTTGTAGAGGGAGAAGCACAGTGTAGAGGCAACAGCCTCATAGAAGAAGAAACACAGAGAGGCTGATGGGACTTCAGCAACACAGATAGGTAGTTCTTAAGCAATGTGGAGCTGTAGTAGCACAGTAGCTTCAGGAGGACAACGTAGAGCAGCAGCCAAGGGAGCTTTATTGATGAGATGCAACCCAAATTGTTTGTCGATGACTGGGCATGGGTCCTTCAGTTGCTTACTTCTCAGCAACTGAGTTGAAGTGCAATAGTTAGTAGTGGCAATGCTATGGGCAGCATGATGTAAAAAATTGAGAGGGAGGTGCAGTATAGATGTACCAGTGTCAGTGGCAGTGACATGGGCAACATTACAGAAAGCAACATCGCAGTGGATGGAGGGCAGCAGGACAAACATTAGCAGTGCAGAGACCAATGCCAAGATCTTGCGATACATGGTGTGGATGTATTTCTAGAGCACACTCCGTGCTAATAGGGAGTGTTGAGATTTTGAGGTAGCATCAGGTGTGCTCTAGCCCTGAAATTTTATGGAGGGGATAAAACACACATCACCTCCAAAACCCATAAATCGTTTGAAAAAATTTCATCTAATGTGTGAGATATTAAAATAATTATTTTTTAATGAGGACCCTAAGTCTAACTTAGGGAATCAGAAAAATTAAAGTGAATTAATTAAACACATGTGATGAAATGTTCTAAGTGACACAGATCAACCAGTCTTTTAATCTAAGCCATCGATGGGAGATTAAATCACATTCGTTGATATGTCAATGAGAAAAGTAGAAAGGAAAGGCTTGGGGTTAGTTGGAGACACACACACAGAGTCTAAGAGATCAAATGCTTCTGACGAAGTAGTGCTCAAACGAAAATCAGATCTAAGTGACTTAGACTTGCAGTGAGGGGCAGATGTAGTGATTGGTCAAGAGGGCCAAGCATACAGTGCGAAGCAAGGTTAGTAGAGATGCAGTGGAGGGAGCGCAACCATCAGACGGAGTTACGTAGTCCCTTAGGAGGGTGATGCAATCCCACGTAGGGCCTACGCAGAGGCAGTGCAACATATCGAAGACAAAAGTCCAAAATTCATCGCAAGAAGGTTTTCTGAGCCAAGAGGGCTGAAACTAAGATCTAGGAATGGAGGATTCACACAGAGCTATGGTGACACAGTTCTTCAGCCAGGCTACGCAGGCTTACGCAGTTGCTTCACAGAGGCTACACAAAGCCAGTTAGGGTTTCACCAGTTTCTCATCTAGCAGTCGGGACTTGTGAGAGTGAGGTATATCTCACATTTTATTTGATTTTCGAGGTTTTATCTATTGGGTTTTCTGAGTTTATGGCACCCTAGATGTACTAAGAAATTGTTGCTTAATAATAATAAACCCTTATATCTGTTGCATCGGTTCTCCTGCATTGGGATTTTCTGGGGACATTTGTCCAAAAAATCTGTCACTTTTTCATGTGAGCATGCTATTCAGTAAATGATCTATACGTGTAGGCATTTAATTTTATTTACTTCGATGTTAATTCTGAATATTCATATTAATAACTTCTATGTTTAATGAAGTAGACGTAAATCGATATTTAACAGTAGGATTTCTTAGTTCATAAATTTTCACAATGAGTGTATTCCCGAAAAATCCATCAACATATTTACATTATTACCCCAGACTATTAAAATAAAAATAAAAATAGAACACCTGTCATACAAAGAACCTATACTCAGAGCTAGTAATGTTACTATTGGAATCATGATTTTCGTTACACCAAAACACGTAGGTGTTAGTCAATGATCACATCGTCAAAGTTAAGGATTCACGAGAGGTGGTTAGTCCATGTCATGATACACCAAGGAGCATTGAATTTATCTGTGCAACAATATCCCACCAATGTGAGCTCGTTGAGTATAAAACTCATGATCTATGATTTGATACCAATTGTTGGAATCATGATTATCATTACATCAAAATCCACAGGTGTTAATCAACGATCACATCGCTAGAGTAAAGGATTCATGAGAGATAATTATGCCATGCCACGATACATAGAGGAACACTAAATTTATCTGTGAAATAATTACATCACATAGCACAGTAGGGAAATATCAAATTTAAGACATATAGATACAAAGAGGTATCTGTAGAAACAAAGAAAAACAAAATCTCCAAAACCTAGAGATTTGTTGAACCCCTATACTTTGGTAAAAAAACACCATTGTAAAGGGCCTAAAAACACTGTAAATGATCAAAAATCCAACAATCTCACACAAAGGACACTATCATGCGAGCCCACAAGAAAAAAATAAAGAGCATAGATCAAGCAGATAAAGTGATATGACATTTGTTTTTATGGTTGTAGCCGTAAAAATACCCAGTCTCCTACATCAAAACTTCTCTTGCTGCAATGTTGATTTTCTTGTTGTTTCATTCGATTTTGTGCCAAATTTAGGTTATCCTTTAAGAGTTGGAGAACTTTTTGTTGATGCTCGATGTGATATTCCACTGCTTGAACCTTAGAATTTTCTCTTAACGATGATGTGATGGACGGTGGATGATATCCATAAAGTGTCATAAATGGGGTAATTTTTTTTGCAGTATGGAAGGAAGTGTTATACCACTATTCAGCCAGAGGTAACCACATGACCCATTGTGTTTTTTTATCATATACAAAACAATGAAGATATCCTTCTAAATATGTGTTTTCTATCTCAATTTTCCCATCGGATTGAGGATGATAAGATGAGCTATGAGCTAGTTGAGTACCCAAACAAGAAAATAATTTCGTCCAAAAATTTCCAGTGAAAATTGGATCTCTGTCGCTTACAATAATCTTTGGGTTTCCATGTATCCTTTTAATTGTTTCCATAAATGCAATAGCAATTGTACTTGCCTTAAATGGATGAGATAATGCATAAAAGTGTGCATACTTGGAAGTCTATCAACTACCACCATGATGACACTCTTTCCTTCAGACTTAGGTAAACATGTGATAAAATCCATTGAAGTCTCCTCCCAATGTTGAGTTGGAATGAATAAAGGTTGTAGCAAACCCCGAGTCTTAATTGTCTCAGCTTTATTTTTTTTCCAAACCAAAAATTTCGCCACAAAATTTGAATATCAAATTTAAGGCCATCCAAAAACAAATCTTTCTTTTTCCTGTGGTAAGTTTTTAAAAATCCCAAGTTTCCTCCTAAGGGAGAGGTGTGCAATTATAAAATAATATTTTGTTTTAGTTGGGAATTCTTACAAATATATAAGCGATCTTTGTACCACAAGGAATCATTTTTCCAACTAAATGTATCAGATGTACTAGGATATTGCTGCAAAGTTTGAATGAGTGTCCACACTTCTTCACCATTCTTCCATTCCTACCTTGCTTCAGTTATCCAATCTACTTAGATAATATAAATGGCACAAATCAATGTTTCTACCTCATCATCTTTTCTTGAGAGTGCATCTGCAACAACATTTAGCTTCCCTTTTTTGTAGATGATTTCAAAGTCATAACCCAACATCTTTGTGACCCATTTTTTCCGCTCTTCTGAAGATAATATTTTTTCCAAAAAGTACATAAGACTATCATGATCAATTTTTACCTTGAAGTATCTTCCCATTAGGTAAGGTCACCATTTCTTTAGTGCATTTAGTATTGCCAATATTACCTTATCATAAATATCTTTCTGTAAATAGTTTCCTTTGATTAGATAACTCTCAAAAGATACGGGTCTTCCTTCTTGCATTAAAACAACACCAATTCCATTTCCTAAGGCATCACATTCCACAATAGAGTTTTTTGTGAATTCTAGCATAGCTAAGGCTGGTGCTTGGCACATTGCCTCTTTAAGATGTTCAAAGGCCTTAGTTGCTTCAGGAGTCCATGAAAATTCATCTTTCTTCAATAATATTGTATAGGCATTGCTATTCTCCCATAATTCTTAACAAGCTTGTGATAATACCTTGTTAACCTCAGAAATCCTTGTAACTGCCTTATGGTTGTGGGGACTTTCCATTATTTAATGGCTTTAATTTTTTTAGGGTCTACTTTAACACCCTCCTGAGATACAATATGACCCACATATTACACCTCATGTACTCCAAATAAACATTTGGAGGTTTTTGAATATAATTGTTTCTCCTCCAATAGTTTTAGCACCCTATCAACATGTTGAACATGATGCTTCCAAGACCTGCTATAGATTAGTATATCATAAAAAAATACAAACACAAATTTTCTAAGGAAAGGTTTTAAAATGGAATTCATCAACCCTTGAAATGTATAAGGTGCATTGGTAAGGCCAAAAGTCATTACCAAATATTCATAATGGCCCTCATGAGTTCGAAATGCTATTTCAGAATATCTTCGGACTTCATTCTAATTTGATGATATTTTGAACGATGATCCAACTTGGTAAAATAAATTGCTCCATGTAATTCATCCAATAATTCATCAATCACAGGAATGGGAAATTTATCTTTAATAGTGAGCTTATTGAGCTCCCTATAATCCAAAAACATGCACCAGGATCCATCCTTCTTGTGCACCAATACTACTAGAGAAGAGAAAGAACTTTGACTAAGCTGAATTATACCAACCTCTAACATTTTTGTAATCATACGTTCAATTTCTCTCTTTTGGACATAAGTATATTTTTAAGGCCTGGTGTTTGGAGGAACACTTCCTGTAATCGAATGAATAGCATGATCATGATCACGAATAGGTGGGAGTCCTTTCAGAGTTTCAAACACCTTGGAATGCTTGTCCAAGAATTTTTGGATATCTGGAGAAATAGATGATTTTGATGTTGGAACTTCTAGTGAGCATAATTGTGAAATTACACCTCGTTGTTCTTTCTTCAGAAGATTTGTCATTACATTAGAGCTTATTATCTTTCTCGACTTCCCTATGATACCCCGTAAGTCAACTTCTTTTCCTTCTGAAAAAATTCAAGAAAAGTTCTTTAAAATTAAAATTTACTGTCCCCAAAGATTGTAACCATCGTACTCCTAATACAACACCAACACCTCCCATTGGAATGGAAATAATTGGACTATTCAATACATATTCCCCCATGGTTAGCTTGATATTATGGCACTTTCCAGAGAAATTTGTAGCTCCTCCATCTGCAACCATCACTTGACACTCTAGTTCTAGGTATAGGAATAAATTGAATTCCTTGGCTACTTTAAAATGAATAAAATTATGGGTACTACCCAAATCAATCAACACTATTACAATTTTCTTCTTGATATGCCCCCGTATCTTGAGAGTTTGAGGAGTGGTAATTCCTGCCAATGCATTATAGGATATGGTTAGACTCATTTTTTCTTTATCTAAGGTTTCTTCCTAGTGTATATCCTCTTCTTTTGAAGTTTCATTTTCATTTTCTTCCTCCTCTTCACAATCTATCTAAAATAATTTCTTCTCAATGCACTTCTGACCTTTAGTGTATTTTCTATCACAATTGTAGAAAAGCCCTTTTTCTCTTTTTTTCTTTCAATTTTTGTGGTGTCAACCTTGTAGGTTGTGGAAGACTAGGAGTAGCAATATTTCCATCTTTATAGATGTGAGTGGTAGGATTCCTTGTCGCCATAATTTTACTTTAATTTTTCTTCCCAACTTGAATGCCTTCTCCAATGAATCAAGTTCCCAAAGGAAAACCTCATTTTGGATGATATCCTTTAAAGTCCCTAGGAAGACATCAAACTTATGTTCCTCTGGAATACCAGTTACCCTTATATTAAATTTTTGGAAGTCCTAAATGTGCTCCACCATTGAACCTTTTTTTTTAGATTTATCAATTGTCTGAAGAAGGTGTTGCTCTTTGTATCCTCATAATGTGCTATCATTTCCTCCATAAAAATTGACCAAGCGAAATTTTTTTTACAAGAGAAAATCCATTGATACCATACAAATGTATTTTGTTTTAAATATAAAGTTGCAATGCATACCTTTTCTGTGTTTTTCACATTATGGAGATCAAAATATTGCTCCATATGCAGTATCCATGTTATGGGATCCTTTCCATCAAACTTCCTCATATCGATCTTTGGAATATGGTGGGTCTTCAATCAAACATTAGAGTTTATGAAATCACAATTAACATTTACTTTGTTCTCATCATGAGTTTCCTCTACTACCTTTTCACCATTAGGAATAATTTCCTGTATCAAATTTTTCAAACCTTCCATGCCTTCTTCTAGATCATTCTTCATGTCTTCCATGTTGACTTTCATTTTTCCATCTATCTTAGTTTCCATGCCATCCATCTTAGCTTCTATTCCATCCAACTTAGCTTCCATGACATTCTTCAAACCATCCATATTAGCTTCCATGCCTTTCTTTAAACCATTCATCTTAGCTTCCACGCCTTTATTCAAACCATCCATCTTAAATTACATTTCATTTTTTGTTACTCTTTGAAAGAGAGAAATTTTTTGCACTTGGTATTGTAATTTTGATATGTCATGTTGCACTTCTTCCTCTTCATGAGTCATAGTAGAGCCTTCTGAGGGCTTAATGGGTTTTGAATTCTTTCTAGGGGGCATTTTAGAACCAAATATTGATATCTATGCTTCAATATGCCCTTGGAATCACTTCAAACTGATTTTTCAAACAAGACTTTAAAATTTAAAAAAAAAATACACACCTTTTTCTTGATTTTGCGGAGCTTGATATTGAAACTAATGTATCTCTGTAATTTTGGATCCCCAAGATTTTATCTTAAGTCCTTTATTAGCCCTCTGAATCTTTCTTGCAATGCTATAGGTCCGACCTAATTTGGATTCTTCAAGGCAAATTTATGCCCAATTTCCTACAATTACCTATTTATGTATTGGTTCAGTAGAGAGAACTTGTATGACATGCCGTGTGTCACTATTTCCTCCTTCGGCTTTGAAATCGATATACAGGAAACTATAGTCCATGTAATTTCAATCACTTTTTACATAATTCAAATCTGATGCTCAGAGAGAGAGTTATGAAAATTTTCCCAAGGTCACCTCTTTGAGATGAAATTCGGGAACCTACAAAAACCCTAAATTCCACAAATCATATCTCCGAAAATATTGAAAAAAAAAGATCTGAAATTTTTACATGAATTTCCTCAGGATTTATTTGCAATGGGTTTCTCTTTACCTATGGAACCTTCATAGAGAAAATTCCACGATGACCTATTTGAAGCAATGAAACCCTAGAATCCAAAGATCTGTTACCAAATGTTATGAAGCCAACTCACAAAATAGAAGAAAAGAGAGATCAACGACTTATAAATCAGCCTCTTCGAGGGGAAACCTCCTTTACATTAAGTAAATAAACAATTATTGTATGATACAAATGAAAAAACCTCCTTTCTATATATAGGAGTCCATGGGGTCACAATATAATCCTAGCCGACCTAACAATAATAGTGTAGGGGCACAACAATAATAATATTGGGCTTTTATGGGGCACAATAATAACAATATGGGGACTATAGGGGTACAAAAATAGCAAAGGGGGCTACACTAACAACAATAAGGGACTCCACTAATAATATAGGGACCTAACATTCCATATCCTCATAATTAAATACACTTCCATTTGGAAGGATTTTTCACATTTATAATAATTGGAATTCAAACTCAAATTTATAGAAAATTCAATATGTCTTGAGTAGCATGCAAGGTATGATTCCATTTTCTAAACATATTCCTCCATGTCTTGATAATACCTCTCAAATATTGCATCAAGTGCATCATGGATGTTAATGTCATAGGCCAAGTACAATACTTGAAACCACAAGGTCAAAAAGTGATGTTCAAAATCATCAAGGGTAGGGTTAGCCCTATTGGATTTCTCCATCCAACGAAAGCCATCAAAATTAGAAAATTATCATACCTAAATCCTTGATTATTGTCCCATGCATCTAGATAATACTAGAGGTTCACACTGGTCAAATATGTAACCTAGTGGAAGGAGATCCTTAAGGCACAATTTTCAACCACATGAACTTCATTCTTCAAAAATTCATTTTAGTGATAGTAATAAAATAAATATATAACCAAATTGACATTAAAAAAAAATTCACATAAAAAATAACATCGATGATTACCTTTGAAATCCTTAACTATGAAAACTAGCACCAATAGATATATCTATTACCCTTGGCCAATACGACCAAGATAGGATACTAGAGGAAATTCATAATGAAGACAATATGCCACTAAATAGGTTTGTTCACATGAATATCATGGGATAAAAGGATCCTCCATACTAAACCACCTAATTTAAACCCACCCTTGACCAAGTAAAAAATACTAGCCTAAGAACCCCCACAGTAAACAAGAATCATGATTAAGACAACCTATCCCTTAAAAAATTTATCTCAGGATATAACATTAATACAATGTTCCCCCTTAATTATATAATGTACATTCTATTTTGTACCTTACATAGAAAAATCCTTGTATCAAGGTCTTCAGATCTAATTCTTTCATGTCATTCCACCTATTGAAGTTGGTGTGCATGCACAAATTCATGCTTCAACCACTAAAATATTATCACAACTATGCAATAAATTCTTTAGAGAACAATTTCTTATTTGTAATCCATAGGATGGATATGACAACAACAATAAAAAAATACTAATATGTTACCTATTTTATCCACCATTCCATCCTATTGAGAAATCATCATGCTTTCGAATAATTATTCCTTCATCATGATATTTTAACTTGATGAACTCCATGTTCTCTCTCCATGGTTCCCACTAGTACCACTATTATGATAGAGTCTAGGTATATCTAGCCTTTGATACCATGTTAAATTAACTAGAGAGAAAAATAAATATAATAAGAAGCATGCACATAACAATGAACACCTATGATTAACCTAGGAATTCCCACCTTGAAACATGACTCCAGATTTCAAAAACCCATCACCCTCATTTATCTAGGAATCCAAAGTTATTAGATTATCTGACCCTTAATTGTATCACCTAATTTATATTCCCAGCCTTACATATATGAATCTAGGAATCAATTTCTTCACATGTGATATCTTCACAACATGCCACTTGGCCTCCATTTGCTTCCACCAATGCTTGTTTCAACTGCTATAATCTCATTATTACTATGTGGGAAGTTCTCCAATGAAGATTTTCCCATTTCCACTCTATATATTGGAACAAACAATAGTAGAAATTATAATTCTTTCCTCTTTTATTTTCTATTCTAGCCTACTAATAAACTATCATGCTTTCTAATAGGTCCTCCCCTCCACATTAGATTTAATGTGATGAATTATTTCCATGCCTTCTCTCTATGGATCCCATTATCAAATCATCCTCGTCAGAGAGTCTATATTGTAGAGAATTTGATACCATGTTAAAATTTCAAACCTATAGGAGATATGTCAACAATATAATATGCATGCACATGAAAACAAAAATTTGTGATTCCATATAAATATATGAATTGGAAAAACAACTTCCAATAGATGTATATTATCCTTGGAAAAACTAATCAAATTAACCATTGAGTGCTCTTTATAATGGATATGACAAACCAATTATTTCTACTTCCTTCACATGAATACCATGGGATAAAACCATGTTCCTTAGTAAACCACCTACTATAAACCCATCCTCTACTGAGTTAATTATAGCTTAACATTCTCACCTTTACACTTGAATTGGGATTAAGAAAACTTATAGCCCTATAACTTTACTTGACCACCTTTCCCACCCCCACCCCACCCCCCTCCCCCACACACACACACTTAATTCCATCACCTAATGTCTATTCAATGCCTTAAATAGTTGAATCCCCAAATCAAGGTCTTAAAATGTGATTTCTTTATGTCATTCCACCAATTGGCCTTTATGTGCATCCACTAAAGCATTCTTTGATTGCTAAAATATCATCACCACTATGAAATAAATTATTTAACAAAGAATATATCCTTTTTAGTTCATAGGATATACCTTAAAACAAAAAAAACTACAAATTTGCTACCACTTTTTTCCACCATTCCAACCTATAGAGCAATCATCATGGTTTCCAAGAATCCCTTCCTTTACATCAAGTTTTAACTTGATGAACTCCATACTCTCTCTCCATGTCTCCCATTCTTAGATAAATCTCATGAGAGAGTCAAGGTCTATCTAGGCTTAAATATCATGTTAATGTAAATCAAGATCCAAAGAAACATAATATCATGTGTTCACATACAAAAAATAACAATAGCCATTGCATTGGAAACCCTTAACTAGAAAACACCAATACCAATAGATATATGTATTATCCTTTGCCAATATGGTTAATATGGGAGACATAACACACTTTAGAGTAATAATACACTTAAATATTCTTCCTACACATGAATACCATGGACTAAAATCACATGTCACCATAGATCACCTATGTAAATCAACTCTTGAGTAAGTCAATAATAACTAATTATCCCCGTTTTAAAGTTTACTTCGGATGAAAAACATTGCATGTATGAATCCAAGAATAAATGTATTCACATGAAATTTATTCACATCATTCCACCTATCATCCATGTGTTTCCACAAATGCTTGCTTAAATTGTTAGTATATTTTCACCATTATGTAGGAACTTCTTTAGCAAATATTTTTGATTTTCACATCTTAGGATGCATTGAACAATAACAAAAACTATAATTTGTTTACCTATTTCAATTTCCATTCCATATTATTAATTAAAAATTGAATCCCATCCCTCCACGTCAAATTCTAATGTGATGAATTCCACGGCCTCTCTCCATACTTCCATTTTCAAACCACTATCATGAAACAGTTTAGATCTACCTTGGATATAATACCATGTTAAAATAATTTGAGAGACAAAGAAACATAATAACAAGCATGCACATAATAAAGAGCACTAGATATTTCCTAGAATCCATTCACAAGAAAAATTAACATCAATAGATATATATCTTATCCTTGTCGAAGATAAAAATTATCATGCCACTTGAGGAATTTTACATGGTGAATAAAAGAGACTTAAATAGGCTTCCTTCACATGAGTGCCATGGGTTATAATTGCGTGCGACAATAAACTACCTAATAAAAAAATACCTTTTATCAAGTCAATATCAATGTAACAAACATATTCATGTATAAATAGAAACTATAGGTTGTGGATCTTCTAAATTTGGTGTCCTCACTCAAACTTTATCAATCCATACTTAACACAAGCATTGGTGTCCTTTTTGGATCCTCCTCAATATCACTCCCTTCCCAATTTTTTTTTAATAGTGAAATGGAGACATCCTCCCTTTCACTATGCATCCCTATAATAACTTTAACACTTATCAGTAATATTAATGTGCTTTATCCAATCATACCAATTTAATATGTGTATTGGGATATATTGTTTACATACATTCTTCATTGCAAGAGGATTGCTCAAATTTGAAAGAAAAGTGGGAAGTAGAGTTCGTCTAGTGAATGATGAATTATAAATGCATTGGTATGTTATAGTTAAATGTGTATGTTCATAAATATTAACATTATTACCAAAGGGTGCTAGAACTAGTTTAAATGTAGTTGTTGTGGTCTAAGAGAAAATTAGCAAAGCCTTGCTATATGTCCCATAATTTCATGAAGTAAAACAAAAATAATATTTAAGGATGTACTTGAGGTGATGAGATATCTCATCCACTCAATGGATCTGGACATCAAGATATCATTAGGATAATAGATCCTTAACATGATACCACTGAGAAAGTGTCAAAATAGACCTTTACCCTAGAACTGATGATCTTCAAGACTGGCTAAAGATTTTACTAAATTTTTTTGAAGATGATAATTCATGCATAAAACAATAATACCTTTAGGCACAAATCCTATATGTGCTTTCAAAATCAAAAGAAGGAATTATATGCTAGGTGCATAAACATAGGAGATTAGGTAGGGAATTCTAATGAATGTCATTGCGGGAGGACATAGGGCTTGGGATATTATGCTTGAATTTAGATTGATGTGAATAATTACTTAATAAATCACGGAAACTCACGATTCAACCTATGTTAGTATATTGACCAATCAAGTTATGTTTGGCCAATCAATCAAAGAACTATTTGACTTGGCGACTAGAACATGTTGAAGTCAATCTAGTTGGAGCAAATACCTTGCTGGGAGTTGATTGGGATTTTGGTAGCCATGCAGTGCTAAATTTAAAGCATTTGCAGAAGAACATAGGTATGCAAAGGATAACTTAGTTAATACACTACCTTTAGAGACCTAGGTTCCACATATGAGGTCAAACAAAGATATAGTGTAATGTAATATATTAACATTATAAACCATTGAAAGGAAGAGTATATCACGAGGCATAACATGGGAATGGGGGGAATGCAAGTTCCATGATCGAATTTGATTTACTTAGTTATAGTGCCACAATGCAGTCATTAAACATAAGTAAACTATCATAAATAAGAAATGAAAATATATAGACGTCTTCAAGCTAATGAACCATGCAAAAGAAGTAAAAATAACTCCCTAGTATCTTGGTTGTATTAGCAATATGATCATTAGATCTTGGTTGTAGCTTTACAACAGACATGATTAGAATGCATGAATTGAATTGCTAGCTAGATAACATAAAAATTAGCCTATGAGTAGTAGTTTATCTTCTATATTTATCCATCTTGAAGTTGTCACATAATATATTGTAGACAAATCTATAAATTTAAATTGCAATGAATTAAGTAAAAATGTTGTTTACCTTTCATAATAGATGTAAATCCTAATTAATCTTTGGTTCTAAGGATGACCTAATGGTTTATCATACTTTTGTGTATCTCCCTTTGTTGTTTGCATACTCAATATTATGTGGATTGGGTTCTTTCATAATAGATCATTTAACATTTGCATCTTTCTGAAATGGATCAAAACTAGCAATAACACACTCTAAGCAATTTTCACCTTCTACAAAAGGAGGATTGTTTTGTTGTATGGATATGTTTATATATACTTTTTTAGAATGTTGAACAAGATGATATAACCTAAAAATATAATAATACCAAATATGAAATACATATAGAGATTGAATTTGTTTAATAAAACTTGCAATGCACATTAAATTATCTTTTTCCCAAAAAATAAATAAATTATGCACATTCAAATTCTGTGCATAGCTATATGGGAATACTTCCCCTGCATTTCCAGTATCTTTGCCTTCTTGTCTAATCCATAAGATTTAAAATGTCAAATCTCATTTTAAGTAATAAAGAGCGAATATAAGTATAATATGTGAGAACAAAATAAATAAATATCCCATATCAACTCTCATGAACAACCATACAACACTATTTTGACATGGATATATTTAAAATGTATTATATTCATTGCATCATTATAGTTAGATGAAATTCCAATATAACATTTTAGATGTAATTGGGAGAATATATTTTATAAGACCTATTTTTAAAAAATGTGTTGTTACGGCTATTATGTTCCAAAAATAAATATTTGTTAGAAATCATGTTCATTTCCTGAACATGATAATGTAACAAATTATTATTCATAAAATATATAAAATTACATTTATCTGTTAATGAAAAACTTATAAAAATAATAAAAATACATGGATGAAAAACAATCTATGAAAATGCATTTAATTCATGAGATAGTGTTTGATTTTATGGTGTGAGTGTTTATAAGATAATACTTGATTTCATGATGTGAAAGGATTTCAAAACATATAATCGAGGATCAAGGATTCAATTTTCCTTAGATTCACCATGGCCAATATATTATCATGGACATATATTGACAATAAATGGTCTCACATTGAGTTATTTTCAAGAGGATAACCAAAAACATTTTATAAGCACATAAGCTTTTCAAATATTTTCAAATAACTTTAAAATCTTGAAAAATACAAGACAATTTCGATCTTATATAGGTACCAAAGATTAATCCTTGTTACACAAGTTATAAATGGATAAAGATTAATCCTGGTTATAAAGGGTTGTTACCAACATAGGTTATAAATGGATGTTTAAAGTGGGAAAGGTAATAAGTAGTCTTTCATTACATTAAAAAAAAAAAAATTAAGAAGATGAACTCTATTTTCTAAAATTAAATTTAATAAAAAAATAAACATTTAAATTTTAAAATTTATTATATTATTAATATTTTTTATAGGAATATTAAGTAATTAACTATCAAAGCTCTTATTCATTTAAAATTACATAAAATTTATATTTCATTTTTAAAATAGCCTAGTGGATATAATTAATTTAACAAATAATCAAATTAAAAAAAAAAAAAAAAACTTCTTAGAAATATTCAAAGTTAAGCTATTTATTAACAATGACTTAATTATTTCCAAGTGAACATATCAGCATACCATTCAATTCAATCGTTGATAACCATGAAAAGGAAAATGGCGGAAATTTTCCTTGGGAGGGAATTTCAGTAGTTATTAGACATGAAGAGGCCCGTTGGAAATCCCTTGCATTTATGGCTGATGGCCAATGTAACATCACTCAGTTGGGCAACAACTCTAGCATCTTGTGCCAAGGCCTTTCAACATAATCATTATCCCACACACCTGTGGATATCCACCTTGATGACCGAAGCCTTTGTATAATTTAATAACAATCTATTTAATCATATTTACCTCACTTTGTTTAGTATTTACTTATCTCGAAATATCATATCTGTTGAAATTGTTTTTTAATTTTAAAATGTATAACCAAACTAAAAATAATAACTTTTGTTATTATATATTTTCTCTTCATTGTAAAAGAAGAAGGTAAACCTTAATTATTAAAAGCGTTTTTTTGGTTTGGAAAAATTATAAAGTTTGAATGATAATATAAAGTCTACTTTCAATGTTTATTTCTTACAGTTTTTTTAGCGTAATTTATTTCATTATTATTTTGATAAATTATTTATAGAAGTTTCTAAATAAATAAATTATATAATGTAAAATAATATTATAATTTAAGTTTGTTTATTAGACAAATATTTTTAAAAAATTATTGTGCCAGAGGTGCTCTACAGCATAGGGGTACATGTGTAGATATAATGTGAGAAATGTAATGTAAATATTTGATGTGTCAGACACATATAGATGTAATGTAAGTAAACATTTGAAATGTCGAAGTATATTTACTAACACTAAAAAAAGAGGTATGGTAAATAAATAAAAATATAAAAAAACAGGAAGTATGGTAGATAAAAAATAAAACCACTTTTATACTTGCCTATGGTAAATAAATATAAATATAAATAAATTAGAGGTATGGTAAATAAATAAAACCTCTTTTTATATTTACTCCATAAACCTTTTTATATTTATAAAAACTAAAAAATGAGGTTTTATTTAGGTGAAGCTTATGGGCCAAATACCATGGAAAAAATTATTATTAATACCATGGGCTAAATACTATGGGTCAAATATGGTATTTATAAAAGAGGTATGGTAAATAAATAAATATAAAAGAGGTATACATAGGTATGGTAAATACATAAAAATATATCAAATATGATTAGAAATCAACATCTAAATATATACCAAGCCTATGGGCCAAATACCATTGTACATAAAAAAATGTATGGTAAATAAATATAAATATAAATAAACATGAGTTATGGTAAAAAATAAAACTTTTTTATATTAACTCAATACTCCTCTTTGTATTTACAAACACTCATGAAAGATGTTTTATTTAGGTGAAGCCTAAGGGTCAAATACCCTAATATTAATATTAAAAAATTAATACTAATATTATTATTAGTTATAATATTCATATTAATATATTATAATATTAATATTATTAAATTTAATAAATTTGGATCCCGAAGGTTTAATTAATAAATTTAATGAAAATCACTTCTTCTTAGAGTGCCCCACATACAACCACATTAGATCTCAATTTCATAATTTTTGTTGCAATACTGACTTTCATAGCCTTTTAAGATGTCTCTCCAAACTTTTTGAGCATAGGAATAAAATCTTAAACCAAACTAAATAATTAGTTTCTTTAGGTCTAATAGACCAAAGGTTGGTCTCAGTGGATGTTAACCATTAGAGTAGACTACATACATGGACTATCTCACGTAAACACATAAAAGTAAATGTAAATGTAAAGCAATGTTTAACATTTAACATTTAATATTTAATCTAATTAATCTAATATCGGCCTAATGAAAAATCAATTCTCTCCCTATATATATAAATTTAACACAAATAAAGTGTGATATAATATTTGTGAGAAAGGTTTGATTTTGTTTGCTTGTGCTTTTTATTTTTTTCGACCTTTTTGTTTTTACCTTTTCATCTACTTCGACTCCATGGGTGCCATCATGTGTAATGAATCACTCTTACCACCAAATTAGAATGATTTAATTTCTGCCTTGATTGAAACATGCTTGGCTCTGAAAAAAACAATTTCAAGAATCTATTTCTAAATGTGTAAAAAACCAGCCTAGATTCTTTCGACATGAATTTTTCACTCAAAACATATGTTTTCACCTCTAGAAATTTTATCCCTCTAGAAGCTTGATAGACCCAGAGTTAAGATGGATCTAGGCTACATGTGTAGACGTAATGTGAGAAATGTAAAGTAATAAATGTAATGTGTATAAGGCACATGTGTAGATGTAATGTGATAACTCTTTTATACTTGCTCCAGAAGTATGGTAAATAGATAAAAATATAAATAAATTGGAGGTATGGTAAATAAATATAAATATAAATAAATTGGAGGAATGGTAAATAAATAAAAACCTCCTTTTATATTTACTCTAGAGGTATGGTAAATAAATAAAATATAAATAGACTAGAGGTATGGTAAATAAATAAAACCTATTTTTATATTTACGAAAACTAAAAAATGAGGTTTTATTTAGGTGAAGCCTATGGGCCAAATACCATGGAACAAATTATTATTAATATAAAATATGATTATAAATCAACATCTAAGTATATACCAAGCCTATGGGTCAAATTCTATGGTAAATAAAAGAGGTATGGTAAATAAATATAATCCGGAGGTTTGTATTTGAGTACACTACATGCATTGACTATAAATTTAAAAGTAATTTTTAACATTTAATATTTAAAATTTAATCTAATTAATCTAATGTCGGCCATAATGAAAAATCACTTCTCTTCCTAAATATATAAATTTAACACAAATAAAGTGTCGAATTGTATCTGTGAGGAAGCATGTGAGGAAGCATCTTTGTGACATTGCAAAGAGTGAAACAATATTTGTGAGAAAGGATTTCCGGAGCTGTGTTGAGTAGAAAATAATATTTGTGGGAAAGGATTTCACATTACAACTCTCATAGATTTTTAGGTTTGATTTAGTTTTCTCCTGCATTTTATTTTTTTTCTACCTTTTTGTTTAAATTACCTTTTCATCTACTTAGACTCCATGCACGTGATCATGTGTAATGAATCACTCTTACCACCAAACTCCACCAAACTAGAATGATTTAATTTTTGCCTTGGGGGAAAGACCACCAAACCAGAATGATTTAATTTTTGTCTTACCTGAAACCTTGCCCGGCTTCGAAACAAAGTGATTTCAAGAATCTATTTCTAAATGTGTAAAAAACCAGTCTAGATCCATCTTAACCATTGATCTATCAAGCCCCTAGAGGGATCAAATCTTTCAAAGTGAAAACCTTTCCTCAAGTTTTGCACTCAAAAAAAAAGTTTGCACCTCTAGAGATTTGATCCCTCTCAACTCTTGATAGATCGAGTTAAGATGGATCTAGACTGGTTAATTATAATTTGTATTTAAATTGATAATAATATAAACTTATAAAGAATTTATTACTAGATAAAGCAAATCCATGTTTGAGCTTTGACCATCTTGTTATTTTTAAAGTGCAGTGACTTGACTCAATTTAGCTTGCAATGAAAATTGTTGATGTTTTAATCATTATCATTTTACGACTTTTCAATGTTGTAACCATGATAAAGTGAAAATAGATTATGAATAAGAAACCCTTGTTGAGTTTCACTGACTTTATTGAGAATTAAATTTGAGATGAGTAATTGGTAAATAATTTTTTTATCTCTCATGCCTGACCAATACCACCATTAACACTACCAATACCATTGTTAACATCACAAACTTGGGTATTAGCACTCCAAATATATTTGAAAAAAAATACTACGCAAAATTCCACAACAGTGAGACCTTATTCATGTCTAAGAAAAATCTCTACACTGATGTTCAAACCCATGACATTGGCATCAACTATGCATATTAAATTTGTGTTTTTCATGCTCAAAATGAATCAGCTAGATGTCCATATAGGAAGTGAGGGAGATATCAATAACAACTATTGGGATTCAAATCCTTCAACCTACTCTATCTTAGATGTAGAGGAATCTCAAGAGTCATCATTCTACACTTTGTAGAATTAAGGTGGTTAGTAAGTCACACGCCTTTATATACATATATAAGAATCTTTAATGGAAGTGGACTTAATTTATATCAAATTAAACAAATTCCAATAAATATCACTCGCTTCGGTTTAAGTAAATTATTTTCCTTCTAACAACTCAATGATCATCATGGTGCCTTTCTAAGAAGCACACAATAAAATCGCAGTGTTACTCTTGAATAGCTCATGAATCCATTGTTATTGGAGAAGTAGAAGGCTTCATATCCAAATTGTGCTTGAATCTAATATTGATTCTGACAAAAAAATTTGATATGACATTTGGTAGGGTTTTCTCTTAGGTTTTTTGTAAAAACCCTCATTGAAAGATGCCATGGAACACTCATCCAGGCTGCAATTCCCTCCTACAAGAACACCATTTTCAGAGATAGGAAAGTTCATGGTTTTGTTTCTACAACACCTTATCGCCTATCACTAGACGTCAATGAACATATTGTCGATACATATCTAGGAGGGAAAGACAAGGTCTTGATGGGAGTCTACTAGCAAAATTGAAACTAGGGTAGATGGTTTCCCAAGGTGGAAAAATACCCCAAATTTCAAATTTAATCAAGAATATTCAGAAAACTACCTCCAAAACATGAAATAACACACCTCGATTTGTAATTTCATAAGAATGTGGCCAACTAAAAGGGATTTAATCACTTGGATTCAAAACAAAAGGCAAGCAAAGTGCAATATAGACTTGGAGTTGGGGGCTAAGAATTTTTTAACAATCATTTTCCGAAACTTGCAGGATAAAACTAGAATTTTACAGAACGAGCCTTATTTCTTCAAAAATAAAATCCTATACATGTGCTCTTGGAAGGAGAGATATATCCCATAAAATAGGGACTCCTTGTTGGCCCTTGCTTTTGTATCAACTTTCTCACTTCCCATGGAATATGGAATTAAGAATTATTGGAAGGAACTGAGAACATAACAAGTATCTTTGTCAAAGTCTTGGAGGAAACTAAAAGATGCATATACACTTTGTATTTGTGCATCCGTGTGTGTATGAAAATTTTGGGACCCTTGTTGGTCTCCATAGACATTTATTACCATGATGAGCTACACAAGAAATCTCCATACTATGTGTATGTTCCATTCCACTATTACAAATGCCATGAATATGGCCACTTATTTTGAGATTTCCCTATTAGTGAAAAGGAAATTCCCCAGGAAAAACATTGGAAAAATGATGTAGAGGGATTTGAGAGACTAGCACCTTGCAGAAGAAATGTGCACCAGTAGGAGGCGCCTCTTCCTAAGGAAAACCAATCATCAAAGAAAAAATAAACTACCTTAGAAGAGGGCATGGAAATATTAGATAAATAAACACAAGAAATGAAATATGTGTGTACAAATACATTTTGAATCTTTATCAAAAGAAAGGCACTAGAATCTAGACAAGAAGAGCCACGAAAAAAAAACCCAGAAAGAAAGAAACAATAAAATGAGATATGTAGGATGATGCAAAAGAAATGGATGTGGAGTAAGTACCCCTGGCAAACATGGTAGAAGAGGTAAAAGGAAAATATTTGCAAACAATCACGAAAAAATAATCCATACATGGATAAATCAACACAAAAATGAACTATGCGGATCGAAATATAGATCAAAGCTCTATCAAAAGAAAGGCACCAGAAAAAAGCCAAGAAGAGACCTGAGCAAACAACTGAGAAGCAAAGAAAAAATTCCAGGAGATACCTAGGATGATGCATAAAAAATGGATGTGGAGGAAATAACCTTGACAAGCATGGTAGAAGAGCTAAAAAGAAAATATTTCCAAGTAGTCCTAAAACAAACAATATAGATGCCACATCAACCCTACTTTAACATGTGTAATTGTAAAGGGATGTCCTCTCAAAGATAAGGCTCATCAAGTTATGGCATCCAAATTCAAAGCTTCAAATAAACCTTAAAGCACCAAAGGGAAGGAAAAATTAAGGGAAAAAAATGAAAAAATAAAAACTCATACAATAAGTGAGTGAGATGTTATCCAATTCAAGTAAGGTGAATTTCATCATGGATGTATTCCACTCCATTCCCCATAATTATCAATGAAAATAATCACATGGAACATTAGATGACTTAACTGTAAAGGTAAGTTGAGGCCCCCAAAATATGAAAATTGTAAGGAAATCCCTACAGTACTCATATTACAAGAAAAAAATAAAATCTCCAACCAGCGTCTAAGTGAAATCGTAGATAAATGTTGGAAAGGTAGTGCTTTGGTGGCATTGGATGCAGAAGGAAAAGTAGAAAGGCTAGCTCTTGTATGCAATCCCGTGGAAAGTACCATCACCAATCTGAGTATAGCTCTATTGAATGCTAAACAAAATTTTATTCAAGATCTTCACTTCCTCTCTTTAAAATACCTATGGATAATAGGGGGGAAATTCAACATCATTATTGTAAGAAAAAACAGAGGCTTACAATAACTAGACTCTAATGCCTAACTCTTCCTTTACCTTGTGCAAGACCTGCATGTCACAGCTACGGATATTATACATGGGATATTTAATAGGAATAATAGAAAAGGTGGTCACCCTCAAATCGCTTCCAGACTTGATAGATTTTTGGTCCCGAAAACCCCTTTGGACAATGACATCTTTGTGGATGCCTTAATCCTTGCATGTTAGGGATCGGATCATTGGCCAGTAAGCCTGGGAGAAGACATCAAAGCAAGCCCCAAAAGAAAACCCTTTCACTTTGAAGGATTTTTTTTATGGACCCTTCCTTCTTGGAAAAATACCAACAATGGTGGTAGGAAGCCACTCCTTCACTGGGCTCAATTATGCACCACTTTGAGTAGAACCTCGAGTTATTAAAAGCTCACATAAAAAATGGAATAGAGAAGATTTTTGGAACATCCACAAAATGAAATAGGAGTTCAACGATCACATGGAATAAGTTCAACAATGCATTATTCTTTATGGTCAATATGACAAATTAGTTGACAAAGAAAGTGAGCTTCTCACTCAATTATAAGAAGGTTGCATTAGGAATAAATTCTCTAGTGCCAAAAATATCACATAAGATGGCTTAAGGAGGGGGGAAATCCAGATTTTTCCACAAACCCATTATCAAATGCTGCCATCACAACAAAATATTCTCACTTCAAAACACTACAATATAGAAGCTTACATACAAGAAATAATTGGAAGGAGAATTAGTTGTTTGAATTATCTTTAAAATCAATTAAATTTAAAATCACTTTTATTCTACAAATACTATTTGGTTAATTGGCCAAGTTTACAAGTCATATTTACTATGACACAATGAAGGACCAACAAGTATGGCCACCTTATACTATGTAACAAATGGTTCAATTGATGGGGAGTTGGGAAAGTGTATGTAAAGAATACTTGCATTTTTTTAAATAATCAATTCAATTATCTCACAAATACCTCTACCTAAATGAATATCCTTGATATTTACCTTTATCTTTCATAGGAAAATATATCATCCACAAGAATATATTTTCCTAGGTTGTTTTCAATTGTTCACAAATCTTGAATAGTCGATGGTCATTTGGTGAGTCCAAGAATTATTATTCATACTGGGGTGTCTAACATGGTCTCATCCCTAGCATAAAAAATGAGTGGTGGTGTTTTATAGATAAATAAGACCTTCCTTAAACCAAACTTCATTTAATATAGAAATTGCATCTTCTTCCTTCCAAAAGACAAAACAAGTGTATACCTCTTGCTAATATGTGAGTTGTTAGTATATAGCCTAAAATTGAACTCCAAATCTACTTTATCTATCTCATAAAGTATTCCATTGCTACCCTCTTGCCAATAAAATTACATGCCAAAGTGCATCTTGAAAGGTCAAGGACTTGATTGACTGCAATATATTCCCCCACAACTAAGAACACATCCTTTGTTTACTTCTATTGACCTTACATCATTTCTATTTCCAATGAACCAAAAATATCTCTTAGAGGCCAAGCAAACCACATGTTCCTTATGCACTCCTTCAATGTCACCTTTTGTCACTATGTATAGAGGGTTCAAGCACACAAAAGGGTATTTTTTTTTTCTAAACATTAAATCTCAAATTGGCAGAATTAGTTGGAGACAATACACCCATAACCATGTCCTACTTAGGAGGGCCCTTATAATTTTCCAAAACATGAGAGTATTAAGAATTTGTACCACCAATCTTATCACTACTCATGAGATTTGACCAACTAGAAAACCCTTATCTTCACATTATATGTGCTTAATCATCTAAAAGATCATGTTTTTACATTATCCATGAACCGTTTTTCATAGATATTTTATTACTTATTCAAAAACAAATTAAAAAACTTTTGCAATCTTTTAACAACATATTGTTATCATTCACTCCGGTGTTTCATTTCCCCCGCTTCAGGGTTATGTTAGTTTCATTTGCTAAATCGCTTAAAGGAAACTCGTGTGGTGATTATGAAATTGTTATTGTATGATACCTCATACGGTGTATGTATTATTAGTTTTTTCATTTTGGGTTTTTGATGGCATGGATTATATATATATATATATATATATATATATATATATATATATAAAATAAGTGAAGGTTTGGAAAATTCATGTAATAGTTTTATTAAAAAATTATTTTGTTTTATCAAATTTTTAGGATTGAGGTTTTATTTTTATTTTTCTTTAGTCACGTGTCTATATCATGTTATGTTTGTGTCTATATCATGTTATGTTTGTGACAATTAAATTAGGCTTCCAAAATAGAATTTATGATATAAGAAGTATACTATATTTTAAAATAACATTAATTTGTTAACATATTTGGTAATTATACATTTTTCTATATCTCATTTTTGGTCAGGGTTTGTTTTTTTTTTTTTCCACTTGCACCACCATGTAAACACCAAAAAAGTTTTGTGGTTGCTCTTTGACATTTGTTCATGTATTTTTATTACTAAAAACTTCATCCAAGAGTAGAGAATGTATATCATTTTTTGAGCTTGAGGTAGATACCCTCTGCATCCTCTTCATCTTGAAAGACTTTATCTTTCTGAAACCTCAAGTGCTACTTGCATGCCTAAGAGATCATGTTAATATTAACACTAGTACACATAAATCATCTATCTAATTTTATGTAAGAAACAACTATAATGCATATATATTAGGTATTTGGATTTATAGAAGAAGTAATTTTAATGTATGAGTAAAAAATACCCTTTCCTAGATAGGGACTCCCTTCCTCAATTTTTTCCCTTTTGTTGTTCATTTTCTCTTTCATTGTTTGCATCTTTAGCCTAGGGTCGCCACTCATTGAACACATTACATAGAATTTTCATTAATGGGATATTAAAGAACATCTCTAGTTTCACTAGATATTGATAAATGCTTTCCAAAATCCTTTTGTTGAATCCCCCTCCCAATACAGTTTTTCAATAAATAAAACTATTATTTTTACTATATATCTCTTATTTTTATCAAACACTCCTTATTATAACCCCTCGATACTTATAATTCCCAAGGTATCTTATAGCAACACCCTAATACCTACAATATATTGATTCTATTTTTCACTATTTAAAAACCCCCTTTATATATAAACATGACAAAATATTGATCAGTAATGTAAAGCCCCCATGATCTTTACTTTCCTACATATTTATTTTTCCTTAACAAGAATCAATCTTATTTTATCATTTTTAGAAGAGTTTGATTTTTTTCTCATGTACAAATAAAACTACATACAATATAATATAATGATGTTTACTTGTCTATATCCTTACTTTTATTTACAAGAATAAGCCTTATTCTAAAATTATTTGAAAATATTTCTTTCTTTTCATGTACAAAGGAAGCTATATAAACAATAGTATAGAAAAATATACATGTACATAAGTTTTCTAATAATATGGAACCTAAAATCCATGAAATCATTTCATAATAACATTATTAATAAGTATGTTAGGTTATCACTGATCACGATGTTAAAATATGTTCCAAAGGAGGAGGTGGCGGGGGTGGGGGGTGAGAGGGGGCCTGGGGAGCTTTTCGCCCTGCCACCGGCCCACCTCCCATCACATTTAAGAGGGGGAGATGGCATGGTCACCCCACCCCGTACATCCACACATGTTAATGCCATATATTCCCTTTAAATTAATATGACAACCTGTATTTCGTCTATGAGCTCTCAACCTATTAGTCGTTACTCCACATTCTTCTATAGCCTTTTTGACATTCCTATGGCATAGGTGGGATATTCCCCCACGATGTTTCTTTTTTTTAAACCTTGTATGCTTATTGTGGCCTCATTTCTTCTGAAATACCTATGGCATGCTTCCGCTACATGAGGGATATCTCTCCCATGGTGTTGGTGGTGTGAAAATTCAAGTGCTCGATGGTCATAGTTCCTAGGAATTTGACCTTCAATACATGCACTTGGTGTTTCTCCTTCATGCATGGAGCTAGGCGATAATGGCTAAATAGGTGACTTTTGGGACATCGACAATGGTGACAATAAGGGATAGAGCTAGAGTGGGAAGTAACTGGTAAGGATTCAAGCTTTGTTTGGAGCATTTCCAAGTCTAATGGGCATATAATTGTGGGGAAATTTGTTCTATGTCCAATATCTGTAGCTTTTTCAGTTTGTTTTTTTTGCATGGTGGAATATGGTTCATGTTTAGATATTTCCTCGATGGTGTGTACTACCATTGGTGTGCTTGGGATTCTATGGATATTAGAACCCAAATATAGCTCTTCTTTAGTTACTCATCCTCTGTCACAACTTTGCTAAATTAAATTGTAGACCTTTCTAATAGTTGTGTGCTAATTTTATATTAATACTATCTGGGTCCCCACCTAATTGTTTCATTAGCCTTCCCTTCTACTCGGGGACATATTTAATATGGCCTCTCTTATCTTTGAGTATCATTCCTCACTAGCATATGCATTTTCACCTAGGGTCTAGTGGCAAAGGCCCTTAGGCTCAATCTCAAGCTCAATCCTATGATCTAAAATTGTTGTGGCCATATTCCATTACTCCACCCCTCTTAAAATCTAAGAGGAAATTCACCAACTTGAAGCCTTGACTACAAATGATCACCAAGAATACTCTGATTCTCAGATCCAAGATGAAGTAGATAATTGGGTTCTTGGATCTGGGCATACTATGGAATGATGCGGTCAATATTTTAACTACATTACCCTCCATTGGAAAATTAAGGCGTTCTTGAGCAGGTTCCTAATGGAAAAAAATGAGGAACACAATGATATTATCTCATGTTTGAATGAAATTAAATGAGTCCAACATCGTCAACCTTCTTGTCTTATTAGCCAAGATGCTTGTTTGGCCCACATAGAGGATAATCTATAGTGTGGTCTTAATCCTCCATCTCTAGTAGGCATAAGCTCCTAGAATCCAACCCTAGTCACTTCATCATAATACTTGATGTTTCATCTAGACTCTTGCCATATGTTCTTTACTTTCAATAGATTAGTTCCCTTTAGCGATTATGTAGCTAGCAAAAAACGACACTTGTATTTTGATATTTCTAGGCCTTTATCAGTTGTTGGCAATTATAGTTTCCCTTGTGGCACATTGTGTCATGAATCTGTTTAAACAATGATATCTGGCTTTCTATGATGAAATTTTGAGGCAATAGAAATCTGAGTTAACAAAAAAAAATGTTAAATTGACTATTTTATTTATTCTCGCACTAATAATATTCCTTTATTTACCATGATAATTTTTGTTTGGTTAACTAAGGAGAGGGTATTTACTCATCATTCTATTAGGTTTCTTATTAGAATATGCTAGGTTTCTTGTTATATTGTGTAGGAACCCCAAAATCATTAATTTATCAACATACCTTAATAAAATAGATCACAGTTTGAAGAGCGTTTCTTAGTATGCTAGGTACTTAGTTTTCATTTCCCTAGTAGTGAGGTGTTCCCCAATTAATTAGTTCACCAACCTTAATATATTACAATATTAATATCTTCTCTTTGGGGATTGAAAATATTATAGATGTGCTTTTAATTGTAAGATGTGGATTTCCTTTATCATCGAGTGTTATAACACTCTACGAGTAAGTCCTCCCTAAGTATAGAGCCTCCACATACATAGGGAATTCCTTGTTCCCTTTTGTAGAAAAACCAATAAACAAGAACATGGTCAAAATTAGTCGCCATTGTGATATTCCTCGTTTAGCATGAATGGAAATATGTTGATGTAATTTAGGTGAACCACGTACTCTATATAAGAAGGCACCACTTGTGAAATTATAGAGTTTTTTGAACATTTTTTAGTGGTTAATTGGAGACCACTCTATTTTTTTGGCCCTTTCTAACAAGCCTCTGCTTGAAAAATATTTGTGTTAGTTTCATTTCCACCTAGCCCCTCGGACCCACTCTCACCTCCAACCTGCCTATGTTTTTCCAAGCCAATAGGCCACTTTGAAATCGAAATCTCTAGGTTCAAAATCAAATAGAATTGGAAATTCCAACCATCATTAAGTAAAAAAGTATCATTAAGCCAACATTTATCATTAAGACCATTTTTGGAGAATTACGAATTTTACTAAATATTTCTATTGCAAGGGTTTGTCATGAAGAAATTAGCTTTGTTCTTCATGAAATTTTCACTCAGAACGATGAAAGTAATTGGAGAATATCTATCTACTATGTGTTATTTATAAGGAAGAAAACATGCAGTGTAGAATTCTCTTCTCATTGCACCGATAAGTACATTCTACAATCCAATATGAGGGTGATGTGTGGTTCTGTCCATGCTGAATGTGGAGTTGACACATGTCCCTCTTAAAATAAAAATAAAATATTCTCTAAGTAGAAAAGAAATTTTGGCTATAATAATAATAAAAAAACGAATATGCATGTTTAGTTAGTTTTAATTAAAGAATTATAAAACATTAATAATCCTAACCTCACTACAGTCATTCAATTTGTTCTTGATATTACAACCCAATGTGGTAAAAACATTTCACTCGTCCTCATTCATAAATAGAATATTTAGATGTCCACATGACGTAATATAATATCATATCAAATTTAAAAAGTAATAAAGTAAATAGAAGTTAAAAAAATTTAATATGTTTCAAACTAATACTTTTAAAAATTATTTCAATACAAGATTTAACTAAACTATTTTAATATCTATGTTAACTAATTTGTGTTGATATCAACTTCATATATATTTAAAGAAATCTGTTGGGAAAAATACTTGGGGGGTTGTGAATGAGTATTTTAAAAGTCACTTTAACCTTTTAATTTCTTATTCATATTTGTGTAGGTTACTTTCAATAAGTAAACCCTTGTATGTATGTGACTACGATGAATGAAAACTACTTATATTGAGCTAAACAACTTTTCATATAATTCATCATTTGTTAATCTTTAAATAGTGCATCATTACTTCATTATTCATATATTAAGCAGAATCTATGAGCAGTAAAGAACAGGTAGATCATCAACACACAAGAAACACATCAACACACATGAACACCAGGATTCTAGGTGGAATCCAAAAGTGGGAGAAAACCATTGTTGTCATCGTCTCTGTCTTCTTCTTTTATTATAAAGAAAATTTTCTTACAATATTGTACTAGCGCGGACTCATAACAGTACAAAACCACCCACCTGTAGAAGGCTACAACCTTCTCTCATTCTCCAGTACCCATTAGAAGGGATCTCCAACCCCCTAATCTTGTTTACTGACACCCACTGTAAGGGAGCTCTAATCCCCTGAACAAATTTACTAGCTACCATTGGAAGGAAGCTTCGAATCCCTCGCTAAAGGCTCCAACCCTTAGTATCTATGTGGACCACATGTCATAATATTTCATAATGGATCCACCTATCTCAAACCATCAAAACCTGTAGGCCACTTTTCATCATATTTTTAGACTAGACCGACTACCACCATTTAATTTCAATACAAAATAAAAATATTGAAACCAATCACTGAATCAAATCACTTAATCACCTAACCAATTGAGTCAAAAAATCAATCATTGAATATTAATCAACCAATTCATATAGATAAAACTAAGACATGATAGATCATATCAATGCGCGGTCACTTATCAATATACCAAGCCAAACAATGTTACCCATCACTGTAACCAATTGTTTCCATTGCAAACCGTGATCCAACATATGTCAGAATATTTACGCTATTGTTTTGTATCATAGCCGCATATGTACTTGTGTTTATCCTTAAGAGGACCTGCGTACATATCTCAAAATATTGAACAAATGAGTATAAACACTATCACATTGAATCAATTACTGAATCACATATTGAACCCATCATAGATCACTAAACCAAATATAGATTTCCACATGGTAACATCATCCCTAAGAAACACATCATTCTATAAATAATTCAAACCAACCAGTACTATCAAACAAAAATTATCATGAGAGAGACATCATCGACAAATAGCAGAAAATAGAACAAAAATGATCAAACATCATTAACAATTCATACTGTAAAACCCTAATAGATGTGCGCGACTCGTATAAATCATATCCATGTATGTATGTGATTTTCATACTTGACACATGCGTATAGATTCTGAACTTTTTACAGAATATATACGTGACTACCCAGAAGCATATCTGTGTATGTACATGAATTCTCAAAGACAAACCCGCTTATAGATCTATAATCACTATATCATTCCTTCCCTGAAACCATAACACACTCTGCATACATAATTGTCACACATTCTTGTCATAGTAACATTACCACCACACATCTATCAGTATTAGTCATAATCATAAAAGGTAAAGCAATAATATTCATAAGTATTTACTATACTTTCAAATATATTAGATATGAACCTTATCCATTCTCCTTGGTGCACACTTGTTTCAGATCAAATCATTCATCAATAACCCATAACTTGCACACCAAACAATTTGATCCCTATCTCATTATATAGCTTTAGTGCTTAGCCAATATCTTAGGACAATCCATTAGTAATGACGATGATATTCTTTGACGGGATCAAATATCTATTTTTGTGTTCATAACTATGGTCCAATACCATGGTAAATACCCCATGGTATTCAAAATACCATGGTGCGGAAACAATACACGACTTCTCTTCACCATACTTGTGTATGTATGCATCCTTTCTTCATAGGGCCCGTATATACTTTCCTAAACTTCACCTTTATCATTCCTTTGTATCTGAACTAATATTCCTTTGTCTATCTCATAGGTAGCATCTTCATAACCATCATGTTGACATTTTTATCAAGTAGGATTCCATCAAGGACAACACATTAGCCAAAATGCTAAGAATCTCCCCCTTTGGACTTGATGGAAACCACTTTGGTGTTTGGTCACCACAACCTATAAATACCTGCAAACACATTTATAAACACATCAATCTAACCACCAAGCTTCTCTCCCAAAGAAAAACAATTTCTCTCTAGGAATTCTTCTCAAAAAAGCAAGATTATCTCCCCCTTTGACATCAAGAGAAAACGGCCAAACAATGTTGAATGAAGACTTCCTTCTCCCTTTGTAGAGATGAGCAATGTAGATCTGATCTGTTGAATATGAAAGATGTATACTAACCATGCTCCCCTGAGAATATGTTGAATCTTCTGGAAGATATATAAGGAAGTATATGACTTATGAATAAATCTAATATGAAATTTTCTATCACCAAGGACTCATGCTTACATAAATTACCCAACATATTGGGGTTACATATTTGACTCAACATTACATCAAGTGCCCAAAATAATGGTATTACATACATAATTGAATTGGCCCCAATAGTGCAAACATGACTGAAAATTACAATTATTACATCATGGGTCTTTACATGAACTTTACATCAAGAGACTGATACAACATTTATAACTAAAACCAAAGGCCTGAATAGTAAGGTAGCGAGACCTTGACAGTCACCAACAACAATCATACACCATATAGGATCCTGCAACGTGAACATCATCATCATGAAGTAAGATGGTAAAATGTAGCATCAATATTCATCAACATCAACATGTGAACAACTATGTAATGCTTTCAAGCATATTTAGTTGTAGAAACCATATATCATAACTATATTCTTGACTTCATGTAACATGCCTTTCCTTATATATGAAGAGTTTTAATTCGTAGGAAGCAATACCATTCTCTTATACCATAATCTTCATGCAAGAAGAATTATCACACCATAGACAACTTCACCAGTATGCAAGTCAAGTAATCAACCATAAGATCCCTATCTATAATTTATTGATATCCCATGACATAGAGATAGAAATATGTATCAACTCATCACCATCAACCAATCATCACATGATATTGTACAATCAAGCTCTGTTAGTAACCCATCTCCTTGATTTCATATTATCAAGATCAACATGCTCTTTCCACACAAAAGAAGATACACAATCCTAGAACAAAATATCATATGTACCATTAACATATTAGATGTGCAAACAAAGAGAATATTTTTTCATCACAAATTTGATAAGAAACACCATTGACCAATGCTATATGCATATCTTAAAGCAACATATAAGCATCATACATAGCTTCACCATAAGTAACCCATGTATCAAATATGAGATAATGACAACAACATAGCATGACCAACTCACTAAGTGTTACTTTAAGCAACATATAGTCATCATTCAAAACTTCAGCAACATATGTGCCTTCAGTAACATCACCAATGATATATACTTATCATAAACATAATTATGCAACAAGGAATTCCCTAGACATCATAATGCCAAAAATGAACTATTAGAAGCATAACAAATTATCCCCCTGAACCTATGTCAACTATTCACTTGCCAGGTCTGATCATATCCAAGTTCATCAATTATTAAAGTCATCAATGCAACAATGTCATATTGCAACAACTCATAGACCATCATAGGCCAACATCAATTCAAATTATAATTTGAGACTATAAATAATAAACATCAGAACTAGAAAGTCAAATAATAACTGATTGAAGAATATTAGAACCTTTCCCCAATTCTATCCCATTATTTCTTCATCTATGACAAACATACACAGTTGTCTAGATCAGAACTCGCGTATATATGTGACTTTCCTTCACGTGATTTACGTATAGAATGGAAAATTTTGATTTTTTATAGTCACGACTCCCCCTAAACCTATACTGTCTATTCCTATTCACTATTAATTCATAAAATGTAATGTCAGTAATACCAAAAAATCATCAAAAATAACATCAAACCAAAATAAAGAACCCTCACCAAGATACTCATGTATAGCTCCCCTTGAGATCATTCCTCACTAATCCCCTGGACTTGATAATCATCACCTACTCTCCATGAGATTATATACCTCGCATTGACTTATGCAATGAATAATAGAAGTGTGCTTTAAGAGAAATGGTATGTAGTAGGGGAAATATTTCCTACGTCTCTGATTGATGCTCCTTCTACCTCCAAATCTGCTTGCACTTTCTAAACATGTGCTGAAACTTATCCCACCTTTTGCTTCTATTCTAAATGTTTGACCTACGACCATTGACCTTATGTCTAACATTGCTACAAGTATAAAATATTTTATGACAATAATAAGGAGTAAAGGAATCATAATATTTCTATTTCATATTCCTCATATTGCAATCAGTAGATTTGTTACCAAACATGTTGCAAGAAAAAAAAATATCCCTTAAATAAACCTGAGTACCTGAGAGCTGATTATATTCCTATAATTTTTCTTCTACAATTAATTGCAAAGTGTCCAAAGTTATAGCAGATAAAACATTCAACATTATCGTGTAGAGAAGAGATCTATTTTTACTATAGTTAGGAGCAAATGATTTCCTTTGAATATTTTATTTCTTTGGTTGTTGAATTGGTTGAGTTCTTAATTCTTTATCAAGTTTTTCATATTTTTTTTAATAACCTTATGGTTTCTTGCACAATATTGTGAGCTAGATTCTCCCTTTTCATGAAAAACAAGACCATATTTAATGGAGGGATACCTTTACTTGCTAATAATATTGTCCAATATCTTTGATCTATCTTGAAATCTCAATTGCTTATCCTTTTATTCTAACTTACCTTCTATAATACTTACCTCAACCTCTTTTTCACCTCTAGTATTTTCCAATTGACTTATAAACTCAATGATCTCCTTCTTAAGCCCATTTTATTATTCTTCAAATACTTGAAGAGTCTCCTCATATCATTTGTTTGACTTTTCAAGATGAAATTTGAGAGAGATGATTTCTGCTTCAAGTACTTCAAAATAAATGGTTCTTTGTTTAAGATCTTTGGTTTTTGTATCCTCTTCATTTATCTTATTTCCAAGTTTATTCATTAATGACGCTACTTCATCTTCGATTCTTTGACATTGATCTTCCTTTTCCTTATATTGCTTCCCCATTCTTTCTTTAACATTTCTTCCTTCTTCAAATTTCTCCTTTAATTCAATAATCTCTTCCTTCAACCCATTCTCTTGTACTTAAAATACTTGAAGTAGATCTTCATTTCAATTATTTAACTTTTTAAGATATGATTTTAGAGAGATAATCTCAATTTCAAGTCCTTCACAATATAGATTATATTCTGCTACAGTATTTACCTATGCTTGCAACTTGGTCTTAAGACCATTCATCCTTTTAGAAGAAAAAAAATTTCTTCTAAGATTAAGAAGTGAGTTAGTAACTCAATATAACATAACCGAGGTTGTTTTATTATCATACTCATATTTTGACATATTATTAGTTCCTTTAGAGACAAAGTTACCTGATGAGCACTCTTCCTTTGTTTCTCCTTCATGGATTTCCTGCAAATTATCCCTTTCACTTCTACCCATGAGAGCGATTTCAGTTGATTCATTGTCATCTTCACTATCATTAATATTACATGAACAGGGAAATGGATGACAAGTAGAAAAAAAATTTGTACCTAATAATGCTTTATTACTTTGTTATTCATTCTTGTTCAACAAAAAGAGGGGTGTTCATGTAGATGAACATTTGATGACATCAATAATCATCACATCATCTGACGTATCACTTTCACAACTTTCTTAGACTGAATTCTTCCTTTGATTTTCCTTCTTCTTCTTTTTCTTATTTCCCAGTGTCCCTAATCCACTCTCAAGCGGTTAAGCTTCTGCTAGAGTGACATGCTCTGATACCAATTATTGGGAAAAATATTGGGAGGGAGGAGGCGGAGGGGGGGGGGGGGTGTGAATCAATATTTTAAAAATCACTTTAACATTTCAATTTCTTATTCATATTTCTATACGTTATTGTCATTAATTAAACCTGCATATGTACATGAATGTGACGAATGAAAATTGTGTATATCCATTTAACTAACTTTTCATATAATTCATCATCTGTTAATATTTAACTAGTGCATAATTACTTCATTATTCATGTATTAAGTAGAAAATATGAGAAATAAAGGACAGATAGATCATCAACATACATGGACACTAGGATTTTAGGTGGAAACCAGATATGGGAAAAAGCCATGGCTTCCTTCGTCTCTGTCTTCTTATTTTATTATAAAGAAAAACTTCTTACAATATTGTATTGGAGCAGACTCATACCAATACGCAGGGACCAAAATACAGAAGGCTGCAACCTTCTCTCGCTCTCCAGCACCCACTGGAAGGGAGCTCCAACCCCCTGATCTTGTTTACTAGCACCCACTTGAAGGGAGCTACAACCCCCTTAAAATATTTACTAGCTACCACTAGAAGGAAGCTTCGACTCCCTCACGAAATTCTCCAACTGTCAACACCTATATGGACCATGTTTGATAACATTTCATACTGGATCCACCTGTCTCAAACCATCAAAGCCTGTAGGCCACATTTCATCATATTTTCAGACTAGACCCACTACCATAATTTAAGATCAATAAAAAATAACAATATTGAAACCAAACATTGAATTAAATCACTTAATCACTAAACCAATTGATTCGACAAATCAATCATCGAATCTTAATCAACCATTGCAACTAGATCAAACTAAAAAAGGAAATATCATACCAATGCACATTCACTTATCAATATACGAAGACAAACACTATTACCCATCACTCAAACCAACTTCTTCCACTGCAAACCCTGATCGAACATATGTCAGAATGTATATGCTAATGTTCTGAATCATACCCACATATGTACGTGTTTCTCCTTAAGAGGACCTACGTAAACATCTCAAAATATTGAACAACTGACTCTAAATAACTATCACATTGAATCAATAACTAAATCACATACTAAACCCATCATTGATCATTGAACCAAATATAGATCATCACACAGTGTTGATATTCAACAATATGATGAGCTTAGTGAAAAGTAAGCACCTTCACTAAGTGGGGATCGCAGGCTATTTTTAGGTGTATGTCTATTTTTAGACATGGTGAGCATATTTTATAAGTTGCAGGATGGTATTTGTAGATGGTTGGTCAAATGTGAAAAATATATGAAATTCTATTTTTAGAATATTGTGCGAAGTCTATTTATAGATCGTCAATCTAAAAATAGATGCATGTCAGATATTATTAGCCCTTAATAATAATCCGACAATGAATATCAACTTATTCTCTTGGAGAACTTTATTTCAGTGGAAAGATTTGGAAAATCAGTGGGCTAAAGGAATTACGCAATTCCTAGGGTGGTTGGTGACTCATGCATGGAGGACTCAGTTAGAACTGAAGTGGAAAAGTTGTGACAGAGTTGGAATAGTAGCTATGGGAGTTGTTATTTAGTTTAACTCAGTTAAGTGAGTTAAACTCAATTGAGCTAGTTGTATCTAGTTTAACTGAAATATACACCAGTGAGAGTTTAGTGAATTAATTAGTTAATTAATTCACAACTAATAACTCACTTGAAACTGAACAAATACAACAATTAACTACTTGCATGTCAGTTCCAGTGGAGACCCAGTGGAGAGAGAGGTGAAAGGGTCAGATGGACTATCTATTGTGACTATAGGGATGCATTCAATGCATCTGACACACATTGGATATGCCAATGAGGATTGCACAGTCAAGGCAAGGCCAATTCGAATTCATTCAGGGGTCTTCTTCAGCAGGGATTGCGTAGTGGAGGCAGGCTATCAGGAGGCAAGAAATTAGTGCATAGATATTCAAATTTCTACATGATAGTGTGTAATGATTGTTGATTGTACTAAGAGCTTGATGTACTAATATTTGTATGATATTGTTACATGATTCCATTGATATACATAATATATGATAGTTGGGGTTTTTAGCTTTAAGCTTTCCCGTTAAACAATTGTGTTTATGTGCGATTGATTTTCTTCATGAGTTTTGCAATTGGCGATTTAATTTCCGCAAAGAATTAAGTGGAGGGATTTTGTATTAAACATAAGATCAATTTGTTATATCAGGATAATCCAGTAATACTATCAGTATTAATAAATTTCTACATGGTATCAGAGCAGTATTAATCACTGGAGATTGCAAAAGTGAAGAGGTGTTGAGTTTTTTGTTGGTGGAAAATTTGAATTTGCTGCAGAAATTTCTTGGTGCGACAGTTGAGTATTCATTGAAATGTATTTCAATGGTTTGCGGTTGGAGTATTCCCTTGAGGGTAGCTCGAACTACATAGCCTGGAAGGATAGGATGGAGGCAGTGCTTGAAGATAATGGACTGAAGGAGTTCATCGATAGCGATGTTCCTAAGCCTACTTCTAGCAATGTTACATTACTTGATGCATGGAAAAAGAATGTAGCGAAGACAATAAGAATTCTATTGGAAGGTGTGAAAGACCATATTTTGTTAAGCCTTCATGGGAAAGCCACTCCATTTGCAATGTGGAAGGCTTTGACAGATATTTTCCATACTAGCAATGACCATAGGAAGTTGGCGCTGAAAGATAAGCTTAGAAAAATAAAAATGGATAAGGGCGACAATATTCCAAAATATCTCACGAAGTTTGTCCAATGTAGGGATGAGCTAGGAAGTGTGGAAATTACAGTTGTAGATGATGACTTGGTGAGCTTGGCTCTCCTCGGGCTTCTAAAGAGTTGGGACAACTATGAAGACTCTGTCAATGGACGGGAGAAACTGTCGGAATGGGAGCGACTTTGGTCGGATCTTGTGTAGGAGGAGATAAATCGTACTACCAGGGATGGCTCTTCATAGAAGAATGTTGATAAGAGAATTTCGCTTTGGCTTCCAAAGCAAGGAAAGGGAAGGGGAAGAAATTCCATCCAAAATCCGAGGCTAAAGGCAAGAATCTAGATTTTTCCAAGGTGAAGTGTTTTCACTGTCACGAACATGGGCATCTCGACACTAACTACCCACAGAAAATGAAGAACAAGAAGGTTGTTGGAGCTACAGCTAGAGAGGCCTTAGCCTCACAATTTGAACATGATTTCTCTTTGATCGCATGCTTGGTTTCAATCACAATGGGATCGGTGTGGTATCTTGACAGTGGTGCTTCCTTCCATATGATGGGAGACAAGGATTTGTTTAGTGACTTGGAGGAGAAATATCCCCAAATGCATATAGAGATGGGTGACGATGGTAGATACAGTTCGACCGACATTGGAACCATTACCTTTGAGAGGGAGTCAGGTAAACCATTTTTGTTGAAAGATGTTATGCATGTTCCAAGTCTGAAGAAGAACTTAGTCTTGGTCTCTATGTTGGAGGACAGAGGTTATGACATTTTTTTCAGTGAGGGAAAAGCCTTCCTGCGACATAAAACAACGGGTCAAACTAAGAGGATAGGGATTCAAGTTAAGAATCTCTACAAGATGGAGGTAGATGGTTGTTCTGTAATGATGGGAAAAGTAGAAGAAGTGGTGAGCCAGGATGAGGGCGAATTATGGCAGAGGAGATTGGAAAATCTTCACCATGGCACCTTGAAGGTTTTGCAACAGATTTCTACTAGACTTCCCAAGGGTAATCTTGCGCAGTCATATCAGTGCAAGGGATGTACTATGGGTAAGTTTGTGAAGACCACCTTTCATGAGAAGGAGAACCAAAAACATAGGTATTATGTTATTTTTGTTGATGACTATTCTTGTAGATGCTGGATCTTCTTCATGTAGAAGAAGAGTGAAAATTTTTCAAAGTTCTGTGAGTTTAAAGCATTTGTGGAGAAGGAGTCGGGGAAGCAATTTAAGGCTCTTCGGAGCGATAATGGTGGTGAATATATCTTGAACGAATTCAAAGACTTATGTAGTAAAGAAGGAATTCGAAGAGAACTCATAGCGCCTCATAACCCACAACAGAATGGGGTTGCGAAGAGCAAGAATAGAACAATCGTGGGTGCTGCACGAGCTATGCTGCATGACCAGGGCCTACCGATGCACTTGTGGGCGGAAGCATGCAACATTGCGGTTTATGTACAAAACCGTTTTCCTCAGAGAGTACTTGGCATGAGTACACCTGAAGAAGCTTTTATTGGTAAGAAGCTTGATATTTCTCATTTGAAGATTTTTGGCTCATTTGTTTACATTCATGTGACAAAGGATGCCAAGAAGAAGCTGGAGTCGACTGCAGAATTTGGGATATTTTTGGGGTACACAGAAACACCCCAAAATTATCGTGTGTATTTTCCAAACCGTCAAATGAATGTGGTGCGACGATATATAAAATTCAGTGAGGTGAAAGCCATGAAGTTGTCGCTTGAGAGGGAGCTACACTTGCATGTAGAGGAGGAACTTCTTGTTCCCAAAGATGAGCCTCTAGATGTGGATCGACCATAGGAGGAGATTCATGGAGTGGAAGAGTCCACTCATGTAGATCCAAACATCAGAATAGGCAGAAAGCGTAGCACAAAATCTGAGAGACTGAAGCTTGATGCGACATAGAATGTAGGAGTCCCTACATCACAGTGCAGATAGAAAAAGTCACCTGACCGATTTACTGGATACATGGCTCTTATGAGAAAGTGTATCATGACAGAGCCATCTTCTTTTGAAGAAGCAGCGCAGGAGCCCACATGGGTAGATTCCATGGTGGAGGAGTATGACTCCATTGTCAGAAACAATGATTGGGAGATTGGTCCAAGGTCGGTGGGTAAATTAGTGGTAGGTTCAAGATGGATCTATAAGGTAAAGCAAGCTGTTGATGGGAGCATCGAGAAGTATAAGGCAAGATTTGTTTCCCGGGGCTTCTCACAGATTAAGGGGATTGATTATGAGGAAAACTTTGCACCTGTCACACGCCATTCTTCCATAAGGACCATCCTTGCTCTCTCAGCGTAGATGGGTTAGCACATTCATCAGATGGATGTGAAGACTGCGTTCCTTAATGGGATCATTGAGGAAGAGGTGTACATTGAGCAGCTTGAAGGATTTGAGATCTTCAGTAGTGATTCGCATGTGTGCATACTTAAAAGAGAGTTGTATGGGCTAAATCAACCACCACGTGCTTGGTACACACGGTTCGACAGCTATTTCACCGGACTTGGTTTCACCAAGAGTGAGGCAGATGCAAACCTGTACCAAATTGTGGTGGAGGGTAAGATTTTAATCATTGTTCTTTATGTTGATGATTTAATACTAACGTGTGATGAGCTGTTGATACACTCATGCAAGGGAGATCTTGCAAAGGAGTTTGAGATGAAGGATTTGGGCCTCCTTCATTATTTCCTTGGATTGGAAATATGGTAGCGAGAAGGTGAGCGCACGGCATGTAAAGAAAGTATGTGGAAGATACTTGGTAAGTTTCACATGAGACTACAAGCCATGGTCTCTTCTACCGAGAATTGGAGAAGAGATGCTACATGGCGAGAGGTAGTGGATGCCAATGTTTAACAAACTGAGCGGTGGGTTTGTCTGTGTATTTAGTTAATACAAGACCAAATGCCACTATGGTGAACAGCTTAGTCAGCGATAGTTAAGCACGGCTCTTTTCGAGCGAGGGCAAGCATCGCAAAAGTGTCGAGGCACGTACGAGTGTGGCTTGTGAAAATTGCATCCGAACGAGAGTGGTGTAACCACGGATGATATCCGGTATCATCACTATACATATTGTGGTGGAGAGGGTGCGTGTTGCTTGGTGACCTGAAGGCCGGAGATGAGCTGTTCGACGAGCGCTCGGCGAGGAGAAAATTCGACGAATTTCATGAGCGAGATCGAGTGAAGAGTTTCTGTCTTGTTGAGAAGATGTTGAGATTCAATAAGATAGTCAGCTTAGTGAAAATTAAGCACCTTCACTAAGTGGGGCCCACAGGTTATTTTTAGGTGTATGTCTATTTTTAGACATGGTGGGCATATTCTATAAGTTGCAGGATGTTATTTGTAGATGGTTGGTCAAATGTGAAAAATAGATGAAATTCTATTTTTAGAATATTGGGCGAAGTCTATTTATATATCGTCAATCTAAAAATAGATGCATGTTGAATATTATTAGCCCTTAATAATAATCTGAAAATAAATATCAACTTATTCTCGTGGAGCACTTTATTTCAGTGAACAGGTTTGGAAAATCAGTGGGCTGAAGGAATTACACAATTCCTAGGGTGGTTGGTGACTCATGCATGGAGGACTCATTTAGAATTGAAGTGGAAAAGTTGTGACAGAGTTGGAAGAGTAGTTATGGGAGTTGTTATTTAGTTTAACTCAATTAATTGAGTTAAACTCAGTTGAGCTAGTTGTATCTAGTCTAACTGAAAGATACACTAGTGAGAGTTTAGTGAATTAATTAGTTAATTAATTCACAACTAATAACTCACTTGCAACTGAACAAATACAACATTTAACTAATTGCATGTCAGTTCCAGTGGAGACCCAGTGGAGAGATAGGTGAAAGGGTGAGATGGACTATCTATTGTGACTATAATGATGCATTCAATGCATTTGACACACATTTTATATGCCAATGATTATTGCGTAGTCAAGGCAAGGCCAATTTGAATTCATTCAGGGGTCTTCTTCAGTAGGGATTGTGCAGTGGAGGCAGGCTGTCAGGAGGCAAGAAATTGGTGCATAGATATGCAAATTGCTGCATGACAGTGTGTAATGATTGTTGATTGTACTGAGAGCTTGATGTACTAAGCTTTGTATGAGATTGTTACATGATTCCATTGATATACATAATATATGATAGTTGTGATTTTTAGCTTTAAGCTTTCCCGTTAAACAACTGTGTTTACGTGCAATTGATTTTCTTCATGAGTTTTGCAATTTGCGATTTAATTTCCGTAGAGTATTAAGTGGAAGGATCTTGTATTTAACATAAGATTAATTTGTTAGATCAGGAGAACCTGGTAATACTATCAGTATTAATAAATTTCTACACACAGTAGCATCATCCATAGTCAACATATCATTCTATAAACAATTCAACCCAACCAGTACTGTCAAACACATATTATCATGAGAGAGACATCATCAAAAGACAACAACAAACATAAAAAAACTTATGATACATAATTAAAAGTTCATACTGAAAAACCCTAAAATATGTACATAACTCTTATAAATCATATTTGCGTATGTACGTGCTTTTCATACTTGACACCTTTGTAGAGATTCTAAAATTTTCACATAATTTATATGCGACTACCCAAAAGTAGTTTTGTGTATGTACACGACTTCTCAGACAAAACCGCGTATAGATGTGTAATAATTGTATGATTCCTTCTCTGCAATCACAACACACAATCTGCATACCTCACTATCACACATTCATGTCAAAGTAACATTACCACCACAGATATATCATTTTTATTCATAATCATAAAATTTCAAGCAATCATATTCATAAGTATTTACTCTACTTTTAGATATATCAGATATGAACCTTCTCCATGCTCCTTGGTGCACACTTGTTTCAAATCAAATCATTCATCAATAACACATAACTTGTACACCAAAGACTTTGATCCCTATCTCCTTATATATCTTTAGGCCTTAGCCAATACCTTAGGCCAATCCCTTAGTAATGTCGATGGTATTATTTGACAGTATCAAATATCCGTTGGCGTGGTCATTAATATGGGCCAATACCATGGTAAAGACACTTGGTGTTAAGAAAACCATGGAGCGGAAACAATACATGACTTCTCTTCACCATACCTACATATGTACGTGTCCTTTCTTCACAGTACCCATGTATACTTTCCTAAACTTCACCTTTATCATTCCTCTGTATCTGGACTAATATTCCTTTGTCTATCTCACTTGTAGCATCTTCATAACCATAATGTTGACATATTTATCAAGTAAGTTGCCATAAAGGATAACACATTAGTCATACTGCCAACAAAAGTTTTAAGAGAAAATATTTTGATGTTGTGTATAATAAAATATTCAATGAGGTATCCCTAAAGGATAACCAAATTGGTTGAATCCCTGTTGTTAAAGTCATTTTCTATTTAGAGGTCAAGAGTTCAATTCATGTGAACCACATAAAAAATTTAAAAAAATATGTTGTGTATAATAAAAAAATTCCATGTGGATCACATTTACTTAAAAGTAAATTAATAATAAAAAATAATTTTTATGTGGACAATGTAGTCCATAAATATAAATTTTCAATGTACATGTTATGTAAAATATTTAAAAAAAAAATTATGTATATATTACATGAAACAATTGAAAAAAAAAAGATATTGTTAAAAATTTAGTCTTACTATTTTACATTTTGGTCTTTTTTTAGTTATATTTTTTAGGTCAATTTTCCCCTGAAACCCAATTTTTTTTTTAAACCTCGAGCTTAAGTTATGTACTTTATATAACATTCAAAAATACAATTTAAAAATGAAAATTTACACATTGTATATAGGTAGAGAGAGAGAGAGAGAGAGAGAGAGAGAGAGAGAGAACCACTACATAGTCATTGAGATCTATTAAGGAATGAGTGGGATGCAAACTTTTTTCTCAAAATTTTCTCTCTAAAAATGGTTTTCAAATGAAGATATTTGATTTGTCTCAAGGCATGCTAAATCCGTGCTTAAGATGGATCTCTATTGGTTTAATAAAATTTTGGATAGAACTGACAAGATTGAGTTGAAACTGTGAGCATAAACAAGTCATTGGATGATGAGTAATTGTTTAATCTATTTGTGATATATGATGATGGCAAGTAGAGTGGTCTTGTTCACTAATAACTCAAGTGTGGACAACTAGATTAGTGTTTAAGACTATATCTTTGTTTTTGGCTACTTCTAATTTGTCACATTTAAATATGCACAAGCACACTAACACAGACCAATATTAGAATCTCAGCAAAAAAATATTAGCAAAATTTAAGGTTATTATAGATTTAATAAGCCAACCTAGATTCATCTTAACTCTCAATCTATCAAGTCTCGAGAGGGGTCAAATATATCGAGGTGTCAACCTTTCCTCAATTTTTGCACTCAAAAAAGAGGTTTTCACTTCAAGAGATTTGATCCCTCTTGACACTTGGTATATATAGAGTTAAGATGGATCTAGGTGGCTTTAAAATACCTTTACATTGCCTCAGTTGCAAAAAATAGTTAAACAAACATATGATTTTATAATTATATCTAAATCAATTCACATTTCTAGGAATATTCATCCATGTGTGTAATACCCCCACTAAATTGTGAACATTCTATTCAATTTTACTAAAGTTACTTAGCAGACTATGGGGCCCATGCTAAAGGCCTGGTATGAATAAGTGAAGAACATAAATGTTTATTTTCTAATTTTTCATTAATAAAATATTGTATCTAGTGAGCCATGAAAATTATGGTGGGAAAAGATGTTGAAAAAAAGTTTCACATTCCAAATAGTTAAAAGATAGTTATGGAAGAGATGCTTTCCTACCTAGATTCCTCTCCCTAAAAATAAATTATCTTAATTAGGGAAATAGAGCCAAAAGTGTGAGAAGAGAAAAAGCCTCAGATATAATGAATTGGAAAAAACCCTTTGTAGTGTAAATGAAAGAAATAGTTGTAACAATTTTCTTTTACAAATAACACATGGAGAGTTCGATAAACATTTTTACTAAGAGTCATATCTATTGTAAACAACATTTTGACAAGTAATACATTTGTCGTAAATACAACATAGCCAAATATCCACAATTAAATGAAATACAAGTTTATACGTGGAGAAAACAAAAGATGTCTATATATATATATATATATATATATATTCTCTAAACTCTACATCGGATAGTGTACAAATGGCTAATGGGCGTATATATATTCCTCTAAACTCTACATCGAGTTGCACAAATGGCTAATGGGCGTAAAGAAGAATAACCAAATCCTATTATATAAGAAAATAGAAGAAACCCAATTTATAATAAGAGCATATCCGAGACATGCCTTCGTAAACATTTAATAGTTAAGTGAAAATACATTGGACAATCAAGATTAGCTCGAGTGCAAAAACATAACCCTTACGGGTGAGTCAAGGCCGAGTGGCCATAAACCAAATTTGTTAACATAACTTATAGAAAGAATCTAAACTAGAGCAACACCATAATATTCAATCTTAAGGTCCTGTTCCATTCAGTTTTGGCTCCATAGTACTTGGAGAGGCATATAAAATATAGCCGTTTTTTATTAAAACCTTGAAGAATCATACGGAATAAAATTAAAAACGGTCATTCGAAGCCTAACCCTCGCTCGTAAGATTGGAAAAACCTAACCTACATTTTTCGAAAATAAGAATCCTATTAAAAGAGCTCATGCCAAAAAAATAACTCTACAATAGAGAGGGTTCAGGGTTTATATGTTCTCACCCATAAGTACTATCTTGGAAGGTGGTTGTAACCCTTGCGACCCCACATTAAACAAGTAAATTTAAAAATAGCTGAAGAAATTTGAACATGGAACCAAAAAAGAAAGTCAACCAACTTAGTGCTCCGAAAAATAAAATACCGGTGAAATCCGGACGATGGCAAATTGTTTTCATTATGGGGTTCGGGGTAAGGTTATTTTCCCAAAATGAAAACTCCTTAAGATACATCCATGGAACGGTCAATGCCATAAAACAACTGATGAAATCAAACCTGCAAAACGAACCATTATTGTGCTCAGGTAATGAAAAAGAGGTTACACAATCAACTATATACTAAAAAAGGAGACTGTAAGAAAATATTTGTGGGTTCAGAAATTACCCATAGTGGACGAAGGTAACCTCGAGTGGTGAGACTTCTTATTAGAGAGCTCACTCCCACCAGCGAAAGGGTCCAACTGAGATAGAGCATCGATGTGGGAAGGGAGGTGGTTACTCCCTTAACCGCAATGCCTCATCCACACTGTAGATCAAAACCCTAGACACCATCACTGTGGATGAGGCTCCATATTATTGTTTTTCAAGGTGTAATTAATCCCAAGATCATAGTTCTAAGCAACTGACAAGTCTAGAGTATTCGAAAGAGGTGTGTCAGCAACGTTGTGTTGATGTGATCAACGTGTATGGAGCCATTGGTTATTAGATCCAATGGGCAATATGTGAGGAAAAAATGTTAATATATAAAACCAAAAACATTAAACACCTTGGACATAGATGATAAGGCACTAATAAGCCGAGAGGGTTATTTGAAACATCACGAAAGACAACCATAGGTTCACATTGAGGGAGGAAATCCACATATATCTATATGTGAGTAGGATTCTAATGAAAACAAGTTATGTAAATGCATAAGAACCCATCACTAATGAAGCGAATTACAAGGGAGTTAGTGAGAACTTATAATAAGCATTGTACATAATAATAATCCATATTTTTATCTTTGCACTAAGTGAAAAGAATGAGACAATGAGGATGTCATGTAACATCGTAATAATTATTAATTTACCTTTATCATTAAGAAATTTAAATTTTACCAAGGTTTAGTTTTGTTTTGGAGAGGTGTGTTATAAGTGGTATTAGATCCATATGTTACAATATTGTAGTCTAGCCTAACTATAGCTAATAATAATATATTATAAGTTTCTTACCAAATGAGGAAGAAAATTAATTTCTTATGTTATAGAGCCAAGGCAAAGAGAAGTGAAAGAACCCTGCCATGAGTAAATTGAAATAATTTTTATTATGTAAGTTAAGTTGTTAAAATATTAATTGAATTATTGTTGGGGTACCCTTACCTACAAGAATTGATATGTTGGGAACCTAGGAGAGCAACGAACTGTCTAGAAGACTTATTTATTAACTCATATTAATTAGTAAACCATATTCCATGACTGTTGGATAGTAAGTAGAGAGATAAGTTTATGATCTATAACAATGAGGAAGTATGTGTGTAGACAAATCACAAGACATATGCATGTGTAAATGAAGTAAAGTAACAATCGTTATATTGTTAAACAATTATAAAACATCAAATAGGTATGTTCAAGAGAGAAGGCGAGGTGTTATTTATGAAATCACCCTGAAAAGTATATGATTATCTACATTATGACTACCTATTAATAGTTAGGTTACCATTTTGTTAATTTGCACAAAACATTGTTTCGATACATAATTTATAAGATTGAAATTCATAAAGATGTCTTATGTTAAAAATATAGTATAGATTGTCAAGGAAGGAGACATATATGAAAAAGGGGGAAATGTGACTATTGGTGCTAAAGTAAGTAATATTTAATTGTCACACTAAATACAATTGGAAAGTAGTCACTTGATTGGTATAAACTACCTCCTTGCACATATAATGAATGTTGACCAAGAACCTTGTTAAGAGAGTGAATGAAGGAAATACTTTATGGTAAAAATAAACTTCTGAATCCTAGAAGAGTAATCTTAACTGTGTCTGGGAAGCAAGTCAAAAAAAACTACTACATATATCACTAAATTGCAATGACATAGTCTGACGGTATGGCCCATACTATCGCAAAGGTCGCGATAATTGTCATTTTTTAAAGTTTTTGTGCCCATGTTCATCACAATTATGATGAAATATTTTCATATGTTGTAATTTCAACGAGGAATGTTGTTTGTCACAAATGAGATGAACTATGTCCATTTAAAAAACCCCATTGATATGCATGGTCCTACTTCAAATTTAAAAAAAAATTCAACTAAAGAAATATTATTATAAAGGTGAAGAGGCTACAAAGTTTAATAATGATTTATTTTCATAATAACATTCCATGTTAGCCCACCACAACACAATGAAAACGGTTATTCACCATAAATTCCAAACATCTCTTCACAAGAAGCCATTGATGGCCATAAATGACTAATATCTAGGGAACTGATGTGTGAGCAATGAAAATTGTATAGGAGTTGAATATATATGCCTCTTGATCAAAGGCTTTGATACTTGAATTATGAAAAAACTCTAGGTTTTTGGTTCTTGGAATCAAAGAATAAGTTGAGAGGGTCTTGAAATGTTAGGTAACTACAACAAACCCTAGCAGGGAAGAGGATATTTTTTCATTCTCAACAGATTTGAGGGGAATAGTTGTAAATGAGATTGGATGTTTTATACACTCAGGAATTAGGCAGGGGATGATAAGAAGTTAAAATGGGCACCAATCACAAACTAAGGGGTGAGATTGATAGGGCTTTGAAAAATATTTAGGAGGGCATTGACATATTTGATAGTATTTGGAATCAAGTACCTTCATGGCTTGGCCCCCTTCCATTTTCTTCTCATATAAAGTAAAGTAAATATGTTTTTTTTAACCCATTATGCTATAGTTTATATAGTTTGAACTCAAAATGATGGCCTGTGAAATTGATGGTAGTTGTATGATACTAATAATGCTAATCAAAAGGAGAAACTCGAAGCAGATTTAAAGGAGATAAAGAAGTTGCAAAGATATACATATAAAATAAAGAAAAGGATTTAGTAAAGTGAAATTAAGGAAAAAAATATGACGTTAATGTTGTTTTATTTCTCGAATTAAACTCTGTTTAAGAATACATCATGTTCTCTACTTATTATAATTCTGATTTTAGGTTTTCCTAGGCCACCCTTGCGGATTGGTATCATTGACTTTACCTTTTAGCCCTATTGACCTATATTTCTGGTCATTTATTACCCATTGATAAAATTCACTTATTTTATTGAAAATTGCAAAGCTAATAGAGTCTCATCAATATTATGTCGTTCTCTAGAAGCCTCCTTCAAGAGGTAGAATGCTTTTATCAAATCCACAAAACATATGTTGTTCTCTCTTTATCGAAAAACAATTTTCTCATTGAATATAATTTGATTCAGGTATGCAATTCTCATCAGTTTCAAAAAAATATCTATTTTCCCGTTTTTTGGATTCTTTTTTTGTTAGTGAAGTTTTCCAGTTTTCCAAGCTTTTCATGTTTGAATTTATGCTTGTCCATTTGTGCCAAAATTTTCTGATTTTTTCCCAAATTTTATAACTTTTCAGGTTGATGTCTTTTCCAATTTTTTTGTTGATGTGGAGTTTTTCAACACTGATTTTAACATTTGTATGATATACCTTCCAACCAAATTTAACGATGATAGAAAAGACTAGACCATTCTGACAATAATATTCTTTGTTGTAATGGTCAAAATTTTCTTTATAATATATTTCTTCCTTCTGCAGAAAATCAATTGAAATCAATATGAGCTTGTGCTTGTCAATATTTCCATCTTATACATGGTGCTATAGACCCATTTTAAACCTATTACATTTTTATCTTGTGCCAATTCTTAAAGCTTCCAGATATTATTTTTCATTAATGCATCATTCTACTTGCATTTGTCAATCCATTCTTACTGTTTACCACCTATTTCAAATGAAATGGGTCTACGAGAACATAAAACATTACTCATTGACATGAAATTTACTTGATTTATCCCATTATACTCATCAAAATGGAATTTTCTTGATTTATATTTCTTCGCTTATCAACGTGGAATTTAGTCGATTTATCACACTCTACTAATCAACATGGCACTTACTTATCTCCCGTAATTTTATAGAAAACAAGGATATGATGGAAATGCGTATGTGTTTTTGGTAGTTTCAAGATTTTTGAAATAGGCTAACATATGTGTATAGATATGTGTGTGTGCACATGTGTACATATGTGTTAAAATAAATAAAGAATAAGAAAAGCTATAAAGAAAGAAAAACGTGAAAAAAATATAGCTATCAGTATGTCATTGTTCAAATACTAGTGTAAGATCCCTGGTACTCAAATAAATATTTAGGCTAAATACAATAAAAAATTTAGTGACTACAAATCCTCTTAATATTTCTATCGAGGAAGTCCAAATTCTCAAGAATGGCCCTTTGGCTGGTACCCTATTCGTTAATGATCTGCGCCACAATGAATTTGGTTTGTCAACACCCATATATTTTCTAGAAATGTTGTGTATTGGCTTCTATGAAAGCCAGTATGAGGTATCCAATTGATAATTTCTATGTTGGTATCCTTAGAAGAGTTTTTGCCCCTTTTCTCCAAAAAATTATGCTCCAATATTTCAAACTCAACCCCTATTTTGGTTGGTCTGAGTTTCTTACCTTTTTTCCTGACCCTATCATGTCCCCCATGCCTAGAATTTATCTAAATAATGATCGAGTTCCTTTGCATCCAAGAACCTTGCTTCCTTCCACTTATTGTACCTCCTATGGAATCTAAGAATTTTTCTTCATAGATAGTCAAGCATTAGGAACTAGTGCGTAGCATAGCCCTCTTCACCCTTAGAGACATTATCCAACCCTATATGGGTGAGGTAACAGGAAGAATTGTCACAAAATCTGGAACAACAACTAACCTCATTCATAGGATTGGCTGAAGTGGGTAGAAGCACAAGCATAAAAACGAAGGCACGTAAATTAAAACCAAACTTTTCTTACCACTCCATTTCATGGGTTCCCTCTAAAGTCATGTTGAAATAATATTGATAAATTTTATTGAATATATCTATAATGTGTTTAGGAGATGGAGTTAATGAAAGGTTGCATGAAGGATTGAAGGGGAAACTAATCCCTCACATCCTTCAACTTCAAAGTTCAACAGATCTAGTTATCTACTGAGAGGAGAAGTTTTATTCCTTCCTTAACCTTTCCTCCCCTACACCTGATGCAGAGTATGTCCATCCAAAGTGTTCATGGTGCAACAATCCTCCTTTAGGGAGTCTTCCTCCTTGCCATCCCTATTGATAATATATGTCAAGATCTTGATTTCTCATTAGAACCATCTCATTGGCCATATTTTCTGCCACTTTTTTTGCTTTATGTTTGACATGCATGGGGATGATCCTAGGTATGAGAGCCATCCACTTGGCTATTTCTTCCAGACTTTAGGAAAGTCTGTAATGATGGGTCAACCTGTGCACTGGTTTCTATTTAGTAATGATTTGAGGGCATTTATTAGAACTAGGGAGTTATAAGGTTGTCATATAATTGGGTGATTTCTACGAGAAGGCCAAGAAGGCCTTTTCAAGAGTTTCCATTTCTGATGAATTATTGGCATTTGTTCCTAGGGTTCCTTCAAAGACACTGAGAATATTCTATAAAAACACCTCATGTTCTTGAGTGGCCAATATTTCCCTTGGAAGCCTCATCAAAATTGAGTTGTATAAATTCCAATGGTGGAGGAGACCATTTTTTTAGAGGTTTAACTTGATGGAGGGATATGATAAGTTTGTTTTTGAGCTTCTCTGATCTAGTGCCCCAAAGAAAAAGGATTTCCTTCATTTCATGCTTTTAGGTGTCCATTACATTGATCATATGGTTTCTTTTAAGTTTTGGGAGATCTCATCCCAAAGAACCTCCATACTTCTTTGAACCCCCTTGAACATCTTCTTATTGATTTAAGCTAACTACCATACCTTGTTTAAGATAGGGTTTGAGAATTGTGTTGTATGCCACTCTTTCAAGGTTTCCAAAATGTCATGTCTTCTTCTATTTATTTGCCTAAATGCCTCAAAAGATCTATATTATGTGAAGTATATTGGTAGAAATGGTTGAATGAGTGTTCTACTATTTTTCCACCTTCTTAGGCGTAAATCAGATATAGGGAAATTCCAAACCCCTTCTTTGTAGTTGATCCCAAGTTAAAAATTTCCATCATACTAGTAACTAGATGAAGGTGGATACTTTTGGTCATGTTCTTTATTTCTCTAGACATATCTCCATATCTCATAGTTTAGTATGCTCTACTTCTATTCTATAAGCTTCTTTGGTTGAGAAAACAACCCATCCTTTCTACCCCCATTCGATCTTATCCTCACTAAATTTAATTCTGATTTTTCTTCCCTTTAATTCTACAGATAGTAACCCTTCTCCCACTTTAGTTATTGGAGCCAGCCAATTATCTCTTGGTTTCCAAAATATGGATCATTTTTCCACTGTCATTGACCTTACCTCCCAATATTCACCTACTAAATACCTGTTTTAGGTGTTAAATAGATTTCAAACCTTCAAGAAATTATCTTGTCTATTTAAAGGTGCTTGTTGATGCTAAGAGTTGTCCCAAAAGAGGGCCAAGTTCCCATCCTTGAAATCCTAGAAGGATTTTTGCTACTCTATAATTTTTCTTTACCAAGCATTGCTCCATATGGGAGAGCTTGGAAATTCCCCTCCATTAATTATTAGATCCACATACTTTATGCAACATATTTTACTGCACAACCTATTCTTACTATCAAGCCATGACCATTGGGGCTTCACCATTAGAACTTTGTTAATGATTTGTATGTCGCTACCACCTAACCCTCCTGAATATGTGGGAAGACAATCATTATCCCATGCTACTATGCCTTTATACATTTTTTTGGGCCTTCCTAATAGAAATTTGTTAGGTTAGAACTAGAAGTCGCAATTTTGATCAAAAGATTTGGGCATATCAAGTTTAATGAGTATGGGGTGAAGAATAAAGTTGAAATGCCAAGATTTTTTATTGAACTGACCCTAACCTGGTTGAATCTGAAAGCTACTAGTTTCAAACTAGAAGTCCTAGTTTAAGTGATCAAAATCCTTGGACAAATCAAGTTTAACGAAAATGTATTTTTTTTTTTTAATTTGATTTGAGAAAGTGAATGGTTTCATGGGCTATTATTATTCCATCAAGAGATTTATGATTTTCAATATACCCCCCTTGCTTGTGAGAAGTTATTCAAGACAAGATCAAATTTAACATGTCTATGTGTGCCCGGATGTGGTTGACACAACTAGTTCGCGTGAGGACAACTCCTCCCATGCTCAGGCTGATGCCTCCCTACAATGCGAGCTCTAACTTGATGTAGAACCTCAAATCGCCAATAATTTTTACCAGCTCTATGCCATAGTTGGCCTCTTGCCACAATTCTTATCACATGCAGACACACTTAGACTGTACCTCACCGCCACTGCACTAGTGCCACTCACCTTCAAAAGGCAAAAAATCTTCTCATTCATCCACCTTATTGCTGCCCGAGTCGGTCCCGAGAGCCATTTTTATTACTCTCCTCTCCATCATGTTGTTGCTCCAACTTGTCTTGTGCACCTCCATTGTCGTTGCTCTCCTTGCTGTGCGCCCCCTGCTGCAAGTCCCCCGTCGCGCACCCTCCTGTTGCTCGCCTCTCCCCCTGTGATCCTCCTTGTTGTGTGCCCCCTGCTGCGAGCCTCCCTGCTGTGCGTTCCCCTACTGCATGCCCCTCCCCCTCTGCATCTCCCTGTTGTGTGCCATCTTCGGCGAGCATTCCTGTTATGCACCCCCTATTATGCACCCCCATGTTGCACGACCCCCCCTCGCTATGTGCCTCTGTTGCGCACCCCCTTCTGCACACTCCCCATGTGCTCGGCCTCGACTCTCAATCGGCTACCGATTCTCTGCTCGACAGCCTCTCCATGGCCCCGAGCCAACGTTAAAATCCCATTAGGGGCATCTCTAGAGGCATGTTCTCAGGCCGCTATCACCGAGGCCAAGACGAGCATTTGGAATCCACAGAAGGCTCCTCTTTAAGAATTCATGAAAGGTAGGCTACTCAAACGCCTCACAACACCCAGGGTGAGAATGTCTTGACTCCGGAGAAGGCTAAAGGAAGAAGAGGCCCCAAAAAATCTACCATAGCACACTGAGCCACCCACACCTCAGAAAACCCAGACGCTCCCTGTTCATGAGCCTACCGAGGAGGAGACAGACATTTGGATCATGGATTCAGACGATGTCTGGACCATATTTTTAGATGCAAAGTACCTTCTTTCTCCTATCGTCCGTGCGGCCCCTCCTAAGCCTTTGCGTGAGCCCACAACTAAGGAGGAAGCCATTGCAAAGGAATATGGATGTCTTATTGAAGAGGAGGACCTCACGATAGAGGATGATGAAGGAACCCCATGACTGCTCTGTAGCAAGGTTCATCTCTGTTTTTTTTCAACTAAGGACTTACTGTAGCCATTTTGTTTTTATATGTGTCACTGAATATTTTGTAAAACAAGGTCATATGACGCTATTAAATGGTTGGTTTCCTCCAAGGAGGTAGCCCCAAACATGTTTTATTTTGAAAACTACTAAGGCAGGGATTGGCTAAGTACTTCTTTCCATCCATGTACTAATATTATTAAATAAACAAAAAATATGTTGAGAAAGAAAATTATAAAACTTGGAGGAGCTATGTGCATAGTCGCATGTCATTGTTGTTTTAATCAATGAATTTTAATATTCGTTATTTGATTTTGTTTATTTTCTTTTTTTTCTCCATATAGTTCTCGAACCATTGCAAATCATTCAATAATGTGACTTTCATATTTCAAGTTTCAACGAATAATAATAACTATGTAATTTTGGCTATTTATTCTTTGTATCTTTTCATTTTTGAAACTTTGAATAATTTCACATGTTTTTTTCCTATTAGTGTGATGTCCATTCCTATTTGTTTCAAATTGGATTTTTCATTATGGTGATTCTACATATTACTAAATCTCAAGTTTAAATGCTTGGATGAAAATTAAACTTGGATGGAAATTGAGTGTCCTAAGAATTAGTTAGAAGATATTTAAATCACGAGTGAAATTTTGTATGTTAAATAAAATGTTTGAAAGCATTATTGCACACATGTAATATTTTTCATATGGATGTTATAAAATTTCTACCCAAACCCTTTTTCTAATTGTGGATGACGTGTATAACTATGTACTAGTCATATATATCTATCATTATCATAATTAGATGTTTTTGCATTCTCTCATTCCATTGATGTTTTTGTTTTGTTAGTTTGCAGATATTGCTCATCTTATATTACAATGCAATGTAAAATGCATGTACATGTCTTATATTTTGTAGTAGTAGCATGCCTACAATAAGAGATAGTCTCCTTGTTCTCTTTAGGGATGTTGTACTTGTTTTGGGAGTATTATTTTGTTCTTTCAAGTAAATATTGGTATTTTTCTATGATTTTTTATTCATTCCTATATCATTTCTATTTTCTAGGTATGAGACCAAAGATCAAGTTGGTGTTTATGTAGAAAACTTAGGTGAAATTGTGGAGGAAGTTGCAAAGTTGTTAGGCTGCCCACTAGACACAATAATTTCAGTCCACGATGACAATGAAGATGGTATGCCTCTTGCTAGAAGCTCCTTGCTACCACTCACCCTTGTTTCATGCACTTTGTATACTGCTCTTGCTCGTTATGCAGATTTGTTGAATCCTTCTCGAAAGGTAACATGTGGAAAACATTGATCTACTCTCATTTTTCACTAATGGTTTAGCTAGTGAAAGATCTTAAGTTTATAAATTTGTATTGTTTAGGCTGCCTTGGTTTCATTGGCTAGTCCTGCATTTGATCTAGCTAAAGTAGAGAGGTTGAAGTTTCTTTCATCACCAACTGGAAAAGTTTGCTACCCTTTTCCATTGTTTAAATTCAGATATGTGGAGGTCATTTGTTTCCCTGAAAATATATTTTCTTATTTTCAGGCCTTAATTTTTTTCATTTCATTTTTGAAGCTTGCTTTCGAATAAATCACATCAACAATGTTTGATGGTCAATGTTTCAAACCAACTAATAAGGTTCATCTTTAGGACCAAGGTGAAAAAATTGATATATCGATAAGATTAAATAAAAGCTAGATGCATCAAGTTCCAAAATTAGTCGTTGGGAAAATAATATTATTTAATCCAAAATTAACATTAACAATTACGTCAAATTGTGAGAAATTATAACTAATTACGTCAAAGTGTGAGAAATTATTAAATTAGTAATAATTTAAATTAATTTAAATTTATTATTATTAAATAAAATAATCAAAACTAATATTAACGATATATACTAAATTATAACAAAAAAAATCAATATTTAAGAAATTATTAAAATAATAATTTAAATTAATTCTTAATTCTTAAATTATTATTAATTATTAAAAAATCATTATTAATATCGTCAACAAAGAAGGGAAAAAAAACGTTTTTTTTTTTAATTTTAATATACATAAAATTAAAATTATATAATGAAGTTAAAATTTGAAAAAATAATAATAATAAATAATAATAAAGAAAGGCGAGGAATTTAACTTTTATTTAATTTCTAACCATCATTTCTATTGATATTTTTGGTCAATTTCTCAATTTCAATGGCCTCTGTCAACTTCCTATGGTGGAAATGATCATTCCTGGCAATGATTTTGGAATCCTCGATGCAGACATGGTACTTTGTTTTTTCAGCATATTCAGCAATAGCTTAGGAGGAGAACGATTATGCCTTATGTATGTTGCATGCTCTTGAATTCTCAGACTCATGGAGTGACCAGTTTCTCCAATGTAGATAATCCCACATGAGCATTTGCTCATTTCATTTTGTTCTTCTCTATCATTCCATGATGAGTATTCCTGGTGGATTATTGTAAGTCAAAAGAGTATTTTAAAAGTAATGACAAAATTTCCATTTTCAAAACCACCTCCCAATGTCTTCTTTGTAGAAATTTCCCCACGTCTGCAACCTCGATATTATTCTATTTCCTCTTCTCCAAAGGAATTTCTCAGGCCTGTTTCTTGAGCTTAAATCTTGGTTTTGTGCATTTAAAAACTGCACTTGGTGTCTAGATTTAAGCTTGTTATTAATGTCTAAATTATCATCCATCTTGTTTGTATCTTATAAATATGCAGGTTTGTACCTAATAGAATACATGTTACATATGCTCTGGTTTATGGGCTTAGTTTAACTAGTAGAATCCAAAAATGTGTTTTTTCCAATTGGATGAAGGTATCTATAGTCATTATTATATGTAACTACTTCTTATATTTACCAGTTTAAAATAAGTGGTTGCTTAAGATACTGGAGGTTGTTTCAACTGAAGGAATTGGAAAATATTGACAGAATTCAGTGTCTTCTGAGAAAAGCCATGGTTGTAGCTGGGCACCAGTCTTTGTTATATAATGAAATTTCAAATTTCCAAGATATCCTTCAGTTCTTATTGTTATGGTGGGCCCTATAACTGGTTTAAGACCACCGTCGTGTTGATGTCTCTGTGGACCAATCTGTTAACGCACCGTGGCGTTATCCACTACCAGTCTGTCACCGTTCACGCTAAATCCACTTCCCCAATGAATCTTCGATATGATATTTCGAAGGAAAATGTTGTACACTAAGCAGTTATTGTCTACGGAGGAAATGAATTGGATGGCCAAAGTTAGTTGGAATTAGTGAAAAAAATTGGTTCAACACCATCAACCAAAATTTAAAAATAAGGTTTCCAAAAAATATGGATTCATATTAATATGCCAATAAACCATGATGCCTTGTACGCAATCTTGTCTTCACATAAATCGATTCCTAAATTGTGGCGATTACGTTGAGTTTAATGTATTCTTCCCAAAAAAATTCGTATGCATGTCAAGCATTCCGCGCCACGTTATATCTATCACCTTTAACTGGGTCATGGACGATGTTGTTGAACCATAACCAACTCCATTCATCGTTGGAATAATTAACTTAATGTGGCGAGTTCTTTCAAATTTATAAGGTGTCTTCATAAATCCATAAGATTCCAAAGTAAAAAGTTCTTCTGAGCCATTAATCGGACGAGGTGGCACTCAACCGACGTTAATAATGAAATGTAACATTTCCAACATGGATGAGCCACAATCAACAGCTCCTGGAGAATCCAATCGACTATTAAAATAACCATTGGTGAGAACATCTAGATCATCATCTTTAGCATAAGCTGAAGAAATCTTTAAAAGAATATTTGCGTTTTTCTGGTATGGAAAGGGTATCGTTAAAGCTGCACCATGATCCTCTCTGTTGTAAACACCACCATTAATCATGCAAATATCATTCCCTTTGAAGCCATTGTGTCTTCAATGGAACCATCCAACTGACGAGGATTCATGAATGCCATCAATGCCACCATTAACTCTAATTCCAGCGCATAACAGGGACGAATTGATAAGCTCCATTTAATAGTGATCCAACATCCAATAACAAACATAGATTATCACACGACAACATTTTTTTTAAATTGCAGTGAATCAAGGCAACTCCAAAAATACAAATATCATTGCATGTTCCCAAACATGGAATCCTCAATAGTCTCCAAAAATATCAACCAGTTAAAAAAATCGAGAATAAGATCCAAGCTATAACAAACATATATTATCACACAACAACAATTTTTTTTAATTGTAGTGAATCACGGCAACTCCAAAAATACAAATATCATTGCATGTTCATGGAATTCTCAATACTCTCCAAACATATCAACAAGTTAACAAAGGAGAGAATACGATTCAACTTGTTCTTCACTAAATAGTAGAATTCATAGATGTATACAATTCATCTTTTATTTTCTTGTTTTCATCAACCAAAACAAATAAAACTTATTTTTGGAGGTTTTAAAATATGAATGATATCTAAAACTCAACTCTCTAGAAATTTTAACCATATCTTACAAATCCATTTGAATGGATCCCTCTTTAAATGCATTTCATCATGCTCTTTTTCCTTAATGATCTTCACTGGACTGAATTTTTCGTATTTTGCAGGGCCTTGTGAAACTTTCCTCCAATATTGTTGTCGAAATTTCCGATAAAGCTTCCAACATTTGTCAACCAAATTACCACTTTGATGACAATGTGTGCAACAACATTGTGACTTTGTTTCACCATTAATTTCCTTATGATTTGTATATTGGCCCTTTTGTCGCTTTTCCTTTAAAAATTTCTTGTATAAAGACATTCTCTTCCAACACTTCGAATGGTTATGATTATATAGGCCATAGAATGAACATGGAATCTTGTGAAAAAAATTACTAATGACATTACCATGCTTCTTATAATCAAAAGAAAATTTTGTATAATCAGGCCTATACCTTGGATGGTCACCTTTGTCGCAACTCGGATGAGATGAACATGATGAGACAAAGGTTCCTTTCGAAACATCATTTTCTTCAACAGTCTTGTGACTCTCTCCAACCTATTCTTTTCCATATCCAATTCCATCATATCAAGGTCAATCTTCAACCATAATGGGATCTATTATACCTTGGGCATGGCTTCCCAATCCTTTCCCTTCATAACCCATTTTCAATAACAGTTTCGACCCAATTCCTCGAGTGTGCTTCTTGAAGGAACCAAAACAAACATATTCTTGAGAGGAAACTGAATGTGTAGAAGTGTTGCTACCCTCATTCATCTTATCATTCTAACACTTTGCTAGGGCCTCTTCTGAAGCTTGTAATTTAAACTCCATCGCTTGAATTCTATCTTGAAACTCTTGCTTCTCATCTTCTAATTCTTTCAACTTTTTCCACAACTTATTTCTTTCTTTGTCATCATCATACAACTCTCGTACCATTTTATTCATGGTTAAGAATTATTCAAACATATTTGAATCTTGATAAAGACTTGCAAATAAAGGATCAGAAAAAGACTTATTTTCTGAAAACAACATTTCAAAACTTAATATATTACCTTCTTAAGCAATTTCCTTCTCCTTGATTAAACCTAGAAAATGTACCGACTAAGCGAGAAAATGAACTTCTATGATAGCAAGTGATTTGAAAACTTGAGAGAACTTAAACACTTATAAATAATACCCTTTTAATTGACCATAAAGGCTTGAAATATTAAGTTACAATTTATCCATAAGCATGTTCATTTCACATAAAATTGTAACTTAAAATGCATGTTAAAGAACTTGATCAAACCATGAGAAAAAAACATGAAAACATCAAGGTTGATAATGGAGTTCACCCCCTACATTGGGCTACATCTCCGGATTCACCTCCAACAGGTCGAATCACTTTTATTTTCTTTATGAAATGAGGAATATGTACAATTATCTTTTATAAAGGGGTGGTCAAACCTAGATTTGTCTACTACACAAAGGAGTTCAAGACTTGTACATAACAAAAAATCCTTTGAAAAACTTCTCGAGCTCTCGAAGCTCTCCAAGGCTTCCTCAAAATAAAGTTCTCAAAGCCATCTCAAAAAACTCTTTCAAGCTCTCTTCTCCAAAAATCTCATACCCATACAAGTACATAGGAGGGTTTTATATATATTTCAAGATTCCAAAACAAAGGAGAAAATATCTTCTTAGATCCCTACTCCAAGGAGAAAATAACTCTCTAAATCCCTTAAAATATGCTCCATGAGATTTATGTGGAGTAAATATCTCAAATCCACCTATCAAGGACCTTATACAAAACTCAAAGGATGCGATAATTCCCATAAGACTCTCAACTTCAACATGAATTTAGAAATTTATTTTGAGGAAAATCCTCTCATAATTTCAATTTCTGTTTTACAAATTTTTAAAAATTAAACTATTAGTACATTCACATGAAGTTAAAATACCCATTACCTAGGTTTCAATTAAATTTTCCTTTGACATGATACACATTGGAAAATATGTCACGATCCTCATAGATCATACATGTATTAGGATGACGTTTGTAGAAGTTAAGTGTGAGGGAAGAAGTAAATTTTTTTCTAATTTTTGTGGCTGGCCTATTTTGTCTTATTTATCTGCCTGAAGAAAGGTCTGACACATGAGGAAGATGAATAATATCATTTTTTTTTCTTTTTTGACAAAAGGAAAAATCCATTTGACCTGTGGTCACTATGAACTTTGGTTCTAGAATCCATCGATTAGGTAGCCTTCTAATTGAGCTATATTTTTCTTTCAGATTTTATGTTTAGTTGCCCCCATCAAGATTTGTTATAACTTACTCTTATAACTTACTCGTACTTGTGTTAGATATGCCCATTTATGAGTTACTTGGCCTATGCTTTAACTACATAAATTTTCTTATTATATATTATTCTAATGTCTGAGTGAGAGTGCCAAGAAAGGAAATGTCAAAGACAAGTGGAATGCAATCATGAGAAAGTCATTATAGTGGTTCAGAAAATATGTGATTGTAATAAAATCTTTGAGAACTTATTATTATTATATACCAAAAGTCCTTATTGTTCTTTGTAATGTGATTAAATCAAATTGAGACTCCAAGGAAGAAATAAATTCACATAATTTTTCTATGTAGGACTACATTTATGAAGATGAACTAAAGAACTATGTGGATAATGGTGTATTGACTGATCTTGTTCTTGATTTCTCTCATGAAGGAAAAACCAAAGAGTATTTGCAACATAATATAGTAGAGAAGGCATGCTTATTTATTCTCTTAAATAATTTATGTATTTTTTCTATATATTTATTGTAACCACCCCTCCCACATTTAGCTAATTTCATTGACCTGCCACGGTAAACATGAGACGAAGAGTTACTATGAGATGACCTGACCTCCTAACTCCAATTAAGGAATTTGGGCCTACAACTGACCATTAAATGACAACTCACAACATTTCTCATGGTTAAAGGACACTCAAGGGCCAAACAACCACCCCAGGTGACCTAGTTGGGGCTTCTTTTCTCATACCTTAACCCCCAACCACATGCATGACAAGGCACCCATGCAGTTATAGGCCTCCAACCACATGAAAAACATTGTGTGAGTGCGATTCTGACCCAAAATGTGCAATTGAGAGGGTATGATCCTGGGATCCGAACCAAAATTCTAGTTCAACCTCTAGACCACTACCTAGAACTTCCTGAGACTTATCATAATCATAATAGACATGAAAGAAAAGATAAACATTGAAACTCAAGTAAAAAACACGGCCCAGAATGACCAGAACAAACCAAGAATTTTGTTAAACATATGGAAACATGTAATCTACATGTCATGAATGCATATTTGATCACAAAAGTTTGAGATTCATATGAGAATAACCGAGAAGGCCCTATGCCCTATCCACGTAGCTACAACAACACTTATTATTATATACATTCATCAACCAATAAATATCTAAACCATTCGTGGTAGGAGCCATAAATAACCTACATCACATAACCAAAATATAATCAACAAATAACCAACATTGAAACCATGGCAACCCAACCATAATATCACCAACATAGTCGCTACAAATATACATGAATCACAATAGAAAAATATCTCTTATTAACATATGAAAATACCAACCAATTCAAATACTTCCACGTATCACCCGACCATATATTAGGCTAAACCAAATCTATATTTCACCCAATCACTTTCGTGCCATATTCCAAGCATAATGTGGGATCTCATGGAATAAGCCAAACAAAACCAAACCATGGCTTCCATAGGCCAAACCACCTCAACCCTAAACGAATGATTCCACCTCATGGTCAGGCGTCACTAACACCAACCATATCGGTCTTTACCGAAGATGTACAGGGATCCAAGCCGATCTAGTAACTCAACCCACAACCTTCTAGGGCTCCAAAGTGTTTTTCCAACCCAGATCAAGGGAATAGTAACCCAACCCAAGTTGTTTCAGGGATTCTAGAGCGTTTTTTCCAACCCACAGACATAGGGAATGATGAGAACCAATGAAAAACAATAAATTTGGAAAACCCACAACACCATGGTTATCTAGGAAATGGCAAGGCAAGGCTAAAACCTCTCTCAATATAGGAAATCCTCCATATCAATGATAGTGCATAACCAAAAAATCACATGCATATACCATGCATATAGAAATCATCAAGGAAATCACACATGCAACCTGTTACCTGCAAAGAAATCCAACTATAGTAGTTGATCCACATGTTCCCTTTCATTTTGCTTCTTTCTCCAAATCCAATGTATGCGAAATAATTCTCCAAGAATATTCTAAGTGTACAAGAGTATGACAGAATGAGAGAATAGAAGAAAGCTCCAAAACTAAATTGACAAAAAATGTTGTGAATTGATCCCCAGAAGCCTTTTTATCATTAATGCCTCTACTTTATTTATTTTCCTCTATTTTTCCTTCAATTTCCCTCTCATGCAAATATGTGACCTTTCATCTCCCTTTTCTTTTATTGTTGTTTATTTCATAAATAAAACACCAATTATTGCCTCTTTTCCTTTGCCAATTCCTTTTCCAATTTCCATAGCCATTAATTAATCACAAGTGATGCTCAATCACTATGTTTTACCCAACATTCAATTTGGAATACGTGTCCCATAACCTTAATATTATTTTATTTAAATATAAAATCAACCAGGGGATTACAAACCCCTCCCCCTTGGGGGGCCACCATCCCCCATGCTCAATGACACTTATAAACCAACAAAACACATGCTTCCCATGTAGCTTTATAACACAACTCGATGGAACATTTACATCATATCATATTTTTGAGACCATGACCATCATACCATGAACACAATACTGCTTATTGGAGCTTTATAATACAAATAGATGCAATATTTACATACATACGCATATATAGACATAACCAAAACACAACATCAAAACATGTATCATAATACATTCACTAAACCAGTGAATAGAGATCGATACATAGCCTGCATTTGATCAACCATCTCCTATGTAGATGATCCATATTTATGAAGGAATGAAATGAAATACGGATATGAACACAAACATAGAGATACAATAAAAGCATAACTTCAATTTATTAATAATGAAGTATTGAAAATTGTAGACATGCAGAATGGAAATAAACTAGCTTAGGTGATGGTAACTTATCTTTGAGAATAGATGTGGCAGCTACATGCCTTCTGAACTATGTTACAATGAGGCTTTAAGGCCTATTTATTGTTGAGAAACAATGGAAAACCATAAACATCCAAAAACATAACCCTAGGAGATGAAACACCAAAATTTTGTGGGCACCATTGGAGTAAATTGGTACATCAACTTCTTGGGTTGTAACTTTGGCATATGATCTATGTTTGACACATATGGTACCTCGTTATAAATATCTATCTGAGGAATACAACTTCCGACTGAAAACCCCTCTTAGTAGCCATGAGTTTTCATGTTTTCCAAAAAATTATTATTTAGGGCCTCAAAATGGCTCTGAAAGTCTAGGACCCGAAAAACTACCAAAAAGAGTTAACTATGCCACAATTTAAGAAATAGAAGGAAACAATGGTGGTGGTCGAGACAGTATCCACTTGGATCAGTTGTCCCCCCTTAGGAAGTAATGATGCCCATTGCTTTGAGTTCCTCCATGAGATGGGGAAACTTTTGTTGAACTTGGTCGCTAGTGAGCCACTTGCCTTAGTGGAGGAGTTGGCCAACTTTGACAACTCGATATAGTTGGATATTCTGTTGGTGAGTGTTCTTGATTTGTGCGTCCATGATCAGATCAATTCTGCAATGTTCCATGCATTCTGGCTTTAGTTCTGTTGGTGTAAGTTGTTATGCAATATCTAATGTGTCCATTAATAGTGGAAAGTATGGCCGAAGGCAGTCCACATTGAATATTGGGTGCAGGTCAAGGAATGGGGGAATGTTGATCTCAAAATAAAACACTGTTACCGATGAAATAGGTAACTTGACCTCAAAACGGGAACTCTAGCCCAAAAAGACTCAAAAAACATGAAAAAACACTCCCAAAACAAAAAAAGTGTATTCCATAACGCACTTGGTCTTTTTTGAAGGTCAAATTTCAACATTTTATAAATTATGCTAAAAACAAAATTGTTTCTTGAAAAAAGGATTGAAAAAACACCCTCAAAACAAAACCAGTTGATGCTAGAATAATAAAAAAAAAAATTGTGCATATTTTTGACATTTTTAAAAATAGGAATAACATTTTTTAATTTTTAAAATTCAAACATTAAAAAAAACCTAAAATTTAAGAAAAAAAATAAATTTAAAAAATAAAAACATTTTAAAGCTTAAAATTTAAAAATATATAGGAATAAAAAAATAAAAATAAAAACAAAATAAAAATTTTAATTCAAACATTAAAAAAAACTAAAATTTAAGGGAAAAAAAAAATTTAAAGATTAAAATTTCAAAATATATAGAAAAAATAAAATAAAATAAAAAACAAAATAAAAATATTAAATTAAAAAAAAAAAAACAAGTAAAAAAAAGAAATTATAAAAAATAAAATATAGAAACTAAATCTAAAAAAGAAAAAGAAAATGTTTATTAAATTAAAAAATAAATAAATAAATTTTAAAATAAAAAATTAAATTTAAAGAAATATATTCAATTTTAATAAATTTGAAACTTTAAAACAAAAATTAAAAAAAAAACATTATTGAAATTAAAAGTAAAAAAATTAAAAATTAATTAAAAATAAAAAATGAAAAATAAAATACAATAAAAATATTAAATTTAAAAAATATATATATTAAAAAATCAAATAGATTTTAAAAAATAAATTAAATTTAAATTATAAAAAATAATATATATATATATATATATATATATATATATATATATATATATATATATATATATATATATATATATATAACATTTTATTAAATTTAAAAAAAAATGTTAATATTAAAATAACAAATTAAATTAAAAAAAAAATTTATTAAATTTTAATAAATAAATGAATAAGGAGTATTAATATTGTTACGTTGGAATGATCGGCATGATGAACCCTACTCTCTTTGCCGCCGCCTCCCTTCCTGCAGCCACCGACTGGCCTCGGCTCGGCACTGCTGAAGTTGGAGATGCGTGCTTCAGAGGGGCCCCGTCTCCATTCAAGCAAATCTCGGCGATTAAGATCGCGTGTAGCCCTGCGAAAGGAAAAAAGGAGAAACTTGCTCGGGTTGAGCCCTCAGCTTGCTGCGCTTGCTCTGCAGCAGCTTTGGCAGCGGACTCTCTTTTGCGGCAGATCGTGGGCAGCTTCGCTGCGAGGAAGAGAACGGCGCTCGGCCTCGAGGGACGTCTGCAGGCCGCCAAGTTTCTGGTTTTCTTGGATGCTTTTACAGGCATTAAATCAATCTTTGCGGGTTCCAGAGCCGCCCTGCATCCCAAATGCTCGTGGATCTAGCACGACATAGCTAGAAACCCTCGCGCAATAACTGTCTTGGAGCAAGGCCATGTTTTTTCTAGCCAGCCCCTGCTACACAACAGTCCATTGGTTCTGAGTGCTACCACAGAGTTCATCAGACAGTCAAGCCCCAGCTACAAGGGAAACAACCCTCTCTACAAAGGCAGCAGCGCCCTTCGTTGCTGCGCAGATCTGGCCATTAAATCTCGCCATGCCTCTTTTCAGATCCAACTCCGGATGCTCGGCGGCAATACTATTCTGCTTTGGGTTTCTCCATCAGACCTGATACAAACTCTGAAGCTCAATCTGGAACGACGGACTGGGATTCCCTTGACATACCAGAGGCTTCTTTTCCAAGGTAAACATCTTGAGGATTCTCTTCCCCTCTCTGCTTACAACATTAACAGAAATGACTCAATCGTGTTTACCCTTCGTTTGAGAGGGGGTGCGGCTAGGCAGTCTTCTTCAGCCCCTACCTTCTCTTACAAAGATGCTGTTCATTCTCAGAAACCCAAACCCCCTGCAGCCCCCCAAACTCAGCCTTTTCTCGGCCAGGCAGTTGGATGAAAGTACCTTCTGACCAAGGATCTCTCATCCGGATCTCGCAGAAAGATCTTCGAAAATATGCGAATGGAGAGCCATCGTTAGCGATTTAATGGACTATAGCCGCGAACAAGGATCTCTTTGAATAGATCCCACGGCCCGGACAAGCAAATGTACGGTGACTGCTGTCAAAAGAGATTCTTCATTGTAGATTTGATCATTCAAAACGTATGCACGAATACATGAGAAGGTCACCTGGTTTTGTAAATGCGGGCTCTTTCCTAACTCACGGTTCCCAGTTCGGCCACTGCTACGGCTACCATCACCAGGACCCCTGTTTGGGTCAGGCTTCCCAACTTACCTGTTCATCTATGGCATCTGCCAGTGTTCAGAAGCTTGGGCGATACCTTGGGACGCTTCATCACAGTAGATCTCGAAAGGGCACTTCAGAGCCTCTACACATATGCCAGAATATGCGTGGAGGTTGACATCAGCAAAGGCCTGCCTGATCAAATCAACATCAAGGTCGGAGATTTTGTTTGGACTCAGATCTTAGACTACGAGAACACTGCCTTCCGTTGCCGCCACTGTCATCAAACAGGGCATCTGCAGAACTCCTGCCCCACTCTTGCAGACACAAAGACTAAAGGAAACCGCACAAAGTCCAATTCCAAAAAATGGACTCCCTGCTACCCGCCGCCTGCTGCAGATTCTACCTCCCCTAGCTCTGACGATGATGGGAGTGACGCAGATTCAGATCTTGCTCCGCAGACTGAAAACTTGTCCACCGATGTTCCCGAGCAACCCCCTGATACCACCGTCACTCAGAAGCGTAGCCATGAGTCCGCCTCCTCTGATTCAGATAAGGAGGCTCCTCTTTTGGAGAACTCCAGTCTTCAAATTGTCCCAGCTCATACTCACCAGGATGGTTGGGTTAAAGTCAAAAAAAAGAAAGGGAAGAAATTTTGTGTGGAAAACTCTACCAATTCTGGGTAGGAGTCGGTTCCTTCCTGCTTTCAAGTCTCTTCTTGTTGCTCCTCACTTGTCTTTTTTCTCTCTCCGGTGACCGAGGTTGACATCAAATCATTTCCGGTAGGCCGTGTTTCTGTTTCTCCTGATTGTACTTTTTTATGTACCATATTCTGATTAATAGAATTAGTCCAACTTCAGAAAAAATAAATAAATAAATGAATAAACAAATAAATTTTGAAATAAAAAATAAATTTTAGATATAAAGATTAAAAAAAAAACATTGTTAAAATAAAAAGTTAAAAAACTTTAAAAATCAATTAAAATTGAAAAATTGAAAAAAAAAATTAAATAAAAAACAAATTAATTTGAAAATATTAAATTTAATTAAAAAAAATCTAATTTTAAATACACAATTTTAATTGAAATAAAAAAAATTTATGTAATTAAAAAAATAATAATAAAAAACAAAAAAATTTAAAAGAAATATTAAATTCAAATAAATTAAAAAAAAAAATACAAAATTTACTAAATTTTAAAAAATTAAATGAAAATACTAAACATAAAATTTAATAATAAAAAAAAGAAAAATTAAAAAAAAATCATTTAAATAAAAAGAAAAATACAAAATTTAATAAAAATTATTAACAAAATTTAGAAAAAAAAAATTAAAACAAAAAAATGAATAAAATTTAAAAAAAGGTAAAAAAAAATTCAAAAAAAACAAAAAAAATTAAAACAAATTAAATTTCAAATACAAAAATTAAATTAAAAAAATTAATTTTAAATTTTTTGAATTAAAAAAAATATAAAAAAAAAGAGCAAATTAAAAAAAAGAAATATTAAAAATTAAAAAAAAAGAATTTTTTGATCGTGGTGGTGCCGCCAATCGGCCTCCTGCTCAAGTGGCGACGGAGGCCTCCCGCTGGGCAGGAGGCCGATTTTGGGAATCGCCCTGAGGTTGATTCCAGGAATCACCCTTCCATGACGGGAGGCCGATTCCAGGAATCGCCCTCCCGCCACGAGAGGCTGATTCAGGGAATCGCCCTCCCACGGCGGGAGGCTGATTCCAGGAATCGGCCTCCCGTCGCGAGAGGGTGATTCCCGGAATCGGCCTCAGGGTGATTCCTAGAATCGACCTCTCGCCGCGGGAGGGTGATTCCCAGAATCGGCCTCCCACCACGGGAGGACGATTCCTGGAATCGGCCTCTCGCCGCGGGAGGCCATTTGGTGGCGCCACCACGATCAAAAAATTCTTTCTTTTTTTTTTTGAAATTTTTAATATTTTTTTTTTTTAATTTGATTTTTTTTTTTATTCAAAAAATTTAAAATTATTTTTTTTAATTCAAAATTTTTATTTTAAATTTAATTTTTTTTAAATTTTTTTTTTTAATTTTTTTTTTAAATTTAATATTTTAGATTAATTATTTTTTTAAATTTAAAATTTATTTATTAAATTTATCAAATTTTAATTTTAATTTTTTTTTTTAAATCTTTTAGTTTATTTAGTTTTTCATTTTAAAAATTTATAAATTGTTTCTTAAAAAAAAAAACAGTAAATTTATGGATATTTGTTTTTTAATTATTTGCACGTGGTTTTTTTTCATTTTTTTTGTTTTTTAATGATAGTTTTTTTTTTTTTTAATTCTTTTATTTTAATTTTCTTTTTCAATTTTAAATTTTGTTTTCTTTTTAATTTGCTTTTTTTTGTTAATTTTAAAATTTGTATTTTTTTTTCTTCTTATTATTATTTTTTAATTTATTTTTTTTATTTTTTTAATCTAAATTTTTATTTTGTAATTTAAATTATTTTTAAATTTTCTATTTTAATTTTTTTTTTTAATTTTATGGTTTTTTTTTAATAACTTAGAAAAAAATGTTTTTGTTGTTTTTTCTTTTTTCTTTTTTGTTAATTTTTGTTTTTTTTCTTTAAATTATGTGTTTTTTTTTCAAATTTTGTCATTTCTTTTGATATAATTTTCGAATATTTTTTTTTTAATTTTTTATTTTTACGAGTTAATTTTGTGTTTTTTTACATTTTTATTGGTTTTTTAATTGTTTTTATATATATATATATATTTTTTATCTAAGTTTTGTGTTTTATTACCAACATGAAAATCACCACTCTAAAAAAAAAGGTTGATGCTGCATCAATACGTTTCAAAATTAGCATGAAAATCACCGCTCTAAAAAAAAAAAATTAATGTTGCATCAATACGTTTCAAAATTAACATGAAAATCACTAACATTTTAAAACAAATATTCATACTTCATAAATAAAAATATTAGAGTGTCAAAAATGTGCTAAAAAAAAAAAGTGATTCTGCATCACCACTTTTCAAAATCGTGTGCTTTTTATGCTACCAAAAAAAAGTAGGTGACAGTGCGGTTACCTATTTCATCGGTAACATTGTTATAATTATCTCTCGCAACTTTGGTGATGGTGTAAGGCCCATATCAGAGTGGTCTGAGCTTTTGATGGGCTCTGGTAAGGTGTTCTTTCTAAAAATGCAACCAAACTTTGCTTCCCACCTGGAACTTATGGGGCACTCGATGCTAATGATGCCATTGTTTGTATTTAGAATTGGATTTCTCCAGGATGTTCTGAACTTGCTAGTGGATGTGATGATTGTGCTCAATAAACCTGGTGGCTTTATCAACTTCAGAATGAACATGGGTAGATTCTTCTTTTGTATTTGCAAGAGGAAATGCAACATCAAGGGGACATAATTGTTGAAATCCCAAACCCACTTCAAAGGGGCTATGGCCAGTCGAGTTCTGGAGAGCTTTTTTATAGTTTTGTTTCACATAGGGAATACTCTCATCCCATGAATACAGATGCTTAGAGTTGTATATGTGCAGTATGTGTACAATCATCCTGTTGATGACATCTATCTAACCATCAGTATGGGGGTGGAATACAATCTACTTGGTGAGATTGGTGTCCAAAAATTACCAAAGGATCAACGAATATTCACTTAGGAACATGCTATCTCGATCTTATATAATGGTATACAGGGTCCCAAAATGTACCCACACTTGTTCAAATAAGACTATGGCAATGGCCTCTACTGTTATACTCTTATTGCAGGAAGCTAATATGTCCATCTTAGAAAATCTGTCGATGACCAAAAATACACATATTTTTCCATACTTTGTAGAAGTAAGGCCAGACATATAGTCCATGGAAATGGATTCCCAATGCCATATAGGAGTAGGCAGAGGAGTATGCAAGCCTTGCTTCTTAACAGTTCGATTAGCGATGACACAGGTAGTGCAGGATCTGATGTATCTTCCAACATCTTGTTGAAATTTTGGTCAATAAAAATAATTCTATAGTACGACCATAGTTTTCTCCACACCAAAGTGTCTTGTAACCCAACTGTAGTGTTCCTCCCAAATCAGCTTGGCGCGCCCACTTGAAGGAATACAAAGGTCGCCCAAGTAGCATAATAATGCATCCTAGAGGTGGGAGTATGGAACTTGCTTTCCATCCGCTAACATCTGATATGTGGTGTATAATTCTAGATCATTTTTATATAGTTGGGTCCGTCCAAAGGTTTCGTGGCCACAAGAGTTGAGAAGAGTGGTTAGTGATGCAACTAGTGGCCAACTGAGGGAATCTGCAATGTGGTTGGTGTTTCCCTTCTTGTATTTTATAATCAAATGGAATTTTTGTAGATATGTGGACCACTTTTTATTGCAATAATTCTAAAAATTCCCTTGGGTTTGTATAAACTACAGGGTTAATGATCTGTGTGGATGACTATCTCCTTCCCTAAAATGTCATGTTTCCATTGTCGATAAGCCTACATGATGGAGTACGTCTCCTTATCGTAGGTGGGGTATTCCCGAATTGTGCTAAAATTGTCTCACTGTTATAGGACACATAATGCCCTTGCTGGGTGAGAACTTCACCAATAGCATAGTCAGAGGCATCTATCTCAATTTCAAATGGTTGTTGCAGGTATGGAAATGTGAGTACTGGTGCAGAGCAGAGGAAGTACTTCTGCTCAACAAAATCTTTGTATTGGGACTAAAACAAAAAAAAAAATTGCGTTTTCTCCTCCCTTGGTAACTTAAATCAAAATCCAAGTGATATGAGAGAATCCAAACACGAACCTCTGATAAAAATTGGAAAGGCCCAAAAAGTTGTGAAGATCTATTAGAGTGGTTGAGAATGGTCAATCCTGAATATTTGGATCTTAGCTAGATCCACATGCACGCCTTTATCATCAATTATGTAACCTAGATATTGGACCTGACTCATGCCAAATTTTCATTTCTCCAAGTTATCACATACTTTGTGTTGTCACAGGGTTTGAAGGACCTTCCAAATTTGTTGCAAGTGGTATTCCCAACTCTTGTTGAAAATGAGGATGTAGTCCATATATACAACCACAGATGAGTTAGTAAATGGTCGTAAAATTTCATCTATCAACCTCATAAAGGTTGCAGGGGAATTTTTTAACCTTAAAGGCATGACCAACCACTCGAAAATTCCCTCCTTGGATTTGAAGGCGGTCTTCCATACATCTGTGAGTTTTGTTGGCACCTATTGTTAGCCAAAATTAAAATTGATCTTGCTAAAATAATTGGCCTATTAGACGGACAAATCCCTCTTGCAGACAAGAGAGATCTCCCTAGTATCCAAAGGATATCTAGAAACAAATAGATAGATGTAGACCATTTCCTCTAGATTATCTTTCTTAAGAATTACTCATTAACTACGGATAGATACTCCTACCTGAAGTCCAACGCTTGCTCGGTATTCAATCTAGTCATTCTAGAAGGTATCGATCCAGCATATAAGATCTGTAATCAAAGACAAGAAATCAGGATCAAACGCATCTGCAAAATGATAATTCGAAAGGAATAATCTGTCTTAGTGATCAAGGAATCTAAGAATTAAATCATTCAAAAGATAAATGAACAACTCAATGAGAAAATAGAATCCATTTTTATTAACTTGGAATATGAAAGAAGAAACCTTACAACCTTGATGCCTTGATGTTTGTACAGGTTCTTTCGAGGTCCCGAACAACCGTTTTCCTCAGTTTGACAAGACTCCGACTCTCTTTATCAGCATAAGGCTATGGCTATGAGTATTTAATTTTTCTCATGCCAATGATGCAAAATAAGGAGAGTTTATTTATTTAGCAATTCCCCTCTAAACTCTCTATGTACTAACTACCCTTGAGACTGAAACTTGGTCTCAATTTATAGCAGAAGGGAGGTAGTTTCAACTCCAAAAAGGAAGGGATAAATCCCTCTCATCATGGGATTTTAGCTCCAAAAACCAAGGGATAACTCCATTTATGAAGGGATAAAGGTTCATGAATGGAAGGGGTGAAGCTCGACCAGATAGTGCTTCTAGAAGGCTCCAACTGGGAGAATATTCGACCAGATGGGCTTCTAGAACTTACTTCTCTCTTTATTTTACCTTTTACGAGGGTCCATAGTTTTAATGAGAAGAACGTGCGGGATGTGCCGCAATTTTTATAGAAATAAACTGCGGTACCGCAGGAAATTACTAGGAAAAGTGCGGAGTTAGGCTTTTTAGGATTTTTAAGAGCTTTTCTCCAGTTCCAAGACTTGATTTGGGAACTTTATTTTTTTAGACTTATAAGGAAGCAATAAATAGGTAATGATGAACCCATATAGACAGCTCAATGTCATGGTGACAAATTTCAGTGTAAAAAATTTCCCCCTATAGTGTGAAGTCTAAAGAGTTTTTGAAGAATTCTGAAGAGTGAAGTGCTTTATCATTCTAAGGATCGGGTTGTCGGCACATCGGTTGAAACCTAGAAAAAAATTCAATGCAAGTATATATATATGTATATCATCGCTGAGGTAGGCATTCCCATACTTAGATCAAAACTAACTACATGTTCTGAGACAGAAATGATTTTAGAATTACATGAAGTAGTAGACACAACATGGACGCATCTGTTATGAGTAGTCTACTGTATGATGAATAATAAAACTCCTCACAACCTGGATGGTGGAAACTAGATCCAGGGTCTTGATTTCTGCTTCTCGAACTAGTACGATTCTATCCATTGCGATTGATTGTGTCAAAGTCGAACATGGTAGAAAGCACTTGATTACCAGTCAATGATGTGAATTGTTAACAAGTGTGAGAGAAACCACCAATAATGACAATGGTTCTCAAAGTACTCAGTACAATCTATGAAATGTGAATTTTTGAACTGAAGACGAACATTTCACAGAATCATTCGATCGAAGTTCAATGATTCAACATGTCGTCGAAGGTGAGAAACCTGCCATTAGGGCATGCAGATCCCAAGGTACTTATAGGATTCTAGATCAACTTTCTGGCTGATGAGCTGTTGTTGATAGAAAGTGACTCGTGATAGGAAAGCCCACGACATGAAACCATTAGATCAAGTTTTGAAGAAAATTATAGCAAGGACTGACTCAGGGATGGTCAATGTGAGTGGAGACAAATGTTTGCAATGAATGGTTTATTTAACTGATTTCTTAAACACATAACGACATTGCAGATGGTTTAGTGATGATTGACCTAAAGCTAATACCCAGAAACCGGCTGAAGACTTTCAATGTGGTTTAATTAACTGTTGGCCAAAGTATTTTCCCAACCCAGACATGAATGTGACAAAAGTGTCATGTTCAAGAGTGGTATACAACTTTTTAAACGAAGCGTGAAAAGTGAATTCATTTTCTCTCTTTTCCCCCACCATTTCTAGCAAGTACCTCTTTATTTTTGAAAAGCTTGAGGAGGATAACATTTTCTTGTAATGTAAGCTCATCCTTCGGATGAGTCCAACTTGTTAGGGTCCTATAAATATAGGATTCATAATTTTGAATTGAAATTTTGATAAGTCTTGTAAATATGTACATACCTTGCTTTCTGCAAGTTGTTTTCCCATATTTTGAAAAAAATAAAAAATCAAAAAATCAAAAAGAGGGTAAAATGTCCTAAAAGAAAGTTCAAATGACTTAAAAAATATAGACCCCAAAAGAAAAAGAAATAAAATATGAAAGTGTGCAAGTCCAAATGCAACTACATTTTACTTTTTGCTGATGATTATGGCAGAGCGTCAATAAATGCCATAATCCATGATGAGTTGAACTGCTTAATCTTAACTTGTCATGTTTCAATTTACTTGTTTTAGATAGAGAATAAAGAATTTTCAGACAGTATAATCCTGACAATTCAGTAGATAGGTATAGAGTAAAATGGAACCCAACAACTTAATCTGGGTCCTTGAATGAAATAAGGTAGAATTAGATAGTTTTTACTGCTATCAAAAGAATAAAATGTTCAAGGTTGCTAGCTCAAATGCACCGACAAAAATGGAAGAAAAAATGTTAGTTTAAAGATTGGGTAGGTAGAAGAAGGTGGGAAAATCATTGTAAATATCTTTCACCAGGCTACAATTACTAATTCCCCCCCTATATTTATTCTACATTCTATACTTTCAGTCAAAGAGGCTCAGAGCATTTCTCTGACTTCTGTTGGGACCAGACCCAAGGCTTAATGACTGTTAAGTTAAAAATGTTTGAATTCCTATAATAATCCCTAATTTTAATCATTTACCATTCATGCATTCATCACCATGCAAAATCATAAGTAAAGACTCCATTTTTACTTAATGATACATATAACCCACATTTGATTAACTACCTACATCTCATAAAGCATACCTTGTCATATTAATACAATTCCCTTTTACTAAATATCGTTGAAAAACCCACTATTAGAAAATTTAGCCAGTCTATTATCCCACATGTTTTAATAAAGCGCCCACAATAGAGTCCCTTTGGCTAGACTAACACTATGTAAATATCTCGCCCCCTTATAGTTAATAAACCTATTTGGTTTAAATTAACTATCTAATAAAATATGAAGGAAAGTGTTTGGAACATAGATATATCATTGAATAAACAAACTTTCCTGATGCCTCAGATATTGTTTTAAACCAAGGTTTAAAAAATGTTGAACCTTTGATTTATTACTTTACCCCTTCATTTTCCCGGTGCCTTTACATTTATCCCTAGCCGCTTGATCAACCAGATCCCTTTGGATCCAACGGTCCTAAATTAACACGATACCCAGTTGACATACCCCACCACTATATTCCTTTCCCGATGTCACGTTAAACCTAGACCGTAGATCTATCCTCTCAGATCAATGGCTTATATTACATCCTAGTCCCACTTACCTTTTCCCGCAGCTTGAAAAAACAATCACGACCATTCGCATCATCATACCAAATCCAACAATGCGCTTTCCATATCGCGTTACAAAAATGATCGGGTGAAGTTTCTAGAAAATCGCGTGATAAAAGTTGTTTTCCAATACAACTCAATGCTATGTGTCCCATCCTTATTCGATCGCGTTCCAAATGCTTCAAACCACTTACCATCCCAAACGAACTTGAAACCCACTGGTGGTTTTCATAAATCCACTCCCGCCATTGATTGAGACCTGCAATAAATGATACATATAATGATAAATAATGAAGGTTTAAACCTTGGTTTTTCACCATTTTATGTGTTATTTTCTCCTTTCCTGTTAAGAAAGTGCACCCAGACTCTGTGAATGAAACTTAAACCTTTGCTAGCCAATTTCGCGCCCAGAAATAGAATTTTACCACTACAAACTGCATATAAAGATCCTTGAAGTTTTCTGTTGAACCAACGGATAGAAATTCAAGCCAAAGCAACCAGAAACTCTTCTCGATTGCCAAAATACCTGCAGACGTATTTTTCGGTATTCTAACCTACAAATTCACAAATTCAAAGCCAAATTTCACCAATTTATTATTAAAACGGATCAATTAAGCTACAGAGACCTAAATTTCCAGTTTAGTATGCTCAAACCTTGAAAAAAGAGGGCAAACCCTCACATTTTTTTCCCAGAAATTTACATGTACAAAAAGCGTCTTTAAAAACCAAATTTATCAGTTTAAGACCTCTGAAAGTCAATTTACAGAGTAGGGAGGAGTTTAAAGCTCACAGATATCTCAAAGACTCATTTTACAGTCCATATTATTCAGAAAACCCTTGTTCTCTTTCTTATCGCAGTTTTCATCTCTCAGAAGCCTAATTTGAGCAAAGAGAACTAAAAAGAGATTATCCTTAGCCATATTTGCTCAATTATCCCTCTATTAAAGTAAATTACTCCTGCAAACAATCTAATCTTGCAGAAGTAAGCCTAAGAATGCCTAAAAAACAGAGTTAAAACCTCCACACACAGATCCCATTCCACAGGACTTTCAAAAAAAAAACCTTCAATCACCTCCCTGCAGACCTGGATTTCATTAACAAATTGTTTGATTTTTTTAGGTTATTATCAGAATAAGAAATTGGGCCATCAGTTTCAATACTAGTTGACAAAATTGTTTGCTCCAAATTCTCAGATTTTAACTCAATATCTTCATTCAACAAACAGTTTGTATATAAAGAAAGAAAAAAATCAAGTCAGAGAGAGATCAGAATGATGAAGTCTTCACAATGAATGGTAAAAGTGAAATCAGAATTCACAATGACAGTAAAAACATAATAGTCAAAGAGTATCAATGGTTAGAGTGTATCAGGTAAAAGTCAGAGTGAAAGTTAAAACAAAATTATAGAGCAGTCAAAGGTAAACACTAAAATTAAATACAGAGACAGTAAATGTAAAAAGAGATGAAAATACTTTCACCAACAATGAATTTTATCCAAAGTTAAAGTAAAACAGTTAAAAGAACAAAAAGGTGAAAAGATGAAAAAGAGAGCAAGAAGGGACATTTTTTTGCACAAATTTCCTGTTTAAGTCATTGTTTTGCAGAAAATATTGTGACCAATCCAAGATGAATTTTGAAAAAATGAAGGAGGTTTATGTTCTGAAGAGTTCCATCTACAAAAACCTCTCTCACTATTCTAACAACCATTATGGATTGGGAAATATTAAACAATACTGGAGAAGACTGTTTGCAGAAAAGTTTTGTTAAGTCATCATGTTGCTGAGACGATTTTAGCCAATAGGAAATACATCTTACAAAACGGAAGGAGGTTTTTGTTCCTAAGGGACCCATCTACAAAAACCTATCTCACGTTTTTCCCTAGTGTTATAGAAAAAGATATACATGCACATATTTACAGCCTATTTTTCAGACTCTGTAAAAATATGTTTTACACTTCATTTTGCAGAGCCTATTGTGCACAACTGGAGAGGAATTTTAGGAAACTGAAAGAGGTTTATCTCATTAAATTATTTATATACAATAAAATATTTCAATTTTTACATATCTATTTTGAATTTTGAAATAAAAAGGTATCATTGGACCCAAATTTTGCAGAATTGTTGGACTCGCAGAATGCACAAAGAAAGGAAACAGTTAGTGACTTGGATGCCTCATCATCAAATAAGAGTTGGATCAAATTTGAATTCTCCTCTTTGTCATCACATATCCATAAAAAATAGTGCCAAATATATGCATTAGTTTTGAGTTTCCTTTACTTAAGTTTTATTTATGTAAAATAGTTTGAGATATTTTGTAAACCAATCTTGATATTTTTCAAGATATTTTAGTTTATAATTTGTATAAATACTTCACTCTTTGAAGTATTTTGGGTGGAATAAAATTTGTCAAGACTACTATAGAAATTTTTTCTGAATACATTGGGAGTTTTTGTGAGTCTATTTGTAAAGCAATAGACTGTAACTAAGTCAAACAGACATCATAACTCAGGATTCTTGTGTTGATCGGATAAGCCAAGTATTTTCCTGTTTTCACTATTTATATTTCTAAAGTTCCATACATACATTTACATGTTTTATGTCTTAAATGATTGACTAGGAAATTTTATACAATATTAGTGTCAAAAGCTCCCTGTTTTTTACTAATTATTCATTGATATGTTTTCTTCTGATATCCGGACTTAAGAATCCTTAACTGCTCTTAGTCCCTTTTGACCCCTTTCCTTCATCTTCTTTTCTGTAACTTAAGGATCCTTCATTTCCCTTTTGTTCAGATCTTACCATTTCATCAAAAAGCATATTTCCAAACCCTTTGAAGGCCATCTACCCAGCCCTTAGTACATTTTCTCTTTTGATCTTATTTCCTAGCTTTGCTTGCCAAGAATTTGACTCCATAGCCCAATGGTCTGGTAGATCCCTCTGTGGTTTACCTTGAAGTACCTTTTATTCCCACCAAACATTCAAACCAAACCAATTTCCCAATCATACCTAGCCTAAAATTTAATCTAAAACAAAGTTAAATCATAAAGAGAGATCCCTCTCTGAAATTTAGGAAGGCTAGATCCTGAATTTCAAAAGTAGGTTTGTGGTTACCTCGGACTATTTCTCTTGAACCTGGAGAAATTACTGAGTGATAACACAACTTATTATTAAACTCAAACCCTAAGAAGGAGTGGTTAGTTCCTGTTTATAATTGACAGGTCCTTTACAGTTAAGTTTTAACGAGTCCAGTACAAGTGAAACTCGGTGTTTTTCAGTTTTAGGGAGTCAAAAGAAAAACTTAAGAAAACTCCGTGGATGTATTTTTTCGTAAATTTAGTCTCTCAAGCCCGAAAAAGGATAAAATAATGTAGGAGAGAACTCTATTGACCATGATTAGTCAATGTATACCTTTTTCGTAAATAGTCCATTTCATTCTGAAAAAGGGGTAAACTTATATTGAAGGGACGACTGTTTATTTCCTTTAACGAGTCCGAATAGTTAAGTACTCGGCAATATTTTCATGTTTAGAGAGTTTGAAAAGGGTTTAAAAGAGAACTCCATGGTTTCGCTTTTTCGTAAATTTTATGAGCCTGAAAAAGTGATAAAATTGTACTCGTCATAAAAATAATCCTTTTCACCTAATAAACCTGTTTTCTGCACATAAACTCAAAAAATTAAACATATATGTTTCTAATAAGTAAAAAAATTTGAAAAAAAACTTTTTAAAGTGGAAAAAAAATTTTTATTCGTTCAAAAAATCTTATAAAAAGCAACTCAAACAAAGTCATTTTTACCTTTTGTGTTCAGAGTTGAAAGTTGAGAGCTCTGGGCAAAAAACATTCCGGAGGTGATAACGAGAGAACCGACCGTCCAAATTGAAAGTCGTCGAATTCAGGTAATACAAAACACTCTTCTCTTCAATTTCATCCGTTTATATTCTATTTTTTAGTTTTGAAATTCATTTTTGAGGGGAGAAAAGGTTCAAATTTTCACTTACGGGGGTTCGCGGGTTAGTCGTTGGTTACCTGCGGAGCCCGATAATTTTCCCAAAGGAAAATTATTAGGCTACTGCAGTTTATATGAAGGGTGCGTGCGAGGGTCCACACTGTCCCTATATAAAAACTGTGGGGGCGCCGTAAGTAAATGAAATTTATAAATTCTGTCAAAAATGGATAATTATTTTTACTCTAATAGCTTCTAACCATTAAATGTGCCCATTTGCAGGTCATTGCACAATGTTGGAGTGGCAAGAACGCAAACATGAAGAGGTAGATGATATGGCCATGAATAATCAGGCTGTAATGTGTGTTTTGAGAGATTGTGGTTTATACAAATTCTGGACCATTCAAGGCATGAGGGCTCAGGTAGAGCTAATGACCTAGCTAGTGAATAAATGGGACGTTCATGAACAATGCTTTATCATTAGAGATCACAAGCTAGAAATTGAGCTTGAAGACATCTACTTCCTTACTGGTTTACCAAAAAGAGGTGAACCAATCTCTTTGTTCGGGGCTAGGCAAGGTGGCCTGCCTATCGCTAGCTACAAACAAGAGTTCTATAATGAGGAAATTGATCCCAAAGACAACCGGATAGACATAAAAATTATCATACGTCTTGATCTGAAAGTCATTTCATTCACTATTACCAGATTATGTGGGAGTGCAGCTCTACACCTGGCTACCAAGTCACAGATGCAGACAGTTGTTGGATGCTACAGAGTTACAATATTCAATTGGTGTGAAGGGGTGTTGACTGATATGAAGGGTCAAATGACTAGAGCGAAGAACTCAAAGTTGAAAAACTTTGGATATGGTGCCATCTTAGTATCTTTCGCTTTGGATAGAATTCCATCTCTTGCCCCCCAGCTGATTTCTGTTGACCATGGTGAACCCAGAGAGCCTCGTATGGTACGATGGGTGGCATTTATGGCTCTCCATGGTGGTGATGGCTATACGATAGTACGATTCACCCCAACATATCTTCATTGGTTAGAAAACCAAATTTTTGCTATCGAGGATTTTCCATATGCAGACATAGACTTTCGAGGAGATCCCGAGATGCCCTTACCTCTAGGGACACAATGGGATGATTCAGGTAATTGAATTATTTTTATGTGTTTTAATTCTAATTTTTATTTGTTTTTTAATTGTCCAATACTGATAACAAAAATTCAAATGCAGATGTTGGTCCACGAAGACCAGCCAATATTTGCCGCTTCGAGAGGAAGCGAACAGATCCTATTGCACCACCAGAGAACAAGGCAACATATATTCTTACTGATTTAGAGAAAAATTTGGAGAGGTTGACTAGAGACATTCCAGAGACTACGATGGATGATATTCCTCTTCGTCTCCAGAGGCATGTTGCTGGCGTTCCTGGCCGGTTTCGGAGATACCTGCGTAGAGTGGCACGGGCGATAGTATATTATCATGATCACCACCATGGATAGTGGATGATTATTGCAAACTATTGCATTTTTTTTTTGTATCACTATCTTTCAGATCATAAGGTGTTTTAAACCTATGGTCCTAGATGATGTAATATTTTTTGAAACACAAACTCTATCTATGATATGACTACTTTCGATGGCTATCTTGTTCAGCACTTATCGAATCTTGTTTTAATTTACTGTTTTAATGTTGCAAATGTCTATTTGTAACATTGTTAGCTAATGCATCAGCCAATGCATTTAAAATTCTTGGAATGTGTTGATATTCAATGTAATCAAATTGCCTTTCCAAGAGATGAACCTTCATGAATAATCTCAGTAACACTGAATTTTTAATTACGTATACTCTGTTTAAATGTAATGCAATGAGTTATGAATCTAACCTAACGATCAAATGCCGAATGCCAAATGAAATGGCATCAGATAATAACTCAATCACTGCGCTATATTCTGCAACATTATTCGTTGTTTGACCAAGGCTTACCCCATGCATAGAAACTAACTCATCGGTGGGTGAATAGATAACCCAAGCTGCGGAAGAGATATTCCATGTATTACGATAGGCACCATCAGAAAAACCAATGTACGCTTGAAGGGACGTCGACATCTGCAATATTAAGAGTAATCAAGATAAGCAGGGATAGTAGTCAATGTAAACTTAAACTAGACACACTTATCTAATCTAAATAAGATAACTTAGAAAAATAACTAATTTACAGGTGAGATCTCACACGAAAAATCAAGCATAATATCTCTTCAGATAAAGTCCGTTTATAGGTTTATCTAAAGAGACCTCGTCATAATCAATCAATTTGTAAGCCCCTTTTGCAAGCACTCGCTTGAAAATATAAGGACCATGCCACATAGGTTCGAATTTCGCAGCTCCTAGTTTATCATTAGTTTGGTCATATACCAATACTAGGTCACCCTCTGAAAAAAAATGAGGTATAACACTTTGATCGCACTGATATTTAATGCTTTTTTTATGAGCTTAGGCTGCTAATGCAGCAGTGCGCCGAGTCTTATCTAATTGTGCTAGGTACAAAAAGTGTTTTTCCTCCTCAGAGGTAGTTGGTGGTAATTCTATGGCTAATTAGAGTGACAGTATTTGGCATTCAATCAGTAACACAACTTCTAAATCATAGACCAGTTGAAAAGGAGTGAAACCTGTTGCAGTTTTTGCTGAGGTTTGGTATGCCCAAAGTGCTGAGAAAAGCATAGTATGGCAATTTGATTTATGAATTCCGATTATCATTTTAATCATAGTGGTTAAAAATTTATTGACGACTTCAACCTAAACATTAGCCCGTGGGTAATATGGAGTAGATTTATCATGGTGTAGGCCAAGTTGGTCAGAAATTTCGGTCATCATAATGTTTCGAAAATGGCTCCCATAGTTAGTAATGACAGATTGGGGTACACCAAGTCGAGAAATCACGTGATTGAATACAAATGTAGCTGCAGTTTTTCCATCTGCCACAAATGTAGGCATCGCCTCAACCCATTTGGTAAAATAATCTACTACGAGAATAATATACCCATGCCCCCCGGCCGAGTGAGGGTTACATGTAATGAAATCAATTCCCCATTTTGTGAAAGTACCAACAAAAATTATGGGGTTAAGAGGAGCTAGTGGTGCACACATTTTTCGATCAAAAATCTGACATTTGTGGCATTTTTGGACTGCAAGAATGCAATCTTTGAAAAACGAAGGCCAAAAATAACCAGCATGCAATATCTTTTGGGTTGTGGCATACCCAGACATATGACCACCACATGCTCCAAAATGACAGTCATTTAAAACTCATTCAACCTCTTCATGGGTTAAACATCGTCAAAATACAGAATCCGCACCGCGACGACAAAATGTGTCTCCAAAAATATTGTATTGCTGAGACTAGTAACAGATCTTTCGTCGATGTGAACATGAAATTTCAGGCCAAAAAGTTTGGGTTTGGAGATAAATAATTATATCTCCATACCAAGGATCTAACGTACTAATAAGAAACAGAGATTCATCAGCGATCGGATGCTCTACCACATTTTCTGTCTCAGTATTCAGGAAGTCACATATAAGTTCGGCAAACACTAGTGATTTCTTTGATTTGGATTTTTAAAATTCTAAATCAAACTCTTGAAGGATAATGATCGATTTAGAATATTTTCCCTTGAGAAATTTCTTAGTCAGAATATACATCATCGAGTTTCAATTAGAGATCACAGTTTTTTTTCATAACAAAATGTAATGACAAAATCGTTGGACAGCTTGAACTGCTGCCAAGGCCAATTTCTCCACATGCGAGTATTTAATCATTGTTGGATTGATATTCTGACCGGGATAGTAAATCACATGCTCGTTGTGAAATTCATCCTCCTGAACTAATACCATTCCAATAGTGGAATCAGAGGCTGCTAAGTATAAAAAGTAATCCTGGCTATAATTTGGTCGATGCAGTAATGGTGCATGCGTCAACACATGTTTTAGAGCATAAAAATATTGATCAGCGATATCATCCCAAATAAAAAGAACATTTTGTTTCAAAATCATGGTAAAAACTTTGGTTAACTCAGCATAGTTCTAGATAAATCTATGCAGAAAGTTTGCTTTCCCTTGCAAACTTTGGAGTTGGCAGAGTGTGGAAGGAGGAGGTAAATTGATAATGGCCTCAACCTTCGAAGGCTCAACTCGAATGCCTTCTTTCGAAACGAAAAATCCTAGTAATATACCAGATTGTACATATAAAACACACTTGTGTGGATTCAAGAAAATCTTATAATACCTACATCTCATAAAAATCGCTCGTAAGTGAGTAGGATGATCTTCCTTGCGTAATGAATGAGCAGGTAAATCATCGAGATAAGGTTACACAATGTGTTTAATGTCATGAAAAGCATAAGATATTGCCCTTTGAAAAGTTTCCCCAGCATTCTTCAATCCAAAAGGTAGTTTACAATAAGCAAATGTTCCCCAAGGACAAATGAATGTTCTTTTTGGTTGATCGGCAGGGAGTATGTTGATTTGATTGTATCCGGAAAATCCATCCATAAATGAATAGATTTAATTTCCGGCACAGTCGTCAATAATTTGGTCGATATAATGGGTTGGATAATTGTCCTTAGGACAAGCTTTGTTAATATCCCTATATTCAACACATACTCGTATTGTTCCTTGTTTTTTAGTAACAGGAACAATATTAGATATCCAATTCGTTAACGGGATCAGGTAAATAAAACCTGCTCTGAGTAATTTCGCAACTTTGGCTTTGATAGCGGCAACCTTTCGTGGATGTATCAGACATAATTCTTTTCTGATCGGTTTAGCATCCGGGTAAGTTTTGATTTCATGAACAACAATTTTGGGATCAATTCCTGGCATTTCTTCATAAGACCAGGAAAATATGTTGCGGAATTCTTGAAATAGGGCCTTATATGTAGCAATTTAATCTAACGTACAAGAGGCACCTATATGAATGTTTTCAATAATTCTGGGTTTCACTGATATGTCAATAGGAATTGTGGAAGAAATATTCCCCAAATTAACTTCAGAATCCAAGTTTTTGATCAATATTGGATTCTAAGGTTCCTTTACATAATCAATTGTAAAAATAGATGAAAAATTATTTTTGAATTTATCAAGCTCAGGTAAAATTGATGACCTACGATGGAGATCATCCCATGGTAAATCATCTATAGACAAGAATTATCGAATGTTTTCATCAGTATAAAACACTTCTTTAAAAAGATCTGGAATTGATGTTATAGCTGAGTTTGATGGTGAAAACAATTCTTCATTTACCACATTCATTGGATCAGAATCAGTTGATGGTGAATTGGAAAATGACTGTACTACTTGATATGCTAACTCAAACAGACTCAAAGGCATCGCGCCATTATACAAATCCAGTTCTAATTCTAAAGGTAGTACCCAAGGATCATCGAATGGAATAGTGCTTGATGTAATCATATTAATATTAGCAATAGTATGCGGTACGTTAGGTGGAGGCATAGAAAAAGTTCCCAACAAAGTGGAATCTTTAATTAAACCTACTCCTACATCCTCATAAGGGATAGTTTTTTTCCAATTTGCTGAATATTATCCGTAGAAGCTGGGTCAAATGAATAATATGAGAGCTGATCGATTTTCACAATCTTTCCTTGATGAGGAAACACGATTAATAAAAAAACGGATGACATGACATCAGTCATAGCATAAGACCAACTTCGATCCAGAAGAAGGTTGTAATCTAGAGGGGCATCAACTACTTCCACATCTAAATTAGCAGTTTTACCTTCGACCTCTATAGGTAGATCCTTTAAAATTCCATATGGATGGAATCCTCTTCTGTCAAAAGCTTTGAGGATTTCGGTGATTGGTTAAGTGTTGGAGAACCAAGTGATTTCCAAAATTTTAATGGCATAATACACATAGATGCTCCTTCATCAATAACAGTACGAAATAAATGTCTGTTTTTTACTAGTACTGGAATCTGAAAAGCCATTTGATGAGGGAGCCGTGGTGTAAAATTTTCTAAATTTAAGACAATAAGGTTCAAATCCTGAAGATCCACAGCTCCAATTGCTAATAGGAGTAATTTTCTTTGTGTTGGGCATGATTGCATCACTTCTAAAGCTGACATTGTTGAAGGAGATATTGCTAAATATTCAAAAATGTTGTAATTATGAGCAGCTCTCGCATGTGGATTGAAAGTTGATTACGAATTACACCTTTAGCAGGCGGTTTGATTACTAGATCAAGATTTATTTTCTCGATATGAAATGGATCAGAAACCGAAGGAGATGTAGTTGGTGCAGAATTAGAATTTTCTACTTATTTACAAGTAACAGGATTTTTACTACCATAATCTTGCAATTGAGTCGCAACCATTACTTGAGACATCATCAAAATATCTACTGGTGTATTAGAAGAAGATCCAATCATTTTGCTATCTTGAATAGGAAAAGGATCCTTCAAGACAGCGGGGGTGGGTGAAACTTTGACAAACTTAGATACCTCAGCCCTATGCAGACATTCCTTGGTGAAATGATCCTCATCACATATAAGACAAGGATAAAGAGGTTTCCGTTTATCATCAGTCAATTCAGTTTTATCAGTTTTTTCTTTGGGAGATGAAGTCTGTTTATTCTTATTCTTCCCTTTATTCTTGTTACCGGTTTTTGACTTCATAGTAGAGGAATCTACAATGTGAATATTGGCAGAAGTTTCCAGGAAAGATTCTCCTTTTGGTGAATCAGGAAAAGTTATTATAGGAGAAGTAACCTTTGAATATTTCTTCTTACTCTTAGTCGTACTAATTGAACTGATTACACCATTAGCAGCATGAGACCCTGAACGATTTGTTGTTATCTGACCAAGATGCGGTAAATCGAGAATTTTCTTGTACAAAGTACCTGACTGGGTATATACCAAGTCAAGATACTGAGCTTGAGCAATAAATTGTTGTTCCGTAACAAATCCTCCTTTGGTTACATCTTCTGTGATTTTTGGTAGCAATGTTTTGATAAACCATTCTACCAATATTTGATTCGGGATAAAAATTTTTACCAAACATCTTCTACGTCTCCATTCATGTGTATGATATGATATGTACGTAGACATAGACTGTTTTAGTGAAGTTAATAATTCCATGTTGTTGTCGTATCTGACTGGAAACTGAAAATTAGTTAAGAAAGCAGTTGCTAGAGCATTGAAATTGTTAAAATAACCTCGTGGAAATTCAATGTACCACTTGGTAGCAACGTTCTCTGAAAATTCTAAGTCGAATGGAATCGTCGATTAATGAGTTGGATGCACACCAAAGGTGGTAATTCATGACATGGTTATAAGGATCCTCTCCTTATTTTCCTTCAAACTTCGGGATATCACTGGGAAACTTATTTGGCATTGGCAGCCAATACAGATGATAATATATGGGATCATTCGTAAGGCAGGATAAATCAGGTAAATCTAAAGTTTCTATGAATGGAAATCGATGGGTAGGGTCTTGTTGATAACCTTGTGAAACTAAACCAGTCCTAGGAGGAGGATATCTAGGATATCCTAGAATAGCCTATGCATTAGGAATTGGAATGCCCCTTGGATAACCAGGAATAACCAGACCATACTAGGGTTGAACAGGTGTCTGATATGTATACCCAGGATACGGTTGTTCCGGGTAAGCTAGATTTTGTGGAAAAGGTCCATATTGGTGCGACCCCTGATACAGTTGATAATTAAACTGAGGTTGACTTTTTATAACTGTACTTGTACCAGGTTGTCCTGCAGGCATCTGAACAGTAGTTTGAATTGTAGGTCCAGACTGTGGAATAGAAACCTGAGGAATCTATACCGATGTTTGAGGGGCAGAAGTAATAGGAGCTGTAGACACGCTAGGAATAGGTGTGGTAGGTTGAACAGAAGTCTGAGTAGTAGTTTATGGTGGAGTCCTAGGTGTACTCAGACGAGGCTATTGAATAGGACCAGATGCAGGTATTTGAATTGTAGGTTGGAGTGGTGGTTGGGGTTGATTATAACCAACTTGTTGTCTAGCTTGATAATAAGGTACTTTCACATTTGGTTGTAAATTATGTTGGACTTGGGATGGATCCCACCTCATTCAGGGAAATGAGGGTCCCAATGAAGGTTGTGCATAAAACAGACCATAACTCAGTTGAACATATGGTTGATAATTAGCTGGATAATTTCCACCTCCTTGTAACATTTTTTGTTCTGGATAGAACTGTTTTCCTAAAGGAGGTTGCAATCCTTGAGCTGGGTACTGCCCTTAAGGTTGATATTGACCTTGAGGCATGTACTAACCTTGAGGCATATACTGTCCCTGAGGTTGATATTGACCCTAAGGTATGTATTTTCCCTGAGGTTGATATTGACCCTGGGGTATGTATTGTCCTTGACGTTGCCCCCTAGGTTGTATTTGACTACTTTGAGATTTCCCCCCAGGCGGTAAATTACTACCTTGAGTTCTGGGTTTGGAATATTTCCATACATCATATAAACTTGCTCATTGTTTAAAGTTCCAATATTTGATTCATTTGGGCCAGATGATGACATTGGTTTGTTGGGAAAAGAGATGCTCCTGAGAATGTACCAGAGAGCGACTGATAGCCTGTAGGAACAGACGGATCACCATACAAAAATGTTTTTGGAGATTCAGTAAACATAGATGACTCACTAGACATGTTTAACGGAGGTCTTTAACCTATTGGTATAGGGTAAAAATGAATTCGGGGTAGCGAATACTCTAGACCTACGTTTTGTAGAAAGTTTGTCAATGAAGAATACCAAGCATCTTGTCTAAAAGGACTGTAAAAAATCGATTCACGTTCTCTAAGATTTAAAGTTTCTTGAGTTTCAGGAAGAATAATTTCTTCTTCGAGATCAATAACTTCTTCAATAATAATGAGACCAGAAGGAAGATTTTCGGTAATATGATGTCTTACTCTAGGTGAATCGGGACTACCAGGAGTTGGATCAACGAACTCTAAAGCAGGTTCAGACATGGCAGGTTTTGTTTCTGATTTAGAAATTTCAGGTTCTTCAGCTGATAACTAACTTGTTGCAGAAGCAACTTCAGTTAATTCGGAAATTGAAATTGTCTGTAGAGTATGTTCTGCTATTTGCGGTTGATCTACTTCAAAATCAGGATGAATAATTATGGATGATTCTCTGTGTTCTGTTAATCCAGTTCTGCTGATAACATTTGGTATCAGAGATTTTAGTTTTTCTAATTGGCTTGGTGTATACTTAAGGGGTTTCCCCTGATTTCTACGCGATTGTCTTGGTAATTCTACCACGATTAAAACTTTTAACACATGAAAAGAAAGAAAATTTCAATCAAATGATCCTAAGGTCGCTAAGGAAACAATAAAATGAATCACATGCCTATAAAAATCTAAGAGATCAATCCACACACAAAAATTAGATCCCCGCACTAAAAACACTAGTTGGTGATGAAATCCAACATCATAGAATTTTAATGCAGAAATGGCGGTTGGAACAGTTACCCCGAAAACCTGCTTAATGAAACATACCAGTGCAATTTTCTCCACTTAAACCATCTCGAGTGAAGATAACCCTCCGGAAAGTCCAAGTGTGTGTAGCCGACGTCTACTCCAGGTACAGTGGGACCTCCCCTCCATCGTCACCTTGGGAAAGAATCCTAAAGTTTATGTCTACTAAGGTCACAAACGGGAACACATATACCTGGGGGAACAGTCTACGATCCGATATACACGCAAGGGCAGAGTAACAAGCTCAATCCCCTTTAAGGCTCCTTGACATAATCCAAGTTTTACCGACAAGTGACCCCAGGCTCCTCGACAATGGTCTATTCGAGGTTTACCATTTTTAATACGTGCACATCTTCTATCATTCCCAATGAGATAGGTATGATTACCTCACTGGTTTGGATATGATCTCGTGCTTGACTCCTTTAGGAGGAGCTTCCCAGAGCATACATGCTACAATTAGATTTTCCTACCGCAAGATCGACTACTTGTTTGTTTTTACCGTCTTGGAGAGTTAACTAAATTCTATTCCAAGACACTAGCCTAAGCTATATTGGTGGAAAAGAGCCCTAGAAAATATTAAATTTCTAGATTAGTTTTAATTAAGCGTTACTTTTAATTGGCAGTTTCTTAGGACAATGGGTATGGAAATGAAACTTTGATGATGTTTTAATGACCTGACTCAAAATATACTACAATGCACCTATATGATAAACAAATCATTTCTTTTCAATGAAATCTAACTAGAGGAAATAGTTAAGAGATTTCAATAGCTTTCAAAATATCAATTCTTTCTTTCCTACATGAGAAACTTTGAAAAGAAGACAATTCAGAGAATTCAATTTCAAAAATATCTTTTGCTCAAAATGAAATTCCCTATATCATTTAGATTGGAAACAAAACAAACTTCTTCCAAAAGAAAATCAAAAGTCTTAAAATTATAAAATTCAAAACTAAAAGAAAACTCTAATCTTGAATTCTATCTAAAATTTGGAGGATGTTTAAGCTCGGTTTGTAATCTAACCAAGAACTTTCTGCTTATTCCAAGAAGAAACTAAAGCATCCAATATATTTTAAAATGAAATTCAGACCTTATCAATTCAAAAGGTTTTGTAAGTTTGCAAATGAAAATAGAATCAAATTTTCATAAGAGTAACAAGTGCATCAAGTTCAATGGCTCAACCTAAAAGCAATGAAATACCAAGTACCTGAGGTATACAAAAGTTTCTGATTCAGAGCAATGGGAGGACTAGGTAGATCATTTACACATAACATGCAAACTAACTGAATAAATCACTTCAACACAGAAATTGCTGAAAGAAACCTTGACAGAGATCTTTGACAATAAAAACATATTGGGATAATAACAAAAATAAAGAAATTGGATTTCAGAAAGTAGAATTTCTTATTTTTTCAAGATTTTCTAGAAGTCTGTAGTTTCTAATGGAACAAGGTGCGGTACCGCACTTTGTTTCACTAAAATCAGCAGAGTCTATTGCTCTGTTTTTAAAAAAAATGCGGAAGGCTGAAAGTACAGAAAAAATAAAAATACAGATTTCCAATCAGGAATCCTATTGATTTTTGTACCCAAACTAGTTTCAAGCTTAGTCAAAGTCAAAGAAATCTCAAAAATAAAACTGAAAATAAACAAGAAAAACTAATTTCAAATTTTTATTCCCCAATGGAGTCGCCAATTTGTTAGACAGACAAATCCCTCTTGAGGACAAGAGCGATCTCCCTAGTATCCTAAGGATATGTAGAAACAAACAGACATATGTAGACCATTTCCTATAGATTATCTTGCTTAAGAATTACTCATTAACTATAGATAGATACTCCTACCTAAAGTCCAATGCTTTCTCGGTCTTCAATCCAGTCATTCCAGAAGGTATCAATCCAAAATATAAGATCTGTAATCAAATACAAGCAAACAAGATCAAAAGCATCTACAAAATATGATAATTTAAAAGCAATAATCTATCTTAGTGATCAAGGAATCTAAAAATTAAATCATTCAAAAGATAAATGAACAACTCAATGAGAAAATATAATCCATTTGTATTAACTTTGAATATTAAAGAATAAACCTTACAACCTTGATGCCTTGATCTTTGTACAGGTTCTTCCGGGGTCCTGAACAACCGTTTTCCTCAGTTTGACAAGACTTCGACTCTCTTTATCAGCATAAGGCTATGACTATGAGTATGTAATCTCTCTCATGCCAATGATGCAAAATAAGGGGAGTATATTTATTCAGCAATTCCCCTCTTAACTCTCTATGTACTAACTACCCTTGAGACTGAAACTTGGTTTCAATTTATAGTAGAAGGGAGGTAGTTTCATCTCCAAAAAGGAAGGGATAAAGCCCTCTCATCATGGGATTTCAGCTCCAAAAACCAAGGGATAACTCCATTTATGAAGGGATAAAGGTTCATGAATAGAAGGGGTGAAGCTCGACCAGATAGCACTTCTAGAAGGCCCCATCTAGGAGAATATTCGACCAGTTGGGCTTCTAGAACTTACTTCTCTCTTTATTTTACCTTTTACGGGGGTCCGCAGTTTTAATGAGCAGAACATGCGAGATGTGCCATAAATTTTATAGCATTAAACTGCGATACCGCAGGAAATGACTAGGGAAAGTGAGGAGTTAGGCTTTTTAGGGATTTTAAGAGCTTTTCTCTAGTTCCAAGACTTGATTTGGGAACTTTATGTTTTCAGACTTCTAAGGAATCAATAAATAGGTAATGATGAACCCATAGAGACAACTCAATGTCATGGTGAAAAATTTCAATGTAACATGGCACCTTGAGCTAGTCAATAAGGTCATCAATCTATGGGATTGTATACCTATTCCTGAATGTGATTTTGTTTAGTGCCCAATAATCAATGCAGAGTCTCCAAGCTCCATCTTTCTTCTGTACAAGTACAATTGGGCTCCCATAGGGCAAGGAACTTGGTCAGATTTTCCCCTTTTGTAGCAACTCCTAGATCTTCCACTTTATTTATTCATTTTCAGAATGGAGCGATGGCATATTGACCCATTGGTATAGGTGCTTCATGAATCAGATCGATCGAATGCTTGACCTGAAATTGCAAAGGTACCCCTGTGGTTGAGGAGAATATATCCCTGTATTTTTCCATGACCTTATCCATCTTCTTCTGCTGGGTGAGGGAACCCTTCCTAGGGGCCATGGATGTGGCCATTATCTTCCCCTTGATTTCAGAGTGAGTAAAAAAGAAAAAAAAAATCTCGGTCTGGGAGATGATCTTACTTCATTTTTTAGCAGAGATAAAGATGATGGTAGGTGGGGCTACCTCCAGTATCGTGTATAAATTATTTCCAAAATTAATAATAACATTGCGAGGCCTAGACTAATACAAAAAAATGACACTTACACAAGTATAGTTGGCCTAATAACACATCAAAAACTTCAAGAGGAGCAACACCACACATTATCTCATCCGGAAAGGGCTTGACGTTGTAGGGAAGGCGACACTGTTGTCTGACATAGAGATATATTCCTTGGTGAATGCACCCAATGGTGTATGGATATCGGTGTGGTGTAGTCAGTAGGCCCAACTTCTTCACGGCCTCTACTGAAATGACTTTAATTTTGCTCTCTTTGTTGATAATGAATTGCAGCGAAGAACCCTTCACCCACATCTATGAGTGGAAGAGACACTCCCCCTCCTTTGGATATTCAGGATCAATATTTTGGACCTTGGTGGTTGAAAAGGTGGCATTGGGTTCTATATCAAAAATCTACTTCCACTTGTTGAGTTCTAGCTTAGAATCAGAACATGTATCAGACTCTGAAGCTTTCATCTCAGCCACCAATTACTGCTTGGTGTGACACTCATTTGTGTTGTAAGTGTTGATCTTGTGGAACTCACACCACTTTTCGGTGTCCTTATTTTTCATTGTGGTGAATTATTTTCTTGTAGCATCGATGGTTTATATAGGGTTGCTCCACCTTGGCCCTGTCCTTTGTTTGTGGTTAGGGGGTGCTCTTTCCCTGCTTCTAATTCACAGATCCAAAGTCGCGCTTATTTTGTTTAATTTTTTTTCAATCTTGGCAGCATATCAGTATGCTACACCAAGAGAGGATATGTCTAGGAACTCCATTTCTTCTTGAATGCATTTTTACAGATAACTGCATTACTTGAGCACTACATGTTGCTCATAATATTTTATACCCAAATTTGTGCGTAGAGTATGAAAAATATTTTCACAGCTACGTGTACCATGAGTTTAAGGAATCCTTTTGATCACTCCGTAGGTCATCAAAGTTCAAGTGTCTTATATCAATTGAAATATCTCTTCAATACCTAAAATGGGTCTTTAAAGAAATTTGATTTCATCACCTGTAATAGAAGTTATCAACAAAGTTGCAGCAAGAGGTCTATTGATAGGAAAAAAAAATTGAAAAAAACCTTTACAACATCTCATTAGATAGGATAATTTACCAAAAAAGCCACCATACTAACATGCATCATGGTTATGGGTCACCCACAAACCCAAGGTTATAGGTCAACTACACAAAACCCTTTTCATCAAAGTCCAATTGTTAGGCCACACATTGTTAGTATCAAAGTTAGTCACAAACCTTACAAGGTATATCTATCCTCAGATCTTCATTTTTCATGGTTATGGGTCATCCACAAACCCACACTTCATTGAATTCCATTTGCTAGGGCACACACTGTCAATATCACAGTTGGTCACAAGCACTATAGGGTATCTCTATCGTTGGATCTTTGTTAATCATGGCTATGGGTTAATCACAAAAAACCCTTATCTTCCATGGCTCTTCATATTCAACAAAGGCTTCTTAGGAGGGAACTTCATGAAATGGGGACCATTGCTTCTTAAGGGGGAGGAATGATCCGAATATAAAGTAGCATTTACCCATGGTATTCATCCACTGATTGAATTTACCTATGGTATTGTAAGTGGAATCCACCCATGGTATTTACCCACCCATGGAATTTTATCCTGGTATTGTAACTAAAAAATGCTATAAGTAACAAGTCAATTTTTTTAAAAGGAAAAATTTCCCACCATAATGTAGATTTTTCATTTATTATCTATTTTAATAAAAAATTTCTTTGTGCTTTTGTTTACTATGTTTTCTCCTATTTTTCTAGAATTTCAATTTTTCAGATCTTAGGTACCTCCCCTCAAGATCTGGATCAGTAGCTTCATCAAGCCCAAAGTGCACCCACTGCACTTTAACTTACTCAGTTTCTTGATTCCATAGCATGAGCATATTTCTCTTCAAAATTAACTGAGTATCTAGCTGTAATTATCTTTCTGGTTCCACCTGTAATACAAACTAGTAAATCACATGATCCAGATCCTTCACATATCTTTTAAGAAATGACACATGGAAAGAATAATAGACTTTCACTATCAAAATTAGTGCACTTCGGTAGGCCACTGGTCCAATTCTCTCAAGGATCTCGAAAGGCCCGAAATACTAAGGTGCCAACTTGGCACATGATCTGATCCTCAAGGAGCTCTTCTTAGGTTTGAAGCACAAGTACACATGCTCCCCAACCTGAAAATCCTTGAATAACCTATGTTGATCTACATAAATCATCTTCCTTTCTTTTTATGCCTTTAGATTCTTCTTAATAACCTGCATTTCATGTTCCATCTATGCAGATATATATGGTCCAATCAATACCCTGTTCACTGGATCACTCCAACTGATAGGAGTATTACAACTCTGCTCATAAAGTGCCTCAAACATACTAATCCTCAAGGATTCTTGATTCCCATTGTTATACACAATCTCAACCAATAGAATATACCCTTCCCAATTTCATTATTGATGCATGACATACATCCTCAGCATGTCCTCAACAATACTTTAATCCTATATATATGTCCATCTGTCTGCGGATGATAAGTTGTATTGAAAGCTAACTTTGTCCCCAAACCTGCAAACAACTCTTTCCAAAACCTAGAAGTAAAATTTTCATCTCTTTCAGACACAATATTCTCAGGAATACCATGTAACCTCACTATCTCCCTGTTGAAGACCTGGGCTACCTCACTAGCTTAGTTAGTAGGCATCACTGGAATGAAGTGACCTACATTGATTAACCTATCAACCAGATATGGAAACATGTTGTCTAGATGTCCTTAGAAAAACTGTAATGAAATCCATAGAAATGATCCCCCATTTCCATTTTGGAATCACAATATGATGCAATAAGCCACCTAAATGCTTACAGTCTATTGTTACTTGTTGACAATCCAATCATATCGCAATAAACTCAACCACCTCTTTCTTCAAGTTTGGCCAATGGTAGAACTTCTTCATCGTTGTCATTGTCTTTTAATATCTCGAGTGACTTGAATATATATTGGCATGAAATTCCCTCAAGATAAGCTTCTTGATCTTTTTTTTGTCTGACACACAGATGTTGGCCATAAATATGGCCAAACCATTTCTCATGATATGATAATTCATATCTTGTTCACCTATTCTATTTTTTTGTAACCTGTGATTTAAATGTTGGTACCTTTCATCTTGTTTTCCTCCTGCAAGATCTGCTCCTACAAGTCTGTCCCATATGAACTCATAGATGCAATGTGATTTACCTATACTCTTCTGCTAAGGTCATTTGCAACCCTGTTCTCTTTACCCTTAATGTGCCTGATTGCGAAGTCAAACTACCTGAGCGTAGCCAACCACCTAGCTTGCCTAGAATTTATATTAGCTTGGTAAAATAATTACCTCAGCCCATTGTGCTAAGAACATAGTGTTTCCATGTCTTCAAGGCATGGGTGATAGCAACCAACTCAAGATCATGCGTCACATAGTTCCGCTTGTGCTCATTCAATTTCCTTGACAAATAACATACTACCTGTCCTTCCGCATCAGAACTCCACCAAGTCCTCTCTTGCAAGTATCTATACATACCATAAACTCTTTATCTATATCCACAATTTTCAAGGCCAAAGCATTTGTAAGAAAATGCTTCAATTACTCAAAACTAGCTGCACATTCCTTTATCCATTTAAACTTATTCCCTTTTTGCTGAAAGGATGAAATATGATAGGAAAATTTGATAAGTTCCAAAAAAAAATCTTGTAATAGCATTCTAATCACATAAATGATTTGAACTCATCCACATTCCTAGGATTTTCCCAATCCATAATAGCTCTGATATTTTTTGTGTCCACTACTATACCTTCCTTGGAAACCACATGCCCCAAGTAATGAACTTTTCTTTGAAAGAAACTTCACTTACTAAGTTTGGCATACAACTGATGCTCTCTTTGAAATATCAACACTGATGCTAAGTGTTCTGCATGCTCTTCCTCATTATCATAATATATCAATATGTCATCAATGAATATTATCACAAACTTGTCCAAATAAGGACACAACACACTATTCATTAAACACATGAAAGTGGATGGAGCATTGGTCAAATCAAAAGGAACCAAAAAAAACTAAGAATGCCCATACCTGTTCTGGAAAGTATTCTTGTACATGTATGCTTCTTTTATTCCTATCTGATGATATACTAATCTCAAATTGACCTTCGAGAACAATGCTACTCCCTTCAATTGATATAACAAGTCATCAATCTACGACAAAGGGTATATGTTCTTAATTTTCACCTTATTCAGCTGCCTCCAATTAATACACAACCTGAGAGTACCATCCTTCTTCTTCACAAACAATACTAGTGCACCCTAAGGTGACAAAATTGGCCTAATGTATCCCTTTTCACTCATTTCCTTCAACTGCAACTTTAGTTCTACTAACTTTAGAGTGATCATCCTGTAAGGTGACTTCGATGATGGCGTTGTTCCCAAAATAAATTCAATAGAAAATTCCTTCTCTATGAGGCACTAACTCTGAAATATCTGCTGGAAACACATCTTGAAACTTCTGCAAAATCGAATAGCTATTCAAGAATTCAACATCTTCAACATCCTTACCTTTATCACTCGAAATATAAAGTGAAAACAATATAGATCCTTTCTTTCTATTGCACTTTTCCTGCATATTTGTAACCATTCTCACTAATGTAGGCTTCTTTTTACCTTGCAATATTATCTTCTCTCCATCATCATCTGAGCACTCAATAGCCTTATCATAGCAATCTTCCTTAGTACTGTGAATGTACAACCAATCCATACCCAATAACATATTGTATGATACCAGCGGAAGCACATTTAGATTCTCTAATGTAGACATACCGTTCAACTCAAATGCACAATATCTCACCCAATGATGAACTCTTTTCTTAGTACTTATAGCCAACTGCACCAACCAAGACTCTGCATGCACTTATTTATTGAAGCAAAACTGATCCACCGAGCTAGGACTTATATATAACTATATTTAGATACAAGTTCAATCAAAATAAAAACGACTTTATCACAAATCTTACCTTCCATCTCGATAATAGATGCCTAATGATCATCCTGCCTACTATCCAATGCTGCATAAATTTGAAGAATACTATGTCCAACATCCCCAATTGTATGTGCCTCCTGAGCACTGTAAATATGTGGTCTTCCACATTTATTTTGTGGAAAATATCTCTTTTGATGATCCTTACCACAAGTCCAACACTACAAAGGCTTCCTACCATCACCCTTGTTCTGCTCCTTAGACTGAAATCCATTTCCTTTGTCAACTACATTGAATTTCTTGTACAATGCTACATTTTCCTTGTCATTTGTATCCTGAGGTTTTCCTCTCTTCTTAGCCCACTTTCCTTTATTATTCTCATTACCTTTCCAATCTTGGTTAGACTGAGTCTTTTGCTTTGATTGCTCATAAAAATGCTTCCACTTTTTGATGGCTTCCTCTTGTGATCTAGGCTCATTAAACTCAATATTGTCTTTGAATGATACTAGAAATATCTTCGAAAATTTGTTTTCTCCTCCTTAAGATAAGGCACATATCTGAACAACTCCAAGTATATTCTAGTATACTCATCATCAGTCATAGATCCCATCTTCAACTCATAGAACTCCTTTTCCTTATCATCATAGTATCTTTCAGACGGATACTTCTTCTTTAAAAGTCTCTAGAACTCACTCCAAGTCATATCCTCTTCTTGAATGACTCTGGAATTCTTCACATCTTCCCACCAAATGTATTCTTTTCCTTTAAGGATGAAAGTAGTTATCCTAGATTTCATATTTTCTGAATAACCATGCAATCTATAAAAAAATATTCATCCCAGGAAACCAAGCTTCTGCATCTTGTGACTTCTTCATTTCTCCATAAAATGTAGGAGGCTTTGATTTCTTGAACTTCTCTGGAAAGTACCATGTCTCACTCTTCCTATACAAATGGTGGTGGTGATGATGATGGTGTCTCTTTGAACTAGAAATAGAATAGAACCCATGGTCATTACCCCTCCTATCAGGTGTATCCAAGAACCTACCATCTATGACTACATAATCCCTATCAAAACTATATCTTGATTGAGGCCTACTGCCATATGCGCCATTGGTCCTTTCCTCCTATCCATGACTAATCCTAATTAGTCCCTGTCTTTACAAATATGATAGACTCTAAGGGATGATCAAATTAATTTCCACTTGATTCTCCTGTGCCATGGCAAGTCTTTCCTATGACTGAATTATCCTATCATTATCCGCCTTACAACTTTTGATATCTTCTTCCAAACTTCTCAATGTATCTGTTATATTAGTTATGTTAGGGGAGTACTCATCACCACGTTGTTCATCTGATCTGTACGGAGAATCATGTGAACTTTAGTCCACCATTTTTCTAGTTATCTCTTATCTTCTACTTCCTACAAACATACCATGCCATATAACCAAATATAAACATAATCAACATACCTTGGTGAATCTCAAGGGAGGCTATCTGATTTTCAAAATCAATCCGGATTATCTCAACATATGTATATATAATGAAATCAACATATCAATCATCGCAATATCAACATGATCAAACTATATATGATGACACTACTGCAACAATGATTATCACAATGTATTCATAATTAATAGATATACAACTGACATGCATGCATGAAAAATATATTATGCCCATCTAGTCCAAGTGTTTAACCTCAGAGCTTTGATACCAATATGTAATCACCCCTCCCACATTTACCCAATTTCACCGATCTTCCAGGGTAAACATGATATGAATATTTACTATGATATGACTCGACCTCCTAGCTCTAGTTAAGGAATTGGGGCCTAAAATTGACCATAAAATGAAAACTTACAACATTCCTGAGGGATACAAGACACTCAGGGGCCAAAGTACCACCCTAGGTGACCAAAACCTGAGTGGTGGTTTCTTTTACTATACCTTAACCCCTAACTATGTGCATGACAAGGCCTCCATGTGGTTATAGGTCTCCAACATGCACAACACTACCTGAGTGCAGTTGTGACCAAAAATTTCCAATTCAGAGGGTGTGGTCTCGAGATCTAAGCCACAATTCTAGGTTAGCCTCCAACCCACTACCCATAACTGTCTTAGACTTCTCATAATCATAATATACATGAAAAAAAATCTAAAAATTAAAACTCAAGTCATAAACTCGACCTAGACTAACCTGAACAAACTAGGCATTTCTTCAAAATATGGAAAAAATGTAAGTTACAGTTCATGAATGCATATCTGATCATGAAAGTCTAACATTCATCTAAGAATCACTAAGAAGGCACTATGCCATCTCCACATTGTTTCAATAACACTTATTAGTCCATACATTTAGCAACCAATCAATAACTAAATCATTCATGATAGGATCTATAGTAAAATATATCACATAACTAACATATAACCAACAAATAACCAAAATAGAAACCATGGAAACCCAACCATAATATCACTAACATAGTCGCTACAAATATACATGAATCACAATATGAGAATAGCTCTTATTAACATATGAAAATACCAACCAAGTCAGGAGCTTCCATGTACCACCCAACCATGGATTTGGTTGAACCAAAACTCTATTTTTGCCAATCACCCTCACACCATGTTCTAATCATGAATGTGGGATCTCATGGAATAAACCAAAAGAATCCACATCAGAGCTTCCAGAGGCCAAACCACCTCAACCCTCAACCAATGGTTTGACCTCACAATCAGAAATCACTAACACCAACTAAATCAGTCTCTACCCAAGTTGTCCAGGGCTCCAGAAACTAGTAACTCAACCCACAACCTTCCAGGTCTCCGGTGTAATATTCCAAAATGGAAAAGACAGGAATATAGAACATATGCACAATTCCAATTATAGTAAAATAAGAATTAAACATGTAGAACTGGAAAAATTCCATAATACATCAAAACATCATAAATATGGGCAGAAAATAGCTAAGCCATATCATTATATATCAACATCAAATGAAAGTACATAGTGATCCAAAATAAATGCACTCAAGCCATAAGATGGCTAAAATACACCAAAGAAACCAAGCACTGGAAATGTGTGCTTCTACTGCTGCTGCTGATGGAAACTGTTGTTATTATGAAGAAGAACCATGTGTGGAAGGCTGTTAGAGTGCTCAAAATAATCTGGGATTTTAACCATAAATTCTACTCAAAAAAACCCAGAAATGGTTTGGGCAGATTTTAACTTTGGATTTTCGGCCCCTTTTAGGTTGCCCACTGTAACAGCTCACTAAAATAATGCAGTCATTTACTGGAACTGTGTTGTAGGGGATGAAAACACTATGGAATTATTCCAAAAGTATCAATGATGCTCCAGGGCCTTGTTTACTAGCCTCCAAAGAGAAATAAACCTACCTCCAATGAGATCTAGCTCAGAAATCTCCCAAATCAAACCTCCACAACTTCTGCCCAACAACACAACACAAAATCCTCAATAGGAGCTGCGCTATACATTAAGACTGAAGCCTTTTCCAAATTCCTAATAGTGGAATTTAGTGAAAACTCTTCTAATAGGCCTCTCAAGGATAGAGGTGGGATTCCCGACCAGGAACACCCTGTGCTAAACAACACTACAATCTTAGCTAAATAGTTGAAGAAAGCTATATGTCTAAACATACCATATATTCAGAAATATAATAACATTAACATAATGCAATATGGATGCCATCATCTTCCTTATATAAGAAATGAGCTTTCTAACCCTAAGCCCCATTAATTTATGACACTACTTCCATGCAATGAGTCTCCATCTAAAACTACCCTATCCCATCATGAATGCCACTACTCCATGACAGTGTTGTTGATCTGGTCAAAGTTGACCCAATATTCATGCTCCAACCCCTTTTCACACCTAAGGGTCTTCAATCCAGCTTTTTATATGACCTCCATTCACACTAGGAGTGTCTTTATTCATGCTAAGGAGATTTATGGGTCTCCATACCCTCTTATTCCTCCAAATCAGAAGCAAAACACAATTTTAATATTCGAATTAGTTGTATGCTAATTTAGGAATATTAAAATCCTCCCCTCCCAAATGTTGCTTGTCCCCAAGAAACTGCAAGGATAGAATTGAAGAGCCTCCTCTCCTCCTCCTGTATCATCCTCATATGATAAGCTCCTCCAATGAACAAGATGCTCTCTCATCAATATATCTCTAAGTTGCTCCTCCCAAGTGTACAAGTGAGATTTTAGTGACAATCCCAAATAGCTATCGTCATGAAGTAGTGGGAAATACATGGAGGAAACTATATGTTGTTTAGAGGCATTCTTGAGGCAGATAATCTGAAATATATTGGGAACTATCATTCCCATGTGAAGCCTCCATCCCCAAGCTATCATCCATACAAAATGAGTCACCCTCCAAAATGATAACTCATAGAAATACTCCTCCACCTTAGGCTCCTGCAAATTAGGTGGGCTGCATTGCTGAACTTGATAGACCAAATTGTCTATCCCATGTTGTCTCTCTCTCCACTTACGATAAGTGTAGAGTAGCTGCTGATTTTGGGCTGCAATAATGTTACCTTCAAGAGGCAAGAAGAAAATTGGATCTTCAAAGATCCTCTCTCTAGAGTCATGAATCATGCTGGCCCAGGCCACCCCATATATGATGAATAGGACATCATCACCATATGGCATCCAAATGAGAAAGATACTGAAGGTTTCATGTAGTGCTATAAGGTACCAACAGTTTCCCAAGTGGTCACAGCGCAGTTTTTCGAACTGTTGTTTCAAAACATAACATGGCAAGTTGTCTCCCAACAAGTTGCAAGTTGTGCATGCCATCTCATCTACTAGAAAATAGTAAATGACATTATTTATCAACTGAGCATACAAATAATAGTACAACACTTGCCCCAAGCCATTCAAGAGATGGCTATCCCCATCATTGATGTTGGTCCCAAAATGACCATGAAGCCCAAATACAGGCTTTCCCTCTTGTGGAGCAATGCACTGTATAAAGATGGTAAGAGAATGAAAACACTGTTAGATAATCAATAAGTGCAAAACACAATTATTTCCATGTACTAAGAGTAGGTTGATAATAATATACATGAATGAGCCCTCCATAGTGGTATGACATATCTCCATAAAAAGGAATGAACCATGTGTTGCATGAAAAACATTCTTCTTATGCTTGGAGATCCAAGTCAAGAAGATCATATCATGGTAATAGATGTCTACATCCACTACTCCATCACTCTCATCTCCTACTTTTCCATCATGTGCATCATATTTGAAGTGATCCTAGGAACAATCCATCAACAAACCCAAGTTCCCAAGTGACAGTGTTGTTGGCCTTTGTAATAAGGCTCTTGTCATCTCATAGCTCCATTCTTTGACATGCCAAATTTCAAAGTCATCTACCATAATGCTGCTATATATGGGAGATTCCTTCCAAAGTGGAAGTACCTCCTAATCCTCCAAGGCTAAGGAGTAGCCCCTTTGCACCATGATGGTGCCATCACCTACTCCTACAACATCATGCAAAGTATGGGAGAAAATCAGCCCATACTCTCCCAAGAGTTTCCAAAGCAACATCAACTCTTGTTTCCTCCTCACACCATCATCATACAAGTCATGGAGTAATATCATGATGATTGACTTGTAGAATTCCCCATACAACCAAATCTTCTACTGCCATAAAAAATGGGTGTCATGCAATGCCACAAACCATAACATACCTTTTGACAAAGGATATGTCACATGATAGCCAAAATCTTTCAAGAGTAGCCAATGCAGCCATGCATCCTGTTGCCCTGTGTCATATATAGGCAAGTAGCTCACCAACCCCTTTCTCACCATCCACACCCATTGATCCAAATGTGGGTGTCTCCTACCATGATCCACTTTGGTACTCCTCCAATGGAGAATACCATCCTCCCAAATCAGATTTCTATTTTTTCATTTCAAGGGATATTGAAATCCAATCTCTTGGAGATCTCCAAATGAAGACCACTCATCAATGACCAAGTTGACCCCATAAGGATCCAAATAATATGTAGGCAAAAACTTCTCATTGAGGTGTGAAGTGCTCATCAAGAAGTATCCATCATGATAATGGAAGATGTCATCCATCATAAGATGTCCTCCATCAACCATCTGCTTATCCACTGCTACATAAGTGTGTTTTTCATGAGACTGTCATATTAGTTGGGCCCCCAACTCATCACTGATGCTCAATGACAGCGTTGTTGATCTCCATGATGGTGCATATGTTGTCTCATGCTCATGCTTAATCATGAACATATAGTTCTGCATTGGATTGTTTAGGAAAATACTCATCCTATCCTCCACAAATCTACACTCCAACCCCAAGAGTTGTGTGCATCTCAACAATGACATACTAGGATGAATGTACATCTCCTCCTTGATTCTATCAAGGGTCCTCTATGCAGTGATAGTTTTTTGCTCCAAATTAGCAGTGTACCTTGACCCTAGGTCATGTAATGGCATATTCCCACAACTCTCCATAAGGTGTGTTGAAATAATAGAAAGTGGAAACATTTGCATACCTTTGTTTTTCTTGGGAACATCTTGTATTGCTACAATGGTTCCTTCCTTCGGTGTGATGACCTCCCTAACTACTGATGATGATGTTTGCTCCTCTATGGTTACATCAGCGTTGGTATAAGTCTCCTCCTCCTCATGCATCTCCAGAATAGTGCATGGGACTCTATATGTCAAGAGATCAAGACCACTTTGCAAAGATGCAAGTGTTCCTTCTCTTGATGCAATTTATCCTACAGCAAGTGGTGGTGGAATTTTCTCTTCATATGGTTTTATTTTATCAAACTTCTTGTTCAACCTTTGAGTAAAATCTTCATATGCAGTAACTTGTGCATGACTCAAATGGTTGAACCACCAAATGTTTTCTTCACCCTCAAGGTGCAGCGCTGCAATCTCAACTTCTCTTTCTACTACTGTATGTAGTAGGAAGAATGCATCCAACTTCATTCCCCAAGCTCTTGTTGTGCATATGGATGACCCATCAAATGTAGACAAGAGAAATCTATTGTTGCAAGGTCTTCTTTCTTCTTTGAGTTGAATTAAATGTGGGAGAGTTAGATTCTCCTTGAAAGCTCTTGATTGAGATCCGTATTCTGCAAGATATTCACTTAGAATCTCATGATATAAGTGTCCTCCATATCCATGCCTTTTGTCTTCTTCTTCAAAAGAAAAGGGCATAGTATATTGCTTTGGAGCTCTATGCAATACTGATTTTTTCTTCTGTTGATAGGAAGTACATTGACCTTCCTTATCTTGAAACCCTAGTGTGGTTTCATTGTTTTTCTCCAATTTTCTTTGCTTGACCGCCTTGGTGAGGTCCCTCGTAGATCTGAAAAGAGATGAGATAAAACTCATTCATTCCATCATTCTGATATCTTTCTCCTTCTTCTTATTCTCCTGATAGCATAATGGCTGAGATCCACAGGCTGAGCCAATATTATGCTCTGATACCACTGTAATATTCCAAAATGGAAAAGACAGGAATATAGAACATATGCACAGTTCCAACTACGGTAAAATAAGAATTAAACATGTAGAACTGGAAAAATGTCAGAATACATCAAAACATCATAAATATGGGCAGAAAATAGCCGAGCCATATCATTATATATCAACGTAAAATTAAATTACATAGTGTTCCAAAAGGAATGCACTCAAGCCACAATATGGCTGAAATACACCAAAGAAACCAAGCACTGGAAATGTGTGCTGCTACTGCTATTGCTGTTGGAAACAATGGTTATTATGAATAAGAATCATGTGTGGAAGGCTGTTAGAGTGCTCAAAATAATATAGGATTTTAACCACAAATTCTACTAAAAAAACCCAGAAAAACCCAGAAATGGTTTGGCCGTATTGTAACTTTGGATTTTTGGCCCCTTTTAGGTTGCCCACTGCAATATCTCACTAAAATAATGCAGTCATGGACTGGAAATGCGCTGTAGGGGATAAAAAAACTATGGAATGATGCCAAAAGTATCAATTATTCTCCAGGGACTTCTTTACTAGCCTTCAAAGAGAAAGAAACATCCCTCCAACGAGATCTAGCTTAGAAATCTCCCAAATCAAGCCTCCACAACTTCTGCCCTGCAACACAACACAAAATCCTCAACAGGAGTTGCGTATACATTAAGACTGGAGCCTTGGCCAAATGCATAATATTGGAATGTAGTGCAAACTCTTCCAAGAGTCCTCTTAAGGATAGAGGTGGGATTCCCGACTAGGAACATAAACAACACTACAATCTTAGCTAAACAACTGAAGAAAGCTATATGTCTAAACATACCATATATTCAGAAATATAATAACATCAACATAATGCAATATGGCTTCCATCCTCTTCCTTATATAAGAAATGAGCTTTCTAACCCTAAGCCCCATTCATTTATGACACTACTTCCATGCAATGAGTCTCCATTTAAAACTGCCTTGTCCCATCATGAATGCCACTACTCCATGACAGTGTTGTTGATTTGGTCAAAGTTGACCCAGTCTTCATGCTCCAACCCCTTTTCACACCTAAGGGTCTTCAATCCAGATTTTTAGATGACCTCCATTCACACTAGGAGTGTCTTTATTCATACTAAGGAGATTTATGGGTATCCATACCCTCTTATTCCTCCAAATCAGAATGTAATATTCCAAAATTTCCTGGAATATTAAAAACTTTTTGTTTTTGCACTAGGAGGAAAATAAATGGGTAAGAAAACCCATTGATAATAAAATCTGAATAAAAATCCCTTGCAATGTGAGAAGGGATTAAGGAAGAACTGGATTTCACACCCCATGTGTGAAAGGAGATAAATTGCAGATGGATAAGTCTTAAGGAGGCCAAGTCAACTGCACAATTATGAGAGATAAGGAACACTTGGTGGGGTAGCACAGTTTGCATGAGGGGAAGATCACTTGGAGGAGGAAACCCTAAGGTGTGAGGCCCATGGCAAGGCACCTTTCATTTTCTTAAAAGGAGAATGAGGCAGCCATAGCTATTCATGCTTTTGATTATCATTTTTCTTGTCTTCTCAGACAAGTGAATTCTCTAGTCGTTTAGCTGAGATGCAGTGCTGCTAGCACTGGGTTTTCCCGGGCGGGAATCCGATATCTTCCATAGAGTAGCTCTTGGAAGAGCTTGTTATTCATATTCCCCATATTCTGGCTTGTGGCCAAAGCATTCCATTCATCTCCAGCGCAGTCTCTATTGGTGGTTGGGTTGTGTTGTTGGGTGTTGCAAGGGAGGGTTCCTCAACACCACTTCTGGCATTGTATTTCAGAGGAGGGAGTCTCCATTCCATTGGGAGATCAGTGAGGGAGTTTCTGAACTTATTCCCATCATCATTGGCATCATTCCAACCATTTTCCATCAACAGAATAGTACCCCTCTTCCTTGACTGCACAATTCATAGAGAGCATTTACAGTGGGGGTTGCAGTATTTTATCGGGAGGTGAGATCTTCAATGATAGGATCAGCCTATCACTTGGAAGTTCAATTGAAGGATTTTACTTTAGAGGATTCATCATCTGCAGCAAGCTCCTTCCATTTCCAGTTTCTTGAGTTGCTGCTGCCCAGCAACTCCGGCATTTCTGCAAGAGTGCCATTTTTTCTAGTTTCCAGCCAATCCTCTTAAGGGATTGATGTATCATCTTTTCAGGGGTTGAGAGCTTGATCCCCCATATTTATTTGAGTTTACATTTCTGTATATTTATATTTATGTATTTACTGCTGCAGTATCTTCTATAAACTGCGTAGTCTTAGCTTGGAATAAACTATGTATGCAGTTTTTCTCTATTCTTATGGACTTGTCTCATTGAGGCACTTTTGCTTGATTTGAGTGATAGATTCCTCAAGATTTTGTCTACATTTTCTGCTGCACATGTATCTAATAGCTGATTACATCTTCATATGACATGGCTCACTGAAAGTTATGCTGTCATTTCCTTGCTCAAGCAGAGTATTGTTGCAGCCCCTTAATTGGGCATTTTCCGGAGAGCATTAGAGGTGGGAGACTTGTCTAAACCACCTAAGAGGATTTATTTGGAGCCTCCTCTTGGATTTCAGCCTTAGATTCTCTATTCTAAGGGATCCAAGTGCTGGGTTCAAGTCTCATAGCAGCCATTCCTGAAAAATGTGTTTTTCAGGCATGCCTTGCTGAGCAATCCCTTTTGGGGATATTACAGTGGTATTAGAGCACCTTTCTTGGATCAGCCTATTGATTTAAAGCCCAATGAAGATATCAAAAGAAGATGATGAAGAATATGAGCTTGATCTCATCTATTTTCAGAATAGAGAAGAGCCTCCCCAAGGAGGAAGAGCAAACAGAAAAGGAAGGCCCCTGCACTTCCTATTCTCACCTAGAAGGAAGCAAAAAGTTGAGCAGGAGAGAGACTCCATCTCTTGGAAGGGAGAAGAATGATAGAATCACAAGTATTCTTCCCAAATCTGTGCAAATCATCCATGAATATTTTAGAAATATTAGGAGGGAGATTGATGGAGAATCTCAGAGAAAGTTTGAAAACGGAGCAAACCCTATATTTTCACATGGTGAAGGTAAGCATGCAGCGACACACCATGATGAGCACCGCAGTCAGAGGTCCAACATTCCCACAGGGGATATGAAATAAGGAGGAAAGGTGACTAAGGAAGTAACGCTTAGTGATTTCCTAAAAGAGTATAAGTCTCACACTCAGAAGTTCAGGAATCAGCTCACTTTGTTTGAGCTTTGCAAGATTAAGGTGAAGGGAAAGGAGCAACAAGATAGATTTCATCTATCTACTTTTGGAGGTTCACTTTCAAGTTCAACCAAATATTGGGTGGAGGAGATAAACACCTTCCAATAGCAACACCACATTTCAGAAGAAGAAACCATCAAGGTTGCAGCGCTGCATTTGAGAGGTAAGGCCCATGCATGGTGGAAAGTTGAGTCTATTTCTTTTGAGAATGTTAATGCTTCATCTTATGAAAATTTCACTAAGTCATTGGTGAAAATATTTGGTCAGAAAAACCATGAGATTCATGTGATGGAGTTAAACCAAATGACTCAAACAAAAACCCTACACAGTAACGCAGACCCACCTCAGAAATGCATGAAAGGAGCTGAAAACTTGCATCATGCCTTGTTGGGGGAAAAACTTCCATCCTACACCTTTGAGCAACAGAAAAAAGAGCTCTATTTTTCAAAGTTGGACCAAATCATTGGAATGTTGCCCAAATTTACTGCAGAAACAAAGGGCAACAACGCTTCCAAGTCTAGAGATCATCTAGTGCCTCATGCAGAGGAAGAAGGAGCTTTTGCTCCAAATAGAGGGATTCTTGTATCTTTGCAAGAAGGTCCCCAGGATCTCATACATGGAGATCAAGGCACACTTCATGATCCATATGTGCCATGGAGGAAGAGGTCTGAAACCATGAAGACTCAGGAAGGGGATAGGGAAAAGAGCCAGTGACATGTGTTGATGAGGGCACATTCCTATCCATTTTCAGAGGTTATTGCACCTAGGAAGGTGATTGGATTGCGCAGTGAAAGCATGGACATAATTTTTCATCTATATATGCAGTCATCTTCAGATGAGAATGCCTCATTAAATGGAGACATTCCACCAAGGGGACCACTAGTTCAGATGAGGAGGATAGATGCTTCAGTCATTGAGGCACCAATCATTGACTTCAACAAAGTGGAGACCTTGGGACAACTTATTACAACGTTAGGGCCCTTGGGTAAAACCAAAGAAGAGGGAATAATTCTCTCACCATCCTTCTTACCTACTCTCCTTACAGTTTCTGTGCTGTGGCAGGAGAAGCAAGGGAAGTACATCAACCTTCCCACTTGTACATTTGGCATGGGAGTAGTATATGCACACCACTTTTGGGAGGAGTTGGAACAGTCACTTATTGTCCTTTGGAGGATAAGGAGAGATTCATATATGAGTTGCTCCCTTTGCATGATCATAAATCATGGTAAGGACATTGTTCATTAATGTGATTTACATGTTGATTCCTTAACCATGTATATGCAGGATGTTGCTCCAAGAAGGGGAATTCTTTGTCTGAGACTCCTTGGTCTACTTGAGGCCAAGAGCATGATTGATGACCATCCCATTGATAGACTTGGGGAAGATGTGTATTTTGGAGGACATGCTCACCATGTATCATACATCACTCATTTTCTATAAATACATGAGGAGAATGTAGCAGAAAACCGATGGTTGAGAAACCACATCTCTTGTCATTCTCTATTGCAGTTTATGCTCAAACTATGCTGGTTTCATATGAGGAATCATTGCCCTACTCACTTGTTACATGTAGCAGCCAGCATGACTGTCATTTTGGCTCCTTATGCTGCTATTGATCACATTATTGTCAGGAGCATGATTGGGAGAGAGGCACATGGGATGCATGTGTCCTTTGGGGGAAAATATCCCCATAATTTTTGCAAGGCATGCTCTAATGGGAGCATGGGAGATGATGTGGTCACTACAGTTCAGAATTTTTCCTTTCTTGAGGTGAGCCACATGATTTATAGAGTTCCATATGATGACGACCTCCTATCCATCACATGTGAGGAGCATTGGGCCAACTTGATTCACAATGTAGTGGGAGAGATCCTTAGGGATCTAGACTGCATCTTGCCACTTGGAGGCCACATTGTTGTAACCCAAGGTCAACCTTTGCCCTACAATTGTCATAAGTGGAGGAGTGAATAGCATTGGGTAGGCTATGATGCTTACCATTTGCATATTTTCAGCCCACCTTCTTTGCCAGAGCTCACGGTGGAAGAGGATTTTCAGCAGTTGCCTTATCTGGAGGTGACTAGATTCTTATGGATGATTGCTTGGGGGTGGAGTATACACATGAGGGAAATGTTTTACCAATAAATCTTGACACCATGCCTCAAGGAAACCTCTGGAAAGCACCGTATTTCCTTCTTGAGTACATTCCATGTTCATGATGATAGCCACCTTGGCTAGTTTACATGCTTGGGAGGAGTTGTATGGAGACTTTTTGTTGATACAACATCTCATTCTTCATGAAGAGTTCATCATATGTAGATGATACAGTTGGAGGATGAGGACATCCTACAGTTCTATCCTTGCAGTTGCTTGAGGACAAGCAACATTTGGGAGGGGAGGACTGTAGTATTCCAAAATTTTTTGGAATATTAAAAACTTTTGTTTTTTCACTAGGAGGAGAATAAATGGGTAAGAAAACCCATTGATAATAAAATATGAATAAAAATCCCTTGCAATGTGAAAATGGATTTCACACCCCATGTGTGAAAGGAGATAAATTGCAGATGGATAAGTCTTAAGGAGGCCAAGTCAAGTGCATAGTTATGAGAGATAAGGAACACTTGGTGGGGCAGCACAGTTTGCATTAGGGGAAAATCACTTGGAGGAGGAAACCCTAAGGTGTGGGGCCCATGGCAAGGCACCTTTCATTTTCTTAAAAGGAGAACAAGGCAGCCATATCTATTCATGTTTTTTATTATCATTTTTCTTGTCTTCTCAGACAAGTGCATTCTCTAGTTGTTTAGCTGAGATGCAGTGTTGCTAGCACTGGGTGTTCCTGGGTGGGAATCCCATCTCTTCCATAGAGTAGCTCTTGGAAGAGCTTGTTCTTCATATTCCCCATATTCTGGCTTGTGGCCAAAGCATTCCATTCAGCTCCAGCGCAGTCTCCATTGGTGGTTGGGTTGTGTTTCTGGGTGTTGCAGCGGAGGGTTCCTCAACACCACTTCCGGCATTGTATTTCAGAGGAGGGAGTCTCCATTCCCTTGGGAGATCAATGAGGGAGTTTCTAAGCTTATTCCCATCATCATTGGAATCAGTCCAACCATTTTCCATCAACGAAAGAGCACCCCTCTTCCTTGACTGCACAATTCATAGAGAGCATTTGCAGTGGGGGTTGCAGTATTTTATCGGGAGGTGAGATCTTCAATGATAGGATTAGCCTATCACTTGGAAGGTCAACTGAAGGAGTTTATTTCAGAGGATTCATCATATACAGCAAGCTCCTTCCATTTCCAATTTCTTGAGTTTTTGTTGCCCAGTAACTCCGGCATTTCTGCAAGAGTGCCATTTTGTCTAGTTTCCAGCCAATCCTCTTAAGGGATTGTTGTATCATCTTTTCAGGGGTTGAGAGCTTTCTCCCCCATATTTCTTTGAGTTTACATTGATGTATCTTTATATTTATGTATTTACTGCTACAATATCTTCTATAAACTGTGCAGTCTCACTACTACATTTGGCGAAAATTCTGACACTTGGTTTCGACGCTTTTGACAAAATGTCGGAAATTTCCCCAAATTTTTTCCATCCCGCCCGAAACCGTCGCTATATCGACGTTTATATAAAAGTGTTGCAATACCGACACTTAGACAAAGTGTCACAATTGCGACGTTTGGAGGAAGACGTCGCAATTGCGACACTATGGCCCAAAGCGTCGCTATTGCGACGGCTGCCTCCAAACGTCGCAAGTACGACATAATGTCTAAGTGTCGCAATTGCGACGTTTGGAGGCATCCATCGCAGTAGCGACAATTTTTCCTTCGTCGGTATAATGACACTTATATGCGCACTAAATAAAAGTACGAAACTTATATGCGCGCTACATAAAAATGATTTTATTGTTTCGTATCCGTCGCAATAGATACATTAACGTCTAATATCACGCGCGCATTCGCCTTCAGCATTCACCCTCAGCTCTTACAGAACAGCATTTGTCCTTAGCATTCACCCTCAGCGTTCGCCCTCAGCTCTTGCAGAACAGCATTCGCCCTCAGCTCTTGCAAAATGGTAAGTTCTTACTGTAGGCCCTTCCTCCTATAGTAGGTTTGACTCTATTTGGGTTTTTTTGGTCAATTCCATTAGATTGTGTTAGGCTGTAGGGTTCTCTCTAGATGTCAATTATCAAGATTCAATACCCTCTATTATCTTCATCACCCAATACAAGATTTAAATTTTTCCCAAAGAAACGCTTATTAATTTGGCAGCCATTATTTCTCCCTGATTTAAGAACCCTACATTTAAATGAAAACAAGCATTGCATTTCAACTACAAAAATCTATTAGTGTTCAAATGTACATGTGTGCTACATTAATGTCTGATATCACACGCGCATTCGCCCTCCGCTCTTGCATAACAGCATTCGCCCTTAGCTCTTGCAGAACAGCATTCGCCCTCAGCATTCGCCCTGAGCTCTTGCAGAATAGCATTCGCCCTTAGCTCTTGCAGAACAGCATTCGCCCTCAGCATTCGCCCTGAGCTCTTGCAAAATGGTAAGTTCTTACTGCAGGCCCTTCCTCCTATAGTAGGGTTTACTCTATTTGGGTTTTTTTGGTCAATTCCATTGGATTGTGTTAGGCTGTAGGGTTCTCTCTAGATGTCAAGAATCAAGATTAAATACCCTCTATTATCTTTATCACCCAATACAAGATTTAAATTTTTCCCAAAGAAACGCTTATTAATTTGGCAGCCATTATTTCTCCCTGCTTTAAAAACCCTACATTTAAATGAAAACAAGCATTGCATTTCAACTACAAAAATCTATTAGTGTTCAAATGTACATATGTGCATCACTTGTGTAGGGTATTCCTTTTCCACTTTCACATTATCCAAGAATGTGTGTAGTATAGTTTATATTTTTTGTGATTTAGATTATCTTGAAAAAGGAAAAGTAAATTATTTCCCATGGAAAAAGAAGGATTTCCCTTTTTATAGGTTGTTTGGACTTACGTGGAAAAATTTATGGTATGCATTTCATATTATGTAGTTTAAATTTGAATTAATAGATTATTCTACATGAAAATATAATTACCTATGTGATGTCCTTCATCACTAATTAAAATTATAGGGTTTCAATTTCCTAGACTCTAACTCATCTGATGCTAAATTCTAGGTTCTCATTGGTGGATCACTCTTCCATTGATTTCCTTTCCCTTTGGATCTTGTCATACTTTAAAAGTCATCAATGATACATATATTATTTCAGGTATCCCAAAAGGCTTTATAGTAGAACATATTGTGAAGTTTTTTTGACACTCGAGGATTCTTTTTAGAACTGCAACACGGTCTATGCTATCGAGTTATATATCAAGCAACTTGTCCTTAATAACCACACTATGAGGTAGGTTCAACCAGTTTGAACTTGTTGGGACATAGCATATGAAGTTGTGTGATGAGTCCATATCACAAGTCTATTATGGTGACAAAAGTGAAGACACGTAATGATAGTTATTATGTTAACATTACTAGAAACATTTTCGAAATTATCCATGCTATCAAGATGTCAAAATTCCAGGCATTTGGTGTCAATACTCGTAGCTAATAGATAATAATAATAATATAAAAAAATCACAACTTTATTCTTGAAATATGATTGTTACACATTGGTAACCTAGTTCATGAGTTACTATCACCCAAAGACTACAAAAAAAACTTAAAATATAAATTAAACCAACATGAGAATCCAACTAAGGGTTTCTCGACAAAATCATGCCATAACCTAGCATTTTGAAACCCAAATTTGAATCCATCATAAGTAATACAATGCAAACTCAGATGGATTTTCAATGCATTTTTGCATGCTACACTTATTCTCTGTCTAGATATCATTTTTTAAATGGAACCATTAGTCAAGCCCACAGTCCTTTTTATGTGAAAAATTTCAACTCTATTTGAGCTCTTTTTTGCTCCACCACCTCCATAAACATATGCAAACATATATCATGATCTTGGAATTCCATTACATATGTATGTGCCAATGTTCCATAATCATGCCCCATCATAAATTTAAGAAATTTCCATTGAATATCAAATTATGGAGGGGGGGAACTTTTTGCCGCAACATTTGGCTCAAAATCAGGGACCATCTCCGTATCAGGTGAATGATAACTATAGATATTTGAAGAATTAGATTAGTGCCTTTTCCTCTGGCCATGGAGTCATATACAGTCATCCATCACAAAAAATTTTCTTTGTTCATTCTCACCTTGAAAGTTGCAAAAATTCATGCCCTAATTGAAACGACACTAAATTTGAAAGATATAATAAAAATGCAAGCTAGAAGTGCCCTATTAATACAAAGGGAAAACCTTCCTACCTACCCTAACTAAGATAAATTTTGATTGAATAGGAAACATGATATTGCCAATGGAGTTGATCCAACTACTTGTTAAATGTATGGGACTAAATCATGCATTTTATTTCCAGGGAAACATGTGCATGAAGAGAAAAAGTGTAGAATTAATGGAAAATCCATACATGCCACTTATAAAAACTACACCGAAAGGTCAAAAAATACTTAAGGCCTTAACTTAATTTGAATCCAAAAATTACAAAACAGGATTAGTGAAAACACGAGAGTGGCATGGGTGAACAACATAAATAAAAAGTGAATATACCTTTCCCCAATATGCCTTTGTCATCGTTGTATGAAAACATGTTTTCCTTTCCCTTTATACATGCAAGTGAATGCATTATAGGTATGGTGTTTTCGCAGAATAGGAGAAGCCTACTTAAATATATCATTCGTGGAGTGAATTTTTCCTTGACCCAGAACCTCATAGAAACTTATCACTGAATTTGATGTTGGGATGGGATTGTAAAGATAACAACCTCTTCATTCCTACAAACTAGATTCCTTCTTGGAGTTAGGACATAGAGTATTGAATCAAAGTTGTAGTTTCTAACTTCTTGTATTGGTTCATCAATCTTGAAATTCAGACATTGCATGTCTTCATTACTTCATGTTTGAATAATTTGCATCATATCGTACAATAGGAAATTAGGAATTATGATTATTATTACTTTATGGATTTGTTAAGTTACTTTTAAGTTTGCATGGTTTAGTGTGAAATTATTCTAGTGTGCCCCTAGGCCCAGGTGAAGGAATGCCAAGGACTTAGAACCCTAGTTTTTAAACGGTATTGTTTCTTATACCCAAAAACCCCTCAACATCACTTCTTATTAGTTCTTAACAATAGTGTTGTAAACAATTTGAGAATTGATATAGCAAAATCTCGCACTTCTCAAGATACAGTCCTAAAGCTAAAGTGTGATACCATGTGTAATTCAATAGCCCCATTGTCACCTCACCAACCTCTTTTCACTTCGGGCTAGCTCTCCTCCAACTCAAGGGGGGTTCTCCCTAGTAGATTTTAGGGATCTAATGGCCCAACCAAACCAAGTCAAGAGCCCCCTAACTCTCTATTTTTACTACTATCAATCAAAATATTGAACAATAGGGTCAGACATGCATCCCGAAGATAAAATTGCCAGGGTATTTTTGGGTAATTTCAAAGGGAAAGTCCCCAAACACATATAATCAAGGAATTATAATGTGATTTCAAACATTAAATATCAACAAAATCGTTTAAAGGATATTGAAAGGAAAAAAGTGATGGAAGATAGAAAGTGCCTTACTTAAATGCTCTAAGGATTTTTCAATAGTTGCTCCAAAAGCTTCACTTCAAGGCCCTTCAAGATCGTCTCCAAAAATGCTATACCATCAGCTTCAACAATGTTGCTCCAAAAATATCCTCAAGGTCTTCACAACAAGTTTACTAGAATTTTCTCCAACAATATATTCAATAAGGTCTTCATTGTCAACTCATCTCTTGTTTGGGTGCCTTAATGTGCAATGACATGTTTCCAGGATTGAATTCAATGCAAGGCATATTTGAAACTCTAACTCTGTCTTCCAGTGTCTTATTAGAAATTATTTCAGTTTTCATTTTGTGTTTTCAAGTTAGATATTGTTTTCAAGTTTTTACATTTATAATTTTATTGCAATGTGGCAGATTGATCAGGGCAGTACAGGAACAACCCCGAGACGGGATGATCGCGGAAAGAGGCCAGCGGAAGAACATGTAAAGTGCCAGCATTGCTCTATCTTCAGGTATTTTAGTTATTTACATAATTTAAATAATATTAATTTTGTTCAAATATGCAGACACCTAGCCATGGTACGCTTGATGATTCCCTCTTTGAGGAAGAGCTTTCTTCATCCCTATCTCCAGTGTTCTTGTTGCAAAAAAGGCACGAGATGCAAGGTCGGAATTTAATACTTTGATAGACGCGCCTCAAACACCTGAAACAGAAGAGAGGATAAAACATCTTATGAGCCAACTAGAAAGATATTAGGTAATAATAAAAAGTCAAAAGGATATTTTTTTTGTTCTGCATGAGATGAATTGTGATAGTTTGATTTTTAATTTTTACATTGACTAAAATAACAAAAAGTTCTTTTGTATGTAGCGTTTTCTGGCACTTGCTGAATCCGGTGTTGGTGGTAGTGGGACACAAGGGCAAGAGATTGCCCAACAACCCTCTCATACACCTTCTACTCCTTTAGGTGCCAGCCAAGAAACACACCCTGCCCAAGCAGACACCTAGCCAACCGCTGAACGTGTTGGCAATGATGAGGTTGATATGGCCAACTACATTATTGCGTTTCCTGGAGCTACACGTGTCAGCTCCACAGGGACCATTAATGGCACGTTGTTGGTGAACGATGAGGGTGTCCCTATAAAGCATGTACAACTCCCATGTAAATTTTAATATTTTAACTATTTCATGTACTTTATCTAAAACATATTTATCATGATTTTTATTTTTAAATTAATGATAATATCTTCTTTTTCTTTTGGTTTTATTCTCTGTAGGAAACAATGAGTTCTACAGGATTCTGGAGAGCCATGCGTTGGTAATTTTTGGCCCAACCATACGTACAGGGTGGAATTCCCAGAATTCCAACCTGAAAAAAGAACTTCTATATTATCTAGAAGCCCTTTTTGGGGTCGGCACATTTGACAGAAAAGCGGTGGCTCAGGTAGCCGGCAAATATTTGAAATATACCAGGGACACCTATAGGATGCAATTGAAATTTAACCCTAGATATGAGCGTCCTCTCGCAGTTTCAGAGAGTGAGTGGAGAGCACTCATCCATGACGGAAAAGAGAAAAGGGCAAAGAAAGAAGGAAAAATGCCAACCGGACCCGCAAGGTAAATTACAACTTTAATTCAATAGCTTTAATTTTCTTTATGTCTAAAATAAAAGTGTGCTACGTCATATCTGACTTCAATATTTTGATGCTAGGTTGCCTGACACCTCAAAGGCAACCAAAGCTAGGATTGAAAAAAAGGGCCATCACAAGTTAGGCCAGGGCGGCTACTTGAAATTGGCCGCAAGAATTGTAATTAAGTAGCTAAACATCTTATAATTAATTGTATCACCTTCCAACATTTTTGTAATCCTATCAAATATGATTAAAAATACACAATCATATGTAATGTAGGGTGATGACTTCGGAACAGAAACTACATAGGAAGATAAAAATATCGCTTTCCATTTCGGCTATCAAGCTGTAGTTGAACGTCGCAGAAGCTTGGGGCAGGTCCCAAGATCCAGAATGCCTGATAAGGTAAAAAATTAACCTTTCAATATGTTTGTTTTCGTCCATAAATTTAATGTCTAAAAACTTTGTTTAAATCAGGGGAGCAACACTACCGACGAGGCAAATAACCCAGTTTTAGAGCCAGATGTAGATGATCCTCACGTGCAACCTGATCATTGTAGTGGGGACCAGGCCAACAATGCTACTATCAGTGAGGGCCGTGACGGTAATTAATTTCCACTTATAATTTTTTCTAATTATACCTTGATGGTTGTCCTTATAACGTTTTTTGTTTAAATGACAGAATGTTTCCCTTGAGGATCTTACCACCAGAGAGGAAGACAGGGCAACAGTCCCAACGGCGACAACTGGTGCACCAGGTAAATAATCTCATTGAAATTTTTTTTATTAATATTACCGAACTAGTTCAATGATATTTAAAAACTGACAATTAAAATTTAATATTATCTGTTTTTGTAGGCGATGCCCCGTCACTGGATGAGACCAGACATTGTGACTACGCAACTAGGTCAACGGCGACAACTGGTGCACCAGGTAAATAATCTCATTGCAACTTTTTTTATTAATATTACCAAACTAGTTCAATGATATTTAAAAACTGACAATTAAAATTTAATATTTTTTGTTTTTGTAGGCGATGCCCCGTCATTGGATGAGACCAGACATCGTGACTACACAAATAGGTCAGCGACGACAACTGGTGCACCAGGTAAATAATCTCATTGCAATTTTTTTTATTAATATTACCGAACTAGTTCAATGATATTTAAAAACTGACAATTAAAATTTAATATTATCTGTTTTTGTAGGCGATGCCCCGTCACTGGATGAGACCAGACATCGTGATTACGCAACTAGGTCAGCAGTGCGGGTCGAAAGGCACGAAACAGGAGCAGAGCACGATGATATTGATGATGTAATTAGGAGATTTAGAAATAGGAAGAAGAAAAAGAAAATTTGATAATGTAAAATATTGTATTATTATAAGAGAAACGTTACCATACTTGGAACGTTTTTTGCGTTATATAAAAAACTCATTTATCATACTATTTTTATGTCAAGCATTAATTGCAATGTTTCCTTGCGTACTTTTTGTTGAATTGTTTTTTTATTAGTTATTGAATATTGTTTTTTATGCTCATGAAAGTAAAAAATGAAATATAGATTGGGTATTGGGGAATTGAGAGTGATGTGAGGGGGGGGAGGGGCCATAAGAGCTTCCACCTTCACGTGGTTGGCCCTATTTAGTAGAGAATAATTTATTGGAGCGATTTAATCTTGGAGCAAACCTCCCTCGATCTAGCGTAGCAACAAAAAAGTCATTGTTGACTTAGTTGCTACTCTTTCAGATCGTGGGAGGCTTGTTCCAAGTTCATGCGACTCCAATAAATTTTTCTTGAAACGAAGAGGAGCTTATTCAGGTATGTTTTGACATTTTCAACATATGTTCTAACATTATCATAAGAATGAATCTTAGAGTAAAAAATGCTACATCAATTACTTGTATTTATTGTATAGATAATGATGGATTTTGATTGACTTGGCAGTGCAGGTACAAATCCTCTTGCATCATGAGCAATACAACTTGTCAACCAGGGTCATGTCCAGGATATTTTTGCTTGTGCGCTTGACCATGTTCGTAATGTCACATTTTGTAAGTTCCTTTACAGTTCATAATTCAATATTAAGCTTGTTCATGATTATTATCTAGGTTTTTTGTATGTGTTTTTTCATCTATTTGATTGTAAGCAACTCCGCATGTTTCCTATTGTTCACTATGATTTCTCCCATTACCACTCCCAGGATGAATCCGACTTTATTGTTACATAGGTTACTTTATTGTTACTATGATTTCTCCATTTACGATTTCATAGGTTACATCATGTAAAGTTGTCAATCTCGTGTTGGTGATGAGCTTTAGTTCTCCAGATTTGGGGCTTTTCTGATATTTTCTCCCTCATGTCATTCCTGCATCACCTCGTTGTTTGAGCATGCCAATTGTCTACCACTTGTACCAATTGGCACATTTCAATCTCTGAGTGGTGCCACATTTCACCTATTTTTAGTGAGAGTTTAGGGTTTCTCTAACATAGCTTCAGAAATCCGATTCAGTGCCTGCTTGAATATCGTCACATAATACTCATGGTTTGGATTGATGAGCATGTTTTGAATGGTTGGTTGATTCATAAGAACCACCCATATATTCATCTTGAGATATTTCAGAAGGTTTCTCGGGTTTCCTTTTTCACCGTTTCTAGTGGGTGGGATGGTGTGGGGTGATCCATCAATACTGGTGCTCTTGTAGTAGGGAATTTGTTTTTGGGGATATAAATGAGCATTTGATGTAGATATCCCATTGGATGCATTCATATATGGGCACGAGAGGTCAAGAATTTAAATTAAAAATATGCAACCTCTAGCATGGCAACCTGAAGGCTGTGAGAGACACTGGTTAAAGATTGTTTTGTGTTGGCCTTAATATAGTCGTGATTTATTTCTATTATCTTAATGCAAATATATAGTCCGGTCTCATTAAAATGAGGATTGCGGTTGTATTTCTCTTTGGTTGTTTCTCTCTTAATGCTCCAGAAGTTACCAAAAGTTGCGATAGTTGTTTAGTTTTCCTGTTACAACTTAAAAGTGGTTTTTAGCAATGGGAGTCATGTTTTTTAAGGTTCATACTAATATGAAGATCTTGTAATTCTATATTCAACATAAGAGAAGATGGCCTCTGCTTTGGGTAGTATGACAACAATTGCCACATCTACCTCATTGGGTAACAATGGAAAGGGGAAGAAGTTGGGTGCAATGTTTGATAATTATGGCAGACAATTGTCTTCTCTTTCAATTTTTTCACCCATTTCCTTTAATCGCTCAAGCAGAAGAGGGACTCTAAGATTACGCGACAGAGAGAAGGTATTTAATACAAGAGGTATGGAAAAGGATTTGTACTTCAACAAGGATGGCTCAGTGACAAAAAAATTGCAGGTCAGAGAAAAAATTATGTTTAAAGGAAGGTCACCTGCACGTGAAACTTCACTGCGGTGGATCTTTCCTTCTCCACTTATATTCGATTTTAATGTGTTATTTTAATTTTTCATGGAGGGTTGTTTTGGCATATGGTCTGGCATTCAATTGCACACTTACCGAAAGCATTGTCAATTTTTCTTGCAGGCGGTGTGAACAAACTTGCTGATCTTGTTGGAGTCACCCTTGGGGCGAAGGGAAAAATGTTGTCTTGGAGAGCAAGCATGGTTCTCTGAAAATAGTTAATGATGGTGTGACAGTAGATAAGGAGGTAATTTGTAGATGTGTGCTCTGGTTTTCTTTTTAACGTTGTATTAGTTCCCCCTCTTAAATTTCTTAGATTTGGTAGGCATAATTTGAAAACTCAAAGGTGAAAGGAAACATATTTGTTACCCAGTGGTCTACTTGGCCTATGGACTAGCCACATTAGAGTAATGCATAAAGCTTTTCACAACAACAAAAGGAAAGGGTTATGGCTGAGTCAAATTTTATTGTTATTGACAGTGTAATGAAATGTATCTCAATGCTATGGTTTTGGCCTTTTTATTGGTTGAATTAGAGGACCCAGTTGAAAATATTGAGGCCAAGTAGGCTAGTTTTCCTTTTTGCTGATGGTTTGGCGTATCTAATTGAATTAGTTGCCTAAGGTATTTTTGGTTGCAAACTCCTTTTCATTTTTCATACAGTATTGGCCTTGTGGAATACATTTGATTGTGTGGTCTTGTTAGATCTACAACATTTTTAGTTTTTTAGTCTTATGGCCGAGGTGCACTTTTATTATGGAAATAGTTGATGCAATATTGTCATTTAATCCTTACTGCAGGGTAGCATGTTGAGAAGTTTCTTGTGAAACATTTGGTATTCAAAATGACACTTGATCCTATACAAGATCATGCACTTGACTTCAAAATTAATATTCAAAGTGTGCCAGACAATTCTTGCAAAATTTCAAATATTTATGTTGTTTTAAACCATTATCTTTTTCATGTATTGGATGCTGAAAATGAGAAAAAATACTTTGGTATGAAACCAACTGGTGAATAATTTCCAGCAAAACAACCACTTCCAAGACATGATTTAGAAGTAGAACATATGTACTTATGAAGCATAGAAAGATATCTTTGATGCATTGTCAATGTTTGGCTAGGGTTATTTTTGGAGAAAATAACTCCTTATTCCTAGAATAGTGATCTTCAATACAAGTAAATGCCAGAGAAGAGAGATCATCGTGTGACGCAACAAAACTGAAATTGGACCCCCAAGGAGAGCCGGTGTGTCTACAATCGCTGTGTCAGCATTTTCCCTTGGTGTACCCCGTTCTTTTCCTCCAGCCTGATTCTTAATTGACTTCTTCTTTCTTCGGGTTTATTTATCAAATTCGTAGAATTTGATAAATAAATACTATCTACAATGGTTGGACTTTAATTTATATTCCCAACTTTATATTATCTCCAAGCCTTATAACCAATGTTTAACTTTCAACACTTTGTATTTATACTCCACGTTTCTTTTTAAATAAATAACTTGTAATGAACTTTCGGCTCTATATTTCACCACCCAACCTTACAACAATCACACTCCAGACTTATGCTAATTATCCGCCAATCGTTTAATTAAACAATTTCATTATACTCCGGCCCCACCTATATATATCAATAACCAATCAAACACTCGTATCGTACCTAGCTATCCTCCGCACACCTTAGTTAACCTCTGGGCAAGTTCAACGTGCGACCACCGTCCGATGGCCCTTCTCCAAATCAACGACTCTTGGCAATTTCGCTCGGCTTCCAACGTCGGGCTTTAACGTGCGATGGCGCGGGTTAAACGGTGGTTTTCCGAGGGTCACTTCGCCACGTGTCGCTTTCCCTATGGAATCGCTCGCGAATAGGAAATACCGCCTACTCCGCAAAAGCGGTGCGATATGGGCAACCCGCTTTTGTGATTCCGCTCATGGTTTTGGTACAGGCTTGACCACGGGTGCAAGTCTGGTTCCGCTTTCCTTTTGTTTGTTAACTCATGTCCAATCCTCGGGTCAGGTTCCGAAAGCACAACAATCTTGTCTCTTTATTAAGCGGGATTTTTATATTTGAACAGTGTTCACGACCCCGGTTCTCTACACAGACCTCGCCTTCGGGTGGGGTGAGTTCACAGGGTTATCCAACAATTTACGGGAATTCAAAGACAGAAGAATGGAATTATCAGTAACCAATCGTCTCACAGTTAAACAATTCTTCAAAATTAGCAGTTCGAGATAATTCAATGGCAACTAAGCTTGGAAATAATTTAACTGGAAACAATTGTTCACACACAGAGGTTTATTGCAGAAATCCCCTCTCTACTCTCCTCTTCCCTCTCTACTTTTATTCATCCGAGGAATTAAAATTTATATACATAACATATGGCTCTTCGGTTCCTCTGAGAGGACCGTTCTAGAAATCAAAAGGTCTAATTATAATAATTCAACTAAATGAAACTGTTCGACTCCTACAACTCTAACTAGTCTAAGTAATACAGTCAGCTGAGGTATTGACACCTAGCTGTTACAACTCAAATGTTTTCGAACCCTCCTAGCCACAACATGTGGAAAAAACCTCCTACATTGCTGGCTAGTGCCTAATGCCCCCGCATCATCGTGTGACATAAACCTATTAACAAAAGTGAACAGGGAATGATTATTAATTATGGCATACTAAGTTGTTAGTGATTTTGACTATTTGTCTTTAACATGTAAAAATGTTAAATTCCAAACTTACATCATCATGGTTTGGCATCATGAGCTTGAATAATTGTCCACCATGCTCATAATTTCATTGTTGTATTCATATCTATAAACAACATTTCAAATAATAATAATAAAAGTTCTATAAGAAAAATCCAGACCTCCATGCTGCTGCTCCTTGTGAGACAAAGTCAAAATTGCATTACACAATCCGACACATAAGAATCTCCTATATCCCGGTGGTATGTATCCAAATTCTTATAATAGTGTCTTCAAGACTTATGTTGACATTGCCAATGAGATATTTAAGCAATGAAAGATGGAGCCTTATTCATTGTTGTATATGTAACAATCTTTTATTAATATAAAGATTGATGGTTTTGTCTTTCTGAAAATGAAATGTAAAAATAATTTATTGTGGTCAATTGAAAAGTTTTTTTTTAAAGCTTTTCATTATGGAAGGGAAACATAGATATATGCCCTTCTAATTGAAATTCGGACCTGCCCTTCAAATTTGATCACTGTGTGGGACCTTAACAAACAATAAAACTATTCCGCCGCACGTTATATAAAACATATAACAAAACCTTTGTCAAAACTTCAAACGAACCCTTTAGCCATGGGTATTTCATCACGAATTGATCATTTTACCATGTACCTTCTTCTAGAGGAATATTCTTCCACTTGATTAGGTACTTCATAATGGTTATATGTCAAAGAGATACGTAATGTTTATCTATAACTTTTTGTGGTTCAAGAATCAACTTTCATTCTTCATCTAATTTTGGAAGTTCTATTTACATTGGCATATTTTTTCCCAAAACCTTTTTTAGGCAAGATACATGAAAAGCCTTATGAATGCAAGAAGAAGGAAAATATAACTTCTATACCACTTGTGAAATCCTATGAATAATTATTTAGGGCCATAACAGTTTTGCAGTGTGGAAAAAGTTGGCAAAAAGTCCCGACTTTTTGAAAAAATCCCGAATTTTTCCCGGAGCCGACTTTATTGGCCGACTTTTTGCCGACTTTTTCATCCCTGAAAAAGTCGCGATTTTATCCTCGAAGTCCCGACTTTTTGCCGACTTTTTCGAAAAAATCTTGAGTGAGGTAGTTTCTTTAATAATTTTTTAATTTTTTTTAAAAAAATCAGGATTTTTTCCAAAAATGAATATTTTTGTATTTTTTTAGTTTTGCCGACTTTTTGCCGACTTTTTCAAAAAAATCTCGACTTTATTGAGTATTTAAACTTTTGGACCCTTGCCGATTTAATCCCGACTTCGACTTTTTCCACATTGCATTTTTGAGCTAATTCTTTATTCTTCTTTTTCTTGAATGAAGATTGCTTATAATGCTATAATCTAAAAAATACCCAATTACCCTCCTCAAATTATCTTTCACTTCAATGTTGTTCCTCTTGTTGTTTTATCATGTTTCATGTCATTTGAAGGTTTTCCATAATAATTTTCAAAGTTTCTTTAGTATTTTCCATATGTGACTCTGTTTCCTATACTTTGGACTTATCTTGCAAAAGTATGAGATACTAGGAGTTGGATATCCATAAAGGGCCTTAAATGGGGAAATTTTAGTAGATGTGTGATAGGTAGTATCATATTACCATTCTTCCTTGACGAACCCACTTCATCCATTAAGATTGCTTTTCTAAAGAGTAACATTGTAGATAACCTTAAAAACATTTGTTAACTATTTTTGTTTGACCATTTGATTATGTTTGATATGTAGAACTCATGGCAGCTAGTGTTTCTCCACTCATATTAAATAATTATTTCCAAAAGTTTCTTTTTACTATTACTTTAGGAAAACCACAAAGACTATGAATTTCTTTCACGGACACTTCTGCCACTTGGCTTGTTGTTTATGTACTTTGAGCTGTACAAAAAAAATCTACAAAATTTGTCCATATAAATGACCACAAAAATGTAATACTTACCTTTATATTTCAGTAACCCTGTAATAAAGTCTATTGATATATCTTCTAGTCTTTGAATATGTATGTGGAATGGTTGAAGTAACCCTAGATATTTTACTATCTCTCTTTTATTTATTATACAAACCTGACCTTCTCTTACAAAATTTTGAATATATTTCTTCATTCCTTCCAAAAATATATTTTTTGATCCTTTGAGATGTTTTAAGGAACCCTGCGTCCTACCATCAGAGAGACATGGGACTCCCTTAATATTTTTTTATTCAAATATGCTTGCGTGCATAAAAAAATTCTACATTTGCACCAAAGTATATCTCTCTTTCACTCCCAATGCTCCATAGAGTTCATCCCATCCTTTATAAATTTTAGTTTTTTTTTAGTACTATTTTCATTTTTCCATTATGGCAAGCTTCTTCTAGCCACCTAGGAATAGAAAATGTAATTGGATATAAATTTGAGGCCTCTTCTATTTTAGAAAGAGCATCATGCACTAAATTTTCCTTACCCTTTTTGCAGATTATCTCAAAATTAAAACTTTTCATTTTTTCTCCTCATTTTTGTTAATCTTCCAATGAAATCCATAGCTTCAAAAAATAATTTATGCTATCATGGTATATCTTGACTTTAAAGTACCTCCTAGTGATATACTATCCCCATTTTTTATTGCATGTAATATTGCTTCCATTTATTTTTCATACGTAGATTTCACCAAATATTTTCTTTGAATTCCTTGCTTTTAAAAGCCAATGATATCCCTTATTGTGTTAATGTTACGTAAATTCCTTGTCCTAGTGTCTCACACTCTACTATGAATTTTTTACCAAAAGTAGGTGCAACCGATGTTGGTGTAGAAGACATGGCATCCATTAAAAGAGAGAATGCCAAAGTAGCCTCATCATTCCATATAAATGATATTTTCTTCAAGAGATATGTGAGGGGACTTGAAATGCATGCATAATTCTTAACAAATTATCAATAATATCATGTAAGTCTAAAAAATCTTCTAAGAACCTTGATTTTCTTAGGAATAGGTCATTTTGTAATAGCTTGCATCTTTTGAGGCTCCAACTTCACTCCTTCCTTTAAAACAATATGAACCAAATACTCGAATTCTTATTTCCCAAAGCACATTTGGATATTTTTACATAAAAATGATTGTTCTCAATAATTTATATAACTTTTCCACATGTTTAGTGTGGTATTCCCATGATTTATTATAAATATGTATATTATCAAAGAAAACCAACACAAATTTTATAAGATGGGATCAAACAAAATTGTTCTTAAGTCGAGCCCGCCGGACTTCAAACGGCGATAAACCATAATTCAAACCAAATTCGCGTTCCAAAATAGCCTGCTGACGTCGGCCAATTTTGTGACGCGAAAACCAAATGAATTCCACCCTAATCTTTTTCAGGTTCGAAGTTGGGCTGGTGTACGGAGGGAGAGTTGTCACGCGAATTTCTTATCAAATTCGCCCTAATCTTTTTCGGGTCCGTATTTCCATTGCGCGAGCGGCCCAAACAAAGATCCGCTCCAATCAATTTCTGCCACGTGTCCTCAATCAAAACTTGCCCTGCTCCCGGCTGCGGGTGCATTCGATGGCGTTTAAGGCGATGGGACATGGATGTGGCAATTTCATATCAATCGCATTAAGATTTAACGCTGTTCAATTAAATTCCAAGGTTTTCACATCAAATCGCATTAAATTTTAACATTGTTCAAGATCAGACCTCCACTCCCGTTAGCGATTCTGCATGCTCCAATATGATCCGGCCTTCGGCTCTCATTAATGATCAGAGATTAATTATGATGAGCGTCCTTCGATTGCATTGCATTGATAAAATGGCATTTCGCTATGGTTTTTCAGACGAGCCGGTTGCTGGGTTACACTGCTTGCTCACTGTGACGAGAAGGAGAAGTGGCCAGCTGAACTGCTGCGTAGACCTTGCTGCATATCTTCATTTCTCTCGGTCTGGTCCTTGTCTGTCTTCCTCTGTTTCTTGGAATTCTGCTTCTCCGTCTCCTCTTGTGCCCACTGCTAGTGAGACTACACCCATGCCTCGTGTGCGTCAAAGGATGCGTTGCCGCAGGGGGAGCACTAGAGGTCAACTCCTGCGCGCTCCCTCCAGCCCCTCAACCGAGTTGTCTTCCGGCCAGTCCAGTGATTATTATGCAGGTCGCTATCCAAATACTAGGAGTGGGCGGGGTTGGGTTGTAGGATCTGGCCACCGTATGGATTCCCCTACTCCTCGTTTCCCCACCGCTAGTTCACCTTCTCCCACGATGCGCACTGCGCAATTTTCCTTTAATTTCTCTCTCAACCGCCCACGAATCACAGCTTCAGTCACTGTGGTTTTCCGCGAGGAGGCCCAAACGGAGGAAGAATGCACCCGTCCGGTGGGTCTGAGCTCGGAAAAAGCCGGCCAACATTCGGGCCTTCAGGAGGGGAGCCGTGGCATGCATGTGGAGGTAGCACCTAGCGATCTTGGACCTTCCGAAGGATGGTGCCGAATCGTGGAGGAACCACCGGAGGAGTAGTTTGGTTAATTTGTTTTTCTTGCTTAGCAGGCCCACTTAATTGGGCTGCTTTTAGATTATTTTACTGTGTTGGACCTTTGTAATATTTTTGAATTCTGTAAATTAAACGTTCAAGACTGGTTTCCCCGTATGAGGGTAGTCTTCTTAATTTTTTGATTTTTTGATGACAAATTTTCCATGAGTCTGGGCAATGTTTTTTACTTCGGTGTAATTTTATTCCCACTGTTAATAGATTAACTTTACTTAGAAAAAAAAATGTTGCCCTGTTTCTATTTTAAACCTGTTTTTTGAAATACAGAGCCATGTTTATATGGTCTACGTATTATACTCTTTCTATGTATATCTACAGGAACCTTTTTTCTATGAACAGGGTGGATGCTGTAGCGGGCTACTAATGGAAACAAGCGAGCCTGAACCTTACATCTCGGATGCAACAGATGGTTACCAATTTTGGAATCAAGCGAGCATGATCTTACAAGCGAGCCTGGGTTTCTGCAGATGGTTATCACACTCCTCACATGATTAGCGTTTTTCTCTGTTCAAGGATTTTGGGTACTTTAATTTGTATTTGGAACAATGGACATCGGTACTCTATCTGTTGCTTTACTATTCTACATACTGCTATTTCACTTTCTTATATATGCCTCGGGCATATTTGGATGCTTTCTCATATTGTCGATAATCTCCATGTGAACCGTTACTAGGTTTTATATCATGTCCCTGTATGTGACATGGGGTATTTTTCTATCATTGTCTGGGGTGGGACTTCCACTTTTCTGGATGGATATTTGGGTTCCAATCTTGAGATGTGAAAATGTAATGACTTCATGGACTGTTTTACTTCATATAATATATTCAAAACAACGTTTTTTCTCTTGTGAAAAAAAAATGATTAATGTTTATCACTTTGCCTTCAAAACTAGCGATGCTGGTCTATGTTGCTGGTTTATTGATATGGTATGATGGTATTTTTATATTTTGGACATATCACACTCCTCACATGATTAGCGTTTTTCTCTGTTCAAGGATTTTGGGTACTTTAATTTGTATTTGGAACAATGGACGTTGGTACTCTATATGTTGCTTTACTATTCTACATACTGCTATTTCACTTTCTTATAGATGCCTCGGGCATATTTGGATGCTTTCTCAGATTGTCGATAATCTCCATGTGGATTGTTACTGGGTTTTATATCATGTCCCTGTATGTGACATGGGGTATTTTTCTATCATTGTCTGGGGTGGGACTTCCACTTTTCTGGATGGATATTTGGGTTCCAATCTTCGGATGTGAAAATGTAATGACTTCATGGACTATTTTACTTCATATAATATATTCAAAACAACGTTTTTTCTCTTGTGAAAAAAAAATGATTAATGTTTATCACTCTGCCTTCAAAACTAGCGATGCTGGTCTATGTTGCTGGTTTATTGATATGGTCTCATGGTCTTTATATTTGGGACATATCACACTCCTCACATGATTAGCGTTTTTCTCTGTTCAAGGATTTTGGGTACTGTAATTTGTATTTGGAACAATGGACGTCGGTACTCTATCTGTTGTTTTACTATTCTACATACTGCTATTTCACTTTCTTATAGATGCCTCGGGAATATTTGGATGCTTTCTCAGATTTGTCGATAATCTCCATGTGGACCGTTACTGGGTTTTATATCAAGTCCCTGTATGTGACATGGGGTATTTTTCTATCACTGTCTGGGGTGGGACTTCCACTTTTCTGGATGGATATTTGGGTTCCAATCTTCAGATGTGAAAACGTAATGACTTCATGGACTGTTTTACTTCATATAATATATTCAAAACAACGTTTTTTCTCTTGTGAAAAAAAAATGATTAATGTTTATCACTCTGCCTTCAAAACTAGCTATCCTGGTCTATGTTGCTGGTTTATTGATATGGTCTGATGGTCTTTTTATATTTTGGACATATCACACTCCTCACATGATTAGCGTTTTTCTCTGTTCAAGGATTTTGGGTACTTTAATTTGTATTTGGAACAATGGACGTCGGTACGTACTCTATCCGTTGCTTTACTATTCTACATACTGCTATTTCACTTTCTTATAGATGCCTCGGGCATATTTGGATGCTTTCTCAGATTGTCGATAATCTCCATGTGGACCGTTACTTGGTTTTATATCATGTCCCTGTATGTGACATGGGGTATTTTTCTATCATTGTCTGGGGTGGGACTTCCACTTTTCTGGATGGATATTTGGGTTCCAATCTTTAGATGTGAAAATGTAATGACTTCATGGACTGTTTTACTTCATATAATATATTCAAAACAACGTTTTTCCTCTTTTAAAGTTTCATTTTTTTTTTTAAATTGAACCTGTCGTTGCTATACCGACGCCTAGTAAGCATCAAAATTGCGACAGATTAGAAACATCGGAAGAGCGACAGTATAAAAACGTCGGACGAGCGACGTTCAAAACGTCGGACCACATTTCGTCGGAATTGCGACAGTTTACAAACGTCGGAAGAGCGACGTCCAAAACGTCGAACCACATTTCGTCGGAATTGTGACAGTTTACAACCGTCGAAAGAGCGACGTCCAAAACGTCGGACCACATTGCGTCGGAATTGCGACAGTTTACAAACGTCGGAAGAGCGACATTCAAAACGTCGGACCACATTTCTTCATAATTGTGACAGTTTACAAACGTTGGAAGAGCGACGTTCAAAACGTCGGACCACATTTCGTCGGAAGTGCGACAGTTTACAAAGGTCGGAAGTGCGACGGATTAGGAAACGTTGGAAGAGTGAAGCTTGTTTGGAAGCGACGGAAAAAGTGTCGATAGTGCGACACTTTTTAATTGCGTCGGAACTGCGACGGTATGGTAAACCGTGTTTTTCCCGCCCTCGAACTGTCGCTCTTGCGACGACTATGTGTCAAAATAGTGACGAATTGGCCGTCGGAATTTCCGCCAAATTTTCTAGTGTCTTAGCTTGGAATAAACTGTGTATGCAGTGTTTCTCTATTCTTATGGACTTGTCTCATTGAGGCACTTTTTCTTGATTTGAGTGATATATTCCTCAAGATTTTGTCTACATTTTCTACTACATATGTATCTAATAGCTGATTACATCTTCATATGACATGGCTCACTGAAAGTTACGTTGTCATTTCCTTGCTCAAGCAGAGTATTGTTGCAGCCCCTTAATTGGGCATTTTCCGGAGAGCATTAGAGGTGGGAGACTTGTCTAAACCACCTAAGAGGATTTCTTTGGAGCCTTCTCTTGGATTTCAGCCTTAGATGCTCTATTCGAATAGATCCAAGTGCTGGGTTCAAGTCTCATAGCATCCATTCCTGAAAAATGCGTTTTTCAGGCATGCCTTGCTAAGCAATCCATTTTGGGGATATTACACAGAAGCAAAACACAATTTTAATATTGCAATTAGTTGTATGCTAATTTAAGAATATTACATCCAGAGTGTTTTTCTAGATAGACTCCAAGGACTAGTAACTCAACCCAAGTTTTTCCAAGCCTTCTAAAGAGTTTGTTCCAACACACAACCATAGAGAATTATGAGGACCATATAGAAAGAAATCAAGTGGAAAAACCCACAACACCATGGATATCTAGTAAATATAAAGGTAAGGATAAAACCACTGTCAATCTAGGCAATCCTCCATGCCAATGACAACACAAACATAAAATCACATGTTGTACAACAATCGAACTATACCTGTTGATCCACCTATTCCCTTGTGTTTTCCTTCTTTCCATTGCCTTGTTTCGCAAAATCCAGTGTATGCCAATGTGCTCCAAGAATAATCCAAGAATACTATAAGTGTGCCAGATTACAAGAGAATGAGAGAATAGAAGAAAGCTCCAAAACTTAATTGACAAAAACTATTGTGAATTGATCCTCATAAACCTTTTATCATTTAGGCCTCTATTTTCTTCTTTTTCCTCTATTTTTCCTTCAATTTCCCTCTCATTCAAATATGTGACATTTTATCTCCCTTTTCTCCTATTTTCCTTTATTTCATAAATAAAATGCCAATTATTTCCTCTTTGTATTTTCCAACTCTTTTTCCAATTTCCATAGCCATTAACTAATAACCAGTGATAACCAATCACTATTTTTTACCCAACATTCAACTTGGAATATGTGTCCCATTACCTTGGTCTTATTTTATTTATATAGAAAACCAACCAGGAACTATTACATTTGTTCTTTGTGTACAAAAATTTATTAACACCACTTATATTTGCATACGTGTGTCCTATATTTGGAATCTCATTTCTCAAGGCTAAATAAATTCTCGCTAAGAGGAACTAAAAATACCTACTTATGAATACACTAATAAAGAATGACACAACCTTCTTTGTGGGTCAACCTGATTTAGTAGGAGATTATGAAATAATGTCGAAACAGATAAAAATAGAATATACATAGTAGTCTCTCTCGATTTTAGTCAAGCATTCAATGTGCTATGAATGATGCACTAAACTCTAAATATTTTAGTCCCAAGCAACAAATCCATTAACATTTGGTTTATTTTACTTTGCACTTAATGTTAAGTGTTAATGTGCTAATTTAAAAATGCCCTTTTTATCAAAGTTAAGATGATTTCCCTTTCGGATAAATAAGTTATTTCACTGATTTTGTTACAAATTATTAATGATTGAGTTAAATAATGCACTAGTGAAAATCTATGGTACATTATATGGGCCTATCAACATTATGAAATGCATTTCATTAATTTTATTTCTCCTATTTTTGTATGGACTATCTAGTATGATAAACTCCAACAAAACATTAATAATGAAATGCATTTGCAAAAATCTAGAATGTATCTAGAAACATTAAACTTTGTAGGGGATATATTGGAAAGCTCATCAGAAATTTTACAACGTATTTTCTATTGGGTGTAGCTACATCACTTTATTGTGAATTTCTTCCCATTGTGGAAGACCATTTAAATTGAGAACATTGGTACTAATCAATCATTAAAAAAAACCGCAACACCAACATTCCCCTAGAGAGGATACTAAAAATGTGATATCCCTATCAAGAATTTTATTTTGTGCTTTAGTGCAAGGATTTTTGATTAATTATTCTTTTTTCTTTTCTCATTGGAAATCAGTTTCATATCTTTCACAAAACAAAGATATGATAGGTGGAGGGCTATTTAATAATTTAAATGAGGGTGGAAATTGGCTTGTTATTGTTTTTTTTAATGAATCATTTTGTGTTCTTGTTGAAAATAAATTTTATTAGTTTCAAAAAAGAGAGACATATGGGAGGTACACGACTATTTGGTAATAAAAAAATGGGTAGCAAGTGGCTTGTTATTGTTTTTTTTTTAACCAAATAAAGAATTGTTAACTTTCGTATTGTGAGGAGAAAAATAAAGTTACAATCTGCACATTTTTCATAGGACATGGACAAAAATTTCAGTAAGTACAATATATGACCATTTATCATCTACCTTCTAGATGATAACATTCCACTTCATACATCAAAGACTAATGTTGTTCTTTAAAACATCCAAAAACTACACAATATTGAGATCCCTATTACAGGTGAAAATGCAAAAATTCAAAGACTAGACAAGATTAAGATCCCTATTATAGGTCACAATACAAAAAGAAATAATAGTCTCTGCTGGAGCTTCCCATAATAGTCTTGTAACTATATGAAATATAAATCAATCTGAAACTTATTAGGTGAGGATGAATATGGATGTTGTAGGATGATCTCCATCCTGCCTTTGCTCCATTGAATCCAACATGTAGGTGGAAGTCCCCTTTACCTAGTTTATCACTAGTTTTAAATCTACATAACCCAAAAGTGTACCATTATTTTTCTCCATATAGATTATAAGTAATGCAACCAAAACTCATAATCCATTTAACCTATTTATGTCCCTTCCTAATCCAACCTTAAAGGATAATTTCTTACTGTTAACATAAGAAAAATGCCACCGACTCTGCACAAATTAGGGATAGCCTGAATAGCCCCATCGAAGAAGTGTCAACGACCTGATTTTCTATGTCAAGGGACTCAATTTGGCTTGGAATATTTGGTTTTAGGGACAATTTTATATCCTCATAGATTAATTTTACATTGTAAAAGTCATGTAAGGGGGTGAAAGAATTCTTGGTAGTCCAAATGGCATAGGAGAACCCACAGGTAAATACCTTGTAAATTTCCACTGAGGGATCCTCCAACCAACCATTTGTATTAAGTCGTTCAACCAAGGAGGGGAATCCCATTTCTCTTGACCTCCATATAAACAACACACTACACCCCAAACTCCTTTTTTGAAAGGACTAGTGGATTGCTATTTTTTTCACATTCTTCAAGAAAATGTAGTTATAGTAGCTTGATGTTGCATTAATTGACTATGATTGAGAGGACTATACTAAAATTGGATTTGATTTATAGACATGCAGTCGTTCTAGAGAGATTGCTAGAAAATTAATATTAAATATTAACTCACTGACAAGGGTGAAATAATAGCTTTACCATAGGACGATGATGGGATTTTTATGGCACTAGGTTTCCTAGGGTAGAAACTAAATCCAAGTATAGAGAGCCTCAACCTTTTCCCAATTGTTATGGACCAAAGATGGAGAAAGGTGATGATAACTAAACAAAAATATTGTTTGCCAATTTGTAGACACAAGAACTAATAACTAAATATTAGTGTTTCCCCAACATTAAGCCTCTCCATTCTATAATGGAAACAATGAAGTTCCTTTATAAGAGTAGGAAATTATTATATGAATGACACCATGCAAAGGATCTCTAAGAAGCCAGTTACACATCACAAGTTCCATCTATTTGATTGGACAAATACATTATATATCAAACTCTACAAGAGATGAATATTTTTAAGAACAAGTTCACTTATAGATGACCTATTAAAGACAAGACAAGATTTATGATCTACTATACGAGGATAACTCAAGGTATTTTTTAGGATACAAATCCTATTACAAAATTGAATTAATATTATACTACTAAAAAATCTTAAAAATTTCCACATTCTAGATATCTTCTATCCTAATTTCTATCCATCTAGCTTTAGTTGATTCTCCTTTTACAAAATTTTTACCATACAAAGCATGAGTCCTCCTTCTAGGAAGTAAACCTGACCTTGTTGTATTTAATTCCCCACAACATAACATTGCATTTCCTTTATCATTTCATAAACCATCATTATGATCTGATTAGTACTCATTTTAGTCTGCCGCTTAAATGACAACTTAACCTTGCAATGTGCACATTGGATTTTAATATCATATGGTCCTTTTTTAACCGTTTTATACTTAATTATTAAATTGTAGAACATCATGCGACCCTTTTGCATGTGTTTTCTATTTTTTTAAGAAGTTTTTCCACATGTTAGAACTGTAACAACTTTACATCAAAATATAATGCCTTTGTGACACCCATTGTGTGTAGAATCCTTTCCCTTAATAGTACGTTTGTTCCTCAATGGATTTAGTCCTTTCCCATAATAGTACATTTTTTCATCCATAGTATATTTTAGACATGTAGACAAAGATTTCAAAGGTCAAAGATCAAAATATTTAATGATAAAAAATTTAAAGTAAGTATATTAAAAAAATGTCCAATGAGATTTCCCAAATTAATAACAACTAATTATCAATAAAGCTATCAAGCAAAAATGAAAATACAACATAATAATTAGTCAAGGTTTGATGTATTATTTGCATCATAATCATCATTATTTAAATCTTTCATGGTCATATCGTTGTTTAGATTATCATATTCGAATCTATGAAGCTTCAAATTTGGATGCTCACTATAAAGGGTTTTCTTCAATGTCTAAAAAATCTACTTTCAATGAAATTTAATGTTCTTAAGTACTTTCTTAGTATTTTCATTTTCTAATGTTAATTAGTTTCGTTTCAAAGAATGGATGAAATAACAATTGCTTCAATTTCTCTTACAAGAGGCATTGGATACCAATGAGAAGTAACCATATGGAAAATCTATACAACTCTAGGGATTTTATATCATGAAGCCATTACCAATCAATATACGTGTTATATGTAAGATTGTAAAAACTATAGTTTGTCAAACCTAGGAAGATTTTAGGTACTAATGGAGGAAAAAAGGATGGACCTAAACCATCCTCATGACATATTAATGCTTTTTTTAAAGCTACAGGTTCGTTTGAGTTCTGATGAACCTTCTAAAGTCGCAATTTCGACAACTGAATGTCGTAATTTTAACGCATAAATGTCACAATTTTTATGCCTCAAGATCACAATTTTGATGCCTAACCGTCACAATTTCCACACATAAATGTCAAAATTTTGATGCCTAGACAGTGCAATTTCCATGCCTTAACATTGCAGTTTTGATGGCACAAAACATGTTGCCTTCAAATGGGATGCAACAACGATTTTCGTCGAAATTTTGATGCCACTAATTGTGATGAATATTTCCGTTGAATTTCCAAATAATAAGGAGATGTCGAAAATATGATTGTAAAATGTTTTTTGTTTCACAAAAACTCTTTTTGTTGTTATAACTACGAATGATCATTGCAAGAGAGACAAAGAGCCATCGAAAATTAGCTCAATATGTAGTAGTGAAAGGAACGAGGCTATATCAACATTATGAAACACTCAAAATTAAAAGTGCATTGTATATTTAAAAAAATATATATTGGAGAACCATCACAAGTAAAACAAAAAGAGAGAGAATATGCACAGAATAAAGTGTATATAGAAATAAGAAAAGGGAATCAAGGGATCGAGAACCCTATAATACATAAAGATAAATATATGATGTATTAGTATACCCGAGGAAGTTGTCTGGGAATATTTAATGATAAATTTTGTCAAATTTTAATGGAGACATAGAACGCTTATGATTACAAAAAATATGTATAAATATGAGTCCATTGGGATTATTGTGGGCGATTTTTAGGAATGGTTGGAATCCTTTTCACCAAATTAAGCACTAGCAAGTGACATGGTTGATATCGACAGTGGTGACAATAAAAGATACAAACCTATATATCAACAAGATGATGAGCTAAGTGAAAAGTAAGCACCTTCACTACGTGGGGCCTGCAGGCTATTTTTAGGTGTATGTATATTTTTAGACATGGTGAGCATATTCTATAAGTTGAAGGATGTTATTTGTAGATGGTTGGTCAAATGTGAAAAATAGATGAAATTCTATTTTTAGAATATTAGGCGAAGTCTATTTATAGATCGTCAATCTAAAAATAGGTGCATGTCGATTATTATTGGCCCTTAATAATAATCTGACAATAAATATAAACTTATTCTCTTGGAGCACTTTATTTTAGTGAACAGATTTGGGAAATTAGTGGGTTGAAGGAATTACACAATTCCTAGGGTTATTGGTGGCTCATGTATGGAGGACTCAGTTAGAACTGAAGTGGCAGAGTTGTGACAGAGTTGGAAGAGTAGTTATGGGAGTTTTTATTTAGTTTAACTCAGTTAAGTGAGTTAAACTCAATTGAGCTAGTTGTATCTAGTCTAACTGAAAGATACACTAGTGAGAGTTTAGTGAATTAATTAGTTAAATAATTCACAACTAATAACTCACTAATAACTAAAAAAATATAGCAGTTAACTACTTGCATGTCAGTTCCAGTGGAGACCCAGTGGAGAGATAAGTGAAAGGGTGAGATGGACTATCTATTGTGACTACAGTGATGCATTCAATGAATCTGACACACATTAGAGATACCAATGAGGATTGCACATTCAAGGAAATTCAAATTCGAATTCATTCAGGGGTCTTCTTCAGCAGGGATTGTGTAGTGGAGGTAGGCTGTCAGGAGGCAAGAAATTGGTGCATAGATATGAAAATTTTTGCATGAAAGTGTGCAATGATTGTTGATTATACTGAGATATTGATGTACTAAGCTTTGTATGAGATTATTACATGATTCCATTGATATACATAATATATGATAGTTGGGGTTTTTAGCTTTAAGCTTTCCTGGTAAACAATTGTGTTTATGTGTGATTGATTTTCTTCACATGTGTTTGCAATTGAGTTTTAATTTCTGCAAGATTAACAGTGGAAGGATTCTGTATTTAGCAAGAATCAAAATATTGTTAGACCATGAGAATATGGTAATACATCATTATTAATAATTTTTTACATGGTATCAGAGCAGTGTTAATCTTTGGAGATTGCAATTGTGAAGAGGTGCTGAGTTTTGTGCTGGTGGGCAATTCGAATTTGCTACAGAAATTTCTTGGTGTGACAGTTGAGTGTTCATTGAAATGTCTTTCAATGGGTTGAGATTGGAGTATGCCCTTGAGGGTAGCTCGAATTACATAGCCTGGAAGGAAAGGATGGAGGCAGTACTTGAATATAATGGATTGAAGGAGTTCATCGATAGTGATGTTCCTAAGCCTACTTCTAGCGATGTTGTAGGACTTGACGCATGGAAAAAGAAGGTAGCGAAGACAAGATGAATTCTGTTGGAAGGTGTGAAACACCATATTGTGTCAAGCCTTCATGGGAAATCCACTCCATTTGCAATGTGGAAGGTTTTGACAGATCTTTTCCAAAGCAGAAATGACCATAGGAAGTTGGTGCTGAAAGATAAGCTCAGAAAAATCAAAATGGAGAAGGGTGACAATATTCCAAAATATCTCACGAAGTTTGTCCAATGTAGGGATGAGATGGGAAGTATAGGGATTACAGTTGTAGATGATGAATTGGTGAGCTTGCCTCTCCTTGGGCTTCCGAATATTTTGCATAGCTACGAAGACTCTATCAATGGACGGGAGAAACTGCCAGATTGGGAGCGACTTTGGTCAGATCTTTTGCAAGAGGAGATAAGGCAGAATACCAGGGATGACTCGTCATCGAAGAATGATGATGAATATAATTGTGCTTTGGCTGCCAAAGCAACGAGAGGGAAGGGGAATAAATCCCATAAAAAATCTGAGGCTAAAGGCAAGAAGCTGGATTTGTCCAAAGTGAAGTGTTTTCACAGTCACGAACATGGTCATCTCGCCACTAACTTCCCATAGAAAAATAAGGACAAGAATGTTGTTGGAGCTGCAGCGGGTGAGGCCTTAGCCTCGCAATTTGAACTTGATTTCTCTTTGATCGCATGCTTGGTTTCAAGCGCAATGGGATTGATGTGGTATCTTGATAGTGGTGCTTCCTTCCAATATATGATGGGAGACAAGGAGTTGTTTAGTGACTTGGAGGAGAAGGATCTCCAAATGCATATAGAGATGGGCGATGATGGTAGATACAGTGTGACCAAAATTGGAACCATTACCTTTTAGAGGGATTCAGGTAAACCATTTATGCTGAAATATGTTATGCATGTTCCAGGTCTGAAGAAGAACTTGGTCTTGGTCGCAATGTTGGAGGACAGAGCTTATGACGTTGTTTTCAACGAGGGAGAAGCTTTCCCGCGACATAAAAAAATGGGTCAAACCAAGAGGATAGGGATTCGAGTTGAATCTCTACAAGCTGGAGGTAGATGGATGCGCTACAATGATGGGTAAAGCAGAAGAAGTGGTGAGCCAGGATGAGGGCGAATTATGGCACAAGAGATTGGTCCATCTTAACCATGGCGCCTTGAAGATTTTGTAGTATATTTCTACTGGACTTCCCAAGGGTACTCTTGCGCAGTCATATCAGTGCAAGGGATGTACTATGGGTAAGTTTGTGAAGACCACATTTCATGAGAAGTAGAATCATGCTTCGGTGATCCTGGAGAGAATTCACATAGACGTGTGTGGACCTTTCTCGGTTGCTTCAACAGCAAAAAATATGTATTATGTTATTTTTGTTGATGAATAATCTCGTAGATGCTGGATCTTATTCATGCAGAAGAAGAGCAAAACATTCTCAAAGTTCTATGAGTTTAAAGCATTGGTGGAGAAGGAGTCGAGGAAGCAAGTGAAGGCTTTGTGAAGTGATAATGGTGGTGAATATATCTCAAACGAATTCAAAGACTTCTATAGAAAAGAAGGAATTCGAAGAGAACTGAGAGCGCCTCATAACCCATAATAGAATGGGGTCGCGGAGAGGAAGAATAGAGCGATCATGGGTGCTGCATGAGCTATGCTTGAGAGGGAGCTAGACTTACATGTAGAGGAGGAACTGCTAGTTTCGAAAGATGAGCCTCAAAATGTGGATCAACCACAGGAGGAAGTTCATGGAGTGGAGGAGTCCACTCACGCAGGGCCAAACATCAGAACTAGCAGAAAGTGTACCACATAAGCTGAGAGACCGAAGGTTGATGCAGCACAGAATGTAGGAGTCCCTACATCATAGCATAGATAGAGATAGTCACCTGACCGATTTACTAGATACATGGCTCTTATGAGCAAGTGTATCGTGACAGAGCCATCTTATTTTGAAGAAGTAGTGCAGGAGCCCACATGGGTAGATGAGATGGTGAAGGAGTATGAATCCATTGTCAGAAATAGTGCTTGGGAGATTGTTCCAAGGCCGATGGGTAAATCAGTTGTAGGATCAAGATGGATCTACACGGTAAAGCAAGTTGCTGATGGGAGCGTCAAGAAGTGTAAGGCAAGATTTGTTCTCTGAGGCTTCTCATAGATCAAGGGGATTGATTATGAAGAAACCTTTGCACCCGTTGCACAATATTCTTCCATAAGGACCATCCTTGCTCTCTCAACGCAGATGGGTTGACACATTCATCGGATGGATGTGAAAATTGTGTTCCTTAATGGGATCATTGAGGAAGAGGTGTACATTGAGTAGCCTGAAGGATTTGAGATCTTCAACAGTGAACCATATGTGTGGAGACTCAAAAGAGCATTGTATGGGCTGAAGCAAGCACCATGTGCTTGGTACACATGGATCGATAACTATTTCACCAGAATTGAATTCACCAAGAGTGAGGTGGATGCAAACCTGTACCAAATTGTGGTGGAGTGTAATATTTTAATCATTATTATTTATGTTGATGATTTAATACTAACAGGTGATGAGTAGTTGATACACTCATGCAAGGCAGATCTTGCAAAGGAGTTTGAGATGAAGGATTTGGGCCTCCTTCATTATTTCCTTGGATTGGAAATATGGCAGCGAGAAGGTGAACTATTTGTTTCTCAAGGCAAGTATGCTCGGGAGATACTTGGTAAGTTTCACATGGAGGACTACAAGCCCATGGATACTCCTCTTCCATGAAATTGGAGGAAAGAGGATGCTACATTGGCAGAGGTAGTGGATGCCACTGTTTATCAACAATTGGTGGGTTCGCTCATGTATTTAGTTAATACAAGACCGAATATATGCTATGCGATGAACCAAATTTCTCAAGAAATGGTTAAGCCTACCAAGCTCTTTTGGAAGGCAGGAAAGCATGTCATCAGGTATCTCAGGGGCACATCTGAGTATGGCTTATGGTATAGACAGATGGATGAGGTGAAGTTGCATGGCTTCACGGATGTAGATTGGGCAGGCAGCCCAACGGACAGAAAGAGCACATCAGGAGGGGTTTTCATTATTGGATCTACAAAAGTTTCTTGGTATAGCAGGAAACAAATATTTGTGGCACTCATTTCAGTGGAAGCAGAATACATGGCAACAAGTCAAGATGCATGTGGGGCTATCTAGATGAGGAAGATCCTGGTCGGTTTGTTCGGTTCTCATTTAGATCCTACAGTGATACATTGTGATAATTAGAGTTGCATTAAACTCTTGATTAATCCTGTGTTTCATGATAGAGCTAAACATATTGATATCTGGTATCATCATATCAGAGATTGTGTGTAGTGGAAGATCATGTTTCTTCAGTACATTCCTACGGAAGATCAGGATGCAAATATTCTAACGAAGGCGCTCGGCAGGAGAAAATTCGAATACCATAGAGGCAGGATCAGGGTGAAGGATACTCCCTATCTTGTTGAGAGGGAGTGTTGAGATTCAAAAAGATGTTGAGCTTAGTGAAAAGTAAGCAACTTCACTAAGTGGGGCCCACAAGCTATTTTTAATTATATGTCTATTTTTAGACACGGTGAGCATATTCTATAAGTTGCAGGATGCTATTTGTAGATGGTTGGTCAAACGTGAAAAACAGACGAAATTATATTTTTAGAATATTGGGCGAAGTCTATTTATAGATCGTCAATCTAAAAATAGGTGCATGTCGATTATTATTAGCCCTTAATAATAATCCATCAATAAATATCAACTTATTCTCTTGGAGCACTTTATTTCAGTGAACAAATTTGGCAAATCAGTGGGGTGAGGGAATTACGCAATTCCTAGGGTTATTGGTGGCTCATGCATGGAGGAATCAGTTAGAACTGAAGTGGCAGAGTTGTGACAGAGTTGGAAGAGTAGTTATGGGAGTTGTTATTTATTTTAACTCAGTTAAGTGAGTTAAACTTAGTTGAGCTAGTTGTATCTAGTCTAACTGAAAGATACACTAGTGATATTTTAGTGAATTAATTAGTTAATTAATTCAAAAATAATAACTCACTAACAACTGAAAAAATACAACAGTTAACTACTTGCATGTTAGTTCTAGTGGAGACCTAGTGGAGAGATAGGTGAAAGGGTGAGATGGACTATCTGTTGTGACTATAGTGATGCATTCAATGCATCTGACACACGTTGGAGATGCCAATGAGGATTGCGCGATCAAAGAAAAATTTAATTCGAAAGAGTTCGAGTCTTCTTCGAGTTGCGGCTTCGAATGTTGTGAGCAAGAAATTGGTGCATAGATATGCAAATTTCTGCATGACAGTGTGTAATGATTGTTGATTGTACTGAGAGCTTGATGTACTAAGATTTGTATGAGATTATTATAATGATTCCATTGATATACATAATATATGATCGTTGGGGTTTCCAGCTTTAAGCTTTCTCGGTAAACAACTTTGTTTATGTGCGATTGATTTTCTTCACATGTGTTTGCAATTGAGTTTTAATTTTCGCAAGATTAACAGTGGAAGGATTCTATATTTAACAAGAAGATACATATTGTTAGATCAGGAGAATCCAGTAATACATCAGTATTAATAAATTTATACAACATAGAATGCTTATGATTACAAAAAATATGTATAAATATGAGTCCATTGGGATTATCGTGGGCGATTGGTAGGAATGGTTGGAATCCTTTTCACCAAATTAAGCACTATCAAGTGACATGGTAGATATCAACAGTGGTGACAATAAAATATAGAAACCTATATATCAACAATAAAACTTAGGTATAAATAAGTCCAATGCAGTAATAATCGACATGTACGAGTAAGCTTGGATTTCATGATTAATGAAAAAAAACTGGTAAGGGAATTAATGAAATTTCTTATTGGGAAGTCTCTTCATGATTAAGGGAGCCATAGAAATATTGGTTACAACAACAGAATAATTAGCACAAACCATCAATATAGAGGATTGTATATAAGTTAATTCCATTTGATAATGTTTTAAAATTGTAAGGTTTCTTGTGTGTAGTGAGATATTTTGGCATATTACAGTTATATTTTCAAAGAGAAATATTTTCAACCTCCTTGAGTAAAATAAATCATAAAAATCAAACATTCAATAATTGGAAATTTAATGTCTGTGAATTGAACGAAGGGAAATATTTCCCAAACAAGTTACACAAGAATGAGTCAATAATTGGAGCACAAAGCATGATCAATAAGTTTTATTTGGAAAAAATGAGTCAAGTAATTGATAATTGTCAAGAATTTCCAAATAAAATTCTTGTTTATTAACCAACAAAATGGATGTAAGTTGTGATAAAATTTTTATAATAGCTTGTGATGGAAAAAGATTAGTCTTAGATATAGTGAAGTAAGTGACATAATTGAGAGTGACATGATAATTTTATCTTGGTTACTCGAAGACACCAAATAATCATCGAAGCACTTCGAAATAGTGTTGCTAATACTTAGAAAGATACTAGATTTACACCAAATTTAGTAAGTATAAAGTGAGCAAGATTAGATTCAATTCCAAGAATATGGAAATTTTTTAGGAAGGGAATGCAATGGCCCCTAAAATATTAAAAAATAATCCATATAGGTTTTGAATTTCTTGTACTTGATGGATGCAAAGATTTCTCGATATTGTTGTGAGTTATAGACTCATGACCTCAAATCATGGAACAATTTGCTAATTGGTATATTTTATAACCGCTTCGCAATTGGATAAATTTAAATTTATGTAAATCAAGATAACAATAGAATTTTGATTGGTTGATATGATTGTTAATTGCAACTCTGATATCTAAATATTTGATCTGAGTTGGTACAGTAGGATGAACGAGAATAGATGCAGGATAGATTCCATGAGAAGTCTATTAGTGTTATTCTTTGCATCCTATCACCAATGATAAAATGGACTCTTATCATGTTTAGGGTCCCATAGTCAAATTTTTGTCATTTCACTAGGTTTTCAAAATAGAATTTGGTCACTGGGCATTAGGTTTAGGATGATTTTCCACTCCTTCGAAAATTTGAAATGCTTGTCCATGTCATCAAATAAGCTGATTATATCATTATTCATATATTTTCATCATCATTTCAGTCATCTCCATCATGATCGCATTCAGTTCAGAGTCCCGATTAGGTTATTAGGGTTTCAAGGTCACCAAACTGCCATTTCATGCATAACAACAAATTGGGAGAGTGGCAATAAAACAAGTTTTTTCAGTGAATTTTAAATTTTCAAATGTAATTTTAATGTTTCTATATGCAATAAGTGTTCTAAAATTCCAAAGTTGCAGTTCAATGTTCCAAAGAAAAGTAAAAATATTCAGACTACCAAAGGTTATGAAGTCAAAAAGAAAAAAGAAATTCATCCTTCAAAGGGACATGTGTGGCCCATCATCACTCAAAGGGAGTCGTCCCATGCTTATAAAAGGCCCAAAAATATACAAGATCATTTCATTTGCACTCTTTTTCCTGCTTAGCATCGAGCTCTCATCATTTTCTCACAAGTTCAGAGCCATACATTTTCAAAAATTGAGTTTCTTCCTCCAGTCGTTGTGCTTTTCCTTAAGTCGTTTCACTTTTCCTTAAGGCACTGCACTTTTCCTTAAGGTGATGTGTGTTTCCTTCTAGCGCTGCGCGTTTCCTTAAGGTGTTGCGCTTTTCCTTCACACGCCACGCTTTTTGTTCAGGCGCTCCGTTTTTTGCAGGGGAGCTACACTTTTTCTTGAAAAGCTTCAAAGGGGTTGCAAAATGTCTCCAAGCTTATAAAAAGCTTGCAAAATATAAAAAAATTAGGTTAACCCACTTCACACCCTCTTTCACTCAGTGTCTTCATTCCTATGGTGGAAAATTTTTCAATTTACTCCTACGCTGCGCTTTTCTTGAAGACTATGTTTTTTTCAATTTGAAAACCCTAGATTCTCTCTCCTACCATACCCTAACCTCCTATACACCTAAATACATCCCTAAAACCCTAAGCCCCTCTCAAAATTTCATTCCCCAAAACCTATCCCCAAACCCTATCTCTACTTGCTGCATTTTTGGGCAACCAACAGTACAAGCCTGTGTAAAAATTCCCTTGCCCTATTCCCTTATCCTTTTCACCTCCCTCCACTTCCCTAAGGTCCATAACATCCCTCCTCACCTCCTAAATTTTTCGTACATGCATCCCTACTTCCTAACCCCATTATCCTATTCCTTTTTCCCTTCCTCTATTTTTTCACCTAGGGTTTGCTATCATAGTCCACTATGGAGGAGGAGAAGAAAACTAATAAAAACGGTGGGAAAGTGTCGAGATATAAGCCATTAGATACTCGGGATATTTTTTCATCACCACTTGTAGTCAAGTGTTTTCAGCATGTTGGGTGTTTTGATTTTTGTTAGATGGTCCAAAAAGTGGAACATCATCCTGAATTGACAAGACCGTTTATCACCAACCTCAAGAAAGGTCAAACAACTATTGCAAGGGTAACCTTTAACATCTCATCTGATACTATAGCACCAACAACAGGGATAACTAACACGGGTGAAAAATGGTTTAAGACCCAAGAGATGGATGCTCAATCATATCAACCCTATCTCAAATCTCAAAACAAATACAACATCAAGTAAGTATTTCCTTTTGGCCAACTCCTTAATAGGTTTGTACCTTTGATGAAGGTCATCATGAAATATTTTACTTGTTTGGGGAGATTCTCTAGGCTCTACAGTTATCACATCAGATTACTCATGCATTTTACCAGGGTGAAATTGCTCAACATACCTGTTTAGTCAATTTAATGTCTTAAATTGCTATCATAAATTATCGACCAGAGTTAGTAATCTTGTGAAGTGCAGGTGCACTATATATGCTAGAAGCCTATCTTTCTTACTTCGTTGTGTAGATTTTATATGTTGTTTTTAGGTGGTTTTATGTTTTATCTTCAATGTTTAAACTAAGAACTAATCTAAGGAGTGAAATATAAACTTAATTAAAAGCCTTTGATGAAAATTAAGAAGAAAAATTGATTTCAAAAGAACTAGAAAATAAACTTTAGTATTTTTGTGTTTTTAGAGATTTTATATGAATGAAATCTAAAAGCAATAAAGTAAATGAATCAAAAATAATTTTAATGCTTGAAAAATAAACTTAATAAGGAAGAAAAGGAAATGTAAAATTAAGAAAGAAAACTGATCTAAAACAAGTCTAAATTGCATAGAAAGAAACCATGTTTAACTCTATGTTAGATTATCCTAAGTCGGAAATTATCTTAATTAAAGAAGGAGATTATCTACTTAAATTTCTTCTAGAACTGAACAAAGCATCAATACAAACTATGATCAAATCCTATCGTGTAATTGAAAACTTTTCTCTACTTATCAAATGAAAACTATCAAATTAAACCTATGGAAAACATATGATTAAACTAATCTCTAATTCCATTTACTACTGAAACGAAATATTCTATTCTAAATTCTATGAAAAAGTATTAAACTTCTAAAGATCCTATCTAAATGACTATGCTATGGAAATTGAAAAGGATAATTGATCTAAGGAGAAAAAAAAGAGTATTATCCCTCCTATGCAAAGGTAAAATTCTTGTTTATTCTGAGTTGTATGCTTACTGTGTAAACAAATGTGAAACATAGATTCATTCCATATGTCAACACGATTATGGCATCAACACAATTCAGGAAATAAAAACATTAAAGCATTAAACTTATGCAAAAGACACAATATTCATTTTATGAATACTCAACATTTAACTAATGAAAAAACCAGGAATTGATCTATGTGGTAATGGAAAATTAAACTAGAAAGCAACATAAATTATGCTACAAAATAGAACGGCTTGAAGAATTATGTGAGACTAATTACGCATCAATGGTATTGAACTTCGCCTTCTCCTTGCATTAATAAAACAGAGTTTCGCTATGTAGCAATATTATAGAAATTGAACTTGTTTCCGGTTCAAAACAACCTGGTATTTATAATAAATTAAATTCAACTATTTTGAGATGATCTCGCTTAAATATATTAACGAAACTGAGAAGTATAATTTTAGACAGGAATATGGTCTTCATAGCTTTCATGATTTGCTACGTGGAGATCAAATCATGAAGATTCCAAGTTCTCGTTCGTTGTCTCGGCCTTCCATTTGACTAATCCTTTGACCGTGATCTTAGGCATGATTTCTCTCAATTTTGGATAGGTGAATAGGACAAAATCCATGTATGGATCATTTCAAAACTACCCATATGCTTCGCTCCTCTCCTTCATCTTCGAAATCTGTAAAACAATGTCGGTAGCTGCAGAAACAAAGATTAGCTACAAAATTTCATGAATTATGTAGCTAAATACAAAATTCAGTGAAATAATAAGAAACAATAGAATATAAAAGAGAGATAATTTAAATGCCTGTTCAAAGTGAAAATATATCAATTAACACTGATTGGGTTTGTGAATTATATCGAAAGGGAAGGAGAAGTGGTGAAATAGATGACAAAATAAAGACAGTCTTGAGGCTCAACATACCCCCACTAAGAGAACATTGCATGTCCTCATGTAATTTCAAAACGGTGAGTCTTCACCTCATTCCTGCATATGTTCTGACACCTCTGCTAGGACATCTAATTTCAGCTTCTTTCCCCTTTTTGAAGTTACTTCTACTCTTGGTTTTTGTTGGAACACCTAATCCTCTATGGGTAGGTGTGGAATGCGAAAAGTCACAATGGAGTCCAAGTGACCTTGGAATGTGAAACCAAGAGTCACACCATTGTACTATAAATGTACATCATGTATAATGGAAAAATAAGAAAGCCTCACACTTATCTTTCATTGTGTGTTGAGTCTCTTGTGTGTGTGTGTTTATCTTTCTCATACACCATGTGTGTGTTCAACATGGTGTTTAACATGGTATCAGAGCTGAGAAGTCCATAACCAGCTCAACCTTGAGTGAGCCATTTGTGTTTATGGCCTGTGCATATCTGCAAAAATTTTGATAATTTTTGCAGCACTCATAGATTTCTGCAGCAGTCTTTTTTCCGCATTCAGAAATTTGTTTTGAAGAAAGAGCAGCATTCAGAATTTGTTTTGAAGAAGAGCAGCACTGCACATCTGAAGGTTGATTTCTTCCTGCAATTTTTGTCCATTAAATTATGCATTTTGGAGAGCTGTTGGAAAAATTGTTTAAAGTTGGTTTCTGAAGAAGTTTATGAGTTTTTTAGTGGAAAATATTTCTGAGTTTTTACTGCAAAATTTTCTGCAAAATTATTCCACTGAAAAATTCCTGAAAATTCTATTGCTCCTGCTGCATATATGTGAAATTTCACTGTTTCTGATCAATTCTCTGTTCTCTGCTATTTTTAAATAAAATAAATAAAAATAAATAAATAATTTGTTACTTGGCCTTTCGCCCCCCCCCCCTGCAACCTGCAAATTTCAAAATCAGCCCATTACATCTCGAACCCTCCCCCTTACATCTCTCAACCTGCAACAACACTCGACACTCACGCAACAATCGGCTTACACAACTCGGCCCTACGCATTCACTCACACTTACGCCCTCCCCTCTCGGCCCTACGCTCCCCTACACACACACATCTCTCCCTAATCCTTACGCCCTACGCCGCTAACCCATACGCTCTTCACAGATTCGCGCTCTCCCCCTTCCACTCCATATCTGCCTACAACTCTCCCCTCCCGCCCTCTGTACAGCTCCCAACCCCATACTGAACCCTGCCCCCTCCCCTCTCAACTCCCCTGCACTCAACCCTACGCTACCCACCACTCACAGCTGCTCCTCCCTCCCTACGCTCAACCCGTCCCCATCCCTCTCACATCTACCCGACCCCTTACTCCCTCGACTCTCTCGCTGCTCAACAGTCATTTCCCAACCCGCATCCCCCTCACACACAGCCCCCATTCCACCCCCTCTCACGCTCCCCCATCTCGCCCTCCTTAAAGCTACACTCCTTACCCTCTCATCCCTCGCCTTACCCATGGCCTTTGGCCGACCTCCATTCCCAAAGGCCTTTCGGCCCTCCCCCTCATGCAGAAAACTCCCGTTTGGCCATTCTACCATTTCAATTATTTTTTAATTTTTTGATATTAATTTCTATATTTAAATATTCCCCCCCTCCTTTTAAATTAATCCTTCTTTTAAATTCCCTTCATTTTTAACTAATTCCCATTTTTTAATTAATTTTTAATTAATTAAAAAAAACAGTAGAGAGAGAGAAAAGAGAGAATATGAACAGCAGAAAATGAGGAAATGACATGTGAGAAGATGGACTAAATACATAGAGAAAATTGCAGATTTGACATTGTGTGATTTGTGGCATAAGGGTGATTTTCTGAAGAAATTGACATTTGAAGACGAGTAGTTTTTGGTGTCAAACAGCTCTTTGAAGAAAGAAAAATCAGCTGCCTTAAAGGCTTCTTGCATAGTGTTTTCAGCTGCAAAATATTTTGCAGAGATATTGTATTGCATTGACATTGTATTGTGAGTAGATATTGCTTCTTCATAGTTGCAATCAATATTTGAGTTGAAAAAATTGTTGATTGTCCTCCATCATTTGAGGAGAAAATTTTGTACTTTGAAAATTCTTTGGAGTAATTTGTAATTTTTGAAAGGAGATTGAATCACATTGTAAACGGGTGCATTATCGGTTGAAGCCGACACCCTTTATTTTGAGCTTAAGTTGTTGAAAAATGGCTAAAATCAATGAGGCATTAGAGTTGTTGAATAACCTCATTCATTCCAATGTTGATGATATGATAAAAATGAGCAAGGATGCTCTTTGTAACATTCAAAGTTGTTTGCAAAATGCACAAGAAAATATTGAGTGTTAAACACCATGTTGAAGCACACACATGGTGTATGAGGAAGAAGAATGCACACACAAGAGACACAACACACAATGAAAGATAAGCGTGAGGCTTTCTTATTTTCCATTATACAAAGATGTACATTTATAGTACAATGGTGTGACTCTTGGTTTCACATTCCAAGGTCACTTGGACTCCATTGTGACTTTTCGCATTCCACACCTACCCATGTAGGATTAGGTGTTCCAACATCCCCCTTAATCTGAAGGGGTATGTGTGAGTCCAAGAAAAGAGTTGTAATACAAATCTGCAAAGTATACATGGCAGCACTTGGGCTGAATCAACTCTCTGAAATGTTGGAAAAAAGAGGTGGTTTTAGGATGACCAAAAACACTGGAACGCAAAACTTGTTGCAGTTCCCGGAACTCTTCCAAAACTGGCAAGAAGCTGAAGGCTTCTGCTAGAGGAATTGTCCCTCATAAAAAAGGGAGACCTTCGACCTAAAAGAAGGGAGGTCTACTACCTGTGGTGGTTTTAGGTTTTCCACCAACCAAAGATGATGGTTTTAGGTTATCCACCAACCAAAAATGATGGTTTTAGGTTATCCACCAACCAAAGATGATGGTTTTAGGTTATCCACCAACCGAAGGTATGCTCATGGGCATCCATGTCTCTGGCTACATCTCTTAATCCGGAATGATGAATTGTGGCTCAGGCTCGCTTGAACTACTGGCTACAACTCTGAACATGGAATGAGAGATTGTGGCTCAGGCTCGCTTGATCTGTCGTCGAAGCTTGTACATGACCACCATTTTCCCCCCTGTCAGGGACAAGGTGAGATGATGGCGAAAACTCAACTGCAAGTTTACTCAATATCCGTGAACAAGTTCTAACATGTGTCGTAAACATCTTCTTGGCTGCTGATGCCCATTGCCAAGAAGCGATCCATCCAAGATGAATCTTCGTTCTTGCAGGAGGCTTGTGTCTGAAGCATCTGTCTGAAGAATGAGTGTGCCGACCACAGTGCTTGCATGGATGAAGATCAAAACAGTGATCTTTCATATGGCCAACTCGATCACAGTGTTGGCATTTCTCAATCTATTGTTGTTGTGGAACAGGATCTGGAACAGCTGCAGGTGAACTGTCATACATGAATCCGACACTCTGAAATATGATGGGCTTTGTGTAGTCTGGAATATGAAAGGACACATCCTTGTCATATCCAAGACCAGTTCTGTGCTTGTTGTGGACAAGCTCTTCCCAAGGTCTGATGATGGGCTTAGGAAGTGCAGGCTGAGCTGTTGCATCTGCATGTACATCTGCTCTAGTACAAGGAACTGAATGTGAATCATCTTCAACTTTATCTTCTTTCTTCTGATGAGAGTCCTTCACAATATTCTAAACAGAAACAGGTTCAGAATGGTGACTCTTATGTTGAAGTTCTTCTTGCTGAAGCTGAGATTCCAACTGCAAAAACTCAATCTTCTCTTGTGCATCTTGCAAACAACTCTGAATGTTACAAAGAGCATGCTTGCTCATTTTTATCACATCGTCAACATTTGAATGAATGAGGTTACTCAACAACACTAATTCCTCATTGATTTTTGCCATTTTCAACAACTTAGGCTTAAAAATTGAAAGGGCGTCGGCTACAACCGAAAATGCACCCGTTTACAATGTGACTCAACTTCCTTTCAAAAAATACAAATGACTTATAGAAATCTCAAAGTACAAAGTGTGCTCCTCAAATGATGGAGGGCAATCAACAATTTTTCAACAACTCAAGTACTGATTGCAACTATGAAGAAGATGCAAATACAATGTCAATATCTCTGCAAAAATATGTGTAAATGTGTAGCTGAAAACATGTGCAAGAAGCCTTTAAGGCAGCTGAATTTTCTTCTTCAAATATATGTTTTCAATGATGGCAAACTTGTCTTCAAATGTGAGATTCTTCAAAAAATCGCCTTCTTATATATGCCACAAATCATAAAATATCAAATCTGCAATATAGTCCATGCCATTTCTTCAATTCTGCTGTTCATTTTCTCTCTCTGCTCTTCTCTTTCTGCTCTTCCTCTCTCTCTGCTGTTTTTTTTTTTTTTTTTTTAATTAATTAAAAAATAACTTAATGGAAATAATTAAAAATGGGGACAATTAAAAAAAAATGGGGAGGGAAATTTATTGATAAGGGAAGGGGAGGATGGAATTTTGAATGGGCGATATATTAAAATAAATTTAAAAATCGAATTTTTTTAAAAAAACTGTATTTGAATGGGCGGTATTGAGGATAAGAGGGGGCGGTATTATATTAAATGGGGCTGTATATAGTGAGAGGCGGTATGTAAAAGGGCGAGGGCGGTATTTTAAAATGAAGGGCGGTGTTAATAATATGAGAAGGCGGTATTTTAAAAATGAAGTGGTATTGTAATTGGAGAAGTGGAATAGGCGTTGGAGAAGAGAGTAGGAGGGCGGTCAAAGGCTGAGAGGGAGGGCCACAGGCGGGGTAAAGAAGCTGAGAGGATGGCGTATCAAAGTCATTGAGATAGCAGGTAAGGGGAAGCGGCGTTTCAATGTGGGAGAAGTGGCGTAGGGATATGGTGTGGGAGAGTTTAAGTCGAGAAGTAATGAGTGAGAGCGTGAGGGCTGTTGCAGATATGAGAGGTAGATTGCAGAGAATAGCGCACGGTTAATGTATGCGTAAGGTGTTGAGGGCGGATATGGGGTGTGCGTAGAGTAAGATGCATGAATGGTGGATATGTATCGTAAGGAGGAGTGGCTGCGATAGTTGGAGTGAGGGTGTGGCTGTAGCGCAGAGTTAAGGAAAGATGTTGTAGTGTAGGGAGCAGTGTTGGGTAGGGCGAGGTGTGTAATGCCGTGGGTTGTGAGGTATGAGAGCAGGGGCAGCCGAAAGGCTGAAGTGTATGGGAGATAGAGCTGTATGCACAGGTGGGAGCAGCGTATAGTTGCAGATGTTAAAAAATAATTGCAGGAGTGTAGGGCGAGTGGAAATGTATGCGTTGAGAGTGTGGTACGCAGGTTAGGGAGGCCGTGAGGGCCGAGGGGCAGAGTGCCTAGAATTTAATGTACAGTGAGGAGGCGTAGGGGCAAGGGCTAAATGGGATGTGTGCAGGGAATGGTGGAGGGCCGAAAGGCCTAGGGCAGAAATTTTTTATTTTTTATTTTTTAAAACAGCAGAGAATAGAGAGAGCAGAGTATTTTTCCTTCCAGCAGCAGATATTGGATAAATGCAGAATTTTCCAGAAATTTCAGCAGTAAAACCCAGAGATTTTAAAATAACAGCAAATTTTTCCAGATATTGCAGAGAAAACTCAGAAATTTTTCTTCAAAAAACCCTCTTTAAACTATTTTCCAGCAGCTCAAAAATGCAGAATTTAACAATACTCAGAAATCTTTTCCATTAAAAAACCCAGAAACCTCTTCAGAAATCAACTTTAAACAATTTTCAGCAGCTGTTTCAAAATGATGCAGATTTTAATGAGCATAAATTTTTCAATGGAAAAATAAGCAGTGAGGAAACCTTCAGATGGGCAGTGCTGTCTTTCTTCAAAGCCAATCCCTGAATGCTACAAAATCACTGAATGTTGCTCCTTCTCAAAACCAATGCTGCTCTTCTTCAAAACAAATGCTGTTATTCTTCAAAAACCTTTCCGAATCCAGCAAAATGTCTGCTGCAAAAACTCTCTAAATGCTGCAAAAATGTCAAGAATTTTGCAGATATGCACAGGCCATAAACACAAATGGCTCACTCAAATTGGAGCAAGGCCAGCAATCGCCCGCTCTGATACCATGTCAAACACCATGTTAAACACACACATGGTGTATGAGGAAGATGAGCACACACACAAGAGACTCAACACACAATGAAGGATAAGCGTGAGGCTTTCTTATTTTCCATTATACAAAGATGTACATTTATAGTACAATGGTGTGACTCTTGGTTTCACATTCCAAGGTCACTTGAACTCCATTGTGACTTTTTAGTGACTTTTTCTATATTCCACACCTACCCATAGAGGATTAGGTGTTCCAACATTGAGTTTCTTTGCAACAACTTTAACTCTCCAACAAGATGAACCGCAAAGAGTCAACAGAAACTTGTTTCTGCTCACAAGATTGAGAAGTGGACTCTCATCGAAGAAAGAAGAGGAAGTTCCGTATGATTCACATTCGGGCCTTTGCATGAGAGCAGAAGGAAATGCGATGCGCAACTCACCTCGTACTCTCAAGCCTCCATCATCGACTCGGGAAGAGTTTAACTGTCAATGTTGGCCTCCTGAATCGGTCTTGGACATGACAAGGATGTGGTCTTTTCATATTCCGCACTACACCAATCCCACCTATTTCGAGTGTTTTATTCCCATATGACGCTCACCCCACTTTTCGCATCCTCGCTCCACAACAACAGACAGAATGCCAACACTGTGATCGAGTTGGCCATATGAAAGATCACTATTTTGATCTTCATCCATGCAAGCACTGTGGTCGGCACACCCATTCTTTAGACAGATGCTTCAGAAACAAGCCTCCTGCAAGAAAAAAGATTCATCTTGGATGGATCGCTTCTTGGCAATGGGCATCAGCAGCCAAGAAGATGTTTAAGACACATGTCAGAACATGTTCACGAATATTGAGCAAACTTTCAGTTGAGTTTTCGACATCATCTCACCTTGTCCCTGACAGGGGGGAAAATGGTGGTCATGTACAAGCTTCGACGTCAGATCAAGCGAGCCTGAGCCACAATCTCTCATTCCATGTTCAGAGTTGTAGCTAGAGACACAATAGTTCAAGCGAGCCTGAGCCACAATTTTTCATTCCAGATTCAAAGATGTAGCTAGAGACATGGATGCCCATGAGCATGCCTTCGGTTGGTGGAAAACCTTAAACCATCATCTTTGGTTGGTGGATAACCTAAAACCATCACAGGTAGTAGACCTCTCTTCTTTTAGGTTTAAGGTCTCCGTTTCATATATGAGGGACACTTCCTCTAGCAGAAGCCTTCAGCTTCTTGCCAGCTTTAGTTGAGTTCCAGGAAATGATTCAAGCATTCCAGAGTTGTTGGTAATCCTAAAACCATCACAGGTAGTAGACCTCCCTTCTTTTAGGTTGAATGTCTCCATTTTTTATGAGGGAAAATTCCTCTAGCAGGAGCTTTCAGCTTCTTGCCAGTTTTGGAAGAGTTCCAGGAACTGCAACAAGTATTGCGTTCCAGTGTTGGTCATCATCCTTAAACCACCTCATTTTTCCAACATTTCAGAGAGTTGATTCAGCCCAAGTGCTGCCATGTATACTTCGCAGATTTGTATTACAACTCTCTTCTTGTACTCACACATACCCCTTCGGATTAAGGGGGGATGTTGGAACACCTAATCCTCTATGGGTAGGTGTGGAATGCGAAAAGTCACAATGGAGTCCAAGTGACCTTGGAATGTGAAACCAAGAGTCACACCATTGTACTATAAATGTACATCACGTATAATGGAAAAATAAGAAAGCCTCACGCTTATCTTTCATTGTGTGTTGAGTCTCTTGTGTGTGTGTGTGTTTATCTTTCTCATACACCATGTGTCTATTCAACATGGTGTTTAACATTTTCTTCATCAGAAGTTTGTACTTCAACTTTATGATTCATCTGTTCAAGTATCTGTTCCTGTTTTTCAATTTCTTGTTATTTTTGACCCATAACCCTAGATGTAGAAGAGTGTTGTCATTGATGGTTTTTTCAATTTGGTTCTAAATCTTCAGAGCTTCATTTTCCTGCTTTATATGCCTATTTAGTGTCTCTAGCTGGAAATTTTCTTGCTTTAGAGTATTCACTAGAGGTTCTTGTGGACTATAAGGATGTTCTTCATGAATTGATGTCTTCTCTATATTTCCAAAGATTCAATATAATCATAGATCTCTTGCTGGACATGGTCAATATATGGAGTTCTTCTACTTTCATCCTGTATGGTAGAGGAAATGATAGGTGATGGTACCTCAAGACTTTCTTCTAGATCAATAGGTTCTGTAACTTTAGGGAGTGGATTTTTTGATACTTTTCAAAGTCTTGAGCTTCTTCTTACTGGTTGTGGAACGTTCTGAGTTTCTGGTTTTTCTGTATGTATGAATTTTCCTTTTTATTTTATGCTAACTCTTATCTTTTTACTGATTTGTTCCTTAGCCTTCCAAATATCTGTGCAATAGGAATTTCATCTTCTGATTGTGGTTGAGTTGGCTATTCATCTTCTGCAAGAATTTCAGTTTTTCTCTTTCTGCCTCTTTCCCCTTTGTTATCACTAAACTACTTTTCTTCTTTTTCTTGAAAATGATTTCTAGTTAGGAAATAATCCCAAGTATCTCCTATGCTCTTTAAATGAAATTTAATGATGATTTTTATTAATGCATGATGGTGCATTATGTTATCTATAAATTGAACCCTCTTTTGAACCATCCTTGCCATCTTCCTTAGACTATTTAGCAAAAAATAAGGAAGGTTTATTTATTTATCCTCTAGAAAAACCATCAGTAACCATCGTGATAGAAAAACATGCAACCAAATATTCCTTCACATGTAATAAATTTCGGAATTATCAAAAGCATGTTCCTCCATTTACTCTTAAGGGTTGTGCTGGGAATTCCTTTCTTAAAAATACTTGTGTCCATACCTAGATTTTTCAAGAAGACTTTCCATTCCTCTCCACTGATTCCTCTGTTTTTGAACAACCTTTCACATGTTTTTGGAAGTCAGGTTGCCTTCTCCACCAAAGATTCTGTGACTGCAAATTTGATGTCACCATTTTCAACCTCAACTTTGTTGAAGGCTCTGGAAAAATATTTTGTAACTTCCTTGTGAAACCCGTCAAATTTCTCTACAAAATTAAGCCACCGTGCCTTCTCCAATATCTCCTTTATATGCGGATATCCCTCCATGAATTTCTTTCCTACGAGATCTATTCTTATGATCAAACCCATATCTTCGCTAAGAGATTTGGTCTTCAAGACTGTCTCTACCTGACTGGATAAATTGAGGGTTTTAATCTGAGCTTGGAAACATGTGTTGGACCCTTAGTTAAATTGAGAGGGGGGGGTGGTGAATCAGTTTAACACATTCATGGACTTTTAAAACTTTCTTTTAAACTTATTTACACCTCCATTTCATGATCAACTTAATATATAATGAAACCATAATCTTAATAAGTGAGCAGCAAGTAGTACGCATATTTAAATACAAAATATATACACATAATCATCATACACATAGACAGCAGATATAAGTGGAAACCCATAAGGGAGAAAACCATATCTTATTATTGTTGTGATGCAAAGGCAAGCTCCAACTCCCTCTCACCATGGATTTTTGTAGACACCAACCTACAGGAGGCCACTACCTCAATTCTGCAAGCTACAACTTGCAAGGAAGCTCCAACTCCCATCTATTTTCTATAGGCTACAACCTACAGGAGGCTCCTACCTCAGCCAGCTGTTGGGGTTCCCATGTTTTGGCAAGGTTGGCAATACCAAAAGATGAGACAACATCAAACCACTTTCAGACCCTAGGATCTAGCCCTCCTGGGTCCAGAGAGGGATCTCTCTATATAAACAAAGGTTTTATGTATTTGTAGCTCAATGTTAAGATGTTAGGCTATTTATAAGGCTCGGAGCTTGTTTGGTTGCTGATAATCAGGAAATAAGGGTTCAATATAAGACAAGGATGAGCAAAGAGGAACTTAGGCAAAGGAGAGATACTCCAGGGAACATTTAAGACCATTGGGCAATGGAGTCAGGAAAGGGTTTACTTGTTGTTCAATGTGCAGGCTTTCAGTTGGGCTAGTCATCTAAAGCATTGGATCTTAAAGATGATAGTGTGGTAGGATAGGCAAGAGGGAAGGTGAGAGCAAGGAAACATTAAAGATTTAGAACACAAAGTTGGAAACCTGAGATTAGAGAGAGACTTTGAAATCTCAATGCTTCGACCTCCAGCTTGAGGGATCTTAGAAAAGGTTCTCTTAACTGAAAAGGATCCTAGTGAGCTAAAAACAGAGTTCTAGACCTCCCAGTGTTCCCAATTCATTCAATTAAACCTCAACAAGAACATTTGAAGCATAACCTCAATAATTCATACATCAGCTAGCAGGTAATGACCTCCACTACACTGGTTAAATTAATTGAAATCAATCCTCAGATACACATAAAGCAGAAAAGCATTAAAGTCAAGGAGAGTAGAAACATAGGGTACCTAGCAAGGGTAAATCCTATGCCAAATTTCTGATGAAAGCCAACAGAAATGTAATGAAATGAAATAAACACAGAGATAGAAAAACATCACCAGCTGCTTTAGATTAGGATCCAAAGAAATGTGCTTGTCATATTAAGAGCAACACCAGTCAAATACAACATTGCCAACAGATTGAAAGTTCAATATGAATACATCTTCCTCAGCTTATCTTACAACTTTACACAGAGAACATGTCTCAAAGGAAACAACTTGCAATTTCTCTGATAATCGATCAACAACCTTTACAATGAATTTCTTCATGAGTTTTATAGCAGAAAGATGAGCCAAGGAGGTAGGTGGAAACTAAATGCAGCATTAACACTCATAAGAGGAAGAGGGCCGAAGCCCATTCTGTTTAAACCCTGTGCATTTATCTCTGGTACTCTCTGGAGGAAAGAATGGTCTTTGTCAGGCTTCTGTTTACTCCAGGTATGTCTTCGATGTACCTGGCTGCAGTACTCTGTAGTACTTTTGGTGAGTGAACAAGAAGGTGAGATAATGATGCTAAGGCCTTCCATACTTCATAACAAATTCTCTTGTAGCTTCGGACCGTGATCAGGGCAGAACTTTCTTCGGGAACACGGTAAAATATGGAAACAATATGGGCGCTTTGTCCTTTAGAACAACCTGCTGATGTGAGACCCTGATAGTTTTGATTTCTGTGCGCTGAACCTTCCGTGTGATCCCTGGGGTCCTTAGTCTATTAATTTGCCTCTAAATCCCTGAAAAAGCCTCAAAATATTCTATTACGTGCCTTGAACTCTCTGCTGCTTCACTGATACTCTTTGCCGCTTCCACGCTTTGCCTTTGACTGCGAAATCTGAGCTTTAATGGCTCTGGGGAAGATTTTACAGAGTTAGACTCTGTTTCCTTTCATGAAGGTCTTGTCGGCATACCTTCTTAGGCCTTTCTCCATGATTTCGTTTCTGAAAATGGTCCTTTCCTGTGCTCTCTGTAACTGTATCAGAGACTGTAGATCATGGTGGTTTTCCACCGCTTGTACCTACAAAATGCGCAACCTTGTTATGAAATATATGCATAGAGAGGATGGCTATGGTGGGCGGAGGAAATGATAGCGCGGCAGTGGTGAAACAATGGTGAATAATGCAGTAAAATGGTGAAAACAACGAATAATAGGGTTTTGATGGAAAAATGTGCGTGGACCGTTTGATCGTGGTCTGGTGACCTAGATCGATGACGGAGATTAATCCGTGGGATGGTATATGAAATTGGGAGGAATACGTTAAAATGAATGAAAAATATAATGAAATGCGTGTATGGTGGGACCCGGTCGTGGATGGAGGGCGATTAGTTTTGGACTGTTGATCTTAGATCCAACGGATGGTCGAGATGAAGTCAGAAGATCGCAGTCGAGGGGGGGGAGGCAGGGGTGACATATTCCAAAAGTTCTGATTGTGATTGGGAGTGGGGACGCAATTGAGCATTGGTGTGATTGATCCAAGGCCGTTGGATCTTGGAACGGATGGATGGCTATGATTTGATTGGGAAAATCACAATTGCAAAGGGCTGAAGGTGGTAGTGATTGGAGCTTGCGATTGCGATTGGAAAGGGAGAGTGATGGCTATTGGATCAACGGGGGGAAACAACGGCTAGGATGGGATCGGAAGATCGCGATCGCATAGGGCAGAGAGTGGGAGTGATCGGGCATTGAGATTGCAACGGAGCGATTAGCGCTGGGCTGTTGGATCAACGGTAGGAGATGGACGGCTGTGATTTGGTTGGGAGATCGCAATCGTAAAGATCAGAGGGGTGGCACAGCGAGACTTGCGATTGCGATCGGGGCGGGGAGTGCGATTGGCGCTCAACCGTCAGATCGAGATAGCGGATCGACGGTATATAATATATCGCAGGTCTTTGATAACAAACCCAATCGCATCGAAAATTTTTGATGTTACAAAGGAAAACGCCTATTCGACAACTCCGATTGCGATGAGCGCCCGAGACTTAAACGCTTGGTCCTGGGTGTGGGTCACATGGGGAAGTGGTTAGGGGCTAGCGGAAAAGAGGCTAGGCCCTATTATAAAGTTAAAAAGTGGGTTTTTACCCCTTTTAATGCAATATTTGGGGTTTGGGAGGGGAACGATAAAGGGAAAAAGGGGAATTTGGCCAAACAAAGGGTAAGGGCAGATTTCAAAGGGGATTTTGGGGAGACTTAGGAGGACTAAGGGGGAAATTTTGGGATGGGAAGGGGACTTTGAAAAGAGGGAAAAGGGGTGAAATGGGGAGATCTGCAGAGGTACAAGGGGCAAATAAAGGCCTTCTGGAGCACAATTATTTACCATCAGTGAGGCTTATTTACTCAAGAACAGCAGAGGGAAACAATCAGAGGGTAGGGGACATGATAAGGCTTCAAGGATGATGTGTTTCAAGGGAAATTCATTCCTTGAAGGCTCATAAAACAAACTAGCCCCTTGCTTGCTTGTCAAGGAATTTATGGGGGGCTAACAGTGGCTCCACATGGGGATGGCTTCTTCTTGAAGGAGTCAAGAATTCAGAAAATGACCTTTGGTGTAGGCCAGATGCCTGCTGCTTGAACCACCTTTTCTTCTTTGATTTTCAGCTGCCACAAATATGATAGGTCAGCAGAAAAATTCCCAAATAATCTACCTACCCATCCTACAATCCTAGCATTTTTTCTTCTAGGGTGCATTTGTCTAGCAGACCCTTTACATCATTTATTTTTATAAACAGAAAATAAACCTATTCTAAATCTACCCTTATCACTCCATGAGACCATATTAGACTGTTGGCCTCATATGTTTCTCTACCTAATCTAATATCTGTTGGGATTATACTGTCCAACAGATTTCTTCTCTACATTCTACAACAAAAATTTAAAAAAAGTCAAACTAGGATTAGACAGTCTATTTTGCTGTAGATCCAAGGCTTAAAGACAGTTGCACATGGACAGAAACCTGTAGAAAACCGAAACAGACTTTGAAGGTTTGAAATATGAAATCTTGAAGCATCCTTATTTCTTTTGTGACTCAAGTTTTGAGCTTGTTAGAGTCACTTTCTCTCTTCATTTCAGCTCTGGTTTTGGGCTTGTTAGAGCTGATTCTTCTTTCTTCTTCGTTGGTCCAGGTTTTGAGCATGTTTGGACCAGCTATATTTTCTTTCGTTGGCTTAGGTTTTGATCATATTAGAGCCAATATTTTTCACTTCAGAGGTTCATGTTTTGAGCATGTCTGAACCTCTCCTTTCTCTCTGTTTTTTTTTTTGAAGCATTTTCTCTTTTCTTGAAAACAAAACACTGCAATGGTATGTAAAATGGAAATGGAAACTGGAAATTGGAAATCAACAGAAGTAGTGCTTGAGCATCTCGCCATTGACAGGACCCCCAAACAGCTCTATACCATCTAATTCTTGTAGGAAGAAGGCATTAGGCCCCACAGTGGTCTGGATGATGTATGGACCTTGCCACAAACTATCAAACTTTCCGTGCTTTCCTTTGTCCTCTCTCCTTGAGTCCCACTTCAGAAATTTATCTCCAATTTTGAAATCAACAGCTTTGGTTCTTTTGTCAAACAACTTCTTTATATTTTCTTGAACTTTCACTGCTCTGTTGTAAACCTCTTCCCTTGTTTGTTGGAGATGAATTGGCTAGTTTATCCTTCTCACCATACTGTCTTCTTCTGTTTGAATCTCTTGGACCAGCTTAATCACTGGTACCCCAAGGCTGGTAGGAAACACTGCTTCTGTCCCATAGACAAGATGATATGGTGCCATGCCAATGGACTTCTTTGTTTTAAGCCTATCAGCCCACAAGGCATGCACTAACTTGTTATGCCACAACCTTTTGTTCTCTTCCAGCAGCTTTTTGATGATGATCACCAGGCTCTTGTTCGATGATTCAGCTAAGCCATTACCTTGTGGGTAATAGGCAGTTGAATGACCAAGTACTGTTTGATACCTGTGACAAAAATCAACCATTTTCTTGGATCCAAAAGCAGCAGCATTATCAGTGATTATTTTCCTTGGGCAGCCAAACCGAGAGAGGATATGACCTTCTAGGAACCTAATGATGACCGAATCTGTGGCATTCCTGGTAGGTATGACCTCTATCCACTTAGTGAAGTAGTCTGTGGCTATTAAGATCCATTTGTGTTGTGCAGAAGAAGCTGGGTGAATTTCTCCTATGAAATCTAGGCCCCATTGTATAAAGGGACCTTCAACAGTGATGGGTTGTAGAGGCAAGGGGAGGAGCTTTCTTTTGCCTTCAAAAATATGGCATTTGTGGCAGGCAATTATCATCTTATGGATGTCATTGAAGAGTGTGGGCTAGTAGTAACCAACCCTGAGTATTTTGTTTGCAGTGGCCTTCCAGCTCAGGTGGCCTCCACACTCTCCTGCATGGAATTCTTGTTTAATCCTCTCTGCCTCATTTTCAGGCAAACATTTAAGCAATAGGCCATTTGGATTTTTCTAGTATAAGCCTTTATTTATTATGCAATAGCTTCTGGCTTTTAGTTTTAAGAATCTAGCCTTGGTCTTTGATAGTTCAGGAGGGGCATTGTGGTGTGTAAGCATATACAGAATGTTAGAATACCAAGGAGAGCTCTGAAACTTCTCTTCAACAATGGGATCAGGCAATCCCTGCTACTCATCCAAGGTATCTACCATGTTAATTTCAAGGGCTTGTATATTTGATTCAGCCATTAGTCGAGCTAAGCCCTAACCTTTTATCAGTTTGGTGGGTTTTATCTCAAGGTCATATTCTAAGATCACAACAATCCATTTGCCCCTCTTCCCATCTGGGTCTTGGGACAAGATATCTTTGACCACTATGCTAGGCACGTAGGCTATGGTGTGGGAATGCAGAATGTTCACCCTGAAGTCTTTCAAGGCCTTGACTAAGGCATAGGCCTGTTTTTCCATTATGTTGTATTTCAAGGGTGCGTCTCTCAGTGCTTTGCTGAAGAAAGATATGGGCTATTCCATTCCCTCTATATTTTTCTGCAGCAAAACTGCAGCTACTGTATGCTCAGAGGCAAATGAAAAGATGAGGAAATCCTTTGAGAAATCTGGGCTGATTAGAACAGGAGCCTGGGTGAGTGCAAGTTTAACTGATTCAAAATATTTCTTAGCTCCAACAGTCCACTTAACTCCTACACCTTTCTTTAACATGTTAGTCATATTCCTAAGGTGTTCAGCTAAGTTGGGGATAAACCTCCTTAAGAAATTGATCTTCCTAATGAAGGACTGTAATTCTTTGATGTTTCTCGGGTGTGTGATTTGTAGTATTCCATCAATTTCAGAGTCCGCTTGTTCTATGGTAGGCTTCTTGGCTACATCATCAAAGTCAAAAAGGTCCTCTAAAGGCAACAGACCTCGAGGTATGTTCTTATCTTTGGCCTGCAGCACCTCAACTTCTTAATTTTCCGTGTTTTCACAATTTCCATTTGGGTTTTCAATCTGTTCATTCAAAGTATTTATTTCTACATTACGGGGTGGTTCTTCCTCGTCTGAGGGTTCCTCGCTTAGGCAGCTATCACTAGACATAGAGTCTGAATCAGAAAATTCAAACTCGTTCTTGCCTATCAGGAAATCTTCAATCTGCTTATTGCCCTCGAACACCTGCCAATATTTTTCATTATCCGGCACTGCAGGTCTAAATCTGGTCTGTATTATGATTTGTTGGTCACTTGGAGTCTTACGGTATGAGCTGGCTAGGCAAGCTAATCCATTTGCAATAAATTTTTGACTCCTAGGAACAAACACTAATTCGTATTCAACAAATGTTTTCAATATATCCATGGCATTGTTCCTATATGCTCTCAACCTAGGGTGTTTGGCTGTGTATTTGTCGTTTACCTGTTTTATAACCAACTCAGAGTCTCCCTGCACGGCTATTCTACGGGCTCCTATTTTCTTCAACAGATTTAAGCCTAGGATAAGAGCCTCATACTCTGCAATATTATTTGTACATTTGAAATGCAGGTTGCAGGAATGGCTCTCCGTGTAGTCACTCTCTATGTTATGTAGCCACACCCCAGCTCCGACAGTTATCTTGGTGCATGACCCATCAAAGTTCATTTCCCACAGGGGTTCATTTTTCGTTTTATCCTCGTTTCCCTCTCGGACGTGGGTTTCACTGGTCTGTTGTGTGACGAGTTCTGCGTGGTGCAGTGATTTTTTTCGTTCTTCATGGAGTGTATGAGTTAGTGAGGGGTGATTAACCGGCGGAATGCATTCGTTTTCTTGTTTGGTCTGAATCTCTGTTTCAGTGCATTATCTAAGGGTTTATTCTCCGTTTTCCTCTAAGTTGAGTGTAGCCATTATGTTAAGGTCCGTAGTCTTATAACCTCTGTTTGCATCTATGTCTTCTGGTTCTGGCCCTCCCAAAGATTCATCGTTGCAGAAGATAAAGGAGTCCAAGTCGGTGTGTATAGAGTATAAAGGTGAATTTTTAGGCCTTTCAGGGCTAACAACCAGGAACTTCATTTGTGCCTCCCTGTAAAGTCTTCTGGGTTGGCTAAAGACTGGGATTGTGGCATAGGCCCCATCCATTTGCATCGTACCCTACAACTTGGCTCCCCACGACCTCGACAGTAGCATACCATAATTAGGTGGCACATCTGCCACAACAACATCCATGACCATGCACTTGGCTGGAATCTGGGTAAGGCTCACACATAAATATTTGATTAGGCCAAGACACTTCACCCTGCTAGAATCAAATGAATATAGGTCTTTGTAGGGTTGGGTTATCTCTAGGCCTAACCTTTCCATAACCACTTTAGGCATCAAATTGTGTGAGGCACTAGAGTCATGCATTGCATTATGAAGGATATTATCATGAATATTGAGACTGATATAAAAAGGAGGTATTACCCCTTCCTAAAATTTCCCTTCAATCTTTGGACCAAACAGAAGGGCAGGTTGATCATCACTCAGATTTACAGTGTCACTGTTCTCACCTAGATTTAATGCTTTCAAAATTTGTCCTTTATATACATCCTGAGTGGCCAACTCAGAGAGTGGGACAGAGATTTTAATTCTTGCAATCTCACTCTCTAAATTGAAAGTGGACTGACTCTTTGGAATGCTCAACTCTGTTTTTTTAGCCACTACCTTAGTGATTGAATCAGTGGGATGGTTCTCACTATGTACAGTGTTTGGAATTGTTTTATCAGGAGCACTAACTGCAGTGCTAGTGCTGCTAGTTGGTTGACTCTGTTTATCAGTGTTTTGGTTGTATTTTTCCTTTTTCTTCTCAGAACTCTCGACTACTGATTTTTTACTTTCAGCAGCTGCTTTAGAAGTTTGATGGTAACCTCAGAAGCTTTTGGTTTTGAAGTGTCTAGGTTCTTTTTGCTTCTAAGTTCATATGGTTCTTTGACCTGCATGATGGCATCCTCAAACCCTAACCTGTAATCCTCAGATTCTAACCATTTCTCATCCCAAAAGGAGGGTGAGGGTTGATCTTCTTCTGTGGAACAGTTGTGGATTGATTTTTTCACTTCAAACATGTTTATTATGTTTCCCTCAGACTCCTCTATGATTCCCTCATCTTCATCAAGAAAGTTCTCTTGGAATGGGGGAATAAATTGCTGATCTGATTCTCTTTGTCTGTTGGGAGTGGTGTTGTTTCTTCTAAAGTTCTGGCTCTGGTTGTGATTTTGGTTTCTGTTTTGGTTACTGACTGTGACAACCATTTTTTCCATCATTTTTTGTAGCTTTTCCACGTTTTTGGATAAATGGTCATAATTGGGATCGGATGTGGAAGCTACAGTGTCATCTCTATATGTTACCCTCTTCTCAGCTCTCAATCTTGCTCTCTTCTCAATCAGATTAGCTTCTACACTCACTGCTCCTTTTTGCATGTCTTCCAACGTGTTGTACTCTCTCTCCCTAAGCTGGTAGGCCATGTCAGCATCAAAGCCTTCAGGGTATTTAGCTAGAGCCATACCTTGGGGATGTTTCATGTGTGGAGGAAGGGCGTTATAAACGTTGTTCAACCTTGTAGTGTAGTCATGGACACTCTCTCTTGCGTTAATTATAAGGTTCATATATTCTTCTAGGATTTGGCGAGGGTTTTCCTTAACTTCCCATTTGTTTATGAAGGTCTGATATAAAGCAGGGAGGTCTTGGATACTATTAGGAGGTAGGCCTTTGAACAATTTCTTCACATCACCTCCTAAGCTCTGGGCAAAGATTCTCATTTTGACTGTATCATCATCTATCTCCATGTAGTCAAAAGAATCTTCCATCCTATCTACATGGTGTTGTGCTATGGTAGATTCTTTGGTAGTGAAGTGTGGGATTTTTTATTGATAATCATTGGGTAAGGGTACTAGAGGCTGGGGTAAAACCAAAGGTGCATACCAGGCTGCCATGATGATGTTCTGATGAGGTAAAGGATTAACTTGAGCAACTGGTATATGGATGACAGGGATACTAGGACCATCAGAAGTTTGTTGATCAGATTTAGGATGACTGAGCCCCAAGTTCTGAATAAAGTGAATGTTAGGGGGTGTGTATGGAGGGGTCTCCTTGTCCCTAATGTGTTTACCACTAGGAGGTGGTGAACCAGGGAACTCAATGTCTGGCTGGTCTAGGACACTGAATGACCTAGTTCTTGGTAGTCTGTTTGGTAGATCTAGGTCAAAAAATGGGTCTGATAGAGCTATAAAGTCCTCTGGTGTAGAATTAGCTCTATGGATGTGGCTAGAAATAGTTGGTCTTTTAGGTGTAGGAGATCTCTTGAGGATGCTCTCAGGGTTGTCAACTATTTCAGGTGGGTTTGGGTTAGGATAAGCTCTTGTGTGGATGGTTCTGGAAACCAGAATGTTGTTTTCCAACCAAGCAACTTAACCCTACTTGTTCCTTCTATTGTGGCTGATGTTGTTTCAGAGGCTGGTCTTCTAGTGGAGTCTTATGTGAAACCAAGATAATCAGCAGGCCTACTGATCACTAGTGGAGTCTTTGATCTTTAAAGAGATGTGGAGTCGCCAAGTGGAAGGTTTAGGATGCTTTTGGAGGGTACACTGTCCACCACAGTGCTTATGAGATGTCCTTTTCCAAGGATATCTTTAAAACACAGCAAACTCTAACCAGAGATTCTGGGTTCGATCCCCAGCGGAGTCACCATTATGTTGGGGTTCTCATGTTTTGGCAAGGTTGGCAATACCAAAAGATGAGATAACATCCAACCACTTTCAGACCCTAGGATCTAGCCCTCCCGGGTCCAGAGAGGGATCTCTCTATATAAACAAAAGTTTTATGTATTTGAAGCTCAATGTTAAGATGTTAGGCTATTTATAAGGCTCGGAGTTTGTTTGTTTAATTGTATGTTTGGTTGCTGAGAATCAGGAAAGAAGGGTTCAATATAAGACAAGGATGAGCAAAGAGGAACTTAGGAAAAGGAGAGATACTCCAGGGAACATTCAAGACCATTGGGAAATGGAGTCAGGAAAGGGTTTACTTTTTGTTCAATGTGCAGGCTTTCAGTTGGGCTAATCATCTAAAGCATTGGATCTTAAAGATGATAGTGTGGTAGGATAGGCAAGAGGGAAGGTGAGAGAAAGGAAACATTAAAGATTCAGAACATAAAGTTGGAAACCTGAGATTAGAGAGAGACTTTGAACTCTCAATGCTTCGACCTCCAGCTTGAGGGATCTTAGAAAAGGTTCTCTTAACTGAAAAGGATCCTAGTGAGATAAAGACAGAGTTCTAGACCTCCCAGTGTTCCCAATTCATTCAATTAAACCTCAACAAGAACATCTGAAGCATAACCTCAATAATTCATACATCAGCTAGCAAGCAATGACCTCCACTACATTGGTTAAATTAATTGAAATCAATCCTCAGATACACATAAAGTAGAAAAACATTAAAGGCAAGGAGAGTAGAAACATAGGGAACCTAGCAAGGGTAAATCCTATGCCAAATTTCTGATGCAAGCGAGCAGAAATGTAATGAAATGAAATAAACACAGAGATAGAAAAACATCACCAAATGCTTTAGATTAGGATCCAAAGAAATGTGCTTGTCATATTAAGAGCAACACCAGTCAAATACAACATTGCCAACAGATTGAAAGTTCAGTCTGAATACATCTTCCTCAACTTATCTTACAACTTTACACAGAGAACATGTCTCAAAGGAAACAACTTGCAATTTCTTTGATAATCGATCAACAACCTTTACAATGAATTTCTTCATGAGTTTTATAGCAGAAAGATGAGCCAAGGAGGTAGGTGGAAACTAAATGCAGCATTAACACTCAGAAGAGGAAGAGGGCCGAAGCCCATTCTGTTTAAACCCTGTGCATTTATCTCTGGTACTCTCTGGAGGAAAGAATGGTCTTTGTCAGGCTTCCGTTTACTCCAGGTATGTCTTCGATGTACCTGGCTGCAGTACTCTGTAGTACTTTTGGTGAGTGAACAAGAAGGTGAGATAATGATGCTAAGGCCGTCCATACTTCATAACAAATTCTCTTGCAGCTTCGGACCGTGATCAGGGCAGAACTTTCTTCGGGAACACGGTAAAATATGGAAACAATATGGGCGCTTTGTCCTTTAGAACAACCTGCTGATGTGAGACCCTGATAGTTTTGATTTCTGTGTGCTGAGCCTTCCGTGTGATCCCTGGGGTCCTTAGTCTATTAATTTGCCTCTAAATCCCTGAAAAAGGCTCAAAATATTCTATTACGTGCCTTGAACTCTCTGCTGCTCCACTGATACTCTTTGCCGCTTCCACGCTTTGCCTCTAATTGTGAAATCTGAGCTTTAATGGCTCTGGGGAAGATTTTACAGAGTTAGACTCTATTTCCTTTCATGAAGGTCTTGTCGGCATACCTTCTTAGGCCTTTCTCCATGATTTCGTTTCTGAAAATGGTCCTTTCTTGTGCTCTCTGTAACTGTATCAGAGACTGTAGATCATGGTGGTTTTCCGCCGCTTGTACCTGCAAAATACGCAACCTTGTTATGAAATCTATGCATAGGGAGGATGGCTACGATGGGCGGAGGAAATGATAGCGCGGAAGTGGTGAAACAATGGTGAATAATGCAGTAAAATGGTGAAAACAGTGAATAATAGGGTTTTGATGGAAAAACGTGTGTGGACCGTTTGATCGTGGTCTGGTGACGAATATCAACAACGGAGATTAATCCATGGGATGGTATATGAAATTGGGTGGAATACATTAAAATGAATGAAAAATATAATGAAATGTGTGTATGGTGGGACCCAGTCATGGATGGAGGGCGATTAGTTTTGGACCGTTGATCTTAGATCCAATGGATGGTTGAGATGAAGTCGGAAGATCGCAGTCGGGGGGGGGGGTAGGGGTGACATATTCCAAAAGTTTCGATTGCGATTGGGAGTGGGGACGCGATTGAGCACTGGTGTGATTGATCCAAGGCCATTGGATCTTGGAATAGATGGAAGGCTGTGATTTGATCGATAAAATCACAATCGCAAAGGGCAGAAGGTGGTAGCGATTGGAGCTTGCGATTGCGATTGGAAAGGGAGAGCGATGGCCGTTGGATCAACGGGGGGAAACAATGGCTAGGATGGGATCGGAAGATCGCGATTTCATAGGGCAGAGAGTGGGAGCGATCGGGCATTGCGATTGCGACGGAGCGATTAGCGTCGGGCCGTTGGATCAACGGGAGGAGATGGACGGCTGTGATTTGGTCGGGAGATCACAATCGCAAATATTAGAGGGGTGGCATAGCGAGACTTGCGATTGCGATCGGGGCAGGGAGTGCGATTGGCGCTCAACCGTCGGATCGGGATAGTGGATCAATGGTATATAATATATTGCGAGTCTTTGATAACAAATCCAATCGCATCGGAATTTTTCGATGTTACAAAGGAAAATGCCCGCTCGACATCTCCGATTGTGATGAGCGCCCAGGAATTAAATGCTTGGTCCTGGGTGCGGGTCACGTGGGGAAGTGGTTAGGGGCTGGCAGAAAATATTCTAGGCCCTATTATAAAGTTAAAAAGTGGATTTTTACACCTTTTAATGCAATATTTGGGGTTAGGGAGGGGAACGATAAAGGGAAAAAGGGGAATTTGGCTAAACAAAGGGTAAGGGCAGAATTCAAAGGGGATTTTGGGGAGACTTAGGAGGACTAAGGGGGAAATTTTGGGATGGGAAGGGGACTTTGAAAAGAGGGAAAAGGGGTGAAATGGGGAGATTTTCAGAGGTACAAGGGGAAAATAAAGGCCTTCTGGAGCACAATTCTTTACCATCAGTGAGGCTTATTTACTCAAGAAAAGCAGAGGGAAAAAATCAAAGGGAAGGGGACATGATAAGGCTTCAAGGATGATGTGTTTCAAGGGAAATGCATTCCTTGAAGGCTCATAAAACAAACTAGCCCCTTGCTTGCTTGTCAAGGAATTTATGGGGGGCTAACACCAGCTACAACTGGACATCTATCAAGCTACAACTTGATATGGAAGCACCAACTTCCTTACACTATAATGAAAACACATGTTGATTACCTGGATATTAGCTCTTTTCTGTTCCTTCTTCACTGTTGTACTCCAGCCTTCATATCTACCTTATATCATCTTTGAATCTTCATAGCTTCTCTATATGCTCCTCCTTCTTCTTACACTCTCTAACCTCCTGCAGATCTCTTACATTCTTCTTCCTCTCTCATCCAATTTGTAGTTCTCTAACATCTCTCTTTCCACTGATATTACATCTCTTATACAGATAACTCCTGTCTGATTGCATTCTACAGGGAATATGAAGTGAACATGCTTGACCCTATGCCTTCCACCCATTCAATTCCTTATTCATTAGTTCAAGTTATTACATGAGAAATAATCATTACAACACTCATGGTGTTTTTCCTATGCCTACGAAGACTTGCCTTTGCATCACATACAATAAAAATAATTAATGAATTTACATTTGCAGTTACAACATTATTTCAGTTCAACCCTTTCAGCCTCTTTCTTTTCTGTTTATTTTCTCTTCTCTACCTGCTATCCATTTATCTTCTCTACCTGTTGTTATATTTCTAACTGTTCTGCACAACCGTATTTTTCTGACTTGACCCATGCCTTTACGTTTTACACAGCCTCCACCTCTTGCATATCTTACCTGCATCGTTCCATGCTCTTCTCTTTGTGTTGGGTCACTTATACTCCCGAGTACTACCTTCGCGTTTAGAACTTCCCTCTTAACTCACAGTCACAACTGCATCACACTGTTCTGCATGGGATCAAGTACTTTGAACTACGCGAGCCTTTCCTTGCCGTGTTCAACCTTTTACTTTGTTACCCGAGTCAACCTCTTCTTCCACTATTTTCTTCATAAACAATGCAAAATACATTAAGCCTAGACATGAAATACATTACTCTTTACCTTTGAACAATATCACGTCCACTTTTTATCACATTTTGGTATTTCCATCATTCTTTGCTATATGGATCCTTTGCTCTCCGATGCAATTTACAAAGGGAAAATCTTATACCTTCGGATTCAAAATCCTTTAAACTTTTGCTTTGAAGTTGCATCACATCCAGTACTCTTATCGCATTTCGCATTTCGGCGATTCAACCTTGCTCTTACGATCTTCATCCCTCCGATCTTGCAATTTGCGATATGTGGGACAGGTCCCCGTCATCTCCATGTCATCATGGCACGTCACCTTGCCACGTCATCTCCACGTCACTGCCACATCATCTTTCCATGTCATCTTGATTTATTTTCGATTTTTGGGGTCAGGTTCGTGTCAGTTGCCATGTCACTTGCCACGTCATCGCCACATCATCATATCGCACTTTGCATTTTTTGTGACCATTATGTTTGTGCGATTTTTCTCCTGCCCCGATTGCGATATGCGATGGTAATATCACAATATTGGCTATCTCATATAATTTACCATACTGTGTGAACTCATATCTTATGCGATATGCGATATGCGATCACATCGCATCGCATCACATTGCAAATTAAAACAATTACCTTGTGACTTGTTATTTTGATCTCCACCGATTTGATCGTCACCGTTGATCTGCCCAGATCTACGGTCCTTGTTGCTGCTGGCACTTTCCATTGATTTCTACCCTGCTTATCTTGCGATGAATCTTATCCATTCATTTCTTGCCTTTGCTGTTTCGATCTAATCGTGACCGTCCATTCACCTCACTTGGAATTCTTCTGCCTTAGTCTATTTTACGTTTGTTTACGATGTCCCGCTCTGTGACACTGGTCCCTCCCCGCTACTCCTCCTAAGCTTGTTCTTTATTCTAAGTGCGCTAATCTCTCCTGAGCTTGATCTTATATTTTCTATTCACTCCGACTTGGGATTCTTTCGCTTGCTGCACGCCTTTGCTGCTTCTCTGTTTCCTTTGCTGACTTTGCTGCTTTTTTAGCTACAATCTCTCTACTTTAGGTTATGCTTCTATCGATGCTCTTTTTCCTCTATGGTGATACTCCTTTATGCTCCTTTTCCATCAATGACAATATTTCTAATAGCTTCCCCCTTTGGCATTGATGGCAATACATCCACCAATACTCCAATACTTCCTCCAGGACTTCCTCCCCCTTTCATTCTGAAAGGTGTGTTTCTTCCTCTGCTTGTTTTTTAGAAGAGCCTTCCTTCTTCTGCTTATTTTTTTTCTCCCCCTTTGAAATCAATGGAAAAGGGTTGCACATTTCCCAGTGTGGTTTCTATCTTTGCATTTCCTCTCTCTTAGTTGTGTTTAGGCCTTCTTCTCATGACTTTATACCTTTCTGCTCCAGACTGGTGTACAAGAGTTGTTGGGAGGACACTTTGAGAATCATAGAACTAGTATGTCGTTCACCTTTACTGCCTGTTGTTGGTTATATGTTCTAGACTTTCGTAATAGCCGAAAGACCCGTGATACTTGATGTAATTCTGCCATAAAACTTCTGATCTTGAGGACCTGTTCCATGCACTGCTCCATTGTTCTAGCTATTTTATGACAATTTATTGACTACTCTCCCCCTAGAACGATGCTTTCTTGTTTGATATTGACTATCACTTGTCTTCTGCACTAATCCTGTTTCTTGTATGTAGCCCCCCCCCCTTTTTTTATTTATTTCTGATCATGTTAGAGAGTAACATTTGCAGACACTACCCCTATCTTGTCTCTTAGATATTCGAATGGTTCTTTAGCAAGAGGTTTTGTGAATATGTCTGTTGTTTGTTCCTTAGTTGGTACATATTCCAAATTCACTAATTTCTGTGCTACTTGTTCTCTAAGGAAGTGGTACTTTGTTGGGACGTGCTTTGTTTTTGAATGAAGTATAGGATTTTTTAATATACTTATTGCACTTGTATTGTCACATTTGATAGAAATGGGTTCATCAATGCTTACCTTCATGTCTTGGAGAGTTTGTTTCATCCACATTAATTGTGTGCAACATGTTGCGAATGCTATGTATTCTGATTTTGCTGTAGACAGAGAGATAGAAGTTTGCTCCTTGCTTAGCCATGCCACCAGAATTTTTCCAAAATAAAATGCACCTCCACTTGTGCTTTTCCTGACATCCACAGAGCTGGCCCAATCTGCATCTATGTATGCTTTCAATGTGAAGCTTTTTCCTTTTGGATACCATAGGCCATAATGTACAGTTCCTTGCAGATATCTAAATATTCTTTTGATTGCAAGTAAGTGATTTTGTTTTGGTGTTGCTTGATATCTTGCCACAAGACCTACTTCCAACATAATGTCTGGTCTAGAAGCAGTTAGGTATAGTAGATTTCCTATCATGGATCTGTAAATTTGTTGATCTACATCTGTTGATCCATCATTAGCACATAGTTTGCATCCAGTGATCATGGGAGTTGACACAGGTTTGTAGTCTTCCATTTGAAACCTTTTCAACATTTCTCTTAATTATTTTTCTTGTGAAATGAATATTCCTGTGCTCTTTTGTTGAATTTGAAGTCCTAAATAGAAGGTGAGCTCTCCAATCATTGACATCTCAAACTTTGATTTAATTTCTTTAGCAAATCCTTTTGCTAACTCATATTTGTTGCTACCAAACATGATGTCATCTACATACAATACTACAATTAAGAGTTCATTTTCATTAGCCTTTATGTACAAATTGTTGTCTACTCCTCCTTTTTTGAACCCTTGTTTTTGCAAGTGTTTGTCCAGCCTTGAATACCATGCACGAGGAGCTTGTTTCAGACCATATAATATTTTCTTTAATCTGCACACATAGTCATGTTTATCTATTAATGAGAATCCTTCAGGTTGTTCCATGTATACTTCTTCCTCTAGATCTCCATTCAGGAAGGCAGACTTTACATCCATTTGATATACCCTGAAATCATGATAGCATGCAAAGGCCAAAAAAATTCTGATTGCTTCCATTCTGGCTACAGGGGCAAAGGTTTCATCATAATCAAGTCCTTCAATTTGCGAATATGCCTTGCATACAATTCTGGCTTTATTTCTGATTACCTGCCCTTGTTCATTCATCTTATTCTTGAATATCCATTTTGTGCCAATGACATTTTTCCTAGTGGGTCTTGGAATTAATTCCCAGGTATTGTTCTTCTCAATTTGGTCTATTTCTTCATTCATAGCATTTACCCAGTTTTTTTTCTTTGCTGGATTCTTCGAACTTATTTTGCTCTATTTGAGATAGCATGGCTAGGTAAACTTCTTCTTTCTATTCAGCAAGTTGTCTTCTTGTCTGGACTCCCACACTTTTGTCACCAATGATTTGATCTTCTGGATGGTTCTTTTGAGTGTATCTTGAGGGACCTTTTGAGTTTAATTCAGTATCTTCTGTTGTCTTGCTATGTTCATCATTATCTTGGTTCTCAGCCTCATGATCATCTGGAGGATTGGTGTAGCTTGTGTTTCTTGTTATGTTTGGTAGATCTTCATCAACTCTTACATCAATGCTTTCCACAATTTTGAGCAGTCTTTTGTTGTAACACCTGTAACCCTTACTCTTGGATGCATATCCTACAAATATTCCTTCATTAGCTCTTGCATCAAACTTCCCCAGTTTTTCATCATTAATTTTTATAAAACACTTGCTTCCAAAGACTCTAAAGTGCTTGATTGATGCTGGTTTACCATGCCATAATTCATAAGGAGTCTTATCACAATCTGGTCTTAGATGAGCTTTGTTGAGAATGTGAACAACTGTGTGTACTACTTCTGCCCAATAGGTTTGGGGAATGTTACTTTCTTGCATCATGGCTCTAGCAATCTGTTGTACTAACCTATTTTTCCTCTCTGACACTCCATTCTGTTGAGGTGTGTCGGAAATTGTAAATTTTTGTTTTATCCCATGTTCGTTGCATAGGTCTGCAAAATCATAGTCTGTGAATTCACCTCCTCTATCTGATCTGATGCACTTTAGCTTGCATCCTGTTTGATTTTCTACCAATGCCTTGAATATTTTGAATTTCTCAAGTGCTTCCGATTTATATTTGAGAAATGCTACCCATGTCAGTCTGGTAAAATCGTCTATTATCAGCATGAAATAAGATTCTCTGTTTGGTGCTTTAGTTCTTGAAGGTCCACACAGGTCCATGTGTACAAGATGAAGAGGCTAACTTGTAGATAGTATCTCTTTGGTATTGAAAGATATGTCGGTCTGCTTGCCCAGTTGGCGGGATTTACATATGGTATTTGAATGCTTCTTTATTGCTAGCATATCTCTGACTGCGTTCTTCTTTCTCATACTGATGATGTGGTCAAAGTTTAGGTGTCCCAATCTTCTATGCCATAACCATGATTCATCAAGTTTGCTTATGTGGCATGCTTCATTCTCTTCTTTCACTATATAGAAATTAATTTCTGTTCTAACACCTTTGATCAAGGTCTTTCCTATGGTGCTCGATCTTACTTCACAGTCTTGGGCTCTAAAAAGGACCTCACAGCCTTTATCACACATTTGACTAACACTTAGCAGATTGGCTTTCAACCCATCCAAAAATAGTACATCTTGAGCCTTTCCTCTTCCATTATTCAGACTGACTGAGCCTTTTCCTTTGATTTTCCCTGATTTATCATTGTCGAATGTTACATTCCTAGATTTCTTTTCATCAAAGGTTACAAACTTGCTTCGATCTCTAGTCATATGATTTGAACATCCACTTTCCAAATACCATTTGCTTTTTTGATCTTGAGCTATTAGAGGCAAGTCACACTTATTCAACTTCTTTTTCCACTGCATGCATCCTTCTATTTGGTACCTTTCCTGAGAAGATGGACCACATTCTCTGAGAGGACATTTGTGACACTTGTGCCCGATTTGATGGCAGTCAAAGCATTTGACTATGTTTCTGAATAGATTATGTGCACGAATGAGTTCCCCATTGTTCATCAATCTCCTTGAGTTTTCATACATCAGTCTTTGTCCATTCGCTCTGCACTTCATGGCTTTATGGTCGTACCCCTTACAATAAAAAAAATACCCATGGAAACGATTAGTGTACCTAGTGAAGGGTTGTCCTCTCCATTTGTTTGCTTGAGGTAGTCTTCTCATTTTCTACATCCTTTACTGGTTGAAATCGATTATCTTTGTCTGATAGTATGCAACAATATGCCCTAGTTTGTGTCAGGAAAAACAAGTGATATTTCTCATAGGAGGAAATAATCTCCTTTGACGGCTTCCGAATTTTTCATATTTAGGAGTGTAAGAGCCTTTTTCAGCTGACTGTTTCTTTATTTCATTCTTTGTCATTTGATGTTCCTTCTGGTTTCTATTTACTTCATTGCAGGTCATGTTCTTGTTGGCTTCTACTTTTGTGGGAATCTTTTGAGTTGCTTCATTATCCTTTACAGCTTTTACAAAAATGATATTCTGGTTATCTTCTACCTTGGATTTGCTGGTTTCTCCTTCGTAACATATCCCAGTCTTTATGATAGGAGATCTTTGAGGATTTAGTATTTTATTCAACTTTTCAGAGCTTGTCATTCGCAGAGTGTTCATTGACAAATCCCTTTCTAATTTCTTTCTCAGGCATACTACTTCTTCTTCCAACTTCTCTTGCTTCTGAATTTTATCCTTCATTTGCTTTAGTAAAGTGTCTTCCACCTTATTAGCTTCTTCAAGTTCTACTTCAACTGAATTAGGTCTTCTGAATTTGGTTCTTCTTTTACATATTTGAGGAGAATGTATTTATGTTTTATGCACTTGAGTTTAAGTATATCTATTTCCTCCAGGGCACTTCTCAGCTCCCCCTCAAGATCTACCTCACATTCTTCCTCGTATTCTAGAAGGAATCCTTCAGACTCTTCCTTGGCCATTAACACAAATTCAGAGGTTCCTTCTTCATTTGAGGTTTCATCTGAGTTTTCAGATGCACTGCTATCTTGTTGAGCATAAAATTATTTTCTATTGAATCTCTTCCCTTTCTCCTAGTTATTTGTTTTGGTTTTCTATGTCTCTTGAGTCTGATTCTTTGTTTTATTATGAGGAAACTTAGATGCATAGTTCCCAACTCTTCCACAGTCAAAGAATTTAAATGGAAGTTTACCTTTATACTTGCCTGAGCTTCTATCCAATCTTCTGAAAAATTTGGCCTTTTCTTCATCAGAGCAGGAGCATGTATCTTCATTTTCTTCTTTTCTCTTCTTAGCCTTAAAGGCTGCCTCCCTCACATTTGACTTCCTCTGTGGAAGTCTCATCTCGTAGGCTATTAAGTTTCCAAGTAATTGGTTCATGGTCAATGTCTCCCAATCAGCTGTTTCTTCTATGGCAGAAACCATGGGGTTAAAACTAGATGGTAAAGATCTCAATATCTTTTGAACAATTACACATTCTCTAATGGTTTCTCCTAGAGCTTTCATGTTATTCACAATTTCTGCAACCCTTAAGAATAAGCTGGCAACATATTCTTCTTCATTCATTTTTATATTTTCAAATTGAGCTCGATAGACTTGTAGTTTGGCCATCTTCACCTTTTTATCTCCCTCATGGATACTTTCTAATGTATCCCATATTTCTTTGGCAGTATTTTTGTGCATTACTTTGATAAATTCTGCCTCACACAGGCCACTTAAGAGAGCATTCATGGCTTTGGCATTAGCTATAAAATCTTGTTTGGCTTCTTTCTCTATGTCAGAATCCTTTGGGGCATATCCCAAATCCACAACAGCCCAAACTTCTATTCCTAGAGACATTATGTATGTCCTCATTCTTATTTTCTAGAAGGCATAGTTAGTGGCAGTAAACAAAGGGGCTTTATTTGTTGAGCATCCTTCTAGACTAGCCATCTTGGGGACCTAGGATCTCCTTCCATTTGTTAAACTGACACAGAAGGAACTTGCTCCGATACTAATTGTTGGACCCTTAGTTAAACTAAGAGGGGGGGTGAATCAGTTTAACACATTCATGTACTTTTAAAACTTTCTTTAAAACTTATTTACACCTCCATTTCTTTATCAACTTATTATATAATGAAACCACAATCTTAATAAGTGAGCAGCAAGTATTAAGCAGATTTAAATACAGAATATCTACACATAATCATCATACACATAGACAACATATATAAGTGGAAACCCATAAGGGAGAAAACCACATATTATTATTGTTGTGATGCAAAGGCAAGCTCCAACTCCCTCTCACCACAGATTTTTGTAGACACCAACCTACAGGAGGCCACTACCTCAATTTTGCAGGCTACAACTTGCAAGTAAGCTCCAACTCCCATCTATTTTCTATAGGCTACAACCTACAGGAGGCTCCTACCTCAGCCAACTACAACTGGACATCTATCAAGCTACAACTTGGTATGGAAGCACCAACTTCCTCACACTACAATGAAAACACATGCTGATTAACTAGATATCATCTCTTTTCTATTCCTTCTTCACTGTTGTCCTCTAGCCTTCATATCTGCCCTATATCATCTTTGAATATTCACAGCTTCTCTATCTGCTCCTCCTTCTTCTTACACTCTCTAACCTCCTGCATCTCTCTTACATTATTCTTCCTCTCTCATCCATTCTACAGTTCTCTAACATCTCTCTTTCCACTGATATTACATCTCTTATATAGATAACTCCTGACTGATTGCATTCTACAGGGAATATGAAGTGAACAGGCCTGACCCTATGCCTTCCACCCATTCAATTCCTCATTCTTTAATTCAAGTTATTACATGAGAAATAATCATTACAACACTCATGGAATTTTTCCTATGCCTACGGAGACTTTCCTTTGCATCACATACAATAAAAATAATTAATGAATTTACATTCGCAGTTACAACACTATTTCAGTTCAACCCTTTCAGCCTCTTGCTTTTCCGTTTATTTTGTCTTCTCTGCCTGCTGTCCCTTTATCTTCTCTACCTGCTGTTATATTTCTAACTGTTTTGCACAATCGTCTTTTTCTGACTTGACCCATGCCTTTACGTTTTACACAGCCTCCACCTCTTGCATATCTTACCTGCATCGTTCCATGCTCTTCTCTTTGTGCTGGGTCACTTATACTCCCAAGTACTACATTCACGTTTAGACCTTCCCTCTCAACTCACAGCCGCAACTGCATCACACTGTTCTGCATGGGATCGGGTCCTTTTAACTATGCGAGCCTTTCCTTACCGTGTTCAACCTTTTTTTTTTTACCTGAGTCAACCTCTGCTTCCACTATTTTCTTCATAAACAACGTAGAATACATTAAGCCTGGACATGAAATACATTACTCTTTACCTCTGAACAATATCACGTCTACTTTTTATCGTATTTCGGTATTTCCATCGTTCTTTGCTATATGGATCCTTTGCTCTTTGATGCAATTTACAAAGGGAAAATCTTATACCTTCGAATTTGAAATCCTTTATACTTTTTCTTTGAAGTTGCATCGCATCTAGTACTCATCGCATTTCGCATTTCGGCGATTCAACCTTGCTCGTACGATATTCACCCCTCCGATCTTGCGATTTGTGATATGCGGGCCAGGTCCACGTCATCTCCATGTCATCGTGCCATGTCACCTTGCCACGTCATCGCCACGTCACTACCACGTCATCTTGCCATGTCATCTTGATTTATTTGCGATTTGTGGGGTCAGGTCCACGTCAGGTGCCACATCACTTGCCATGTCATCACCACGTCATCTTATCGCACTTCGCATTTTTTATGACCACTGTGTTTGTGCGATTTTTCTCCTGCCCCGATTGCGATATGCGATGGTAATATCGCAATATCGGCTATCACATATAATTTACCATACCGTGTGAACTCATATCTTATGCGATATGCGATCGCATCGCATCACAAATTAAAAAAATTACCTTGTGACTTACAATTTTGATCTCCACCGATGTGATCGTCACCGTTGTTCTGCCCAGATCTACGGTTCTTGCTGCTACTGGCACTTCTAATTGATTTCTACCCTGCTTATCTTGTGATGAATCTTATCCATTCATTTCTTACCTTTGCTATTTCGATCTAATTGTGACAATCCATTCACCTCACTTGGAATTATTCTGCCTTAGTCTATTTTTTGTTTGTTTACAGTGTCCCGCTCTGTGACACCGGTCCCTCCCCGCTACTCCTCCTAAGTTTATTCTTTATTCTAAGTGCATTGATCTCTCTTGAGCTTGATCTTCTATTTTCTATTCACTCTGACTTGGGATTCTTTTGCTTGTTGCACGCCTTTGCTGCTTCTCTGTTTCCTTTGCTGCCTTTGTTGATTTGTTAGCTACATTCTCTCTGCTTTAGGTTATGCTTCTATCGATGCTCTTTTGCCTTTATGGTGATACTCCTTTCTTCTCCTTTGCCATCAATGACAATAATTCCAACAACATGGAGGAGATATGTCATAAAACAATGGAGACGTGTAGGTAACAAGTGAAGTGAATGAGCGAGGGTTTAGGAAGGTGAGTGAGGTTTTGGTATAAGTGATGTTTTGGCATGAGACATGACCGTTAAATCATTAATGAATGAGATAAAATTGATCGTTAAGGAGATTTTGATGTGGGCTAGATGGTGAATCATGAGATTTAGATTTTGATTCAACTCAATAAGTTTTAATGATGATATTTTTGAGTTGGTAAATTTAAGATCATCTAATTTATATATATCAATGTTTTGAACCTTATTATTTAAAAAAATTTGTATCATACCTTGGATATAGATAAACTTATTTTTTTTTATTTGTTCTTGATTCCTCAGGTGTCCTTGAGTACATTCTTTAGTGTGATCTTCAATCTTGTCTTCAGTTGCTTCCGTCAATCCTCCTTTGTCAATGGTTTATGATAAACTTTTAGTCGATGCCCATTCACAAGAAGAGGAACATTTTCTTCATCAATAGTCCTTATCCTGACTACTCCATTATCAAATACTCTTTCAATATCATAAGGCCTAAGCCAATGAGTTTGAAATTTCCCTTGGAAGTCTTTGAAATTTGAGTCAAATAAAAGTTCCCAATCTCCTCCCTGAAATTTTATTTCTTTTATGTAATTATCATGCCATCTCGATCTTTTTTGTTGAACTAGGTTGGTCTTTTGAACTGCATCTTGACTTATTTCATCAAGCTCATTGAGTTGCTCCATTCTATGATTTTGGGCTTCTGATAAATCAAATCCCCTTTTGATTGTTGTTTTGAAGGTTTGGCTTTGGAAATCTATTGGAAACAAGACTTGCTTCCCATAAAAAATTTCATAGGAAGTATTTCATGTTGTATTCCTCCATGTAGTCTGATAGGCCCATAAAGCTTCAGGAAGCCTTTCTGCCCAATCCTTCCTATGTAGATGTACACTATTTGTGAGGATTGCTTCAATCACTTTATTGATGGACTCCACTTGTCCATTTTCCCGTGGATGGTATGGAGTAGACTTTATGTGCTTGATTTTATATTCTTCCACGATATTTTTCACCATTCTGGATGTAAACTGAGTTCCCTAATTTGTCACAATTTCTACTGGGACACCAAAATGAGTAAAAATATCTTCAAAGTGAAATGAAACTACATTATTTTCATTAGCAAAGGAAAGTGATTTAGCCTCTACCAATTTAGTGACATAATCAGTGCATACAAGAATGTACCTCTTTTGTCTTGATGGTGGATTGTTTGGTCCAACAAAGTCCAGGGCCCATTTTTCAAAGGGTTCAATGAGTACCTGTGGTTGTAAGGGAATTTCATCTATAGGAACAAGTTTCCCCATTCTCTGACAACTGTCACATATTTTAACATACTCCTTGGCATCCTAAAAAAGGGAATGCTAATAATATCCTAAAAGAAGGATTTAATAATAATTCTTTTATCAGCAAAGTTTCCTTCACATGGTTCATCATGGCATGCCTTCAGTATTTCAGGTATCTCATCTTCTCGAATACATATTATAATGATGAGATCTGGACCTGTCTTATATAATTCATCATTTACCCATGAATATGATGCACTTGTTTGAATTATCCTTCTCTTTTCTCTAGAAAAAAAATATGATGGTAGTTTTCTTGTGGCCAAGTAATTAGCAATGTCTGTAAACCATGGAGATTTAGTATATATTGCAAAAATATATTCATCAGGAAAATTATCCTCTACTAGTGTATCATTCTTATCATTTTGAATTCTAGATAGAAAGTCAGCAACTGTGTTTTGTTTTCCAGGTCGATCTAGAATGGTGATGTTAAATTCTTGCAAGATTAGTAACCATATTGTCATTCTGCCATTAGTGATATAGTTATTCATTAAATATCTAATTGTAGAATTATCTGTATGAATGAAGGTTTCATAGCCAGTGCTGTAATGTCTAGACTTGTTAATAGCATGGACAAAAACTAGGAACTCTTTTTCAATAACAGTGTAATTTAACTTAGCAAGAGTCAAACTCTTACTTGTATAGTATATGGCATAAGGGGTCAGATCTTTATAGCTCCCAGGGTTGTATTTGAAGCATCAGTTGAGATGTGAAAAATTAATTTCCAATTTGGTCCTCTTAATATGGGTGCTTCAGATATCTTTACTTTAAAATTTTCAAATTCCATTTGGCACTCAGGATTCCAGCTAAACTCACAATATTTAGTGAGAAATTTGAAGAGTGGATATGAAATTTTTGTTAAGTTTTCTATAAACCTTCTATAGTACCCTGTAAAACCATGAAATCTCCTAACATGTTTTTGAAAATTTGGGATTGCTTATTTTGAAATAACATAAACTTTAGATGAGTCTACCTTAATTCGATTTCCTGAAATATGGTGTCCTAAAATAATTCCCTCAGTAAACATCATAAAGAATTTTTCATGACTTAGTGAGAGATTTTCTTCTTTACATCTTATGAGAAAATTTTCCAAATTTTCAAGAGCTTCTTCAAAATATTTTCCATAAACTATGAAGTCATCCATATACACTTCTACACAATCATGTATTAAGTCAGAGAAAATTCCTAGTACTACTCTTTGGAATGTTGCAGGTGCATTGCACAATCCAAAAGGAAGTACTCAATAAGCATAAGTTCCCCAAGGACATGTAAATGTGGTTTTTTCTTGGTCTTTGGGTGGTACTTGAATTTGATTGTACCCATTGAAGCTGTCCAAAAATGAAAAATATTTCTTCCATGCTAATGTATCCAAAACTTGATCTATGAAAGGTAGTGGAAAATGATCTTTTAAATTAGCCTTATTCAACTCCCTATAGTCAATGCACACCCTCCATTTTCCACTATTCTTAGGGAAAATTACTAACCATGAAACCCACTGACTGTCAGATATTGGATAAATAAATTTTACATTCAGTGGTTTCTGTAGTTATTCCTTTACAATTTCCCTAAGATTTGGATTCATTATTCTTTGAGGTTGTCCAATTGGTCTAGAATTTTCCTCAATATAGATATGATGTATGAAAGTCTCAATATTAATTCCTTTCATGCCAGTGTAGTCTAATGCATATGTAGAAGAATTTTTTTGCAATGTTTTGATTAATTCCTCTTTTTGAAATTCTTCTAGGTTTTTGTTTATGTTTAAAGTTTTACCTGGAAAGATTTCAATTGAAGAATTAACAAATTCTTCCATATAATATAAAGACATTTGTCTGCATGATAAGTATTCGATATTACATTGTTCTTAAAAATTTTGGCTATTCTCACATTGTGAACAGGATTCATAATTTTCTGCTGAATTTAGAATTTGATTTTCTTCACTAATGTGGGAAATAGTAAAAATAGATTGTATACCGTTATCATCATCCATCCATTATTCATTTTCTACTTCTATTTTTTTTTTTTTTTGGAGGATATAGAGTGAATTTATTTGTTGAATTTCCATCAGAAATAAACAAATCGTCATATCTACAAGTGATGAAAGCATTAGTTGTAGCTAGCCAAGGTCTTCCTAATATCAATGGATGTCCCCCTAATTTGTTCTTGGGAGCCAAGATCATAAAGTCAACTGGATATTCCCAATAATTTAAGGATATATAAATGTATTCTCATACACCAACTGGCTTGATTACTGATCTATCTTCTAATTTCAGTAATGTTGGTGTATACTGAAGGTTTGGAAGCTTTAGTTGTTACATGGTTTGTTTACTCCTGATGTTTATTGCTGCTCCTAATTCAATCAATGTATTTGGAATCTCAATACCATTGATGTGATTTTTTAAAATGGGACTTCCTGGATCCAAATATTTTTGTATGGTTGTTTTTCCCATCATGATATCTGAAATTTTTCCCACTAACTGGATTCTTTTCACTTCTTTTGTTTTTCTTCCTGGTTTCTTTATGCTCAACTCTTTTATTTATTTTTCAAGAATTGGGATTTCCTTAATGGATTGTAACAAATTAATTTTGATACAGATATTTTTCAGCTCATCTAATATATCATAGTTAGGAAACAAAATTTGTGCTTCTACTCCTCTATCAATTTGTAATCTTTCAGGAAAAGGGGGTTTAGATATAGATATTGATGGTTGCTCTATGATAGGAGTTGTGTTTATTGGATCTTTTTGTGTTTTATTTTTAGAATTTTGATTCTGATGAAGAGATGTCCCTTCTTCAGAATGATTTTTTTTTTTTAAAGATTTTCATTTTGAGGAGAAACTACATCATCAAAGTGCTCAACTTTCTCTTGAATAACAACAGAGGGATTTTTATTTTATATTATTCTACTAGATCTAAGTTGAATATTGTTAAGATCTAGTGGAGTTATCATATAAGTTTGAAAATTTCGTCCCTCTATGTTACAGATAGGTTGTGCATTCTTATTATTTGGATTTGGGAGTGGCTGAGTAGGTAGTTGGTTTGGCCTTTGTGGAAATGGTAATGAAAGTTGTGGATTATGATTTGGGAATTGAGGTTGTTGACTAGGTTGAGGAAAATGTTGTGGGGATAGTTCGGATAAGATTATGGATATTGGTGATATTGAGAATATATTCCATAGGGATTTTGCATTCCTTGTGCCCAAGGTTGAGGTTGAGACCAAGGTTGCTGCCATGGCATTGATGAATTCCAATTATTCTGTGAGGGTTGAGTATACATCTGAGTATTAAAACCTTGATTTTGTGACCCTTGTCATGGTCTTCTAGAGAGAAAACAAAGAGGATCTACTAGATGTGGGGCTATTTATTATTGGAATACAATTTTAAGACCTGGTATAGAAGGACATTTCTTTGTTTCATTATTTTCTGTACATATGACACAAGTCTCTATGAATTTTAAATCAAGAGGAAATTCTCTTCAGGCATGTTTCTTTCTACACTTAGGACAGAAGATATATAAGGCATCACTTTCAAGTTTTTTCTTATTTTGTAATTTTAGGGTGTTCACTAAGACTCCCTAAAATATCCATTTTGAATTCATCAAGAAAATTTCCTATTTCTGCCCTACTTACTGTTCCAACTACAAATTTATTCACTCTAGAGAGAACAGGATCTCTCGAATTTTTTCCAATTCTTGATTTCTCTCTTGAGATATGTATGCATAATTTAGAGATATCAGGTAATGGTAATTGAGAAATGTCTCATTTTCCCATCATATTAATAATATCTATCCATTCATATCTAATGGATTTCAACAGGAGAGCTTTTAAAGTATCTTGATCCAAGTTTTCCATTTTAGCTCTTTTTAAGTTGTAACTGAATATCTCAATTAGGTCCTCTAAGTTTTCATCCTCTATATGCATCATCTTAAAAATTCATCTATCTGATTATGAGGTATGAAATAATCATGATATTTTTTCAAGAATTCACTCTTAGTCTCCTCCCATGTCCTAATAGAATTTGTTATCAAACCCATCAACCATTTTAATGTTGCGCCCTTAATTGTTGCAGGAAAAAAATTCAATTTTTCACTAGAAAATTTGGCGGAATTTCCGACGGCCAATTCGTCGCTATTCCGACAAATAGTCGTCACAAGAGCAACAGTTCGAGGGTGGGAAAAACGTGGTTTGCCATACCATCGCAGTTCCGACGCACTTAAAAAGTGTTGCACTATCGACACTTTTTTCGTCGCTTCCAAACAAGCGTCGCTCTTCTGACGTTTCCCGAACCGTCGCGCTTCCGACGTTTGTAAACTGTTGCACTTCCGACGAAATGTGGTCCGACGTTTTTAATGACACTCTTTCGACGTTTGTAACAGTCGCAATTCTGATGAAATGTGGTCCAACGTTTTGGACATCGCTCTTCTGACATTTGTAAACTGTCGCAATTTCGACGAAATGTGGTCCGACGTTTTGAACGTCGCTCTTCCGACGTTTTGAACTTCGCTCGTCCGACGTTTTTATACTGTCGCTCTTCCGAAGTTTTTAAGCTGTCGCAATTCCGACGCTTACAAGGCGTCGGTATACCGACGGCGGGTTCAATTTAAAAAAAAAAATGAAACTTTAAAAGAGGAAAAACACTATTTTGAATATATTATATGAAGTAAAACAGTCCATGAAGTCATTACATTTTCACATCTGAAGATTGGAACCCAAATATCCATCCAGAAAAGTGGAAGTCCCACCCCAGACAGTGATAGAAAAATACCCCATGTCACATATAGGTACTTGATATAAAACCCATTAACGGTCCACATGGAGATTATCGACAATCTGAGAAAGCATCCAAATATGCCCGAGGCATCTATAAGAAAGTGAAATAGTAGTATGTAGAATAGTAAAGCAACAAATAGAGTACCGACGTCCATTGTTCCAAATACAAATTAAATTACCCAAAATCCTTGAACAGAGAAAAACGCTAATCATGTGAGGAGTGTGATATGTCCAAAATAAAAAAATACCATCAGACCATATCAATAAACCAGCAACATAGACCAGCATCGCTAGTTTTGAAGGCAGAGTGATAAACATTAATCATTTTTTTTTTTTCACAAGAGAAAAAACGTTGTTTTGAATATATTATATGAAGTAAAACAGTCCATGAAGTCATTACATTTTCACATCTGAAGACTGGAACCCAAATATCCATCCAGAAAAGTGGAAGTCCCACCCCAGACAATGATAGAAAAATACCCCATGTCACATACAGGGACATGATATAAAACCCAGTAACGGTACACATGGAGATTATCGACAAATCTGAGAAAGCATCCAAATATGCCCGAGGCATCTATAAGAAAGTGAAATAGCAGTATGTAGAATAGTAAAAAAACAGATAGAGTACCGACGTCCATTGTTCCAAATACAAATTAAAGTACCCAAAATCATTTAACAAAGAAAAAAGCTAATCATGTGAGGAGTGTGATATGTCCAAAATATAAAAAGACCATCAGACCATATCAATAAACCAACATCGCTAGTTTTGAAGGCAGAGTGATAAACATTAATCATTTTTTTTCACAAGAGATAAAACGTTGTTTTGAATATATTATATGAAGTAAAACAGTCCATGAAGTTATTACATTTTCACATCTGAAGATTGGAACCCAAATATCCATCCAGAAAAGTGGAAGTCCCACCCCAGATAGTGATAGAAAAATACCCCATGTCACATACAGGGACTTGATATAAAACCTAGTAACGGTCCACATGGAGATTATCGACAATCCGAGAAAGCATCCAAATATGCCCGAGGCATCTATAAGAAAGTGAAATAGCAGTATGTAGAATAGTAAAGCAACAGATAGAGTACCGACGTCCATTGTTCCAAATACAAATTAAAGTACCCTAAATCCTTGAACAGAGAAAAACGCTAATCATGTGAGGAGTGTGATATGTCCAAAATATAAAAGGACCATCAGACCATATCAATAAACCAACAACATAGACCAGCATCGCTAGATTTGAAGGCAGAGTGATAAACATTAATCATTTTTTTTTCACAAGAGAAAAAACATTGTTTTGAATATATTATATGAAGTAAAACAGTCCATGAAGTCATTACATTTTCACATCTGATGATTGGAACCCAAATATCCATCCAGAAAAGTGGAAGTCCCACCCCAGACAATGATAGAAAAATACCCCATGTCACATACAGGGACATGATATAAAACCCAGTAACGGTCCACATGGAGATTATCGACAAATCTAAGAAAGCATCCAAATATGCCCGAGGCATCTATAAGAAAGTGAAATAGCAGTATGTAGAATAGTAAAGCAATAGATAGAGTACCGACGTCCATTGTTCCAAATAAAAATTAAAGTACCCAAAATCCTTGAACAGAGAAAATCGCTAATCATGTGAGGAGTGTGATATGTCCAAAATATAAAAATACCATCAGACCATATCAATAAACCAGCAACATAGACCAGCATCGCTAGTTTTGAAGGCAGAGTGATAACCTGTCAACACATAAAATAGTATCATAAATTAGATACAGGAAATGTGCAGAGACATGTACTATTGATATACGCCTCACACAAAAAGCATCCATGATAGAGAAAAAATATGTATAAACCCAGGGTTGATTGTATGTTCTGGCTCGCTTGTTCCCGGAAATAAAAACCATCTGCAAAAACCCAGGCTCGCTTGTAAGATCAGGCTCGCTTGATTCCAAAATTGGTAACCATCTGTTGCATCCGAGATGTAAGGTTCAGGCTCGCTTGTTTCCATTAGTAGCCTACTACAGCATCCACCCTGTTCATAGCAAAAAGGTTCCTGTAGATATACAGAGAAAGAGTATAATACGTAGACCATATAAACATGGCTCTGTATTTCAAAAAACAGGTTTAAAATAGAAACAGGGCGACATTTTTTTTTCTAAGTAAAGTTAATCTATTAACAGTGGGAATAAAATTACACCGAAGTCAAAATAATTTCCCAGACTCATGGAAAATTTGTCATCAAAAAATCAAAAAATTAAGAAGATTGCCCTCATACGGGGAAACTAGTCTTGAACGTTTAATTTACAGAATTCAAAAATATTACAAAGGTCCAGCATAGTAAAATGGTCTAAAATCAGCCCAATTAAGTGGGCTGCAAAGAAAGAAAAACAAATTAACCAAACTACTCCTCCGGCTCCTCGACGATTCGGCACCATCCTTTGGAAGGTCTAGGATCGCTAGGTGCTACCTCCACATTCATGCCACGACTCCCCTCCTGAAGGGCCGAATGCTGGCCGGCTTTTTCCGAGCTCAGACCTGCCGGACGGGTGCATTATTCCTCCGTTTGGGCCTCCTCGCAGAAAACCACAGTGACTGAAGCTGTGATTCGTGGGCGGTTGAGAGAGAAATTAAAGGAAAATTGCGCAGTGCGCATCGTGGGAGAAGGTGAATTAGCGGTGGGGAAACGAGGAACAGGGGAATCCATACGGTGGCCAGATCCTACAACCCGACCCTGCCCACTCCTAGTATTTGGATAGCGACCTGCGTAATAATCACTGGACTGGACGGAAGATGACTCGATTGAGGGGCTGGAGGGAGCGTGCAGGGGTTGACCTCTAGTGCTCCCCCTGTGGCAACGCATCCTTTAACGCTGGCGAGGCATGGGTGCAGTCTCACTAGAAGTGGGCACAAGAGGAGACGGAGAAGCAGAATTCCAAGAAACAGAGGAAGACATACATAGACGAGACCGAGAGAAATGCAGATATGCAGCAAGGTCTAAGCAGCAGTTCAGCTGGCCACTTCTCCTTCTCCTCACAGTGAGTAGGCAGTGTAACCCAGCAACCGGCTCATCTGAAAAACCATAGCGAAATGCCATTTTATCGACCCAAATGCAATGCAATCGAAGGACGCCCGTCATAATTAATCTCTGATCATTAATGAGAGCTGAAGGCCGGATCATATTAGAGCATGCGGAATCGCTAACAGGAGTGGAGGTCCAATCTTGAACAGTGTTAAAACTTAATTAATGCAGATTTGATGTGAAAACCTTGGAACTTAATTGAACAGCGTTAAAACTTAATGCGATTGATATGAAATCGCCACATCCATGTCCCATCGCCTTAAACGCCATCGAATGCACCCGCAGCCGAGAGCAGGGCAAGTTTTGATTGAGGACACGTGGCAGAAATTGATTGGAGCGAATCTTTGTTTGGGCTGCTCGCGTAGTGGAAATCCGGACCCGAAAAAGATTAGGGTGAATTTGATAAGAAATTCGCGTCATAACTCTACCTCCGTACGCCAGCCCAACTTCGGACCCGAAAAAGATTAGGGCAGAATTCATTTGGTTTTCGCGTCACAAAATTGGACGACGTCAGCAGGCTATTTTGGAACACGAATTTGGTTTGAATTATGGTTTATCGCCGTTTGAAGTCCGGCGGGCTCGACTTAAGAACAATTTTGTTTGATCCCATCTTATAAAATTTGTGTTGGTTTTCTTTGATAATACACATATTTATAATAAATCATGGGAATACCACACTAAACATGTGGAAAAGTTATATAAATAATTATTGAGAACAATCATTTTTTATGTAAAAATATCCAAATGTGCTTTTGGAAATAAGAATTCGAGTATTTGGTTCATATTTTTTTAAAGGAAGGAGTGAAGTTGGAGCCTCAAAAGATGCAAGCTATTACAAAATGACCTATTCCTAAGAAAATCAAGGTTCTTAGAAGAATTTTTAGACTTACATGATATTATTGATCATTTGTTAAGAATTATGCATGCATTTCAAGTCCACTCACATATCTCTTGAAGAAAATATCATTTATATGGAATGATGAGGCTACTTTGGCATTATCTCTTTTAATGGATGCCATATCTTCTACACCAACATCGGTTGCACCTACTTTTGGTAAAACATTCATAGTAGAGTGTGAGGCACTAGGACAAGGAATTTACGTAACATTAACACAATAAGGGATATCATTGGCTTTTAAAATCAAGGAATTCAAAGAAAATATTTGGTGAAATCTACGTATGAAAAATAAATGGAAGCAATATTACATGCAATAAAAAATGGGGATAGTATATCATTGGGAGGTACTTTAAAGTCGAGATATACCATGATAGCATAAAGTATTTTTTGAAGCTATGGATTTCATTGGAAGATTAAAAAAAATGAGGAGAAAAAATGCAAAGTTTTGATTTTGAGATAATCTGCAAAATGGGTAAGGAAAATTTAGTACATGATGCTCTTTCTAAAATAGAAGAGGCCTCAAATTTATATCCAATTACATTTTCTATTCCTAGGTGGCTAGAAGAAGCTTGCCATAATGGAAAAATGACAATAGTACTAAACAAAAACTAAAATTTATAAAGGATGGGATGAACTCTATGGAGAATTGGGAGTGAAAGAGAGATATACTTTGGTGCAAATGTAGAATATTTTTATGCACCCAAGCATATTTTAATAAACAAATATTAAGGGAGTCCCATGTATTTCTGATGGTAGGACGCAGGGTTCCTTAAAACATCTCAAAAAATCAAAAAATATATTTTTGGAAGGAATGAAGAAAGATATTCAAAATTTTGTAAGAGAAAGTCAGGTTTTCATAATAAATAAAAGAGAGATAGTAAAATCTCTAGGGTTACTTAACCATTCCACATACATATTCAAAGACTAGAAGATATATCAATAGACTTTATTACAGGGTTACTAAAATATAAAGGTAAGTATTACATTTTTGTGGTCATTTATATAGACAAATTTTGTAGATTTTTTTTGTAGAGCTCAAAGTACATAAACAACAAGCCAAGTGGTAGAAGTGTCTGTGAAAGAAATTCATAGTCTTCATGGTTTTCCTAAAGTAATAGTAACAAGAAACTTTTGGAAATAATTATTTAATATGAGTGGAGAAACACTAGCCGCCATGAGTTCTACATATCAAACACAATCAAATGGTCAAACAAAAATAGTTAACAAATGTTTTTAAGGTTATCTACAATGTTACTCTTTAGAAAAGCAATCTTAATGGATGAAGTGGGTTCCTCAAGGAAGAATGGTAATATAATACTATCATACTACCTATCACACATCTACTAAAATTTCCCCATTTAAGGCCCTTTATGGATATCCAACTCCTAGTATCTCATACTTTTTGCAAGATAAGTCCAAAGTATAGGAAACAGAGTCACATATGGAAAATACTAAAGAAAATTTGAAAATTATTATGGAAAACCTTCAAATGACATGAAACATGATAAAACAACCAGGGGAACAACATTGAAGTGAAAGATAATTTGAGGAGGGTAATTGGGTATTTTTTAGATTATAGCATTATAAGCAATCTTCATTCAAGAAAAAGAAGAATAAAGAATTAGCTCAAAAATGTTATGGCCCTAAATAATTATTCATAAGATTGCACAAGTGGTATAGAAGTTATATTTTCCTTCTTGCATTCATAAGGTTTTTCATGTATCTTGCCCAAAAAAGGTTTTGGGAAAAATATTACAAATGGGGAGAACTTCCCGTTAGAAAATTATATATTATGGACCAATGCAACACATAAAATATGTGAAAAATACAAGCACACAAAACACATAAAACCAGAGAGACACAGATATACGTGGTTCACCCAGTTTGGGCTACGTCCACCCCGAACAGCCAGTCCTTCCTTTCTATTATCCAGCAAAAATGAAGAGACAAAACCTACAGCAGATCCGATGTAATATCCTCTGTTCTCTTTCACAGTCTCCCTCTCTGTTTCTCGCTCCGAGAATACACACATCCAATGCACAGCCACAATACAATGCCCTCATAAAAGCGAGGGGTTGCCTTCTAGGGAAAAAAACCCTAATCTAAACATTACTTCTACCGTCAGATCATTTGCCTAATGAACGGCCCAGATTGACTAGAAATTACTATACTTTTACAAGGCAATTTTACATCTGTTTTTAGCTTCAGGGATGCTGCCCCTGAAACCCCCACCAGGGGGGGCTCCGAAAAGCACTGCCACCCCCCCTGGACCCCCCACGGAAGCGATTAATTACGAGCGAAGTTGCCGCCCCTTTTAAGGTACAGGGGTCCAATGTTGTGATACCAAGTAAACAAGATAATCAGGCTCCACACCCAACAATATCCCACTTGGAAACTGATTGTAGCAACTCCACCGCTGCTTCATTTGCTAGAAAATGACTCCTCTTTGGACCTGGTTGTTTCTCATCTTCATCGTCATCCTTGAAGACCAATTGAAACTGAGCATGTTCTCAATTTCTCCCTAGTTACAACTTTTGTTAGCATATCTGCAGGATTCTAGCTAGTGTGTATCTTTTCCAGCTTCAACTCTCCATCTTCCAATACTCACCGTATGAAATGGTACTTGAGATGTATGTGTTTAGTCCTGGAATGGAATGCTGAGTTATTTGCAATATGAATAGCACTTTGGCTATCACTGTATAGTGTGCCCATATCATGCTTCTTACCCAATTCATCCATAAACCTTTGTAACCAAATCATTTCTTTACTAGCCTCTGTAGTAGCAACATACTCGGCTTCTGTTGTTGAAAGTGCAACAACACTTTGGATTTTTGAAACCCAACTGACAATTGTTCCACCTACAGTAAATACATATCCTATAGTGCTCCTCCTGTTATCTCTGTCACCTGCCATATCTGCATCAACATATCCCTGTAGAGCAATGTTTGAACCACCAAAGCATAATTCTTGATTTGTGGTACCTCTCAAATATCTGAGAATCCATTTTACTGCCATCTAATGTTCTTTTCCTAGATTGTTCATGTACCTGCTTACAACTCCCACTGCATGCGCAATATCAGGCCTTGTGTAGACCATTGCATACATTAAACTTCCAACTGCTTATGCATATGGAACTTTAGACATATAGTCCATGTCTTCTTGGGTATTTGGGCACATCTCCTTACTAAGTTTGAAATGGCTAGCAAAAGGTGTACTAACTGGTTTTGCATTCTGCATATTAAATCTTTTCAGCACCTTCTCTATGTACTCATTCTGAGACAGTGTTGATTTACGATTTTTCCTGTCTCTAGTTATCCTCATACCAAGGATTTGTTTTGCAGCTCCCAAATCCTTCATTGCAAAGGAATTTTCCAATTTTATTTTGAGCACATTTATTTCCTGCATGTTAGATCCTGCAACAAGCATGTCATCTACATACAATAACAATATAATATAGCTGCCATCATTTTTCCTTTTTAGATAAACACAATGATCAGAGTGACATCTAGTATAACCTTGTTCAGACATGAACTTGTCAAATTTTAGATACCACTGCCTTGGAGCCTATTTTAAACCATACAAGCTCTTCTTTAACCTGCACACTAATTTTTCTTTCTCTTTCACCTCATATCCTTCTGGTTGCTGCATGTATATCTCTTCCTCCAAATCTCCATGGAGAAATGTTGTCTTTACATCTAACTGTTCAATATGTAAATCTTCTACTGCTACAAGACTTAAGATAGTTTTGATTGAATTCATCTTAACAAAAGGAGAAAATATTTCATCAAAATCAATACCTTTCTTCTGTGCAAACCCCTTCACCACAAGTCTAGCTTTGTACCTCTGTTTTCCTCCATCTTCTTCCTTCAGCCTGTAAACCCATTTATTCTGCAATGTAGTTTTACCTGCAGGCAACCTGACTAAGTCCCAAGTCCGGTTATGCATTAAGGAGTCCATCTCTTCTTCCATGGCTAGCTCCCACTTCTTCCTGCTTTCAACCTGCATTGCTTCTTCATAACATTCAGGTTCACCAGAATCAGTCAAAAATAAATAATATAATGAAGGAGAGTATCGTTCAGGGGGTCTACTTATCCTGGTAGATCTTCTAACACCACTTTCAGGTGTTTGAGGTGCATGTTGTTGTTGTGGTGGTTGCTGTTGATTATTATCATTTTCAGGCACCTTTACTTTTTCTGTGATCTCATCAAGAACTGTGTATTCTTTGTTTTCCTTTTCCTGATTCTTTTCCTGCAATTGATTCTTATACAAGACCTTTTCGTTGAATATTACATCTCTTCTCCTAATTATTTTGTGTTTTTCATAATCATATAAGCAATAACCAAAATCATTAACACCATATCCAATAAAGGTACATTTCTTTGATTTTGCCTCAAGCTTTGTTATGTTTTCTTTATTAATATGGAAAAAGGCCTCACAACCAAAAGGCTTTAAAAAAGAGTAGTTTACCTTTTTACCTGTCCATGCTTCCTCTGGAATACCACCATCCAAAGAACTTGAAGGCCCTCTGTTTATTAGATAAACAGCAGTATCTACAGCATCTGCCCAAAATTGTAAAGGCAATCCTGCATGCAATCTCATGCACCTTGCACGCTCCATGATTGTTCTGTTCATCCTTTCTGACACACCATTTTCTTGTGGTGTTCATGGAACTGTCTTCTCTCTACGAATTCCATGCTCTGAACAGTACCTATCAAACTCTTTGCTGCAATATTCACCTCCATTGTCTGATCTGAGACACTTCAACTTCTTTCCTGTCTCAATCTCAACCAAAGCTTTCCATTTCTTGAAAGTATCAAATACATCAGATTTATTCTGAATACAATAAATCCATTTTTTTCTAGTTGCATCATCAATAAAAGTAACATAATAACGAGAGTCACCGAGAGATGATACCTGAGCAGGTCCCCATCCATCTGTATGCACAAGCTCCAATTTTTCGCTCTTCTTTTCTTTCCCAACTCTGAGAAATCTGACTCTCTTCTGTTTTCCATAAATGCAATTCTCACATAAATCCAAATCAACATTCTTCAAACCCGACAACAAATTCCTTGAGTGAAGAATATTCATTCCCTTCTCACTCATGTGTCCGAGCCTATGATGCCATAATGTTGCATCTGCTCCTTTGGAAGTTAAAGCATTAACAGAGTTAGAAATACCATTGCATAAATACAATGTACCAAACTTTTCACCTTTTGCTATTACCAGCACTCCTTTGGTGACCTTCCAAGTTTTATCTGTGAAAGTTGTCACACAACCTTCACTACCTAACTGCCCTATTGAAATCATATTTTTCTTCAGATCTGGAACATGCCTTACCTCCTTTAGTAGCCATTGGTTTCCATTCTGTTGTTTTACAATAACTTTACCCATTCCAACAATTTTACAGGGATTATCATCACCCAAACGAACTTGTCCAAAATCTCCTTGAACGTAGTCATGAAAATATTTCTTATCAGGTGTGGCATGGAATGAAGCCCCTGAATCTACAACCCAAGAATCAGTAAAATTTTCGAAAGAAAGAATCAAAGCATCTTGTAACACATCACCTGTAAAATTTTCTTCATGATTGTTTTCTTGCTGTGTGTCTCCTTGTTTTCCTTTCTGAGATATACAGTCTTTCTTTAGGTGTCCTTTCTTTCCGCAATTCCAGCACACTATGCCCGATCTGGACTTGGATCTGCCTTTCCTTGATTTATTGCGATATCCCGATCTCTTTCCTCTTTCCATTCTTCTTCCCCCAGACTCTACACTCAAAGCATTACCTGATGTCTCACCGGAGCTTTTCCATCGCATTTCCTCGCTAAGGATAGCACCAACAACATCATCAAACTTTAAAGTACTAGATCCAGAGACAGAGTTACTAATGGCCATTATTAAACCATTCCAACTCTCTAGAAATGAGCACAAGAATAACAAAGCTCTAACTTCATCATCAAAGTTTACCCCTACAGAACTTAACTGGCTGGTAACTATATTAAATTCATTTAAATGGTCTGCAACAGATCCACCTTCCGACATCTTCATATTAAATAGTCGTTTCATAAGAAATACCTTGTTTGAGGCCGAGGGTTTTTCATATAGTTTCGCCAATGTCTGCATCAAACCCTCTGTTGTTGTTTCCTTCGAAATATTGAAGGTGACTGACGCTGCAAGGCACAACCGTACTGTTCCGAGTGCCTTTCTATCAAGAATGTTTCATTCCGCGTCTGTCATGGCCGCCGGCTTCTTTGTTTTTCCGCTCAATGGTAGGTATAGATCTTTCTAATACAGATAATCTTCCATCTGCATCTTCCATAGCGGAAATTTTTGGCCATTAAATTTCTCGACCCTAAACTTACCATCATCCGCCATTGCTCCCACTCGAGCCAGGAATCCTTCTTTCCTGTGAGTTTATCAGCCAAATATACCTTCGGCTCCAATACCAGTTGTTAGAAAATTATATAATATGGAGAAATGCAACATATAAAATATGCGGAAAAATACAAGCACACAAAACACATAAAACCAAAGAGACACAGATATATGTGGTTCACCAAGTTTGGGCTATGTCCACCCCGAACAGCCAGTCCTTCCTTTCTATTATCCAGCAAAAATGAAGAGAAAAAACCTACAGCAGATCCTCTGTAATATCCTTTGTTCTCTCACACAGTCTCCCTCTCTGTTTCTCGCTCTGAGAATACACACATCCAATGCACAGCCACAATACAATGCCCTCATAAAAGTGAGGGGTTGCCTTCTAGGGAAAAAAACCCTAATCTAAACATAACTTCTACCGTCAGATCATTTTCCTAATGAACGACCCAGATTGACTAGAAATTACTATACTTTTACAAGGAAATTTTACATCTATTTTTAGCTTTGGGGGCGCTGCCCCCGAAACCCCCGCCAGGGGGGGGCTGACCCCCCACGACAGCGATTAATTACGGGCGGCGTTGCCGCCCCTTTTAAGGTACAGGGGTCCAACGTTGTGATACCAAGTAAACAAGATAATCAGGCTCCACACCCAACACTTCCAAAATTAGATGAAGAATGAAAGTTGATTCTTGAACCAGAAAAAGTTATAGATAAACATTCTGTATCTCTTTGACATATAACCATTATGAAGTACCTAATCAAGTGGAAGAATATTCCTCTAGAAGAAGGTACATGGTAAAATGATCAATTCGTGATGAAATACCCACGGCTAAGGGGTTCGTTTGAAGTTTTGACAAAGGTTTTGTTATATGTTTTATATAACGCGCGGCGGAATAGTTTTATTGTTTGTTAAGGTCCCACATAGTGATCAAATTTGAAGGTCAGGTCCGAATTTCAATTAGAAGGGCATATATCTATGTCACCCTTCCATAATGAAAAGCTTTTAAAAAAAAAAACTTTTCAATTGACCATAATAAATTATTTTTACATTTCATTTTCAGAAAGACAAAAACATCAATCTTTATATTAATAAAAGATTGTTACATATACAACAATGAATAAGGCTCCATCTTTCATTGATTAAATATCTCATTGGCAATGTCAACATAAGTCTTGAAGACACTATTATAATAATTTGGATACATACCACCGGGATATAGGAGATTCTTATGTGTCAGATTGTGTAATGCAATTTTGACTTTGTCTCACAAGGAGCAGCAGCATGGAGGTCTAGATTTTTCTTATAGAACTCTTTTATTATTATTTGAAACATTTTTTATAGATATGAAGACAACAATGAAATTTTGAGCATGGTGGACAAACTTAAAAGTAACTTAACAGATCCATAAAGTAATAATAATCATAATTCCTAATTTCCTATTGTACAATATGATGCAAATTATTCAAACATGAAGCAATGAAGACATGCAATGTCTGAATTTCAAGATTGATGAACCAATACAAGAAGTTAGAAACTACAACTTTGATTCAATACTCTGTGTCCTAACTCCAGGAAGGAATCTAGTTTGTAGTATAGAACATGCATCGTGTATTATCAATTCTTAATTGACAACAAATAAAGGTCATCTACCTCATCAATTCCTTCCCATTTTGTGTTTTTATGTTATATTCCTTATAAAAGTGTCAAATTTCTCTCAAAGTAAGCAACCACCGAATAAAATAAAAAATAGTTGAGATATGATTGAGAAATGGTCATTTATTTCTTGAAAGGATCTTCACAATTTCTTTGGTTGTTTTTCATCTCAAGAAACAAGAAATGACCCAAGAAACTATCGTGATGTAATATAAGAAACAACACGGTGCAATGGCCATTTTCAAAGCCAAATGATGTCCATTGAGGACATGGCCTTTATTTGGTTCCCGTTTCATAGGAGTTTCGGGTAGAAATGGAACTTTGTTGTACCATTTCCAGTAGTAAAAAAGGAAAACCTTCTTTTTCCATGGGAAATAATTTACCTTTCCTTTTTCAAGATAATCTAAATCACAAAAAATATGAACTATACTACACACATTCTTGGATAATGTGGAAGTGGAAAAGGAATACCCTACACAAGTGATGCACACATGTACATTTGAACACTAATAGATTTTTGTAGTTGAAATGCAATGCTTGTTTTCATTTAAATGTAGGGTTTTTAAAGAAGGGAGAAATAATGGCTTCCAAATTAATAAGGGTTTCTTTGGGAAAAATTTAAATCTTGTATTGGGTGATGAAGATAATAGAGGGTATTGAATCTTGATTCTTGACATCTAGAGAGAACCCTACAGCCTAACACAATCCAATGCAATTGACCAGAAAAACCCAAATAGAGTCAACCCTATTATAGGAGGAAGGGCCTGCGGTAAGAACTTACCATTTTGCAAGAGCTGAGGGCGAATGCTATTCTGCAAGAGCTGAGGGCAAATGTTGTTTTGCAAGAGCTCAGTGTGAATGCTGAGGACGAATGATGTTTTGCAAGATCTCAGGGTGAATGCTAAGGGCGAATGTTGTTCTGCAAGAGCTGAGGGTGACTGCTGAGGGAAAATGTTGTTCTGCAAGAGCGGAGGGCGAATGCGCACGTGATATCAGACGTTAATGTAGCACACATGTACATTTTAACACTAATATATTTTTGTAGTTGAAATTCAATGCTTGTTTTCATTTAAATGTAGGGTTTTTTAAGCAGGGAGAAATAATGGCTGCCAAATTAATAAGTGTTTCTTTGGGAAAAATTTAAATCTTGTATTGGGTGATGAAGATAATAGAGGGTATTGAATCTTGATTCTTGGCATCTAGAGAGAACCCTACAGCCTAACACAATCCAATGGAATTGACCAAAAAAACCCAAATAGAGTCAACCCTACTATAGGAGGAAGGGCCTGCAGTAAGAACTTACCATTTTGCAAGAGCTGAGGTCGAATGCTATTCTGCAAGAGATGAGGGCAAACGCTGAGGGCGAATGCTGAGGGAAAATGCTATTCTGCAAGAGCTGAGGGCGAATGATGTTCTGCAAGAGCGGAGGGGAAATGCGCGCGTGATATCAGACGTTAATGTAGCTATTGCGATGGATACGAAACAATAAAATCATTTTTATCTAGCGCCCATATAAGTTTCGTATTTTTATGTAGCGCGCATATAAGTGTCATTATACCGACAGCAGACAAAGCATCGCTATTGCGACGGGTGCCTCCAAACGTCGCAATTGTGACACTTATACATTGTGTTTCACTTGCGACGTTTAGAGGCAGTCATCGCAATAGCGACGCTTTGGGCCATAGTGTCGCAATTGTGACATATTCCTCCAAACGTCGCAATTGCGACACTTTTCTAAGTGTCGGTATTGCGACACTTTTCTTTAAACGTCGGTATAGTGACGGTTTCGGGCGGGATGGAAAAAAATTGGGGAAATTTCCGACATTTGGTCAAAAGCGTCGGAACCAAGTGTCGGAATTTCCGCCAAATGTAGTAGTGTTTGAGAATCTTGTAGGTAGTCATAAGATCTACATAAAACCTCAAATTCAAATAGAAAATTTTTAGGATCTTCATTTCTTAGTCCATGAAAATTGAGAAGGATGGAAGGTGCGATATTCTTCATTGTAGTAGTTGTATTCTCATCATAAATAGGAAATCCAACAGGGTCTTCTCTATTGTCATCTCTATTCTCTTCCCCTCGTCCTCTTCCTCTACCTCCTCCTCCATCTCATCCACCTCTATTTCCTCCATGTCTTCTTCCTCCTCCTATTCTTAAGTTTTCTCCATTTATATTGTGTACTTCTCCTTCTCCTTCTCCTGCCATTGTAGATTCCTCATAAATAATATAGGATTCTATTCTTGGAGTTATTTTTTCTTCCTCTAGTTCTTCTATCAATGGTATGTTGAATAATATTTCTTCCTCCTCTTCACTAGGGACTTCTAGCTCTTGAGCCAAGATTTTATCTCTAGTGGAGGTTAAAAAGACTACTCCTACTGTTGGAGATCTAGGATCTTCTTCTTCTATGACCGCTTCAGTTGATGAAGTTGGAGAGTATCTATGCTGAATTTCTGACCTTAATACTTTAAGGAGTCTATGTTTTAAGAATGGAATATGAGTTTCAGATAATGGTGTGGCACTACAAGGTCTTGGTGGGGTGAGTGGTGTTATTGGGATCAAAATTCCAAGTCTAGCTACAAATCTACCCCTAGAATCTCTTTCTCTATGCATATCATGTTTTTGTTTTTTTGGATTTAAGAAATAAGGCTCCTAATTACACTTCCCCAGCAACGGCGCCAAAATGTTTAGTCAATTTCATGTCTTAAATTTATATCATAAATTATCTACCGGAGTTAGTAATTTTGTGAAGTGAAGGTGTACTATATATGCTAGAAGCCTATCTTTCTTACTTCGTTGTGTAGATTTTATATGTTGTTTTTAGGAGGTTTTATGTTTTATCTTCAATGTTTAAACTAAGAACTCATCTAAGGAGTGAAATCTAAACTTAATTAAAAGCCTATGACGAAATTTAAGAATAACAATTGATTTCAAAATAACTAGAAAAGAAACTTCAGTCTTTTTGTGTTTTTAGAGATTTTATATGAATGAAATCTAAAAGTAAGAAAGTAACTGAATCTAAAAGAATTTTAATGTTTGAAAAATAAAATTAAGAAGGAAGAAAAGGAAAATTTTAATATTAATCCAAGAAGGAAATTGATTTATGAATTATTCTAAATAAAATATTCTAATAACTAGAAGATGAAAATTACAAGAAGGAAGAAAAGGAAATGTAAAATTAAGAAAGAAAACTGATCTAAAACAAGTCTAAATTGCATAAAATGAAACCATGTTTAACTCTATGTTAGATGATCCTATGCCGGAAATTATCTTAATTAAATAAGGAGATTATCTACTTAAATTTCTTCTAAATCTAAACAAACCATCAATACAAACTATGATAAAATCCTATCACGTAATTGAAAACTTTTCTCTACTTATCAAATGAAAACTATCAAATTAATCCTATGGAAAATATAGTATTAAACTAATCTCTAATTCTATTTACTACTGAAACAAAATATTCTATTCTAAATTCTATGAAAAATTATTAAACTTCTAAAGATCCTATCTAAATGACCATGTTGTGGAAATTGAAAAGGCTAATTGATCTAAGGAGAAAAATAGAGTATTATCCCTACTGTGTAAAGGTAAAATGCCCGTTTATTCTGAGTTGTATGCTTACTATGTAAAAAAATGCAAAACAAAGATTCATTCCATATGTTAACATGATTATGGAATCAATAAAATTCAGGGAATCAAAACATTAAAGCATTAAACTTATGTGAAATACACAACATTCATTTCATGAAAACTCAACATTTAACTAATGAAAAACTCAGGAATTAATCTATGCGGTAATGGAAAATTAAACTATAAAGCAACATAAATTATGCTACGAAACCTTTTCTATGCAAGGGCCCACTACAACGGAACGGATTGAAGAATTACATGAGACTAATTACGCATCAATGGTCTTGAAATTCTTCTTCTCCTTGCATTAATAAAACAAAGTTTCACTATGTAATAATATTATAGAAATTGAACTTGTTTCTGGTTCAAAACAACCTGGTATTTATAATACATCAAATTCAACTATTTTGAGATGATCTCACCTAAATATATTAACGAAACTGAGAAGTGTAGTTCTAAACAGGACTGTGGTATTCATATCTTTCACAATTTTCTATGTGGAGAGCAAATCATGAAGCTTCTAACTTCTCGTCCATTGTCTCGGCCTTCCATTTGACTAATCCTTTGACCGTGATCTTAGGCGTGATGTCTCTCGATTTTGGATAGGTGAGTAGGAAAAAATCCATGTATGGATCATTTTAAAAATACCCATATGCTTTGATCCTCTCCTTCATCTTTGGAACCTGTCAAACAATGTGGGTAGTTGTAGAAATGGAGATTACCTATAGAATTGCATGAATTATGTAGCTAAATACAAAATTCATTCAAATAATAAGAAACATTAGAATATAAAAGAGATATCATATAAATGTCTTTTCAGAGTGAAAATATATCAATTAACAATGATTGGGTTTTTGAATTATATCAAAAGGGAAGGATAAGTGATGAAATAGATGTCAAAATAAAGACAGTCTTGAGGCTCAACAATACCCTCCTACCTGTACAAAAGTCTAGACAAGATGGTATACATAGTGCAACATAGAGTCGGTAAGCTACAAAAAATAGCCTCTTTCATCATTCCCTCATCAAATTTATTGTCCTACATCATTTAGAAAATCTAGGCATATCTTGGGAGACATTCATTGAATCAGAGTTCTTTTTACCTTCTTCTAATTAGCCTACTAGACCTACTTCATCATCAGCACCACCTACACAAGAAAAAATGTGTTTACCTAGTAGGGCTACAGTGAAGAAGAAGAAAGGAAGGGATAAAGTGGTCAAAACTTATCAAAGAGGGAACATGCTTGCGTTTTCTCCATAGTTTGTGGGAGGGGCCAAGCCTTATTCACCAACACAGGGATCACCATTATTGCAGCATGACACATCCATGCATGAGGAAGAGCAAGATTTTGACCTAATAGACTTGGAAACCCATGAGGAGTAGGAAAACTTGGAGAAGGTCATAAAATATAAGGATTCTCAAATAAAATAAGTTCGGGACAATTTGGCAAGGTCCAAATTCATCATTTAATTCCATGAGCAGGAGAACATTCAACTCAAAACAAAGCAGCTGATTAAAGCTAAGAGGCAAGAATTGAAAGGCAAAGTAATGATTGAGCATGATATTTATAATGAGAATGAAGAAAATATAGCAAGGATAAGACCAAGAACAAGGATCCTAAAAAGATAATTGGAGCTAGAAAGACAACCTGAGGCACTTCTTGTAGAGGAACTCACTTTTGAGGAGGAGATTGCCATGGAAATCAATGAAGATAGGGAATTTTGGCTTGATAGGGTAAAAAAACATCTAGAGAATCTCCTTGACAAGGCCAACAAGGATAATCATATGTTGAGGGACATGACTTACCATTACCATACAAGAAACAAGATTTGTAGTATCAAGGTCAAGCAATTGCAAGATAAGCTCAAGGAAAACCTAATCAACCAAAAGGAGAAGGGTAAACTTGATTTTATTGTTGATGCCTCCTTGGTTACATAACATACCTTATCAAGACCTCACATATCATTTTTGGGAAATTTTGGAGAATATTTTGGAAAATTTCATATTTTTGGTCAAATTGGGAAATTTTTTAGCGCAGTCACCCTCCAAAAAGAGTAGCGTGGGCCATGCTACGCTTTTTCTGGAGAACTCCAAATGACACATACTCTACATGGTTAGATATATTTTTATCCCTACATCAATTTTTCACACTTGGCAGCCCAAGCCATCAGCTTTTACAGGGAGAAAATGGTCAAAAACCACCTAAAAACACCTTTCTGCCTTGTCTTTTGAGGCCATGTTACGCTTTTTGACCAGTCTTGGGAGAATGAAATTTTGAAGGCCTTCCCATGGGTCATTTCAAAAAATTCAAGATATTATGGAAACTAGACAGAAGGGATAGTTTACCATTCTCTCATATTTCAATTTTGACCTCAGGAAGGTGCCTAAAAATGGCCTCCAACAGGGCACTGCACTTTTTCTAGTTTTTGATATTTTAATTAAATTTTCACTGTGTAATTTTTTGACAATTCCTAGTTTGACTTTTATGAAATTCAAAAGGTGGATGTGGATGAATGTAAAATTCAAAATGTAAATGTAAATGGTAAAAATGGAGTTGAATAGGTGTCTTATCCTCCATTTATTGCTTTGAGGATATGCCTCTAGTGGTTAGGAAAAGGAGGAATTTGTTGTGTAACCTCCCTAGGGTGTAGCTGACTTCAAATAGATGCATGTATTTGACTTTATTTCTGGAAAATTCGACCTCCAAGGGGGGGTTTCGACCTCAGTAGCTATATGATGCATTTTGTAATCATTTCCAAGGGTTGGAATTTTGGACATTGAACTAGTGTATTTCAGTTTGACAAAGTAATACAATGAATACAGAGAAAGTTGCAGCTTAAATTTAGGGATTCATGTGGTGAGCTTGTATGGCTATGTTTCTCTTTTGTAAGCCACTCCATTGAATTATTTCTCTTTCAATTACATATCTACTTCTTTTCACTCATTATCTTTAAAGTTTTTAATCCATATTCATGAGGAATACATGCCATGTTTTGATTAGATGATGATGTTGTGTTTAATTTATTCTTAAGTAATGAATTCATACTTATATTCTTGTTCCTAAGCTCTCTTTTCATCCTACACCATAACCATACAGCCTAAAGGGTTGCTCAAGCTTTCCTACCTTTCCATTTTATTTCCTTGCAATTTTTTCTCTTGTAACCCTACCAGAGTTTTAAGCCTAGCTCTAAAGGTCCATTTTCATCCAGCACAAAAATCCAAATCAAAAAACCTTAATCTACATATCTAGCCTAAAATCTCAATGATCTAGTCAATTTCGCTGTGAATCTCATTGAGAGAGCCCTCTTAGCCTAATAAGGCTAGCTATTAGGTCAAAGTGGTATGCGGTTACCTTTGCTGGTCTCCTTCTCATCCTTCGGAGATCCGATGGAGTGTTAACACAGTCTAGCAGAACTACAGGAAAAAAAATATAAATATATAATAAGGCCAAATGATACAGCCATAAAATACAAGGGTGAAAATATTAACTTGGTCTTTATTGGTCTGATGCTTTTTCTTAATTTTTTTTTGAAAATTTCATAAGTTGAAAAAGGACAGCATAGGAAAATATGTATATATATGTATGTTAGGTACACACAACAATGTATGTGTATATTAAATAATCTAAGGAGTTTCTTATATTAATGTGAATTAAAGTATTAATAGTGGATATAGGTAAATTGTAATCAGAAACATGTGAATATCTGAGTACGATAACCAAAGAAAATGTGGCACATAATATTAAGAAAAATTGAAGCTATGATAAAGAGAATGTTGGTAGCATATTGGTGCAAGCATTACCTATGCCTATTGTCGTGTGATGTGCTAACATGGAAAGTGCAACATGCCACTAGAAAATGGTACCCTAGATAATTACCTTAAAGAACTCCAATATTAATTTAATAGACATAAATGAAGTTTCATCAAATAGTTGATTACAATGAACACATTCTTACAAAATCATTGTTTCAAGATAACCACACTAACATGATGTGGTGAGGCACCTGAAAAGCGTAAAGGTTCAAGGGTGAAGGACCCCATAGTTGGTTGCACCTAAAAAAAACAAAAAGATAGGCACAAGAAACCTCCAAACACCTTAATCAATAATTTTCACAATAGAGAGGGATGCAAACCCCAAGAAGAGAGTTGTTAGAAACTCATAGGTGAGGAGTGTCGGAGAAGCATGGTTGTAAGATTTGGTGAAGTAAATTTCTTAATATCTTTTTTTGATTTTAGGCATTCTCATACTACTTCAAGTTGTTACTTTGAATTTTCATAGTGGTTTCTTTTAATATTTCATTGTCCTTTTGGCCTCAATGGTCTACTGGGAAAGATCAAAAGGAAAAAAATAAAATAAGGAAAACCAACTGAATTATAAAACCACGATCAAGATTTTTGCATGAAAAAGTCGAAGAATAATTAACGGGGACATGTCTAGGTCCACTTGAACAAAGGAAAATGATAATAGTAATTGTACTCGAATGTTGGTAATTTTTTTTATGGCATATTCAATATTATGAAATTATGATTCTGCCTAAAGGACATATCATTGGTGGTGAGCCAACATGGGGAAAATATAAATAAAAATTTCCTTGAAAAAATTGATAATGATAAAAAATATAATTGTTGTGTGAGTGCTATAATATGGTAATTAATTAATCTCTTGTGGGGATTGGGCAATAAAGGAAATTACTAGAATTTACATTAGATAAAGGTGCATGATAATATATTGATGTCTATTGCATATAATATGTGCTTATATTGATGAATTAATAAAATACAAGCCTAAAGAGAGTTTACAGTATGCGATCATGTGTACGTAGGTTAAACCATTAAAAGAAAGAAAAAAAGGGAAAGAAAGGAGCACTTTAAGATGGGGAAATTGCACGAAACTGGCTCCCTGATTTTGTGGCCCTTTTGATCTATTTTCCAGGATTGGGCTTATGGCATATTGGTTGATTTAACCTAGTCATATATGCATATACAATGTATTTTATTTTCTTTTTTAAAGAAATACATAAATGATCATAAGAATAATATTAATTGGTAGGATGTCTAGGTAAACAATTTTCTTTTGAAATGATTATATACATGTTTCTTAAAAAATTATTGATGAAAACTAATGAAAACCATAATGATTGTGGATTTAGGTTGAACCAAACATATTATTCCTATTCAATCCTCTGTGCATTCTCGATTGGAGAGATATTATGCTACGGAAATGAGAAAAACCCATGTTAAAGTGAAGTGGAAACACATCAACCCATAAAATACAACCTATGAAGATGAAAATATTATGCACGAGGAAGATCCCAACCTATTTTAAGGGCCAAGAAAACACCGAGGACAATGTTTCATTCGGGGGGTGGAGATGTAATACCCTCAGTAAATTATGAATATTATATTTAATTTTTCTAAAGTTACTTGGAAAACTATGGGGTCTGTGCTAAAGGCCTGTTATGAATAAGTGATCAAAATAAATGTTTATTTTCTAATTTTACATTAAAAAGATATTTTTGGGGCCCTTGTTTGGATAGGGAGAAGAAAAGGAGAAGACAGGATTGGCCATGGAGGCAAGTGGACTGATGGAGACTGAGGCAGCAGAAAACAATTGACTAAGGACGAGTCAATAGGATGTGGAAAGGGCCTATTGGGGCCCTTGTTTTGAAATAAAACTTTTTTTGAGTTGTGGATAACAGATGGTAGAGCGCAACCAAGGTAGACAGAGAGCTATCACCGTTGTGAAGAGCTGAAGAGCAGGTGGCGTGGCTATTGCGGAAACAGGCACAGATGGCAGAATGAAGCAACAAAGAACAAGCAGTGGAGACAGTTTCCAAAATTGGGAGAAGAAAAGGCAGTTAGTTGCCATAGGCCAAGGGAGATAAGGAGAACCAAGCTAGTATAAGTACTATTGAAGAATGGTTCTGTCTATTCCTAAATATTGTTACCAACGCGCCAATGTTGGAACAGTTAAAGCAGAACCTGGAAATGATGGTGCAGGAGACCCCAGGACCAAGGGAGTCAAGTGACGAAACACAAAAATATATATGGAGAGTGAAAAGAAATAATATAAGGATAGGGAAAGAGTTTCAGGTGAATACTCAATTTGCGAGATTCCAAATTAAGGACACAATGCTTGACCTAGTGTCAGATGTAAATATATTTCCAAGGAAGACATGGGAAGCATTGGAAAACTAGGGCTGACATATTCACCAATTCAACTCCGTATGGAAAACCAGTACTGCATTGTGCCCATAGGCATACTAGAGGAGGTCAAAGTCGATGTTGCAAGAGTAAATACATGCACGGACTTCGAGGTGATATACATTATGGGAGATCCCTATCTAGCATTATTGGGGATCGACTGGGCTTTTGAAAACTATGCAGTAATAGATTTAAAGAAGGAGAATATGGTCTTTGAGGATGGGGAGGTCAGGATCACCCAGCCACTCGACCCGTATCAAGGTCCCCGATACACAGAGTCTGTTGACAACAAAGAAGATGCTCAACTTCTTGATCATCTCTATCAGATGACTACAGGGAAAAGAGAAGATTATATTGACCCAAAAGTGGGAGGATTTTTAAGTTGGAGAAGTATTCAAAGATTAGACTTAGGATTAGAGATAGTCTGGGATGATTGGCAGCAAGGGGGATATGAGACCAATACAAGAAGACGCGCCAACATCGGAAGAATCAATTGGATTGGGACTGAGGTAAGAGATTATCCAACTTTTTCAAATATGAACGCTGTAAATAATTTAATTTCCGAAATAGAAGATAAGGTACCAGCGGACCATAGGGTCCCACTCATTGATATGGCTTTACAATCCACATCAGCCAGGTGATGGAGTAACCACCGCAACTCACTGTCGCGATGGGACAAAGTTGCAGCAGCATTGAAAGCCAGGTTCAAGGAAGAAGAAGGACCACATTTCACTAGAAAATACCAAGGGGAATCAGACCCCAGAAAACACTTGAAATAATGTGAGGATCAATGGAAAAATGCAGGATACATGGAAGATTTGTGGATACACAAGTTTATACATTCACTAGATTTGATTCCACAGGCTTGGTGCGTAACTGAAGAGAGGAAAAGAGGAACTAATAATTGGAAAGCAGTTGTAGAGAAATTTACACAATGCTTCTTGTTTGAAGGAAAAATAGAACCAGTCACCCAAGCATTGCAGGCCATTAAAAAGGTAATGTTCTTCCCGGAGATTCAAGAGGAGGACGAGCAACTTCTCCCGAACCAAGGAATTAGACAATCGGTAGCATGTAAGAAGATAAATAGCTAAATGGATGATGATGATCTAGAAGGTCTTAGACATCTGTATTTCAAGAAAAAGGAGGGGGAGCGGGATATTAAAGAAGACCCGACAATAGAAGGAGTTCATCTGCTACCACTAAAGACCAAGAAAATGAACATTGGGACAGAAGAAAAGCCCAAACTTGCGTCAATCAATGATTATTGGGATGCTGAGATGACTAAGGAGATATTCCATCTGCTACAAGAATATGAAGACTTGTTCCCATCATCAGTAGCGGAGTTGAAAGGAATAAAAGGAGACATGGGGGAGATGTGTATAATTCTAAAGCCCGACGTAAGACCAATCAAGCACAGACCTTATCGTCTAAATCTAAGAGTGAAAGAAAAAGTTAAGGAAAATATTGAAAAAATGCTAAAAGCAGGGTTGATATTCCCGGTGGAAGAAGAAAAATGGGTAAGTCCCATAGTCATACAAAGAAAAAAAGGTAATTCTGAAATCCGAGTCTTTATTGACTATAGGAGCTTGAATAATGCATGTATACATGACCCATTCCCTACTTCATTCAGTGACGAAGTTAGCGACAACGTTGCGGGGAATGGGGCTTATTCCTTTACGGATGGATTTTCAGGATACCATCAGGTAAGGATAGCCGAAGAAGATAATAAGAAGAAAAATTTCACCACTGAATGGGGTTCCTTTGCATATCATGTAATGCCATTCGGGTTGAAAAATGCGCCAGCAGTATTTTCACACATTGTGATAGCAGCATTCCGTGAATACATCCACAAATTCTTGGAATTCTATATGGATGACTGGACTGTCTACAGCCTGCTAAAATACCATGCCACGTTATTAAGGATAATGTTTGACAGGTGTAGGCAACTCTAGATTTCACTAAACCTCAAGAAGTGCATCTTTGCGGTGCCTTTTGGAACACTACTAGGACATGTTTTATGTAAACAAGGAGTTTGCGTTGATCCAACAAAGGTAGAAGCTATAATTAACATGGAGGCACCAAAAACTGTAAAGCAGTTAAGGTCACTTCTAGGCCACACAGGTTACTATAGGCGATTCATCCGCAACTATGCGAAGATCACAGCCCCATCAGAGAAACTATTGCGGAAATCGGAGTAGTTTAGTTGGACAGGGGATTGCACGACAGCCCTGAATACCTTGAAGGACAAGTTGGCAAGTGCGCCAATACTAGTTCACCTTAATTGGGACAAGCAATTTCATGTCCACATTGATGCTTCCAGCATCACACTTGGAGCAGTTCTAGCTCAACCAGGGGACACTTCAGTTGATCACCCAGTTTATTTTGCAAGTCGTAAGTTATCAACATCAGAACAGAACTACACCACAACAGAGTGGGAAGTGTTGGAAATGGCGTATTCCCTTCAAAATTTCTGCGACTACCTACTAGGAGGTATGTTTAAGTTGTTTACAAACCATTCAGCTTTGAAGTACGTAGTTAACAAACCGGTCTTAGAAGGAAGAATCTATAGATGGCTCCTACTCTTTCAAGAGCTTACTTTTGAGGTTATAATGAAACCCAGGAGACTGAATGTGGGGCATGACCACCTGTCAAGGCTAGAAAACAGAGAAAATGGAGGGTCTCTGGACGATCAGTTGCCTAATGCTGATATTTTTAGAGTAGAAGCCATCCCAAAATACTTAGACCAGATAGCAACCTACCTAACAACATGACAGTGGCTAAAGTAATATATAGCATCCCAGAAAAGACATATAGTAGTCCAAGCAGCAGAGTATCAGCTAATAGTAGGACACCTGTATAATATGGGGCTAGAAAAAATCTTACTAAGATGTGTCCTGGATCATGAGAGGGAAGGCGTACTATGGGAATGCCACTGTGGAGTTGCGGGAGGGCATGTTGGAGAAAAACCAACAGTGAGGAAAATACTGTAGGTAGCTTTATGGTGGTTGAAATTGCACATGGACAGTAAGTAATTTTTAAAAAAATGCGATGTCTATCAGAGGACAGGACACCCATGACACAGAGATGAGCTCCCACTTCACCCGGTAAAGGCACTGCAACCATTTGAGAAATGGGCAGTTGATTTTATAGGTCCAATTGCACCTGTCACAAGGCACTGGTAGGCTAGGTATATCATAAAGACAACAAAATATTTGACAAGGTGGGCAGAGGCAATGTCAGTGAAGGATTGCATAGCAGAAACAACAGCTCGATTCAAATTCGAAAATATCATCAGCAGGTTTGGTTGCCCGAAAATTCTGACAAGAGATCAAGGTATGCATTTCATCAATGCAACCATTAGATCTCTACTACAAAACTTCATGGTACAACATCATAAAAGAAGTCCTTACCATCCACAAGCTAATGGTACAGTAGAAGCATTCAATAAGATCTTGGAAAAGGGTTTAACGAAGATTTGCAATGCCGAACGAGACGACAGGGATGAAAGTATACCAGTAACATTGTGGGCGCACAGAACAATTGTCAAGAGACTAAACAACTAGGCCTCGTTCCAGTTGGTGTATGGGAGGGAAGCAATAGTACCGGCTGAGTTTGTCATACCGAGCCTCCTAATCGCAACATCACTCCAACTGTTAGAAGAAGACTCGTTGAAAGAGAGATTGCAAGAACTACAAGAAATGGAAGAAGACCAATTTCTAGTAGAATTCCACCAAACTGTCCAGAAAGAGAGACAAAAATCTTGGCACGACCGCCATATCAAGCGCAAAACGTTCATGGTCGGTGGAAAAGTTTTACTTTATGACAGCAAGTTCCAAAAGTTCCCAGGTAAACTGCGGATGCATTGGCTGGGACCATACCATGTGATAGAAATCATAGATTCAGGAGCAGTTCAGTTAGCACAACTGGATGGCCAGATACTACCAGGATGGGTGAATGGCCAAGATGGGTGAAAGGCGCACGCCTGAAGCCCTATCATGAGTAAGCTCTACAATTCAATTTTCAATAAATCTTGCAACTGAGAGGATTCAGTAGGGTAGATTAGATTAAATAGAGTCAATAACTCTCTCGCACCCGAGAAGACCTTAGATCAAAATCCCAATAAAGAAATTTTAAAGCACAGAAAAAACTCAGAGTTGCGATGCAGAGACCGCAACGCAACCAATTGTGGTCGGGGGGAGGGTAGTGTCTAGCGTGTCATCCATGTCAGAGAACAAGCATGTCAAATATCATTCCATCATCATGACTCATAGTACCCATGTTAGTCCGTAGGATTACCGATATTTGAGAAGTAATTTCCATAATTAGCATCATCCATAATGCAATAAATTTCCATAATCGGCCATAATAATTACCCATCATGTCTTCCCAACTCTCGAAGTCACCGTAAGCTTTGTCAGAACCCAACTCAGCCTAGTAACTAATCACATGATTATATCCACGGGGGAAGGCAGGGAAAATTAATTAGTTATGGGGTCTTATCAACCTCATGTGTGTCGGTTGCTTATATAACTTGCATGAAAGAAAGCGCGAGAATTGTTGAGCCCCAAAGATGTCCTTTTATTTCACTGAATTTCACTTCATTTCCTTTGTCCTTTAAAAATTATAGGCTTAAAAGATCAATAAGATTGATTAAATTCACTTTAAGAATGCATATAATAACTGACTTACTAAACTTTTGTGGTCTTGTTGTTGTAGTGATTTTTTACTAGACTTAGCTACAGAATGCAGCCATTCTGTAGCTAGTCGCATATTTCGTAGCTATCCTTATGTTCACACAGGTTACAGGTGTCACCTAAAGTAAAAATGCATATGGTTGAATTCCAGAACTCACCTACATCATTCCTTGCCCTCTACGAAGTCTGAGCAAAAATCTGCAAGTGGTTATGCACGTGGAGGAAACCAAAACTAAGAAGTAGACTTCTACCAGGAAAAGGACTCTGCAGGTGTCTTCAGCAAAGTACGAGGCCTTAACAGGAGTTCTAATTCGATTTTGATTGAAAAAGACACCTATCCCTATTTCTTCTCAAAGACAGTTATGTATTTTGTTTATAACAATAACTTGGTGAACCGAGAGACAGTTAGCTAGTTGATGTTTTGTTGTTAAGTTGTCCAAGACTGTAATACGCTGTTTTTGGAAGCGTTTTCCTTTAATGAAAGAAGTACAACTTTAATATATGATCTGAAACAATATTGAGGAGATTCGCGTGTGAATCCAATGGTAGAGGGCCCCTACTTTCCGAAAGGCTCTATGCATATTGTTTAGATAAGTGACTTTAGCTCTGTTTCATTCTTAATTTAGGAAATTTCCTGAACTTCATGTTTATGTTCACTCACATCGAATAGTGTAGTAAATCTTGTTCTTATGATTTTTTCCAAAATATCACTAACACTGAATGATATAGAGCTGTAGTATTTCAGAGGTTAATTGAATTTTAGTTCAGTTGTAGTATTTCGAAGGTTAATTGTGTATTAGTTCAGTTATGATCATTGCATTTCGAGTTTTATTAATTTCATTCTAGTCCTATTAAATTAGACTTAACGGCCTTCATTATTTACAAACTGCTCTTGTTCTTAATCTCTGCTAACACATCATTATCATATGAACAAGAATTAGTAATATCATTTTGAGGTCTTGATTGTTTTGCAATTTCTCATAATTTTACAAACAACCTTTTTCCAAAGCTATTCCAAGAAATCTCTAACCCTTGAATGAGGCTTAATAGTAACATCTTGAGTTGAAGAATGGGTTGATTTTAGTGTCATAAGTTAAATTAGCATAGAGTTCCTTACTACGTTGCAGATAATCTTTTCCCAATGTGTTCCAACAAATTTCTAACTATGGATGAGATTTTCTCTGTGATATTGTAAGTTGTTGTTTACTTAAAAGAACCTCATTGCATTAAACTTATCCTTTTCTCAAGTTGTTCCAACATATCTCTAATGAAATGAATTGGACTAAGTTAATGTTATGAGTTATTTTCCTTGTCAAGCTTTGCAATTGGTGAATTAGCATTTTCTTTTCCTAGGTGCCATACATAGTTTAGAGTAGATTTTGCTCTGTTTTAGTGTGACCAATAATTTCTCTTTGCCAACAATTTAGTTCTTTCCCTCTTAACACAAAAACAAAAAAACACAAAACCAAAAACACTAGAAAACACTAAACACAACGAAGTAGGAAGAATATACCTAGGCACATACAGTGCACTTCACTTCAACAATTTACTAGCCCTGGTTGACAATTTATGACATCAATTTAGGAACACTAAGTTGAGCAGACATATTGGCGCCGTTGCCAGGGAAGTGTAACTAGGTAGCCTTGTTTCTTACCTCCCAAAAACAATGATATGCGTAGAGAAAGAGACTCAAGGGGTAGATTCATAAGAAGCAGAAGCTTGATTCCTAGAACACCACTTGTTCCACCAAGACCAAGAGGCAGCACACCTCCAACTCAAACCCACATCCCATCCTATACTAATCACATACTTCTAGAAGGCTTAAGATTAGATATTCCATTAGAAAGACCTTCCACTTCATCCACTGAAACTGTCCTAGAAGAAGATTCAAGAACCCCTGCTATAGACATAAACTTTTCCACTTCCACAGGAGAATCAACCATGGCAGAAGAAGGGGGAGGAGGAGTGTTTAATGGAGAACATACACTATTTGGAGGGAGTGGAGGTAGAGGTAGAGGAGAAGGAGGTAGAGGTGCAGAAGGAGAAGGAGGTAGAGGTGAAGAAGGAGGCAGAGGAAGAGGTAGAAGGGAAATGGGAAGCTCTTTTGGGTTTCCTATAGTAGATGAAGAAACCAATGCAACTATGAAAAAAAATTCACCCTCTGTCCTTCCAAAATTTTATGGACTCAAAAGTGAAGATCCTGAAACCTTCCTATTTGAATTTGAAGTCCTATGTAGAACCTATGATTACTTACAAGATGCCCAAAAACTTAAACTATTCCCTTCAACATTGAAAGGAGCATCATTAAAATGGTTTATGAGTTTGATCAACAGTTCTATTACGACATGGGAAGACATGAAACAAACATTTCTAGAGAGGTATTTGGATTACTGTATGCCAGTCAACCATAAGGAGGAAGTGTTTAAAATGCTACAAAAAGAGGATGAAAATCTGGAAGATTTGTTGGAGAGGTTTAAGTATAACATCAAGAGGGAAAAAATGAAAAACTTAGACTAAGATACTTTGAAAGCTCTCTTTTTGAAGACAATTAGGGATGAATGGTTAGATATCCTTAATATGATGGGAAAAGGGGATATATCTCAGCTCACATTACCTGAAATAGCTGACTTATGTATCAACCTTTCAAGAGGGAAATCTAAAACTGTAAAAGGACCAAGAGACCCTGCTCTTGCAAGGGCAAGTAAGTCTGCTTCTGGGAAAGTAAGTAGGGCAGAAATAGGACATATGCTTGATGAATTCAAATCTGACATTTTAGGGATTCTTAGTGAGCAAATAGACACCCTCAAGCTACAAAACAAGCAAAAAGCTGAATCTGATGCCTTAGCAATCTTTTGTCCCAAATGTAGAAAGAAGCATGCCTTGAGAGAGTGCCCTTTGGATGCAAAAGTAGTAGATACTTGTGTAATTTGTTCAGAAAAACATGAGACCAAGAGTTGTCCTTCACTTCTTGGTCTTAAAGTTGTCTTTCAAGAAGAAACCCCTACAAATTCCACAGAATCTCTCAATTTTGTCTCTAGGAGGCCTTGGCAAGGACCTCAAACACAAGGATTCCATGATCAGCTGTATAATCAACCCCCACCAAATTGGAATTCTTGGCAGCAACCTTGGCCCCAATTCCAAAATAAATCTCAAACTTGGGCACAAGGAGCACAAAATCCCTATGGAAGATACTCTCAGTACTATCAATATCCACCATCCTATCCACCATATCCAAATTTCCCTCCTCAACAAAATCTTCAACAAAATCCTCAAAATCCACAACATCAAAATCCACCACTTCCATTACCATTTCCTCAGAAAAAAAATCAGTTACCTGCCCAACCCATACCAAACCCCAACAATAAAAATTCTCAGAACACATACATTATAGAAGGCCAACAGTTTCCAACCTATTTGATTACTCCTTTAGACCTTAATGATGTTCAACTTAGGTCTGGAAGAATACTTGAAAAGAGGAAACCTTCTGTAATCATACAAGAACAAAACAATTCTGAGGAAGATTCTATAAGGGTAAATAAAAGTCTTGAAGAGAATACATCTTTTCAAGCCCCAAACATTGAAAAATCAAAACAAAAAGAACCAATAATTTCAACTCCTATATTAGAGCAGCCATCAACATCCACCTCTACACCTCCCTTTCCAGAAAGATTACAAATTGATAGGGGTGTAGAAAAAAAAATTATGGTGCATAATTATGATTTCCTAGATGAGTTGAGAAATGTTTGTATTAAGATCCCATTATTACAAGCTATCAAGGAAATTCCAATTCTAGCAAAAACAATAAAGGAGTTGAGCATGAAAAAAACAGGAAAAAGAATCAAAGAGACAAAGAAAATTCAACTGGAAGGAAAAATGGCAGATATCATGATGGGTAAGATTGCCATTCCAAGGTATCTAGACCCAGGAAATCTAGTTGTTAAAATACACATCAATGGAACTGAGATCCAAAATACACTTATTGATTTAGGAGCAACAATCAATATCATGAGTAGACAAATCATGGATAAACTGAAACTTCCTAATCTTCTTTTTACACCCACATTATTACAATTAGAAGACATATCTGTGATCAAGCCTGATGGGGTAATAGAATACATTCCAGTGTCCCTAGATTCTTGGGAGTATCCTATAGATTTTATGATCCTAACTCCTAAGAATAATCTAGGAGGACATCCTATTATATTAGGAAGACCTTGGTTAGCTACAGCTGATGCTTTAATTAGCTGTAGATCCGGTGATATGTACATCTCTGATGGTAGTTCAACCAAGAAAATTACTTTGTATCCTCCAACAAAAACAATTACAGAATTAGATGATACTCAATGGATTGAGGATGAAGAAGACATACAACCTCTCTTCACAATTTCAGAAATTAGTGAAGATAGCCAGATTCTAAATACCTTAGAAAATTTTGAATCCTCTTCGAAATAAAAACATGAACAATTTCAAGAAGAATCCAACATTGAGTTTTTATCATCAAGACAGATGTCTCTTTATTCCATGGATAAATTTGGCAGCTCTACAATTGAGATATTTCCAGGTAAAACTTTAAACATAAACAAGAACCTAGAGAAATCTCAACAAGAAAAGCTAGTCAAGATATTACAGATACATTCTTCTGCATATGCATGGGAGTACACTGATATGAAAGGGATAAGCCCTAAGACTTGCACTCATCACATCTACATAGAGGAAAATTGTAAACCAATCAGACAACCTCAAAGACGGATGAATCCAAATCTTAGGGAAATTGTTAAAGAAGAATTGCAGAAATTGTTAAATGTCAACATTATCTATCCCATTTCAGATAGTCAGTGGGTTTCTCCTTTGGTAATTGTGCCAAAGAAAAATGGTAAATGGAGGGTATGTATTGACTACCGGGAATTAAACAAAGCTACTCTTAAAGATCATTTTCCCCTACCTTTCATAGATCATGTGTTAGATACATTAGCTGGCAAAAAGTACTTCTCATTTTTAGATGGGTTTAGTGGTTATAACCAAATTCAAGTAGCACTTGAAGATCAAGACAAAACCACATTTACCTGTCCTTGGGGTACCTATGCTTACCGAGTATTGCCATTTGGACTATGCAATGCACCTGCAACATTTCAAAGGGCAATACTAGGAATATTTTCAGATCTAATACATGATTGTGTAGAGGTATATATGGATGATTTCACAGTCTATGGAAACACATTTGAAGAAGCCTTAGCAAACTTGGAAAAAGTTTTAAAGAGATGTAAAGAAGAAAATATTTCACTAAGTCATGAGAAGTGTTTCATGATGTTTACTGAAGGGATTGTTTTGGGGCATCACATTTCAGGAGATGGGATTAGAGTTGATGAGTCAAAAGTTGAAGTCATCTCTAACTTATCTATTCCAAGTTGTCAAAAAGATGTTAGGAGTTTTCTAGGATTTACAGCATATTATCGAAGGTTTATAGAAAACTTCACCAAGATAGCATCTCCACTTTTCAAATTACTTACCAAATACTGTGAATTCAAGTGGAATCTTGATTGCCAGTTAGCCTTTGAGACCCTGAAAACAAAAATCTCTGAAGCACCTATTTTAAGGGGACCTAACTGGAAGTTACCTTTTCATATTTCAACAGATGCCTCAGATACAACTCTAGGAGTAGTATTGGGACAAAAAGACCTGATTCCTTATGCCATCTACTATACCAGTAAAAATTTGACTCCTTCAGAGTTAAACTATACTGTAACTGAAAAAGAGTTCTTAGTTGTTTTTCATGCCATAAATAAATTCAGACACTATATAACAGGCTATGAAACTTTTGTTCACACAGATCACTCTGCAATTAAATATCTAATGAACAAATCAATTACTAATGGCAGAGTTATAAGATGGTTATTGCTTTTATAGGAATTCAACATTACCATTATAGATAGGCCTGGGAAACAAAATATAGTAGCTGATTTCCTATCTAGACTCCAAAACATCAAAGATAATACTCCAGTTGAAGATCAATTCCCTGATGAATATCTTTTTGCAATTTCTACTCAAACTCCTTGGTTTGCTGACATTGCTAATTATTTAGTTTCAGGGAAATTTCCTTCAATAATGAATGCAAGAAACAAAAGAAAGATCATTTATGACAGTGCAAAATATTCATAGGTTGCTAATGAGTTATACAAAACAGGTCCAAATTTTATCATTAGGAGATGTGTTCGAGAAGATGAGATGCCTGAGATCCTCAAGGCATGTCATGATGAACTTTGTGGTGGAAACTTTGCTGATAAAAGGACAGCTTATAAGGTCCTTCATTTAGGATACTATTGGCCATCCCGTTTTAAAGATGCTAAAGAGTATGTCAATAGGTGTGATACCTGCCAAAGGGTAGGGAAACCTTCTCCTTCAGGTGAGATGCCATTGCAGCCTCAGGTACATATTGAACGTTTTGAGAAATGGGCTTTAGATTTTGTAGGACCTATTAGTCCTCCATCAAGACAAAAGAAATATATATTAGTTTGCACTGATTATGTTACCAAATGGGTAGAGCCAAGCCATTACTTTCTGCTACTGAAGCATCTGTAGTTAATTTTATTTTTGAGGATATTTTTACTCGTTTTGGTGTCCCAAGAGAAATTGTTACAGATCAAGGAGCTCAATTCACATCAAGACTAGTGGAACAAATGATGGAGAGGTACAAAATCAGACACAAAAAATATACTCCCTATCATCCACAAGCAAATGGTCAAGTGGAATCTACTAATAAGGTCATTGAAGGGATCCTAACAAATACTGTTCATTTACATAGAAGAGATTGGGAAGACAGGCTTCCTGAAGCCTTGTGGGCCTATAGAACTATATGGAGAAGCACAACAGGTCACACTCCTTATGAACTTGTTTATGGAAAACAAGTTTTGTTTCCCATCGAGTTTCAGATTCAAACTTTTAAAATGGCAGTCCAACTAGGACTTGATCTAACAGAAGCACACAAGCATAGATTGGAGCAGATTAATGAATTGGATGAGATCAGACAGGATGCAGTGCAAAGAAAAAATATAGTCCAATAACAAAGGAATAGATGGCATGATAAGTACATCAAGGAAAAGGAATTCAAAGAAGGTGACTGGGCCCTCTTGTTTGATTCAAAGTTCAAATATTTTCAAGGTAGATTCCAAACAAATTGGCTTGGGCCATATGAAATTATGAATTTTTTTGACAATGGAGCAATAAAAATCAGGACAATAGATGAAGAGAAGGTCATTTTTCTTGTAAATGGTCATAGATTGAAAGTTGTATCATAAGCCACTTTCAAGAGAAGAATTTGTCAAGAGATTCCAGGAAAACAGTGATGTGAAGATAATGAAGAAGAATTCTTCTTCTTCATCAACTTAATTGAATTTTCTGAATTCAAATGCATGTAAAAAAAAGAAAAGAAAAAGAAAAAGAAAAAAAAAATAAAATAAAAAAAAAGTACAAACATGAAAACTAATCACTGATTAGCATGTTTATACAGAAAAGATAAAGTGAAAATCAGAATCCTTCTGACACTTTAGCTTTTCAAATTTGTTCTTTTCCTGCAAGCCGCTATCACAAAATCATAAGTGCAGACCCATTTTATATATCATATTCCACTTATGATCCATTTCACTCCATCATGTCTCACTTCATTCATATTTCATTCACTCCATTCATCCATACTTCATTCACTCCATTCCATGGTCCACCTCATTTTCATTTCAGATTTTTAAATTTGATCTCTTTCTGCAATTGAGTATTACAAATCATAAGTTGCGGGCCACTTTTCATATTTCATTCGACTTTACATCTATGATCCATTTCATTCCATTATATTTCACTTCACTCATGCTCCATTCCACCATATTTCATGATCCAGTTTATTTCATTTCATACTACACTCCATCCATGTTTCAAATCATTTCATTTCATGTTTCAAAGCTTCTATAGGTATATTCTGCAGCCAGATATCCTGCAGGAAACTATCCAACAACCACTTATTCAGCAGCAAATTGATCTTGCACACCTATGTCAACAAGAAAAATCAAAGGGATTATGAAGACTGAAGGATTAATGATTTTCAAAGGAAGACAAAGCATATTAAAAACCACAAAAATCAAAAGAAGGGCTAAGGTAACTTGTGAAATTATTATGATAACAGATTATGAAAGTTATGGTATAGTTAAGTTATATGTATGTTTCGTAAAGTTATTTTAATTATTCATATTGATCGAGCCTATCATAAAATCTTTGGACAAAATCCCTTCCATTCTGCCATACCAAATCATCATTTATTAAAAATTAATGGTTAGTAGTTGAAGTGACCTATTAGGTCACGTCACTAACCCGAAGTATTCAGTGATGATTTTGAAATTCTCACGAGATTTTTCCGCGGTCTTTTCCTCCATAACAGCTCTCAAACTCATTAATTCGTGTGAATCACCCTCACCGTATTTCGCTCATCCCATAACCACTTCATGTCATTTTTCTGTAGCCAATTCCTGCTGCATAAACAGAGAGGTCATATTTGGGGTGAAAACAACCTTCTATAGCCATTTTTACCGTGAATAGGAGAGCAGTTACGGAGCAGTAAATTGAATATTGAGAAAAGGAACCATGGGACTCATTGTAAGATCCAAACCAGTCGGAACAAAATACCTAGAGGGTTACCCACAAATTAGAGAAATGTTACAGCAAGTGGGGTGGCTACATTTTTTGGAAAATTTCAATGGATTCCATAAAGAGGTTACCAAGACATTTTCCCGGTCCTTCAACGGGTCAGAAGTTGAAATAGGTGATGCCAAGTTCACTATTACAGAATCCTTCATTGCAGAAGCAGAAAAATTACCAAGGCAAGGTGAACGATGGTTCAAAAACAAGGAATTTCACAATGAGGCATGGAGGCAGATACTCAAAACACCAGGTATGGATATTTCAGTTTTTAAAAAGGGCATTCCGAGCTCAGCACTGAAGAATAAATGGCGAAATATGTTGCTCATTTGAAAAAATTTATAACTTGTGAGGGAAGGTTTGGTACCCTATATGTTTATCATATTCGGCTTATGATGCATTTCCTAGATGAAGAAATCAATTTACCCTTTTTCTTACTCCATAGCCTAAAGAGGATGGCTTCTAATGTACAAAAAAGGGTTCAATTCTTAGAAACCACCTTGTATCACCATGGCCTAGTTAAAATCCTAATTGAGCATCATTTGAGAAAGGTGGGAGAAAATTGGGATGAGTTCCTCTTGAGGAATCACATTGAAGAACCTAAAGAAACTCCATCTAAAGGCAAACTTGCAAGAAGAAGTAGGAGAGGAAAAATTTCCAAATCTGTTGAAATTAAAACTAGTAAATCCATACAAGAAGACAGTGAGGAGATTATCTCTGAAAAATTGGCTGAAATCAAGAAACAACTTAAAAAGGAGAAGATAATAAGAAATTATGCCAAGGAGAGAGGTGAGGGACCATCTAAACTAAGAAGAAGCCATAGGTTTAGAGGCATATTGAAGAAAACAGGGGTTAAGCAAACGAGAATCATAAATATTGAGGATGAAGAGACACCAACTGATAGATCTCCTAAGTACCAGTACGAAGAGGATCTTGATAGAGGAACTCCGGAGATAGACCCAGCACAACAACAAATCTATAATTATGTTGAGTCATTGGAAAAGAGAGCCTCAGAAAACAGAGGAAGAACTACTAGCCCACAAGAGTCTTCCATTAAAGTGCTGAAAAGGGATAAATATGAACTAGAAGTACTTAATAGGCACATAAAAAATGAAAATGAAATCTTAAGGGAACAAGTCAAGCTGAACAGTAACATGAATACAACTCTCTCTCTGCAAATGGAAAAATTGTACAAGGCTAGTGAGAAGCTGAAGAAGAAAAATAAAAAGTTGAGCAGGGCACTTATAAACCTGAGGTTCAAATTGGTCATAAGGAAGCCTAGGATGCCACTAAACATCAAGCAAAGAAGAAAAAGGAATTTAGATGTCCTAGCAGAAGTTTCAGAATACATGGATTAATTTCATGAGGACATGCAAAAGCTTTGCAGTGGGGGTATGTTGAGCCCCAAATATGTCCTTTTCTTTCACTAAATTTCACTTCATTTCCTTTGTCCTTTAACAATTATAGGCTTAAAAGATCAATAGGATTGATTAAAGTCACTTTAAGAATGCATAGAATAACTGAATTACTAAACTTTTGTGGTCTTGTTGTTGTAGTGATTTTTGACTAGACTTAGCTACAGAATGCAGCCATTCTGTACCTAGTCGCATATTCCGCAACTATCCTTATGTTAACACAGGTTACAGGTGTCACCTAAAGGAAAAATGCATATGGTTGAATTCCAAAACTCACCTACATCATTCCTTGCCCTCTACGAAGTTTGAGCAAAAATATGCAAGTGGTTATGCACGTGGAGGAAACCAAAACTAAGAAGTAGACTTCTACCAGGACAAGGACTCTGCAGGTGTCTTCAGCAAAGTACGAGGCCTTAACAGGAGTTATAATTCGATTTTGATTGAAAAATACACCTATCCCTATTTCTTCTCAATGACAGTTATGTATTTTGTTTATAAAAATAACTTGGTGAACTGAGAGACAGTTAGCTAGTTGATGTTTTGTTGTTAAGTTGTCCAAGACTATAATACTCTGTTTTGGAAGCGTTTTCCTTTAATGAAAGAAGTACAACTTTAATATATGATATGAAGAAATCTTGAGGATATTCGTGTGCCAATCCGATGGTAGAGGGCCCCTACTGTCCGAAAGGCTCTGTGCATATTGTTTAGATAAGTGACTTTAGCTCTGTTTCATTCTTAATTTAGGCAATTTCCTGAACTTCATGTTTATGTTCACTCACATCGAATAGTGCAGTCAATCTTGTTCTTATGAATTGTTCCAAAATATCACTAACACTTAATGAGATAGAGATGTAGTATTTCATAGGTTAATTGAATTTTAGTTCAGTTGTAGTATTTCGAAGGTTAATTGTGTATTAGTTCAGTTATGATCATTGCATTTCGAGTTTTATTAATTGCATTCTAGTCCTGTTAAATTTGACTTAACGGCCTTCATTATTTACAAACTGCTCTTGTTCTTAATCTCTGATAACACATCATTATCATATGAACAAGAATTAGTAATATCATTTTGAGGTCTTGACTATTTTGCAATTTCTCATAATTTTACAAACAGCCTTTTTCCAAAGTTATTCCAAGAAATATCTAACCCTTGAATGAGGCTTAATAGTAACATCTTGAGTTGCATAATGGGTTGATTTTAGTGTCATAAGTTAAATTAGCATAGAGTTCCTTACTACGTTGCAGATAATATTTTCCCAATGTGTTCCAACAAATTTCTAACTATGGATGAGATTTTCTCTGTGATATTGTAAGTTGTTGTTTACTTAAAAGAACCTCATTGCATTAAACTTATCCTTTTCTCAAGTTGTTCCAAAATATCTCTAATGAAATGAATTGGACTGAGTTAATGTTATGAGTTACTTTCCTTGTCAAGCTTTGCAATTGGTGAATTAGCATTTTCTATTCTTAGGTGCCATACATAGTTTAGAGTAGATTTTTCTTTGTTTTAGTGTGACCAATAATTTCTCTTTGCCAACAATTTAGTTCTTTCCCTCTTAACACAAAAACACAAAAACACAAAACCAAAAACACTAGAAAAACACTAAACACAACGAAGTAGGAAGAAGATAACTAGGCACACACAGTGCACTTCACTTCAACAGTTTACTAGCCCTGGTTGAAAATTTATGACATCAATTTAGGAACACTAAGTTGAGCAGACAAGAATGTTGGAGAAGTCCAAGTTAGAACCAGAAATAGAAAAAGTAGCAAGAGAAACATCATCAGAAGAAGTTGAGATTGGGTATCTAGAGGCAGGAATTTATAAGGAAAGAGAAGGAGTAGCGCTGGAAGTGTACCAGAAAGAAGAAAAAAATGGCCAAGGTAGTACCAACAGTCGTTGAGCAAGAGCTCGATTAAAGAATCTAGAAGATGGAGTCATTGGTGGGAAAATATGATAGTGCATCGTTGATTGATATTGACCTGACAGATTATTTCCAATTCCCAGCGATGAAGAAACAAGTCTACATGGAAAATTATGCCACTGAGGTAGGAAAGGAAGCAGCAAGAGTACTCCCCAAGTTCAGAGGTGTCCAACAATCAACCATACTGAACCTCAGAAATCTTCCAGTATTCGGCACCACAGGGGCTGCGATGCAGTGCACAAAGTTCCTGTTGAGAAGAATCCACAATGGGTCGTTGTGGCTAGGAAGAGAAATACCAATTCATGTGGAAGATATTCATAGGTTAACAGGACTATCACAAGAAGGTAGAGACGTCTCCACGACGTTCCAAAATGTGTCAAAGAGAGCGAAGAAGGTAGGAGATGGTGACTACTACAGGAAGTATGACACCAAGAGAGGAGGAAAAGGGGCCAAGATAGACCTTATCAACAAGCCAGCAGTCAAGTTTGCCTGCTATATGACTGCGAGAAAAACTATGAGACATTACACAAAAGGGGAGTGTACGCTGGATACCATCTCAGTTGCGAAGCATTGTATCCAGGGGGCACAACTGAATTGGTGTTCATTTTTACTTAATGATTTATTTGAAGCTTGCAAGGATAACTACAAGAGAGCCACTAGTTTCATCTACGGTTATCTTATCATGGTGTTGGTGATGTGGAAATGGAAATTCCCTGGAATCAGACAGCTTATGGAAATTGCAACAATCAACCGTTAGCAATGAGGTTCACACCGTGGAAGGCGTCAGGGGACCCCAACACTAAGGAGGTGAATGAAGAAGCATTCAAGTTCTGGTACAGCCAAATGGTCGATATGGTGATGACACAGCAAAGAGTCCCAAAGAGCTTGTTAGACAATTACTCTACGTAAATATGGTTTGGAGTCAGCCACAAGCAAACCTACATTAGACCGACATGTGTGCCGGAATTGGCCTTCAAAATGAAACTGTTGAAGTTTCAAATCGATGAAAGAACCTTTCACACTGAAGTATGTTCCTGGCCAAGGGTAGGCACGGAGGTCAGAAGTGGAGTCTATTTCTATTCATTTGATGGCATGTTGTTGGATCCATTGCCATGGGAAACAATAGAGGAAGCGATGACTAGAATGTCGTGACTGCAACTAACACTAATCATCGAGGAGTTGAACACAAAGGTACAAAGCTTTAACTGGGTAGTTCAAACTATAACAAGTGATTCTTCATTGTTTCCCACGTTTCCTGAATTTCAAGCCTCCAATTCTGCCTCCTCTTCCATCACAGTCCCCATATTCATGACCATACCACTTAGTTTGTTTAATTCACCACCAGCAATAACCATATTTCCTATCAAAAAGAGTAAAGCCTCAAAGCCACCCGTAGCTACACCAAAGGCCAAGAAGGCAAAGATTACAGTGTCTAGCTAGGTCGTTGATCTCACAGGGGAAGATCAAATGCAACCAATGGACACGGGGGCCCCAGTCTAAGAAGAACCAATGATAGAACCCCAGGTAACTCAAGAGCTACCTCTACTCAACCCATATTACTTTCTAAATATCCATATATCTCCACCTTGAACTCACCACTCATTGGCCCACACCTCATTCACCTCTAAAGATCATTCAACCCGAACACCCTCCACCTCTGCCACCATATCTGACCTAGTCCGAGCAAAGAGTAAAACAAATGGAGACAACGAGGTGGAAGTTAACTCCAGTACAGCATTGGTACCTGAGGTTAGCCAAACCCTAGTTGAAAAGGTCACTTTCTAAGACCTTTTAAGCTAAGGGGGATCCTTTACTGTAGATACAACACCCCCTCCTAAAGCGTTGAACCTGTTTCAACAAGAAAACCTGATACTTCACTAGATGCAGCCCATTCCAAGCATGGGTAACCCTAACAAACCATTTCGGCAACCAACACCACCGCAATCACCGCAGGAGCACTCAGCCAATTCCATTTCGAGCGGTCAACCACTCCAAGAGAGACCACCAAATCAAGATATGTCTGGGGCTGAGAGCATGCAGACCTGGGGAACGTCACAGTTGTATAGTTTTATTCAACGGGAAGCACAGCAGGCCGAAGGAATTCATACAGAACTCCAACAGAAATTTGAGCAGCAATAGGTACATATCATAACGCTTACTGAAGAGCATGAACAACTAAAGATAGAGAAGGACAACTTGCAGGGCCAACTGGACATGGTGAAATAAATTTTCAGCGATCTCTGGCCCACAGTAACGGCTCACAGTGATCATATACCGGACGACATATCAGCGAGTGACAAAGTCGGCCAATCCATTCACGTCCAGGTGGCATGTTTGAATTTCAGTCGAGAAAATAGGGAACTGAAAGCAGCGCTAGCGACCAGGCTCGCTCTACCAGATCCAGTGGTCATCTACACAGAGAAGATCTCAGAGAAACAAAACCAAGTGGCCGAGATGCAAGGAACTCTAAGCACCACAGCGAAAGAATCATCTGACCTTCTGAAAATTTACATGAGTGTTCAACCTCGTTGACTTTGAAATCACAGCCAATTTCGGCACAACTTCAACAAGTGTCGAAGGAAATTCAAGAAGCCACAGACCCCGATGGGCTTGACCAATTGTACAACCAAGCAGAAGAGATGGACGTCAAGATACAAGATATTGAGGAACATTCAGCAACAGCCAAACAGGCCCTCTAGGAGCTAAGGCAACATGTCAAGCTTACTGCCCAAACAATGCATAAAATGGCCAATGAGGCCAACACTAAGGTTAAAGACATCTTTGGTATGCTTCTGACCTTCTCGGGGGAAAAAGAAGCAGAACAAGTTACTACAGAAACAAACCTGTTCATGCAGGAATGGAAACAGGACATTGTCGGCTTCAAGGAACTCAAAGTAGCAGCGCTGGCAAAGGTCCCTGATTTGGGGCCCTTGTTTGGACCGATGGAGACTGAGGCAGCAAAAAACAATTGACTTGGGACAAGTCAATAGGATGTGTTTAGGGCCTATTGGGGCCCTTGTTTTGAAATAAAATGGTTTCTGAGTTGCGGATAATAGATGGCAGCGCGCAACCAAGGTAGATAGAGAGCTGTCATGGTTGCAAATAGCTGAAGAGCAGGTGGCATGGTTGTTGCAGAAACAGGCACAGATGGTAGAAGGAAGCAACAAAGAACAAGAAGTGGAACTCCCAGTGAGCAGGGAGATACAGCAAACAGTAGAGTGGAAAGGAAGGGAGAACTAATAGTCGCGTTGGCAAACGAACAAATAGGTAGCCAGCCAGTGGGAAAATGAGGTTGGCCCAGTAGGGATCAAAGGAAGGGAGCCGTAGGAGAGCTCTGTTCACTCTTGTCATTCTGTTCTCTCTTTGTTCATTCTGTTATATTCATATGTGACACTATTAAAATCAGTTCTGCCAGGATCGCTCTTAGGATAAATGTAACTATCTCTTGTTGATTAATGCAATATAACATGATCTGGGCCTGATGTCCGAGTTTTGTAATGTGTTTCTAGTTCAGTTGAATGTGTGGGTTGCTTTAAATTTTAATTTTTCCATCCTGAATACGTTCATGAGTATTATCATTTGTAGAGTATTTACACGCATTCAGAGCATGTAGTTTTGTCTATTTTATTCTGTATGTTATTCTTGACAGATACTTGATCTGATCCTATCTTAAGTAAGCTCACAACACGCCTTGGGTGAGACTCTTTTCTCTTCGGAGTAGAGTGAAAAATCCAGCGTTGTGCTAGACTACTGCAGAAACCATTGTTGGCCTCCATTCTGAACCTGGGTCTTTCCCAAGAGACCTTCTTCCTCACCAACAAATATTGAATCTAGTCAACTGTGAAAATTATGGAGGGGAAAGATGTTGAAAGAGAGTTTCACATTCCAGACAATTATGGGTAGAGATGGTTGCCTTCCTAGATTCCTCTCCCTAGAGATAAATCACCTCAGTTAGGGAAGAGGGAGCCAAAAGGGTGAGAGGGAAAAAATCTTGAGGCAACCTTGTGAACTTGGAGCTTGGTTAGAGGGGGCCCAAGAGAGGAAAGAAAAGTTGTTTAGCTTGATATCCTAAGACAGGACGTTGTTGAGGGAGGTAGGACACTGCCAAAAATGAAGTCTTGAGATGGTTTTCCAGTAGAATTAAAAATTGTACCTTATATGGTTAGTGAAACCCTATACTAGACCTGGTGTGGTTTGAGAATGTCTTAGGTTTGACTTGGTATAGTCACTATCAAGAAAAACTATTATTGATGTGAAATTGGTTCAGGGGGGAGGGTGGGTAGTTCTGGTAGAAGAAATTATTTTACATAGATTGTGAAGAGGAAGAAGAAAATGAACAAGAATTTTCAAAAGAAGAGGGTATACACCAGGAACCAACCCTAGAAGAGGAAGAAATGAGTCCGACCATATCATGTAATGCATTGGCAAGAATTACCACTCCTCAAACTCTTAATATAGAAGGACATATCAAGAAGAAAAAGGTAATAGTGTTTATTGATTCAGGTAGTACCCATAATTTTATTCATTATAAGGTAGCCAACGAATTGAATTGTTTCCTATACCCAGCACCAGAATTTCAAGTGATGGTTGAAAATGGAGGAACTATAAATTTCCTTGGAAAATGCCATAATATCAAGCTATCCATGGGGGAATATGTATTGAATAGTCCAATGATTTCCATACCAATGGGAGGTGTTGATGTTGTAATAGGAGCACAATGGTTACAATCTTTGGGGACGATAGCTTTAATTTTCAAGAACTTTTCTTGAAATTTTTTTTGGAAGGAAAGGAAATCTAATTACGGGGTATCACAGGGAAGTCAGGAAAGGTAATAAGCTCTAATGTCATGAAAAATCTTCTGAAGAAATAACAATGAGGTGTAATTGCACAATTATGCTCACTAGAAGTTCCAACATCAAAATAATCTATTTCTCCAGATCTCCAAAGATTCTTGAACAATAATTCCAAGGTGTTTGATACTCCCAAAGGACTCCCACCTATTCGTGATCATTATCATGCTATTCATTTTATTCTAGGAAGTGTTCCTCCAAAAATCAAACCTTATAGATATCCTTATGTACAAAAGAGCGAAATTGAACGTATGATTGCAAAAATGTTAGAGGCGGGTATAATTCAACCTAGTCAAAGTTCTTCCTCTGCTCTTGTAGTATTGGTACACAAGAAGGATGGATCATGGTGCATGTTTCTAGATTATATGGAGCTCAATAAGCTCACCACTAAAGATAAATTTCCCATTCCTATGATTGATGAATTATTGGATGAATTACATGGAGCAATTAATTTTACCAAGTTGGATCTTCGTTCAGGATATCATCAAATTAGAATGAAGACTAAAGATATTCCGAAAACAAAATTTCGAACTCATGAGGGTCATTATGAATTTTTGGTCATACCTTTTGGCCTTACCAATGCAACTTCTACATTTCAAGGGTTGATGAATTCCATCTCAAACCCTTCCTGAGAAAATTTGTGCTAGTATTCTTTGATGATATACTAATCTACAACAGGTCTTGGAAGGATCATGTTCAACATGTAGACAGAGTGCTCAAACTATTGGAGGAGAACAAATTATATTAAAAAACATCCAAATGTTTCTTTCGAGTATAAGAGGTGAAATATTTGGGTCATATTGTATTGCAAGAGGGTGTTAAGGTAGACCCTAACAAAATTAAAGCCATTAAGGAATGGAAAGTCCCCACAACCATAAAGCAGTTGCACGGATTTCTCATGTTAACGGGGTATTGTCGCAATTTTGTTAAGAATCATGGGAGAATAGCAGCACCTCTAACAACATTATCGAAGAAAGATGCATTTTCATGGACTCGTGAAGCAAGTAAGACCTTTGAACATCTTAAAGAGGCAATTTGCATAACACTGGTCTTAGCTACGCCAGGCTTCACAAAAACCCTTATTGTGGAATGTGATGCCTCAAGAAATGGAATTGGTTTTGTTTTAATGCAAGAAGGAAGACCCATTTCTTTTGAAAGTTGTCCAATCAAAGGAAAGTATTTACAGAAAGCTATTTATGAGAAGGAAATGTTGGCAAACTACATGCACTAAAGAAATGGTGACCTTACCTAATGGGAATACACTTCAAGGTAAAAATTGATCATGATAGTCTTAAATGATTTTTGGAACAAAGACTATCTTTAGAAGAGCAACAAAAATGGGTCGCAAAGATGTTGGGTTATGACTTTGAAATCATCTACAAAAAAAGGGAAGCTAAATGTTGTTGCAGATGCACTCTCAAGAAAGAATGAAGAGGTGGAAGCATTACTTTGTGCCATTTATATTATCCAACCAGATTGGATAACCGAAGCAAGGGATGAATAGAAGAAGGACAAAGAAGTGTGGACACTCATTCAAAAGTTGCAACAAGATCCTAGTACATCTGATACATTTAGTTGGAAAATGATTCCTTATGGTACAAATATCGCTTATATCTTTGTAAGAATTCCAAACTAAAACAAAAGATTCTTTTGTAATTGCACACTTCTCCTTTAGGAGGACACTCAGGAATTTTAAATACTTACCAGAGGGTGAAGAAATAATTTTTTTGGGATGGCCTTAAATCCGATATTCAAAAGTTTGTGGTGGAATGTTTGGTTTGCCAGTAGAATAAAGTTGAGACAATTAAGACCCCGGGTCTTCTACAACCTTTATCCATTCCAAGTCAACATTGGGAGGAGATTTCAATGGACTTTATCACAGGTTTACCTAAGTCCGAAGGAAGCCATATCATCATAGTGGTGGAAGATAGACTTAACAAGTATGCACACTTTTGTGCATTATCTCATCCATTTAAAGCAAGTACAGTTGCTATTGCATTTATGGAAACAATTCAAAAGCTACATGGAAACCCAAAGATTATTGTAAGTGATAGAGATCCCATTTTTACTGGAAATTTTTGGACGAAATTATTTTCTTGTTTGGGTACTAAACTAGCTCATAGCCCATCTTATCATCCTCAATCCGATAGTCAAACTGAGATAGTGAATAAATATTTGGAAGGATATCTTCGTTGTTTTGTATCTGATAAGAAAACACAATGGGTCAAGTGGTTACCTCTCGATGAATGGTGGTATAACGCTTCCTTCTATACTCCAGCAAAAGTGACTCCATTTATGGCACTTTATGGATATCATCCACCGTCCATCACATCTTCTTTATGGGAAAATTCTAGGGTTCAAGAAGTGGAGGATCACATCGAGCATCAACAAGAAGTTCTCCATCTCTTAAAGGATAATCTAAATTTGGCACAAAATCAAATGAAACAACAGGCAGATCAACATCGCAGTGAGAGAAGTTTTGATGTGGAGAATGGGTATTTTTACGGCTACAACCATACAAACAAATGTCCCTCAAGAAAGCTAAGAAGGATAATAAATTATCGCCAAAGTACTATGGTCCTTACAAGGTGTTGCAAAATATTGGTACTATGGCATAAAAATTGGAGCTTCTTACATCTTCTCAAGTGCACCCAATTTTCCATGTTTCATGCTTAAATAAGGTTATAGGTGACAAAATTATAGTTCAAACAATATTTCCAAAACTTGATGAGGAAGGGAAAACCATATTGAACCCGCGCTCATGGAAACAATGAACTCGACATCTATGAAATCGATCAATTTCGCAGTATCTCATCAAGTGGAAGAACTTACCCACTGAAGATTCTATATGGGAGGATGAGAATTTTATATAGAAGCACCCAGAGCTACTCAAGTGTTGAGGACAACACTTTTTTGAAGGAGATGGGCATGTTAGGTCCCTATATTACTAGTATAGTCCCTTATTGTTGTTAGTGTAACTCCCTTATTGTTATTATTGTACCTCTGTAACCCCCATATTGTTATTATTGTGCCCTTAAATTATTATTGTTAGGTCGGCTAGGATTACATTGTGGCCCCACTAAGATTACATTGTGGCCCCATTGACTCCTATATATAGAAAGGAGGTTTTGTAATTTGTATCATCCAAGAATTGTTCATTCATGTAATGTATTGGAGGTTTCCCCCTCGAAGTGGCTTATTTCTAAGGCGTTGATATCTCTTTTCTTCTATTTTTGGAGCTGGTTTCATAACTGTTTTTGTGTTAACAACCATGAATATAAAAAATGGTGGTTCTTGTGTTAACAACATTCATTTATTTTCTTTCCCTTTTTTTTATAATACATGTACTAAAAATGATAGGTCATGTACTGGAAATAATAAGTCATTAATATGCATAAGAAAACCTTTTCTCATATTTTTTAATCATGCCAAAATATATATCAATGTATTTGAATCAATTGCAACAAAGTGTAGTTTGGGAGAGTTATGTTGGTCGAAAATATATGAGGTGATGAATGGAATGAAATGGTTATGAATATCCCGCCCCCCCCCCCCTCCCCCCAAATTGTAGATGTGTCATGTTTAGGAAAAGGAGAATGCTATATGGTGAGGGAATTTTCCAAGTTCATTTATTTTCAACATGTAAGAAATTGTTTGATTAAAAATTAGAAAATAACATACCTTCATTTACCCAAACAGTTGATGAACTATGCAATATATATGTAGTTGCGGCCGCTTCAAAATCTAGAAAATGTCATGATGATTTTCATGAGAGAAAATGTCATGCTGTTAGATCAGGAAAATATCATGGTGTTGGATCATGTGAATATCATGATGTTGGATGAAGTGAAGGAATCTGAAGTGCTGCTTGGTTGTATGAATAAGAAGATGATGTCATACTCTCATATGGATGAAGGAATTTTGTTGCAACTACTGATGGAGTCATGAAAACTATATAGTCTTCACCTGCTACATAACCTGATGGTACAATTCTGGTCATGCGAATGAATGTGTCGATGTCGAGCATGAAAAGAAGTCATTGAATTACCGATCATTAATGGATGTCATTAACCAATGCGAGACAAACTCACCATTGATGTCAATGAGTGCCAAGGTACCCAAATACATGTTACGAAGTGCGAATAAATGATCTGATGTCGAGCCACTTGCAAGATCCAACGATCAAGGGACTTTTATGTATTCCCATGACTGTCGGCAAGAGAACTTGTCATTAGGGCATACAAGCCTCCAGGTACTCAAAAGGAACTTTGGGCTATATCCCAGATAAGGTGTTGAGGTCGATGGGGCAAGACTTGTTGAAAGGTGGGCCTTAAGGAATCCCACATCAGTCAACACGAGTTTAAAAAAAATATTGGTAGGACTATAAATGAAAAGATCTCAAAATAAGACAATGTATATGGTAGGGCAATGTAATCATAGAAAGGGAGCTTGGGATTTTTATTGACAAGGAAACATGAACTGAAAAATAAGAAGGAGATGATGTATGCAGTTCAGAAAAATAGGCATGTATGAAGTCATGAAGGATAAGGAAATGGAAGATGGGCTTCAACACAAGGATAATTAAGGCGCTGGGAAGGAAAAATATGGGTAAACATATCATGACGCAAAAGGGTTTTTGTGTAATGGAAAATTTCATGATATGTGCAGTGAAGAATTAGTTCCTTCAAGCTTCCAATGATGCATGTTTCATTGTGGTTTCGAAAGAGCACTTCTGCACGAAACTAGATCATCTGCGCACTTGTAAAAACTTAGTACAAATATTGCATGAAAATTGTGAGAATTTTGAAAAACATAAAATGCAGGAATGAGTATGAATGCTAGCAACGAAATAAAATGAAATGCATTTACCTATTTTTGTTGCACGCAAGTTCCTTTGAAGAAAATTCAAGAAAAAAATCATTGTAAATCGTTTTTAGAAATTATGATATGTCCATTTGCAAAATATTTTTGGTTTTGTTTTTGTTTTTAAGTTTTATTTAGTTATTTATTTTATTATTTTTCTTTTATTTTATATATATATATATATATATATATATATATATATATATTGTTTATTTTTGTCAAAAAGAGTTTATGATATACCACTAGAAACTGGATTCATATTTTGGACAAGCTATAGGCACACCAAAAACAATTACAGTAAATACATAGATAGATGAGAAAACTTTCAACTTTCTTTGTACCTACTCTGCTCTTGAAGAGAAAGCAAGGAAGCCATGCCATCTTCTAGAGTTGTAATGGTGGTCTTGGAGATGGTTGGCTTGTTTTTATCCCCCACTGGAAAGAAGCTCACCTCCACTGTTTTGGTAGATGCAGGAAAATGGAATGTGATGAGTGATTTCTTCTTTAGATATTTCCCTCCAGTCCTTCATTTTCATCCTCCTCGAATTCTTCAATGGAAGCCATACAGTCCATCATCTTGATATTCAACCCATATTGTGCACCTTTAAGCTCTTTTATGATCACCACTCCGATGAATTTCTCCACAGGCGCTCCGCACAGAGTGTCAAAGAAGTCGTCGTATTCCAAGATCTCAGCCAGAGCATGCATGAAAATACCTTTGGTGCATAAATAGATATTCGAAATAATTCTGTTTGAAGGGCGCGTGAGAGGGTCAACGAGATTAAACAATAAATTTTCTAAAATTCTCACTTCTTTTCTTATCTAGTTAAACATTGAATGTATTGGTTCAAATTGAAAACAGATACCATCACAGCTAGTATTCTTGGTGGAGGCCATAGAAACTATGATGAGCGACATCAAAACAATTACAACACAACTAAGTAACTTCATGCATAGTCTTCTATACTCCCCAGGATGAATTTTTCTTTCCATGCCTAAAATTCCACCAACATATAAGTTTAATGGTCTAGAAAACAAAACCAATGGTTACCGGCACTAATGCAGGTGAAACAACGGGAATTTTGACTCCGCCATAAATTTTCACAGTTCAAACAGCATTGAATGATCACGCCATCATATGAAATACATGTCACGACTAAAAATTTAAAGCTGAGTCCTGAAATGATTTCGTGAAACTCGTAAGAAAAACTCCTAACTTTTGTGACTGAGAGAACATAGTTCATGGCATTTCAATGCCAACAAAGAAAATTCTCACTTCTTTCAGCCGAACATGCAAATTCTTGCCATAAATTTTAAAGTCTCCCTCAATTCAAATTCTAGAATGAAAATTCGAAAGATCCACAGACTTACCAATGGGAATTAGCTGAAACACAGAGAGATGCTTGGCAAGTTGTCCTACCTGAGGCATACTATTAGCATAATCAACACGTATTCTTTTGAACATGTTCTGCAACCCACAAATGTAGTCATCCATACACAATACATAACATGAATGCATATATGCATGGAGGAGACTACCAAAATAAATATGCCATTCATGTAGAGTAACTCCCAGAGTAAATGCGCCTTGCATGTGAGAATATTTCTCAAATTAGTGCACCATGCATACTAGAATAACTGCATCTTGGGTGGAAAATCTCGTATGCATCGGTACTAGACCTTACCATGGCGGCCATCACGATCCATTCAACTGATATAACGGGACCATATAGATTTGTCGCTCTCTTCTATTGCTCAGCGTGCATCCGTTACCATCTCTTTTTACGTGTAAAATATTACGATGTCATTCAGTTTGGAAATGAAAGCTTCTGTGAAAAATGCCTTTTTTTTTTTAATTAAAGCCCACTTGAACAAAAGAGACATTTGACCGATGTTCTCTACTGCTTGCTTGCACTATATGCCTGCACTTGCTAATGGATCGCACCTAAATTTTGTGTTCTTCACCGATCGAACTTATTTTTTGTTATTAAATGACAGATATAAGAACTGTCCCACCCATCCAACCAGAAGATTAGTGCGAAGAAATCATTCTGCTGTTGAATGGTTCGGTGAAGTCATAATAAAGATTTAATCTATGTCTTGTCATTCTCATGTCTTCTGTAGAGCCTGATTGCTTTGGTAAGTTTTGATTTTGGGTCTTCTTAATTTCCACCTCCATGAGTTTGTTGGAAGCTTCTAACTCCTCTACGTGGCTCTGAAGTTTCTTGAGATACTCTATGGCATCTCCCAGGATTGATGCCTTTTCCATCTATTAGTCATCAAATTTTTACTATCTGTAGATGACTAAATATTGGTTCTATATTTCTAAAAACAAAATTCCATGAATATTGTGATTTTTAGAAATATCACTGCCTTCATTATCCATATAGAAAAAAATTCACTATTCTACCATTTTTCCATTTCATGGTCACCCTACCACTCCTAAAAAATTCCTTATGGGCTTGTGCCACTCATCTCTATCCTTTTTCCCTGCTTATGACTTCATTGGCTCTATTTTTCCCTTACCCATAACTTTATTTTCCATCTAGGGTTTACCTCTCATGCCCATGATCCCCAAGTTCCTCAAGCATTGATGGTCTCAAAACTATCTATGTAATCTCTTTAGATAAATCAAGTACATTGGATTTTGGATCTTCATTACACCACTTTGTCAATACTTTGTTTTTACACTTGAAGCCTCCAAAACAAATTTTCATTCAAGGTCAAGTCAAAGAACCCCCCACTAGGTAAATTAGGGTTTCATATTATCCAAGGTCATCATTTCCAAAGAGGACTATCATTCAGTTTCAGAGTCTACACATAAGGTAATAGACAAGCCTAACACTTTTGCAGAAGTGTTGAAAAGTCTATCAGCAGAAAGTTGGTAAGGTAGGAGGTTTTCTCCTCAATAAAGACATCTTGCAGCAAGGAAGACAGGAAACACTTGTTATTTTAGAGAATTGGGGTTTTTTTTGGCTTGATGGCCCAACAGTGTGCCAAGCAGGGATCAAATGCAGAAATGACCATGGAGGAGACACACCAAAAACCAAACATGAAGAATTTTTTTTTATAAATTATGGATGAAATAGGGAAAAAGGTGAGGTGAACTGAACAAAAATGAATGAACTTAAAAGGGATATAGAGAACTTAGAAAAAAACACTGATAATTTTCTTAAAGCAGTCCAAACACCTAGGTTTTTGGGAAAGTAGCCATAGAAGGCAAAAGGTATGAGTTCAACTCCATATTGCAAGCAAAGGAATGATTTTGAAGATGCCATTGTTTGATAAAATCCCAAACTTGTCAAAAATGAGTTGTCATGCCTAAATTATCAAAGGCTGAGATTAAACTTCATGGTGTAGACAAAAGTTGTTTTAAAGCCTGTTGTTGTGACAAGGTGAATAGGTCAGGTACTTTAGGATTAAAAGAAGAGCAAGTTTCATAACTCCGGGAACTACAAGAAAAAGGTGAAAAGGGTTAAATTGAATCTAAAGGCTAAGACTACATAAGAAATTGAACATGTTGTTGTATTTGTGAAATCATCCTAAAGATGGAAAAAATAACATATCATGCCTCCTTGACCAAAAGAAAGATCAATTTCCTCACTTTATCGGGCCTACATGGCAAAAGGCCTAAAAAAGCATCAGTGAAAAGGGCATAACGACTTGTAAACATTAGGAAGTGGTTAGAAAAGGTAAATCAAATACCAAACACATATGGAACTCATTTCACACTTCATATTAATCATGTTTCTCTTGCAGAGAGTTAGAATATTCAAAAAGGGAAGAAATTTTGAGTTTTTAGTTAAAACTGGAAAAAAAATTGTGGTGTTGCGCCTTTACCTGATTTGCCCGACAAGCCCAGTAAAGAACCTTGGCGTTGCGTGCCTAGCAGAAGGTGTTGTGCCTTTCCCTGACCCGACTCACTGGTTTCCTGGGTGCTGCACACTTGGCCTAGAGGGCCTCCTCAACCCTACAAACACTCAATGCACTTCGAAACTCTTTCAAAGTTTTCTCCATGGTCATCCAAGGCAGTGATAAGGGGTAGGTGAATGCCCTAACCCCATTTTCAATTTATTTGATGATTCTTAATTAATGGTGATGAAACCTCAAGAAGAGGCCCTAAGCTACAAAGCTAGAAATCACTATTTGTCATTTACTTCATCTGCCTATAGAGGAAATTAGTAATAAAAAAGGGGATCACACTGTTTCTCATTCACCCATGCTGTCCATAGACCTATCTCATTCATAGCATTCAATCCCCTCACTTACTTATTCCTTTATTAGCCTAAAAATTGTCATCTCATTTACCTTCCCTCCACCTCACTCCACATAAATCCTAGGGTTGGAAAAACAAAGTATAAACATGTCAGTAGAGGGATATCATTCAGTGGTCAGCTTATCCCTCATTCTCACATATTTACACCCTCACTCTTTCATCTCATTCATGAGAAAAATGCCATTCCATTATCCTTCTTCATATCAGTTTCACATCAAGTGCTAGGGTGTTAAAGGCAGAGTGGAAAAAATGTCAATGAAGGAGAGGGAAATAATGAATCAAGCAATGAAGAAGTGGCAGTGAAGGAGAAGGTCATATGCAAATAAGGAACCAAGCAGGGAAGAATGAAACAGAGAACAATGAAACAGATATCAGTAGCAATGATGATGCCAATAGGTCAAGAAGCCAGGACATCAATGATACAAATGTAAATAATGAATCAAGTAATGAAGAAGAAGGAAATGAGGAGGCAAATGTGAATAAGGAATGAAACAGGGAAGAATCAAACAAAGAAAAATCAATCAGTAAGGCAGATATCAGTGAGGAAAGAGCAGTGAGGGAAATAAGGATTACGAAGGATGTGATGGAACAAATGAGGCTAAAGACAAATAAAACCTTGAAATATTTTCTGATCTATACCTACAAGCCTCCCAAACATAATCATCTGAACAAAATCCAACTTTGGGCACATTTCTGCGCTTATGAATTTTTTACTGTTTTTTAGGACCACTGGCGCTGTGCTTTTTTGGGGGTCACTCTTTTGAGGAATGGTTTGCATTTTTGAGTTTATCAGGCCAAGCACATCATCCCAAAAAAAAAAATCATCTCATTTTGAGCAGATTTGGTCCTCCAAAAGTGCTAAAAACACCCAAAAAGCCACCTTTCTGTCCAATTTTCAAAGCTGGCGCTACGCCCTGAGTAGTATTGGAAGAATACGTTTTTGGGAAGTAAATTGGACACAAAATGGAAAACCAAAAATATTTTTTGAAAGTATACTTTCCAAGCTTTCCAATTAGCTATCATGGAGCTCATTCAGACATCGGGAAGGCCTCCAAAACTCAGCTGCAAGATGACCTATTTTCCCAATGCAGGCACTACGCCCTTGGCCTTGGTGTTGCGCCCTTGCCTGCAAAGTCAACAAAAGACACAAATTTATGGAAAAATATATTTTTGAGGACTTTTGAGGCAAATCACTCCTAGTTAGCTCAAAATTTAATGTTAGGATATATTTTTCATTTATTAGATTGGGATATTTGTGCTTTGGGCCTTGCATGGTCTCAAAGGAAAAAAATGATATTTATGAGCAATTAATGGCCTCTGAAACCCTAGCTAGGGTTTTGACTCTCCTTTGCATGATAAATACTGCATGAGAGCCTCATTTTTTATGTTGGTTGGATGTTGGTTGATTGTGGAGAAAAACCTCATAGACTTTGAGTTGTGAGGTGTTTTTGGTTTTGGAGCATTGTGAAGGTTTTGAAATGAATATCAATGAGACAAGCACTTTGCAGGATTCATGAACATGGCTAATGGTGATGTCTTTCTCATTATGTACTTATAATCTTCTGTTTAACATATTTTTTCATCTTTCTCTTGCAATAAGATATAAATCTTAGCTTAAGGTATGTTGTCAAAAGCACATTAAGTATGTCTGCTTCTTTTGCTCTCATGTTTTCCTTTGCTAGGTCAGATTAGAGAATTCTTAGTTGCTCTCTAATCCCACTCAGCTTTTTTGTCTCAAGAATGATTTAATGGAGTCAGTACCGAAGAATTTTATGGTTAGCCCTGCCCTTTGGAATCACTTTAAACATTTTGTTTGAGGTCTTTTCTTCAAAATATTGCTAAATAGGGTTTAGCTGAAGAGGTCTATGGTTCGCCCTGCCCTTTTGCTCATATTAAATGTTTGTTTTGAAGATTATTTGTAGTCTTATTAAGGAAATTTAGGAGTTCCCTACTTCTTGATCATTACTATATGTTATCTTAAATGTTTTCTTTGCCTGAAGGTGAAATCACTAGAGACTTTACAAGTTTACTGCTCTCTAGGGTTAGCTGGATTGTTGCCTTGATGTTTACTTGCTAGGGTTTGGTCAAAGAAGTAAGGTATGCCCTGTCTTTGGTTTTTCTTTATGCTTAGTGATATTAAAGGCCCTTCTTGTTGTAGTATTTGACAAAGGATTCTTAACTACCCTTTTCACCTACTTTGTTCACAATTTAATGTTCACTTCACTCACTAAGCCTTGAAGATCCATTTAGCTTTGTTTTAGTTGCCCTCCGAAGCATCCTTGACCTACTGTTGTACCTTTCTAGACATTTTTCAGACTCCATAGCCCAATGGTCTAAACCTCTCCTACTCTATCTGCTTCTGCTTGACAACCTACCCAACCAAACAAAACAAGAAAATAAACCCTAATCCTTATAACTAGCCTAAAATCAAAACCCTAAAATCTATCAAGTTACATTTTTTCACAAATATAGAGAGAGCCCTCTCTAAGTCTAGGAAGGCTAGGTCCTAGGACTCCAAAGACTAGTTTTATGTTACCCTTGTACATTTGGTCTTGCCAATCTGAAAAATTACGGGGACCTAACATAATGGCGATCACGATGGGACTTCTAAGTTAGTAACATCCTAAGTATTCCTTAAGACCTTAGAAAACCCAAAATGGTATTCAGTTGTTGATGGTGGACAACAAACAAATCTTCAAAATAGTAAGCATCCTCCACCTGGTGACTCCACTGGTCTTTAGTAGCCCTGTTTACCCCACTAGTTCTCATAGAATCCCATGGGAATGCATTGATAAATCCCAATAATTCTGATGGTGGAAAAAAAAGTTGAAAGCATCCACTTGGCGACTCCACAACTCTCAATAGACCTAAAGACTCCACTAGTAGAGAACTCTATACTGGTTGAAAAGATGCAGTGACCCTTTCCGATTTACAAACATGGACCCAAGGATACAACGGAGATATGCTCTGATGAACAAAGATCATATCCCTCGATTCCCACACAAAATGCCTCAGATAGACTGGGTTTCAAACCTCCCTATGTTTGAAGATGAAAAATTTGATTACCCCTTGTTACATCTCATCAAATTTCAGTACACTCAAAGAGCTAAACAAAGATCACTCATGGAATCATCTACTTGATTGGTTATATTGGAAAAGAGAGTTCACAAAATGATATATATCACATGTAAGTTAGATTAGGATAGATAGGTATGGAAATAAGCTCAACACTATGAGCATCTTTCTAGCTTTAGTTTCAAATTGTTTTGAAAAAAAGGAAGAAAAATAAAACACAAAAACAGAGGAAAGAATAAAAAGAGGGCAGAGGAAAAACAATAGGTACAGCTCCATACCAAAAAAGAGTATTATTGAAAGTGTGCAAGCCTAAATGCCACTACTTGTTGAAAAATAAGAGTCTTTTTTAGTCATACAACCTAATCATGATTAAACACGTTTTAAATTTCTGTTGATAGTTTAGTGAAAGAAGATTTTCCAAACCATGTAAACATGGCTTGTTAGTAGATTAGATTAGGAAAATAAATTTGGTTTCAATGCTCAAATCTGAACCAAAAGAGAAAGAGAGGGATGCATGAAAAATTCTAAACTATTAGCCCTCAGGTTTCTAGTTTCACTTCTACAAAAATAATGTCTATTTGCAGCTTGTCCAAATGCCACAGCCCATGGCAAATTAGATTGCTTAACAGTAAAAATTTTAGGGGCCAATATTCGCAGGTGGGCTAATTTTATATACTTTTTCCAAAAAAAAGATTTGTTAATTTCCATTTTTTTCTAAAACTGAATCACCCAGATTTTATAGTATGAAATTATTTTACCTTAAAAATCGCCAAAAATTATATAGAGACTGTATAAAATTATTATAAATTTAAATATTTTTATGAAAATATCTCCAAACATTTTATAGATTGCATATTATGGACTAGTGGGATTCGCCAAGGTTTTTAAACTTTAAGATAAATTTCCATCCTTAAAATTTTCCCTGTTGCTTAATCCTGGTTTGGTCATATTTTGAATTTCTTGTCTATAGATTAGAGAATAAAGTCTGCCAAACAGCTTAATCTTAGCAGATGAGTAGAGAAGGTAGAGAATAAGAGAGTTCATTAGCCTAATCTGAGCTCTTGAAAGTGATAAGGGTACTAGTAGATAGATTTTTATGCTTTCAAAAGAAAATAATGTCAAGGGTTTGCTAGTCCAAGTGCACCCAGAAGAAGGAAAAATGTTAGGCAAAATATGATAGGTAGGTAGAACTAATATTGAAGAAATCATGTCTTTTTAGATTTTTGAGATCATAGCTTTAAGAGAACATCAGCAAATGAAGGAAGAGGGATCTTCCAAGTCCAAGTCAGGTACTGATCTTCAAAACTCATAGATCTGAACTCTGAGGTCTTGGACACCTCCTGAAAAGGAGTTGCCCTCCCCAAGTTGATCCATTGTTAGTCATCATTAATTTCTACTATCTGTAGATGACTAAATATTGGTTCTAGATTTCTAAAAACAAAATTCCCTGAATATTGTGAGTTTTAGAAATCTCACTGCCTTCATTATCCCTATAGAAAAAATTTCACTATTATACCATTTTTCCATTTCATGGTCACCTTGCCACTCCTAAAAAATTCCTTATGGGCTTGTGCCACTCATCTCTAACCTTTTTCCATGCTTATGATTTCATTGGCTCTATTTTTCCCTTACCCATAACTCCATTTTCCATATAGGGTTTTCCTATAGCCTAACTCATTCCCATGATCCCCAAGTTCCTCAAGCATTGATGGTCTCAAAACTATCTCTGTAAGCTCTTTAGATAAATCAAGTACATTGGATTTTGGATCTTCATTACACCACTTTGTCAATACTCTGTCTTTACACTTGAAGCCTCCAAAACCATTTTTTAGTCAAGGTCAAGTCAAAGAACCCCCCACTAGGTCAATTAGTGTTTCATATGATCCAAGGTCATCATTTCCAAAGAGCACTATCATTCAGTTTTAGAGTCTACACATAAGGTAATAGACAAGCCTGACACTTTTACAGAAGTGTTGAAAAGTCTATCAGCAGAAAGTTGGTAAGGTAGGAGGTTTGCTCCTCAATAAAGACATCTTGCAGCAAGGAAGACAGGAAACACTTGTTCTTTTAGAGAATTGGGGTTTTTTTTGGCTTGATGGCCCAACAGTGTGGCAAGCAGAGATCAAATGTAGAAATGACCATGGAGGAGACACACCAAAAACCAAACATGAAGAGAATTTTTTTAGAAATTATGGATTAAATAGAGAAAAAGGTGAGGTGAACTGAACATAAATGAATGAAATTAAAAGGTCTATAGAGAACTTAGAAGAAAACAATGATAATTGTCTTAAAGTAGTCCAGACACCTAGGGTTTTGGGAAAGTAGCCACATCAGGCAGAAGGTATGAGTTCAACTCCATACTGCAAGCAAAGGAATGATTTTGAAGATGCCATTGTTTGATAAAATCCCAAAATTGTCAAAAATGATTTTTCATGCCTAAATGATAAAAGGATGAGATTAAACTTCATGGTGTAGACAAAAGGGGTTTTAAAGGTTGTTGTTGTGTCAAGGTGAGTAGGTCAGACACTCTAGTATTAAAAGAAGAGCAAGTTTCATAACTCAGCAAACTACAAGCAAAAGGAGAAAAGGGTTAAATTGAATCTAAAGGATGAGACTACATAAGAAATTGAACATGTTGTTGTATCTGTGAAATCATCCTAAAGATGGAAAAAGGAACATATCATCCCTCCTTGACGAGAAGAAAGATCAATTTCCTCACTTTATCAACCTACATGCCAAAAGGCTTAAAAGAGCATCAGTGAAAAGGGTAGAAAGACTTGTAAACATTAGGAAATGGTTTGCAAAGGTAAATCAAATACCACACACCTATGGAACTCATTTCACACTTCATATTAATCATGTTTCACTTGCAGAGAGTTAGAATATTCAAAAAGGGAAGAAAATTTGAGTTTTTAGGTTAAAACTGGAAAAAAAATTGTGGCGATGCACCCTTGGCTTGGCATTGCGCGCCTGGATTTTGTTCTCCTGTGTATTTTACACAGGTGTTGCGTGCATGGAAGGAGGCGATGCATGCCCGGCAAGGCACTGTGCCTTTACTCGATTTTCCCGATAAGCCTGGTAAAGAACCTTGGCGCTGCACGCCTAGCACAAGGCATTGCCCCTTTGCCCAACCCAACTCACCAGTTGCCTGGGCGTTGTGTGTTTGGCCTGGAGGGCCTCCTCAACCCTACAAACACTCAATGCACTTTGAAACTCTTTCAAAGTTTTCTCCAAGGTCCTCCAAGGCAGTGATAAGGGGTAGGTGAATGCCCTAACCTCATTTTCAAGTTATTTGATGATTCTTATTTAATGGTGATGAAACCTCAAGAAGAATTCCTAAGCTACAAAGCTAGAAATCACTATTTGTCATTTACTTCATCTGCCTATAGAGGAAATCAGTGATAAAAAATGGGATCACATTGTTTTGAGGTGCTCATTCACCAAAGTTGTCCATAGACCTATCTCATTCATAGCATTCAATCCCCTCACTTACTTATTCCATTATTAGCCTAAAAATTGTCATCTCATTTACCTTCCCTCCACCTCACTCCACATAAATCCTAGGGTTGGAAAAACAAATTATAAACATGTCAGCAGAGGGATATCATTTAGTGGTCAGCTTATCCCTCATTATCACATATTTACACCCTCACTCATTCATCTCATTCACAAGAAAACTGCCATTCCATTATCCTCCTTCATATCAGTTTCACAATAAGTGCTAGGGTGTTAAAGGAAGAGTGGAAAAAATTTCAATGAAGGAGAGGGAAATAATGAATTAAGCAATGAAGAAGTAGTAGTGAAGGAGAAGGTCAGATGCAAATAAGGAACCAAGCAGGGAAGAATGAAATAGAGATCAGCAACAATGATGATGGCAATAGGTGAAGAAGCTAGGGCATGAGTGAGACAAATGTCAATAATGAATCAAGAAATGAAGAAGAAGGCAATGAGGAGGCAGATTCCAATAAGGAAGGAAACAGGGAAGAATCAAACAAAGAAAAGTCAATCAGTAAGGCAGATATCAGTGAGGAAAGAGCAGTGAGGGAAATAAGGCTTATGAAGGATGTGATGGAACCAATGAGGCTAAAGAAAAATAAAACCTAGAAAACCTGGCTGATATATACCTAAAAGCCTCCCAAACATAATTAGCTAAACAAAATCCAACGTTGGGCACATTTCTGCACTTATGAATTTTTGACTGTTTTTTAGGGCCAAAGGCACAGTGCCACTGGCGTTGCGCTCTTTTTTGGGGCACTCTTTTGAGGAAGGGTTTGAATTTTTGAGTTTATCAGGCCAAGTACATCACCCAAAAAAAAATTCATCTCATTTGGAACAGATTTGGTCCTCCAAAAGTTCCAAAAACACCCAAAAAACCACCTTTCTACCCAATTTTCAGAGCTGGCACTGCGCCTTGAGAAGTCTTGGAAGAATGAGTTTTTGGGCAGGAAAATGGACACAAAATTTAAAAACAAAAGCCATTTTGGAAATTATACTTTATAATATTTGCAATGAGATATCATGGAGCTCATTCGAACACCGGGAAGGCCTCCTAAACTTAGCTGCAAGATGACCTATTTTCCCATTGCAGGCGCCGCACCCTTGCCTGCAGAGTCAACAAAAGACAAAAAATTATGGGAAAATATATTTTTGAGGACTTTTGAGGCAAATCACTCCTATTTAGCTCAAAATTTAATGTTAGGAGATATTTTTCATTTATTAGATTGGGATATTTGTGCTTTGGGCCTTGCATGGTCTCAAAGGAAAAAAATGATATTTATGAGCAATTAATGGCCTCCAAAACCGTAACTAGGGTTTTGAATCTCCTTTTCATGATAAATACGACATGAGGGCCTCATTTTTCATGTTGTTTGGATGTTGGTTTATTGCAGAGAAAAACCTCATAGACTTTGAGTTGTGAGGAGTTTTTGGTTTTGGAGCATTGTGAAGGTTTTGAAATGAATATCAATGAGACAAGCACTTTGCAGGATTCATGAACATGGATAATGGTGATGTCTTTCTCATTTTGTACTTGTCATCTTCTGTTTAACATATTGTTTCATCTTTCTCTTGCAATAAGATAGAAATTTTAGCTTATTAAGGTATGCTGTCAAAATCACATTAAGTCTGTCTGCTTCTTTTGCTCTCATGTTTTCCTCTACTAGGTCAGATTAGAGAATTCTTAGTTGCTCTTTAATCTCACTCAGCTTGCTTATCTCTAGAATGATTTAGTGGATTCAGTGCCAAAGAGTTTTATGGTTATCCCTGCCCTTTGGAATCACTTTAAACATTGTGTTTGAGGTGTTTTCTTCAAAATATTGCTAAATACGGTTTAGCTAAAGAGGTCTATGGTTCGCCCTGCCCTTTTTCTCATGTTAAATGGTTGTTTTGAATATTCTTTGTAGTATGATTAAGGAAATTTAGGATTTCCCTACTTCTTGATCATTACTGTATGTTATCTTAAATGTTTTCTTTGCATGAAGGTGAAATCACTAGAGACTTTACAAGTTTATTGCTCTCTAGGGTTAGCTGGATTGTTGCCTTGATGTTTAGTTGCTAAGGTTTGGTCAAAGAAGTATGGTATGCCCCCTCTTTGGTTTTTCTTTATGCTTAGTGATATTAAAGGCCCTTCTTTTTGTAGTATTTGACAAAGTATTCTCAACTGCCCTTTGCACCTACTTTGTTCACAATTTAATGTTCACTTCACTCACTAAGTCTTGAAGATCCATTTAGCTTTGTTATACTTGCCCTCCGAATCATCCTTGACCTATTGTTGTACCTTTCTAGACCTTTTGCAGACTCCATAGCCCAATGGTATAAACCTCTCCTACTCTATCTATTTCTTCTTGACAACCTACCCAACCAAACAAAAAAAACCTTAATCCTTATAACTACCCTAAAAGCTATCAAGTTACATTTTTGCACAAATATAGAGAGATCCCTCTCTGAGTCCAGGTAGGCTAGATTCTAGGACTCCAAACACTAGTTTGATGTTACCCTTGTGCATTTGGTCTTGCCAATCTAAAAAATTACGAGGACCTAACACCATATTGGTAACAAAAGGAACGAGGGACCAAAGCACGATAAACTTCTCATTCAATTTTTCTCTTCGCCTGCACTCTAAAAATACATGGATAACACTGAGATCTTCCTGCCCAATTTTGTGACCCACCAACTTGCTGCCATTTTCCGAATGACAAGGGTTAATGCTCACTACTTATCATGGGCTGTTTGACCAAAGCCTATTTTCTGCTCCATATTTACCCTGTGATATTTCGATGAATCCTTTAGAAATTGAATACAGATCCTCAACCATTAGTTTCAGTTGTTGGTGCTTAAGATAGAACGATATTTATTGTGAATGGTCCAGATCCATCGACTGGAAAGCATGCAACACATGCCTGTATTTAAGCTATCGAAGAAAAAAAACACATTCTTGCTCAGATTTAACAGCAAGAGGGAATATTATTGGTACAACACTTACTCTGTTACTCAAGTATATCCAGATGTTTCCTTTGATATCTGATGTGTTTATAGTCTGGCCTTCCTCCAAGCCCACCTCCTATGGGTCATTTTAACAGAGGTGGCAGTGCCCTGTTATACCTTAGGAATATTTGTCATAATTTCATACATGAATTACGATACCTAATCTCCTGATCGGATTCGGCCTTAGATCCTTCGCTCATGCAAAAATGCACACCTTCATCAATGATACAATGGTGAACAAGAAGTTTTTTTATTATAACCAAAATTCGAAATGCAATAGATGGGGGAGTCGAGGTTCCACTTTATCTAAGTAAAAGGTGATTTACTTAGCTTTTGACAATTCAATTACACCCAAATATTATAGTAAGCACTTCAACTATGATGGACAAGTTTGAATAATCTCCAGAAGCGAACATGGTGGTAGGGGATAAAGTTAATTTGTCCACAATATTATAGCTATAAGTGGCACTCGCATGTGGATTATGACCAATATTACGTAAATTTTCCTTTGATATTTTACGAGTAGGGTCATTTTTTTAATTTTTTTAATTTTTATTTTTAGTTCAAATTTGGATTAGTTAAAATAATATTATTTAGAAAAATAAAATAAAGAATAATAAAAAAAAATATGAAATTTTTATTTAGGAAAATAATCTGCGAGCAAATGGAATCAAATCGTAGACAAAAAATAGATTAGAAAAAATTGTTTTATCGTCAACAATAAAAATTATTTCTGAAAACGTTGGAGGCATCCTACTTACTGGTCCTTGAGATCGCATGAAGCGCAGAGGAGAGCATACTTATTCTAAAGAGAGTGTTTTATTTGTTATCCCAACCTACTCTATGCTAATTAAAAGTCAGGACTTAGTTACTTGTAATAAAATAACCAATGTAACCATCCACACAACAGTATTATGAATATGTTCATTGTGAATTTTGTGAATGAAATAAAAATATGGAAAAGTGAATAAATCTAACTATTGTAATTGAAACTACCTAAATAAAAATGAAAAGGTGGATCTAATCGAGTATCTACTGGGAACCATTGTTCGATAAAGCTTTCATAGGCACAATTTTCCTCAGTCAGATCATGTTGTATTTCTTTTTCATCTTCCTCAATCCCTTGTTCAAAGAATTGTTTGCCCTCGGATGTGTAGGAGTTTCCAGATGTTGAATCTTCATTCGTTACTGGAAGAGTAATTAAGCTCTCAACTGTTGTCAAGATCTCCTCTTTGAAGGAAGAGGAGATCCTGACTTTTGCAAGGATCTCAGTAAGTTGTTCGGAGCTAATACTCATTGTTAAATCATTTTTAAAAACTCTAACAATCACTCTTCACAGCTGCAGAAATAAAATTCTCTTGCACAAAAATCAAACTTGCAGAAATTAAACACACTTGCAAAAATTGAAATTCACACTTGCAGGAAAATTAACCTATACCTCAATCCATCGTGCTTCCCCAAAAATGGCGCCAAAATGTTGGGCGAAACTATCATTGTCAAATAATTTCCCTAACATAAATTATCAATCTGAGGGTTTCGTAGACTTACGAAGCACATGCACTGGAAATGTAAGACTGAATTTAAACTAGCGTAGTCTAATGCTTTCATCTCTAATTCAAGATATAGTAAACGATGGAAGAGGCTCCTAACTTAGGAGAACCTGGTCGTCATTCCCCAGATTACTTTCCTTAAGAAGATAGACTAAAGAGTAGCAGTTTGTGATGTGTAGAAAGCGAGAGAAGAGGCTCCTAACTTAGGAGAACCTAATCTTCCTTCCTCAACAATTCCACTCCAACAACATTACCACCGCATCATATCAAAAACTGGAAATGTGAAATTGTGTAAGATAAAAAAAAACATGTGAAGAATAACCCTGTGTCAACATATATTAATGATGAAGAAAAACAATGAAATATTACAAAACCAAAACTTATTCTAGACTCTAATTCTCCTCTCTATCATATATCTCCCACATTACATTACATTCTCTACATATCAAAATGAAGAGAAAGCACTCTCTTTTATACATGGGTGCTTTGAAAACAAGATCAGAAAATCATAATTACAAATCCACTTTTCTCTCAACCAATATCCCTATAATTACAAAATATGATGCCTTTAAATCCTCACTCATCTCTCACAAATCTTGGATGAGATATGTTATCCAAATCTCGTTGATATTCTCTTGGAATATCCATGATATTATCCTTGAAATATCCATGATCTTATCCTTGGAATAAGCTTGAACAATTATCCTTTGAATTCTTGAAATGGTGGAGGAAATATTTGAGAAGCTTTTGGAATAATCCGTCCAAATAATCCTACACATTACAAAGGTCATCCATATTTGAGATATTAGTGAAATATGTCAATTTTCCAATAATTAATCATACATTCTCTTAAAATATTAAAAATAAATAAATTGGAAAATAATGACGTGAACCCATGGAAATGGTATGATGAATGGTTAAATGAGGTGATGGAATGTGAGAAACGATGAATATAAATATGATGAAAATGCGACAATTACGAGGCCCAACAATGACAAGCTTCCAAATGCAGATCTATTTCAGATAGAGGCTATCCCAGATTATTTAGAAAAAATAGAAAAAATTTTGGCTCTATGACAATGCTCGGAAGAATACACAACAATTCAAAGGAAGCACTTGGTCATTAAAGAAACCGATTACTAGCTTATTACGGGCCAATTATACAAAATGGGACTAGATAAGGTACTGCGAAGGTGTGTATTAGACAGTGAAAGACCAGATATCCTGTGGGAATGCTACAACGGAGTCACGGGAGGACACGTGGGAGCAAAGCCCACCATAAGGAAAATATTACAGGCAGGTTTATGGTGGCCCACAATGCACAAGGATGCCAAAGAGTAAGTAAAGTGTGACATATGTCAAATAACGGGAAAACCTTCACACCTGGATGAACTACCTTTACAGCTTGTTAGAGAAATACATATATTTGAAAAATGGGCGGTCAACTTCATAGGACATATTGCACCAGTTGCACGCCATTCCCAAGAAATGTATATAATTTCCACAACTGAATATCTGACCAGGTGGGCAGAAGCGACACTAGTAAAGGATTGCACAACAGACACAACAACCAGATTCATTTTTTAGAACATTATTACAAGTTTCGATTGTCCAAGGAGTCTGACAAGCTACCAAAGAACACACTTCATCAATGCCATAGTCAATTCGTTGCTACAAAACTTCATTATACAACATCATAAGAGGAGTCTGTATCACTCGCAGGAAAATGGAACTGTGGAGGCATTTAACAAAATCTTGGAAAAAGGTTTAACTAAAATTTGCAACTAAAATCAGGATGACTGGGACGATAGAATACCAGTCATGTTATGGGCATACAAGACCATGGTAAAGCGACTGCACAACTAGATGCCATTCCAGCTCGTGTATGGGAAGGAAGTGGTTGTACCAACAAAATTTATTGTCCCCAGCTTATTTATTGCTACAACAACTCAAATGTTTGAAGCAGAACCAATCACAAGGCGTCTCTAGGAACTGCATGAGTTGGAGGAAGCAAGGTTTTTTGTAGACTTCCACCAATCAGTTGAGAAGAAATGACAAAAATCCTTGCACGACCACCAAATTAAGAAAAATATGTTCAATATTTACGGCCAAGTACTAATCTATGATAAAAATTTCTAGGGAAACTTCAAATGCACTAGATGGGACCATTCTATGTCATAGAAATTCATGATTCAGTAGCAGTGAAGCTAGCACAATTGGATGGAGTAAATTACTTGGTTGCGTGAATGGCATGCGCTTGAAACCCTACCGTGAGTGACCAAACTAAATTTTACTTTCACGCACCCAAGAGGATTCTGTAGAGTAGATAGTCAATAACTCTCTCGAACCCATGATGATTCTATAGGTTAGAAAGTCAACAAATCTCTCGCAACTGAGAGATGTCAATAAACCATAGAAGTCAGTTTATGCATGTATGATAGGAATCCAATCATCGAATAACGTTTTTGTCGCGAGTATCCCACAACTACACTGTTGCGGCATCGGGACCACACTGAAACCAATTGTGGTCGCGGGGGGGGGTTGTGGGTACTATATGACCAAGCATTTCAACCATCATTCTATCATAATTAAACATCATTTAGGTGTCAGTCTGCAGTGTCAACCAAAAATTCGAAAATATTTTTTGTAATTGGAAACACCACTCCATAATCAAGTTTCCACATCAGGCTATAATAATTAGGCATCACATCCGCTCAATTTACGAGGCCATCGTTAGTATAGTCAAAGTCCACCTCATCTAAGTAACCAACCACACGATTGTAGGCATGGAGGGAACCTAAAAAAATTAATTAGTTATTCAGTCACATCAACGTCCTTCGTGCCAACATTCCTACTTAATCGACATGGAGGAAGGAAAAATTAAAGTGCCGGAAAATAAATAATTGCAAGAGGAGGAAACTGCTATAACGGTCAGCCATAGCATACCAGCAGAGTTTCAAAGGTGCATACCAGAAAAAATACTAGTGTATTATAGGAGAAACGACATGACGAAGACAGTGTTGTGGGTAGTTGAACCAGAGCTAGATGAGAGGATTCATAAACTTGATCCGATGATAGGAAGGTATGATAATGCAACTCTAATAGACACAAATTTCACAGAGTCCCTCCAGTTTCCAGCGTTGAAGAGGCAAGTCTACTTTCATAATTATGTGTAGGAGGGTAGCAGCGAAGCAGCCCAAACTTCAAAGGAATTCAAAGATCAACAGTTCTTCACCTGAGGAGCCTACCAATGTTTGATACACAGGGAGTAACCATGCAGTGCATTAAGATCCTAATCAGTAGAATTCACAACGGATTTTTTTGGCTCGAGAAAGAGATAAAAATTCACACAGAAGACATCCACAGGCTCATGGGGCTATCACCGGCAGGGAGTGACATGTCCACGACCTTCCAGACTACCTCCAAAAGAGCAAAGAACGTGGGGGAATTAGACTACTACAAGAAGTATGAGACCAAGAGAGGAGGGAAGGGGGAAAAGATAGACCTCATCAATGCTCCCAATGTGAATTTTGCATGCTACCGGGTGGTAGGGAAGACCATGAGACACTATACAAAAGGGGAGTGCACCATGGACACAATTTCAGCTTCGGAGCACTACGTGCAGCAAGCACAACTCAGTTGGTGCGCTTTTCTGCTGAAAGAGCTCTTTGAAGCTTGTGAAGACAAATTTAAAAGGGCCACTAGGTTTATCCACGGGTATTTAATCATGGCGTTGGCTATGTGGAAATGGTATCCACCGAGGAAACGACCACTTGCATAGATAGGCGAAGATCAACCATTGGCCCTTAGATATACACTGTGGAGAGTCTTAGGTGACCCCAAAAGTAAAGAGATCAACGAAGGATGCATTCATAGAATGGTATAGGATGATGTTGGATGTCATTCAAACCCAACAAATAATTCCCAGAGTGTTTCTAGATGAGTACTCTAGGCAGATATGGTTTTTCATCTCTCATAGCAATACATGGATTAGACACCACTGTGTTGCGGCAGACACCTTCCAAAAGAGGTCGTTTAGATTCCAGCTGGAAAAAAAGGCTTTCCACAAAAAATTTATGTCTTGGCTGGGGGTCATGGGGGAAATTTGAGAAGGGAAGCATAAGTATTATTTTGAGGCCATGGTTCCACAATCGCTGCTAGAAGAAACACCGGCAGACACAACTCAGAGGATATCACAGATGCAACTCCAATCGCTTCTTCAAAAGTTGGACACATAGGTGCAAGCCTTTAACAAAGCCATGGTAAGTATCGAAGATGTAAACACTACCTCTAAATTGTTTAATGAATTTCAAGAATTCAACATAAGGTCGCCTTCATTAACGACCCCAATCCTCACCTCTCTCCCTCCCACCAACCTCCATTCGCATTCATAGCCGACCATTGCCCCATTTTGAAAAACCAAGGAAACTAACCCACCCATCCCCGGGCCCAAGGGAAAGCAGGCCAGGACTTTGAAATCCGACCAAGTGGTAGACTTGACAGAGGAGGATCTTGTACATCAGATAGGTATAGGGATCCTGATCACAGAGGAGCTAGATAAGGGCACTAATACTTCACCAACCATACTACCGAGCCAACCTAACTCTCCTCCAGAAAAATCTGACCGTTGCATCACTAGTGGCCAACCACTCAGGGAGAGAAATCCCAGCCCTGAGACTATGAGTAGCGGATATATTCAGAGTTGGACACTAGGAAAACTCTTTAATTTCATACAAGCGTAGACATGCTAGGCGGAATCACTCCACAACAACCTCGTTCTGAAATACGAGCAGCAACACCAGCAAGTTCTAACGCTCATTGAAGAGCGTAATCAATTGCAACAAGAAAGAGACACCCTCCAACAACCAATTGATCAGATCACTAAGAATTTCCAAAAGCTATGGCCAACCATCACCGGTGTCGTCGAAGTCACCCCTGAAGATATGTGGGCCTACTCCATTCACATCAAGACAACATGAAAAAATATGGGTAGTGCAAATCAGGAACTCCGGTAAGCCCTGTCAGCCAAACCGGAACTACAAGATCCCACCACAATATATGCAGAGAAGATAACCCAGAAGAAAGAGCAAATGAGTCAGCTTAAAGAAACATTGGGGAGCACTATCATTAAGGCATACACTTTGCTCGAGAAAATCCATGGACGCTCAAATTCACTTACGATGAAATCTCACCCAATTTCAGAGGAGTTACAAAAGCTTTTCACTGAGATCAAAGGAACCCCTGACCCAACTAGTCACAAAAAATTATACGATCAGGATGACACTCTGCAATTGCAAATCCACGCCATTGAGGAGAACTCGGCAAATACCAAGCAACGTATTTGTGATCTCCAACATCCCATCAAACAGAAGGCAAAGACAATACAACAACTGGTCTCCGACACTCATCCTCAGTACAATGCAACCTTTTCAGACCTACCGCATCCCCTCAATGTTGGTTAGGCTGACAAGGTGGTGCACACAATAGACTCCTTGATGAAAACATGGCAGGAAGCAATCAATGATTTCTTGGAACTCAAGACAAAAGCCATGCATAAGGTCCCGAAGTTGGGGCCTTTGTTGGAAGATTGGGAACCAAATAAAATGGATTAGGAGAAGGGAGCAGCCGAACAAGACCAACATAAGACCACAGTAGACGATCACATAGGGACTACAAAACTTAGAGAAAATTGACTCGAGACGAGTCAATAGCTTATGGTCGGGGCATGTTGGGGCCTTTTTTTTAAGAAACCAATTTTAAGTTGTGAATAATTAGTTGCGGACGGAGCGAGTGGAGGAGATTCATTGTGGAAGGAAGAGAGATGTTGCAGGTTGTGGAGAATTTGCGAGGAGGTGGTGGAGTGTGAACAAGTGGTAACACAAGTGGCAAGAATAGTTGACAACGAATAGACAGAAAGACTCCTAGAGGCAGAGCCAAGCGTGAAAGGGAACAGGAAATGGCAGAGTGCAACAGTCCAACCGAGTGAAGAAGGAGTAAAGACTGTTAGTGCTAGAAAAAGAGATAGATAAGCAAGGAAAAGGAAAAGGCATTCAGTTGGTTCAGGGATTTGGAGGGTTTTTGTAGTGTATTGAGCTATGCAGAGTCTTAGATGTAATGTATTTCATAGGAAATATAATACACAAAAAGGTCTTTGTGGACTTGATTTATGTGTCTAATGTGTGATTATCCATGTATGTTGTTTAATGAAGTGTTTAAAAAAAATTCTGATAACTTTCTTTGATACATTCAATATGATAGTTATTCCTTTAACTAGTATGCATTAAGTGTTCCTGCATGATGATAATGTATTGGTGATAGATGAGTAGTTTCACTTTGCTAATATGGTTCTAGTTCTCCTATCTCAGTAAGGTCATGAAACGCCTCGGGTGAGACCCCTTACTCTCCTTTGAGTAGGGTGAAAATGTAGGCGTTGTCATATACTACAATGGTATCTTGTTGGTCTCTGAGCCTAAACCTAGGTCTTGCCCAAAAGTCATCCTTCTTAGCTGACACTCACCCATACTAGCAAAATTTTGGAAGTGGAAGATAAAAAAAACAGATTAAGTACAAAATAGAAGAAAATGTTGGAGATCTTCAAAACTTGGATCAAATCATATGTCAAAGATATTCCAGGGAACTAGTCCTTGCACTTTGTCCATCTCTACTCTCAATGGGCAGCTAGATTAGGCTGACCGGATCTATGTATGAGGGGTACAAGAAAAGAAAACAACGTATTGGCTCTCACCATTGTAGATACAGGGGGATTAGAGAAGGGAAATAAGGGGAGGAAGTCGAAAAAATACTTTATCCATGAAGCATGTGAGTTACAGTTGAACTTGGGGCAGATGGGCCAACTAACAGATTACTTTCCCATATCCGTCCCTCATTTCTAATGAATACCATCTTCTGGAATATCAAGGGCTTCAATAGCCCAAGTAAGATCCAATCTCTAAAGTAAAATATGGCTAAGTATAACCCAAAAATTATCCTTTTACAAGAAACAAAAATGAATGAAGATAAAATTATTGAGAACAACTAGCATTGTTGGAATAACAGTAAAGTAGTGTCCATAGAAGAAGTCGGGACCGTCGGTGGTTTGGAAATTCTTTGGGATCCAAAAAAATTTGTACTCAAACATTGAGTTGGCACCCAGCTCTCCCTTTATACGTCTTTCAGATTGATAGGTGTGAAAGAATGGATGAGTCTCACTGCAGTTTATGGCCCCTATATGCCACATGATAAAGACCTCTTTCTTTCCCAACTGCAAGGATTGGCGACTCTTAGGCATCAGAAGATTAGATTAATGGGGGGGATTTCAATATGATAAAAAATATTGAAGATAAGAGATGTGGAGTCCAGATACTAGACCCCTCTTCCTTGGCATTCAATGATGCCATAGAAGATCTCCATCTGGTTGAAATTCTTCCCAAACAGGGCCTTCATACCTGGAATAATAGGCATGGTAGAAAGAACTAGGTGGCCTACTGGTTGGATAATTTCCTCCTCTTAGAACATATTATTTTACAAGATCCAAATGTTGAAACCAAGATCTTACCCTCCCTTGGGTCATACCACTGGCTTGTAAGTCTGGCGTTGACTACCACAGTTTCTCCCCGGAGAAAGGCCTTTTGATTTGAAAGCTTCTGGTTGCAAAATCCAAGTTTTCTGGAAAAACGTGAAACCTGGTGGACCCTGATATAAGATACTCCAGACAACAAGATGTAATCCTTCCAAAAGAAACTTCGGATGCTGAAAATTAGAATCAAAACCTGAAACCACGAGGAGTTTGGTAACATAATTTAGGAGAAACACAAGTTGGAAGCTCACTTGGAGGAATTTGAGAGGACAATAATTCGAATGGCCACTCCTCGGAGAAGGTGGAAGAAAATGGGCTCCTGATATGAGATCTAGAAAAAATATGACATCAAGAGGAGATCCTATGGCATCAGAAATAACGCATTCAATGTTTGAGAGAGGGTGAGAGGAAATATAAATTTTTTCTTAGATCCATGATCAATCATCACCAACACAACCATATCACTCAAATTCAAGGATCTAATGTCACTCCCTATGAATGACAAGAAAATATTGAGAACGAACTAAATTAATTATTCTCCTCCTTACTACAAGACAAAGGCTATGATAGATCTGAAGCCATACAAACCATCATGCAACATATCCTCCTATTGGTCTCTCCTTCTCAGAATGATGCCTTTCTTAGCCCCATCACACTTTCAAAAGTGGAAGAGGTGTTCAAGGTTATGCCCTCCAGTAAAGCACCTAGTCTTGATGGATTCATCACTGAATTATTGAAAGTGGGGTGGTCCTTCCCGTTTCAAGACATCTGGGATCTGGTGGAGGAATCTCATCGTCTTTGTCAAATCTTGTTGGGCCTTAATGCCACCTTACCTACTCTCATCCCCAAAGCCAATGAGGCCCTGTCTCCTAGTGATTTTTGACCAATCGCCCTATGGAATGTCATCTATAAAATCCTCTCCACAAATTTGGTCAGACGTATGAAACCTATCCTCCATCACATTATCAACCAAGTACAATCAAGTTTTGTTTAAGGACGCCAAATTCTGGATGGCATCGTCTCAACCCATGAGACCATCCGTTCCTTGCAAGTCCAAAAAACAAGAGGTATGTTACTAAAATTGGATTTATCAAAATTCTATGATCTCCTAAACTGGGATTATCTGTTGGCAATCCTCCAAGATTTTGAATTTTCTGATGATTGGATCTAGTGGATCAAATCCCTAATCTCCACCCAATTCTTCTCAATCATGATCAATGGATCCCCTTAAGTGACCTTCAGATCTTCTAGATGAATCCAACAAGGAGACCCCATATCCCCATTCCTCTTTATCATTGTAGTATAGGGCTTGGGAAGAATGATAAAGGCCGAAGCAATCGAACTTGGTGGATGACATCCACCTACACAAAACTAATGTTCATGTGACACACCAAAAGTTTGTGGACGCCAATATTTTATTCGGTAAGGCTACTCTCAGGGAAGCACCCCAGTTGAACAACATTCTGGTGGACTTACAAGATGCTTAAGGTATGCTCCTAAAAAAGGATAAATAGAGTATTTATTTCTTCCATATTCTTTGTCCAGTTCAATATTTCCTAGCTATAGTTATGGGCTTCACCATCGGATATCATCCTTCTAAATGTCTATGGGTTCATCTCACCTTTAATCCCCTACACATTTCTCCCTGGAAATACCTCTGCTCCAATATAACCAAGAATTTGTTGAACTGAACTTTTCATGTCCTCAACCTGGCTGGAAGAGATACCCTACTTAAATCTGTGTTGCAAGGCATGCCAATGTATCAAATATCTGCCCTCCCTACCCGCAAATGCATATAATTGGAGCTAATAGAAATATTCAAACGATTACTGTGGAGTAGAGCATCCATGGAAAGGAAATGGTTTCTTATTACCTGGCACAAGCTCTTCCTCCCCAAGGCTCTAGGAGGCCTCAGTATGAGGGACCCTATAGTTCTCAACTCCATTCTTGGGGCCAAAGTATCGTGGATATGGATCCAAGGAGGATAGTAGATTTGGAAAACAATTTGGACCAAAAAATACAAACAGGAGAAATCCCAAGAAGCCCTCATATGTGACCCTATTCTAAGTACAAGTTCAACAATTTGGAATCTTGCCAATAACAATAGTGATCTTATACATGGCCATTTCTTTTGGGGCAGTCATCCTTCTTTTGGAAGGAATACTGGCAACATTTTTCTCATCTCGATGAGGATCGGTCCCTTTCCGACCTAATGCCCCTTTTCCATTTGATCCCTACCACTCTAGTTGTGGACTACTAGACCAAAGTGGTTGATGATCAAGGATGGCGAAGATGGAAGTCAGATGTAGAGTGGCCACTGGGTATCCCTTAGAGGGCTCGCGAGCAACTTGGTGCCCTTATTTCACAACGACGTGTTCATGTATCTCAGGAGCCGGATAATATCATATGGGGCCTCCCTACTTCTGGAGTTTTCTATTTCATGGAAGCCAATCTCATCAAGGAAAAGGTAATGATTTGTTCAAATAACTCTTTCTTGTAGAAAATATGCAATAGTAACTTGTGGCCAAAGGTAGCACACTTCCTTTGGCTAGTTGGCCAAAAAAACGTACTTACCTGGGATTGCCTTCAGAAGTGCGACTTTTTTGGCCCGTCGATGTGTCCTCTATGCAAGCATGTGGAAGAAACCATGGTCCATCTCTTTGAGGGATGCACCACCACACGAGAAGTATGGGATCATGTCTCCTTTCTTTTTGGCCCTATAGATTGCCACCCTGAAGACATATGAGAGCTGCTTGAAGGCTAACCAACTCATCGGTATTCCAATCATGTGGTGTGTTGAGCTTGGTGGCTCACTCTAGGGCTGCTTCTTTGGAATACCTGGAAAGAACGAAACCGTGCCATATTTGAATTAAAACCTCCCTCCAACACTCATATCTAGATCTAGACTACTTCCAACATCCGGGAAACCATCTTAGTAGCAAAATGAGATCCAACAAATTATGATGCGGGACCTTTCGAATCTAGGATTTTATCCATACTGAATCTTTCGTTCAATTTGGTTCATCCTAGGGCTTCGACCTCCATACCTTCCCTTGTCCATTCCCCCTCCCACTTCCTCACTCCCTCGGAGGGTTGTATACAACTTAATTTCTATGGGGCTTCCAAGGGAAACCCCAACCTGGTTGGTTTTGGAGGTCCCCTTTGGGACTCCTCAGGCTCCCCATGTGCATTATACTCAAGTTCCTGTGATGTAACAACGAATAATGTGACAAAAATTACTTGGCTTGAGGTGAGGGTTAACCTGAACTTTCACCTTTGCTATGGGAGGATCATAATAGTGGGTGACTCGTGCCTTATTATTGATATGGTTCATAGAATTATCAATGGCTCCGCCCCCTTGAAAGTGGCCAAAATTTGGTGCCTCAAATCACAATTTTCCCGCATCTGGTGCACACTAACCGCTTTTTATTATGTCACTACCAACCACGTGCTTTAGGAGGGTAACAAATTAGAAATTTTTTTTGCCAAGTGTGGTGTGATGAATCCACAAAGAGAATTCAGGATGACCTAGCGGGATATAAAACCAAAGGAAGATATGGACCCCAAACACCTCTAGACCCTTTTAGTCATCAATAATTTTTTCCTTTGTAGATGACTAAATGCTTATCCTAGATTTCTAGAAACAAAATTCATGAATATTGTGAGTTCTAGAAATCTCACTTCCTTCATTATCCTTAGGATAATTTTTTTACTATTTCATTATCCCATCATGCCATGCTCAACTCACCAATCCAAGAAGACCCATAATGGGCTCATGTCACTCATTTTGTCTATGTTTTGTCACCTTTGACCTTAACACTCTATTTTTGGCTTTCCTATCTTCCTCCATCTAACACCTATGATCACTAACCAACATGCTCAATCTTGTGTTTCCTGGATACACCAAGCATTGATGGTCTCAAAACTATCTCTGTAGGCTCTTAGATAAATCAAGTACATTTGATTTTGGATCTTCAATACATCAAAATATCAAAAACTCTGTTTTTTATACTTGAAGACCCAAAACTAAGTTTTTAGTCAAAGGCGAAGTCCAAAGAGCCTCCCACTAGGTCACCTAGGGTTTCATAGGTCATAGGATTTTTTTGGTGTTATAAATCTCTGTTTTTCTTGTTTCAAGAGGCTGCACTCAATGAGGAATAAGGTCAAGTAACTTTTGTCCAAATCTGATCAAAATCCTTCAAGGAAGGCCTCCTTATTCAAAGCACAAATTTTACAAGGGACAACTGCCCTTGTTCACATTTCTGCACGAATGATTGAGATGGCCATCAACATAAAAAGAGGTAAGGTAAGAGGGTGAATGATCACTAGAATACATCCACAACAAGGAAAAGGCAGCAGGCCTATGTACAATGAGATTCAAGGTTTTGGGACTGATTTACAAAACAGTTTTGCCAAGCAAGGAACCAGTACAAAGGCCACAAAGACAGAATGCACAACAACACAACCAAGCACACATTGAAGATTTTCTAGAAATTATCAATGAAAAAGGGAAAAAGATGAGGTGAACTGAACATAAATGAATGAACTTGAAAGGGCTATAGAGAACTTAGAAGAAAACACTACTTATTTGTCTCTAACAGCCCCAAAACCTAAAGTTTGGGAAAGCAAGAAAAATAGGTTAAATAAGGATGATAAACCTCCATCATAACAACAAGAGGTTTTGAAAAAGCCTTTGAAGGTGATTTCTAGGGTTTGTCAAGATAAGGGGTTTTCACTACATCAAAGGAAAAAATTGTAAAGAGTATCAGTGTGAGGGATCCCAAGCTTTCAAGTGCAGTCAAATGCTTTCAAAATGGTCAAAAGAAAGAAAGTAGGAGGTTAAGTGTCAAATATGAAACCAAATTGAGTATGAGTTCTACTGTTGAGTAAATAAGGTGTCAAACTCCAAAGAAAGTTTAGGAAGACCAAAAACCATGTGTTATGACACCTGCAACAAATCAGAAGTGGCCAAGGGAAAACACGGTAAGCATGATGTACACATCTTTTCCAAAAGGACATATCACTGTCATTCAACAAGAGGGTGAAAAACACATGTTTCAGGTCTCTTACACTCAAGAATGCCAAAAAAGGGTAAGAAAAATAGTTTCAGTCTATCAATGCAAGAAAGTATAGTTTGAATAATTGCTCAGACCTTCAAAGAAAGATAAAGGGACCTTTTTCATACTTCACCACACCCTCACCAAAGAAAAGTCACTTTGGCAAAGTTCAACATTACCTGCAAAAACAAGTTAAGAGATATCAATGAAATTTATAAAGTGATCGAAGGCTAACATAGTAAAGTGGGTTTGTAAGTTTGATTTGTTTTTCTCAAGAGATATAAAGGTTCTCTAGTTATCATTTCAAACTCATTTATCACTTAGTGGAGAGAAAGAGGCTTCAGGAGAAAAAAAAAATTCTAACCGTTTCTGGGTGAGTTTCACTGGCGCTGCGCAAATCAGTGGCGCTACGCAAATACAGGCTGGCATTGCACTAATACCCTCTCCCCCCATTCAAATTTACAAGGCGTTACGCAAATCTGGCCCGACGCTACGCTAATCCTGGGCACTGCGCAAATACAGGCCCGACTTGCCCGAAGACCAACAAATGCCCGACGCTGCGCTAACCCGCGGGCAGGCCTGCCAGCACTGCACTAACAGGTCGACCCGACTTCTCAGGAAGGGCGCTGCGCTAATGCAAAAAGTCTCCAACAAATAAAATCTCTTGCCCTAAATCTCAAATTCATCATCCAAGCTACCTCCAAGGTCTGTATAAGAGCTAAGAATTGGTAAGTTACATTCTTCCCTTGTCCCCAAGCAATTTTCAAATTGATTTTAGTATTTTGTGGCTGTGAAGTAATCAAAACCTAGGTCTTATATGCAAGTGAGCCTATGTTTTTAACCTTCTTAGACTAGTTAAATGTCATTTGAGGGCATGTAAGTTAAGTGTGGCTGCAATACACTTTTAATAAAAGCCCCCTTAAGCTCCAAAGCAACTCAATCCTTGAACTAAACTCCATATCACTCATTCACTACAATTTGACTTCACCACCTTCTTCATCTTGCTCCACCAAACCCTAATTTTTCAACTAGCATCTCCTATCACCATGTCAGGAGCTGAAAACAACAGTAGTAGTGAAAGAGGTTAAAGGCCTTTAAGACCAAAACATAAGGGAGGGAAAGTGAACAGAGTGGAACCTTAGAGCACAGTGGCCATCACCTCCTCTCCCAGGATCCTCTCATGTTTTCAGAATGCAAGGTGTTTCCAGTTCTGTGAGAAGGTCAAACAAGTGAAAAGCCACCCAGAGCTTATAAGGCTTCTCATTCTCAACTTGCACAATAAACACTCAAGCCTTTCAGGAGAATATTTTGAGATCTCAGTAGATACCATCTCTGATGCCACAGGTATCCCTGCTGTTGGTGAGAAGTGGTTTAAGAAGGGCAAATTGGACAAGGAATTATTAGAGCCATTTGTTAAGACTAGGTATAGAGGAGGCAGTAAGATAGTTTTCCCTTTCTCACACCTCAAACATAGATTTGCACCATTGATGATGGTTATAATGAAGTACTTCACCTGTGAGGGGTGATAATCCAGGCTAAACTCCTACCATGTCAGACTCCTCATGCATTTCACAAGGGTTAAGATGCCCAACTTGCCCTACTATCTCTATAGGATCATTGAGAAGATGTCTTCTGTTTTACGGAGGAGGAATGCCTCCCAACAAATGAAAAAATTATTTCACCATTCCTTGATCAAGATGGCGGTATTACATCAATTGGAGCAGTAGGGTATACCTTGGGAGGTATTCATAGCACATGAAGTCTTCACAAATCCCCAGCCTCCTCATCAACCAAATTTTCCTTCCTCATCTACACAAGTACCCTCACCCCAAGGAAACCTCCCTTCTTCCCCTTCTATTAATCCATCAAATGAAGAGGATGGCAGTGGAAATGATGAACAAAATGCTGACAATAAAGGTGATGAAATCAGTCAGGCAGAGACGGAAATTAATGAGGAAGAAGAAGAAGGAAATGATGGTGAATAAGAGGGAAGTGAACATGGTTGTGATAAAGATAAAAACAGTGACAATTTGGAAGAAGGCAGTGATGGTAATGATGCAAGTGAGTCAGCCCAAAGTGAAGAAAATAATGATGCTGATGAACAGAGTGCTAACCAAGAGGATGTTGATGAAGATGAGGAGATTGACAGTCAAAGGGACAATGAACATGACAGTAAGGACAATGAGCATGACCATGAAAAGAGTGAACAAGACAGTGAACAAAACTCTGCCACTATGGAAGAGGGTGCTGAAGGAAATGAAGAGGTTGAAAGTGAAAATGAGATGAGCATTCAAGGAAGGGAAATCAGTAATGAAACAGAGGATCAAGAAGAGGCAGATAAGACAGCTCAAAGTGAGGAATATATTGAAGGCAGCAGTGAGGCAAATGAAATAGATCACAGTGAGGAGGAGGTAAAGGATAGTGAAAAAGAGGTAAGTGATCAGGAAGACAACAAAGGAAGAATAGTCATGACATTCATGACAGCTGTCATGAATGTCATGACACAAATCAACCCTTTAGTGACAATGAAGATAGTTCCAATGCAGAAAAAAAAGAAGATAACCCTAGTCATGATGACAAAAAAACAGAGAAAGAGGCTGAGATTCTAAGTGATGATCACAGCCATGGAAAAGAGACTAGAAGAATCACCATCACACCTCTTGCATGCACATACCAAAGGGGGCCAATGCAAGTGTTTGCTGCCTCCAAAAGGCAAGGGACCTTGCACCTACATTAGCTCAAAGGCTTGACAAGGGCAAAGAAAGGATGGAAAAGGTTAAGAAAGGTAAGGGGAGCAAGAAATCTACTCAAAAGCCCCAATTAATTGACCTAGACAATGATAATAAAGATGAGGAGGTGACCACTAGACTATTGCTCCAAAGAAAATATGCACAAATAAGGGAGTGGGAGAGATATTTTGGCATGGCACAATACATCATTCAGTATTATAAGAATGATCACAAGCACTTTAAGAAGATAAAAAATGGGTCTTGCTCTCCAGAAAAAGATGACCAAGTATTATGCAAAGAAAAACAAACTTGCTTGGGCCAAATTAAAGAAAGCTCCCATTGAAATAAAAACCCTAAAGGAGGCAAAAGGTCATGAAAACCTTGTAATTTTGGCATCAGCTTCTCAACAAGTCTCCCAAACCCCTTAAAGAAGACATCCACCAAATTTGAGTAAGTTTGGACAAGTTTTTGTCTTTTGAGATTTTGGAGGCCCATTAGCGCAGCGCCATTGAAGCTACAATAATCCCTGGAGCATCCTCAGGAGGAAAAATATACATTTTTGGATTTTGTATCACTATAACATTATGCTCACCAAGTTTCAGAGCAATTGGAGCAGTTTTGACCCCTCAAAAGGTCAAAAAATACCTAATTTTTCACCATTCTGCCTCTATTTCAGACCTGGCGATGCGCTAATGGAAGTGTTGATATTTTGGCATTTTGAACAGGCTACAAGAGCTAGATCAGAAAACTATAAGTATTTCTTGAAATTAGACTCATCAGGATTTCCAACAAGCCATCATGACGCCAAATCCGACATCAGGAAGGTGTCCAAAACTTGGTTGCAAAGGTGCCTATTTTCTGCCTGAGGTGGCGCTGTACAAATGGAATGTTTAATGTGTTTTTGCCCAAAAGTCAACAAAACACACTCATTTATTATAAAATCATATTTTAGTGTTTTTTAAGGCAAATCACTTTGAAATTAGGTGCAAGAAGTTATTTTAGCATTTATTTCATGAGATATTTTGTGCCTTGGGCCTTGCATGGTCTCTTAGGCATGAATGACATTTATGAGTGATTTTGACATTTTCCAACCCTATCTAAGTTTTTTTCCCTCCCTTGTTGTGTTAAATAGAGCATGAGGGCTTCATTGTAAATGTTGGCATTTGATGAGCTTTGAGAGCAATGAATGTTTTTTATGAGCTTGGAGAAGAAATTGGTGTTGTGGAGTTTATGAATGGCTTTCTTTGATTGATGATGGAGAAACTTGTTTGCAGGATCCCTGAGCTTGGTTTAATGGTGATGTGCCTCTAATTTTTTCATGTTTTCTTGTTTATCATTATGTTTCAGCCTTCTATATGTAGTAGAACAGAAAAATATAGGCTAAGAATTGTTGTTTGAAGCACCTTTGTCCTTCCTGCCTTCTATTGCCTTGATGTTTTCCTCTGCTAGGACATTTTAAATAATTCTTGATTGCTCATTAGACCCCCTATGCTTGTTTGTTTCATCCATGGATTAGTATTCTAGTTTCCAAATATTTTTCATGGCAAGCCCTCCTTATTTGATGCTATCTAAACTCTGTTTTGAAATCTCTCTTTGAAGTATTACTTGTTAGGTTAAGCCAAGGAGGTCTTGTTCTGATCTTTCCCTTTGTCCATGCCTATCATTTTTCCTCAAAGTTCTTGGTAGATTGATCCATAATTTTTAGGAGTTCGCTCTTTGTTGATTAAATTTATTTTGTGATCGTAAATGTTTTCTAAAGATTGAAGGTGAAATCACTAGAAGTTAAATGAGTTTCTCGCCTTCTATATTTCATTGGAATCGTTAGTCTAGAATTCTTATTTACTTAAGTTGGATCAAAGAGTTACTGGTTTGATCTGTCTATTGATTACTTCTTGATTTTAATGGTGTTTTAGACCTTCTTGTTTATGGGTATTTGATAAAGGATTCTTAATTTCCCTTTTCCCTACCTTGTTTTCCCCAATTTAATGTTCATTTCACTTCACACATAACCTTAAAGGATCCATTGACCACACTAGATTTTCCTTGTGATGCACTCTGAATCATTATTGAGATATCCATGACTTTCATTGACTCCATAACCCAATGATTTGAAGGCATCTCACTCCACCTATTCTACTTGTTCATCTTACCCAACCAAAACAAAACAAAAACCCTACACTTAACAACTAGCCTAAAATCAAACCCTAAAAGCAAACAAGTTCACATCCTTTGCAAACAATAGAGAGAGCTGTCTCTAAGTCCATGAAGGCTAGGTCGTAGGACTCCAAAGACTGGTCTGATGTTACCCTGTGCATTTGGTCTACCAATCTGCTAAATCATGGGACCCTAACATAATGGCGGTCACGGTGGGAATTCTGAGTATATAGTTGCTTGAATACATGTTAAGACCCATTAGACCTTCAGTTAGACTTAGAAAATATAGTGAAGCTTCCACCTCATCGCCACACTAACATAATGGTGATCACAGTGGGAATGAGTACATAGTAGCCTAAGAAACTCTTATAGACTCATTTAACCCTCAGGTAGACTTTGAAAATCGTGTGATTTGTAACCACCTCATCACTATCACTAACACAATGGTGATCATGATGGGACCTCTGAATCAGTGACAATCTAAGTATCCCTTAGGACTTCAAAAACCCTTATCAAATCATAGAGAACTCAAACTGTCAGCCATAGAGTAGAATCTGGTTGTTTCACCATCCTAGCAAAATGATGACTCAACTATAGGACACTCTCACAAACCCTAAGGTTGCATAAAGGAACTTAGAAAACCCCCAAACATCCCTAGATTGGCTTTTTGTTAGTTATTGGTAGTGGACCATAAATATACATTCTTAAAACAACAAAAATATCCACCTGGTGACTCCACTAGCCTCTAGTTCTCATTATACTCCTTGGGATTCTGTCAAATCAGCCCTGAGAAGTTTGGAAGCCTAGTTATACACTGTGAGAGTTTACCAAGCACTAAGAGAGGTTAGCCTTTTGAAAATTGTCCCAAAAATTTTTAGCCTCTCTGAATTTTGAGTTTGAAATCTGGCTTCACAGAGGATCAGTACCAGATCCCATCCGGACCCAAATCCTCCTACCATATTTGATGACCCAGAAAATATTTTGTGGCAAACTTCTAAAACTGGAAACTTAACCATTGTTAGGACCATTCATGGAGCAATATCTATACCTGAACATCTTACAGCTTTGCAAGATCCCCAGTTTGACTTGCACCATACAAAGAACTTATTCAGAACCAAGTCACATAGTGAAATTAACCAAACCAACCTTGAGCCCATAGATTTGCAGTAGAGTTCTAGTAGAGAAGCCTCTCCTTCCACTCCTCCTGACTTTCAGCTTCTCCATCACTTTAGTGCTTTCCATCCCAAGTCTGCTCAGAATCATTTTGTAGGTCCAAGTACTTCCACCACACCCATCCATATCTCCACAGTTCAAACCACTTCACTCCATCCCACACCTCCTCTCACAAACCCTCCTCTTGTAAATCCACCATTAGCTCCCATCATGGCAGCTTGGTATGACCCCCTGGTTTTACCAAAACCATTATTACCTTTGCCAAATGACTATCAGTCCAAGATCCCTCATTTCACAGGGGTTGAATCTACCACTTCCCAACAACATGTAGACAGAATGAATGATGCCTTTGACTATATGGAGTTGGAAGATGAAACCATGAAAATGAGGATGTTTTCCCAAAGCCTAGGAGGGGAAGTTAAAAATGGTTTAAAAACTTAACTCCCAAAAACATACATGATCTCCCTTCCCTTTACCAAACTTTCATAAACAAGTGGGATATTAAGAAAAACCCTCTCCAAATCCTCTCATAATATAGAAACCTTAAGAGAATGCAGGGGAAAGTGCCCAAGATTACTGCACTAGATTTAACAGTGTTTACAATGCTCTCCCACCCAACATGAAACCCCCACTAGGCCTAGCCTTAGCTAAATTTTTGGAAGGTTTTGACCCAGACATGGCCTATCAGCTAAGAGAAAGAGAGCCCCTAAATTTAGAAGACATGCAAAAGGGAGCTATAAGTGTAGAGGCCAACTTGATTGAAAAGAGAGCTAGGCTAAGATCAAAAAGGAGAGTAACCTACAAGGATGAAACCATACCCTCAACTTCCTCATCTAATTCCAAGATTGAAAACCTAGTTAGAAGCATGGAGAGAATGATGGAGAGGATAAGCTTGAATGAAAGAATGCCTCCTAGGGAAAACCAAGAAAAATCCCAAAACAGAAATAGAAATCCAAACTTTACAAGAGACCCTCCCCAAAACAGGCCAAGAGACAATGATTAAAAAATTAGGCCACCCTTCCAAGATAATTATGTAGATGAAGAGAGAGGAGAGATTGAAGAACCCAAGGAAAGCCATGTAAACCTAATAGGTTCTAACAATTAAGATGATGTGTTTCTCACTGAAGAAGAACATGGCCTCTTTTCCTTTGATCAATCTGAAACAAGCTATGAGGAGTTTGAAGACTATCAATTGGGATTTGAAAATGCCATCATGGAAGTGCATAGGAAATATTACCTTAGGAGAAAAAGAAACCAAGAAGCCTCAAAGAAAAACCAAATAGACACTAATGTTAGGAAATCTCTAGAAAACACTCCTAAGAGGACAACAAACAGTGTCAACACTATGGCTAAGAAAACTGATCCAAACAAAGAAAAAATCAACCAGCAAAATAGTGACCCAAACTGCCCTAGTACATCTACTAGTGGCCCTGAAAAAATTCTATTGTCTAAAGCCCCAAATCAAAATCAGAAAATTAAAACTGTAGAAAAGTTCATGGCTGATAAAACTGATGTAAATATGTCCAAAACACAAATACCATTACGCTTTGTAGGAGAGATTTCCAAAATCAAGATAACCATGCCTCTCACTGAACTAGTAACTCAAGAAGTGTATAGGTACCAAGTGCTGAAGGTTTTGAACTTAGGAACTAATACTAACACTCTGAATTTGACTGATGACAAGCCCGAGTTGTTGTTTGGACCTAAGGTTGAGGGAAAGTATCAAGAAGGAGCTATCCCTCCTTTCTATATTAGCCTAAACATACATGACAAGGTATTACACAATACCATGCTAGACTTCGGTGCCTCACACAACCTCATGCCTAAAGTTGTGATGGAGAGATTAGGCATAGAAATAACTAATCCTTACAAAGACTTGTACTTATTCATTTCGAGTAGAGTCAAGTGTTTGGTCCTAATCAAGGATCTTTGTGTCAATCTGGCACAAATACCTGCTAAGGGTCTTGTCATGGACATAGTAGTGGCAGAAATTCCCCCTAAGTATGGCATGCTTTTATCCAGATCTTGGGGAGCCAAAATTCAGGGGAACCTTAAACCAAATATGTCCTATGTTGCTATCCCTGTTTTTAACCAGACAAAAAGACTATACTAAGAGTCACACATGAAATATATGGTTAGCAATCAGGAGAGGCCAAACAATACTCCTCTTTATTCCATTCATTTAGATCTTGATTCTTTCATCTTATGTAATGAAGAGGACATTAATGAGCAGGTAAGTGAAGTTGAGACAGATCTAGACATACCGCAATAGTCAAACCAGTCTCTACATGAGAAACTCAATAGTCAAAACTATAGCAGCCCTGAAAAACCATATGATGATAAAACTAAACTTGATTTTCTGCAAACTGAAAATGAGATTTCAAAACCAAAAATCAGTTTAGTATATGAATCAGGTTGCTCAAAGGGAGGACAAACCTCAAAAACACAATTGTTCCCTTTTTCCAATCCAGAAGTACTGAAATTCCCTCATAGAACAAAAATCTTTGGGAATTTGAAGAGTCTTATGTTTTTGCCTTACATAGATACTTAATCATCAAAGAGTTTTGTCCCTTCAAAAGAATTTTTGACTCTCACAAATGTTTCTATTAACCCTAAAGAAGTATCTACCGGAACTGATATAGAGGATTATAATGCAGGCAGCCTAGGAAGGCCCAAAATGATTAAGTTATCTAGAACCTTGTCATTACACACAAAACTGAAATACATAAGACTATGCAAGAAGTTTCAAGATGCTTTTGTATATAGGAATAAAAGCTTAAAACCTTGTAACCTTGACATTATTCAAAAGAGGCCTCCTTCCAAGAAAGACCATGAAACCCTTGGGCAAATTGTGTCACTAACAAAGAAAGCCAAAGGATGCAGGCTGTGTATAGACTTTAGGTACCTAGGCAAAACCTCCATGAAATAAAAATACCCTTTTCCCAAGATAAATAATCCTATGCCAAGGGTAGGAGTTTCTAACAAGATGTCATTACATGATATTTTTTCAGGTTATCATCAAATGATACCACTTCAGATAAATCAGCATAAAGACATTTTCAAAATTCCTTGGAACAACTACATGTTTGACCAAATGCTTCCTAGGCTAAGGAGTGCTGAAGACACCTTCCAAAGAGCCATGACCCCTATTTTCAATTTCTTCACTATGATATACATTGATGACATCATCATATGTTTTGAAGCTGATAAAGAATACCTTTTCTACCTAAGGAGGACCTTTGACAGAAACAAATTTGGGAAGCAAGACTCAAAGAAGAAATACCAAGGAGAGCAGGGATTGTTTGGATTTTTTTGGAAAAATCCTTGTACCATGTTTTCAAATGGAGGTAACTATGATTTATGTTTACAAGAGCTAAATGGAAAAAATAATGTTAGGAGATACTTTTGAGGACAAGATGCTCAAGTACCATTTCTATAAAAATCCTTAGTTTAAAATTTTCATTCATTGTACATAAAAATTGCATGAGAAAATCACAAAAAACACAAAAACATAGAAAGAATGAAAAAGAGGGCAGGTTTGAAAGAGGTATAGCCCCATACACAAAAAATAGTACTACTAAAAGTGAGTAAGCTTAAATGCCACTACTGGTTCAAAAGGAAGGTCTTGTTTCAATCATCTAGCCTAATCATGGCTGAAACATGTTTTCAATTTATTACTGATAAGTTAGTGAAAGAGAGCTTGTCAAATAATTCAAACTTGACTTGTTAAAAAGAATAGATTAGGAGTGAAAGATACTGGTTCCACATGCTTAAAACTGAACCAAAGAGAAAGATGGGGATGCTTACCAAATGATAAATCACAGCCCTTGTTTTTCTAGTTTTGTTTGTACAAAAATAATTTTTGTGTGCAGCTTGTTCTTATGCCACAACTCATGGTAAGTCAGATTTCCTAATCCTGATTTAAACCATGCTTTCAATTTCATGTTTATAGCTTAGAGAATGAAGTCTATCATACAACCTAATCTTGACAGTGAGTTATTCTAGGTAGAGAATAAAAAGAGTTCATTAGCGTAATCTGAACTCTTGGAAGAAATAAGATAGAAGTAGATAGTTTTTTTTTACTTTCAAAATTAAAGAATGTCAAGGGTTTTCCAGTTCAAGTGCACCCAAGGAAGATATTTTTTTAGGCAAATACAATGGTTAGGTAAAGATGAAGTTGAGCTAATCATGTCTTTCATATTATAGAGATCACAACTTCAAAGAAGCATCAGCAAATGAAAGAATTAAAAATCTGCCCAATGGATGAGGCATTGGTCTCCATAAAATCAGAGATCTGAAGTTCTGGACACCTCCTGAAGAGGAGCTGCCCTCCCCAAGTGGAGCCATTGTTATTCATCAGTAATTTTTTGTAATGTTCCTAATTAGCCCAAGCTAATAGGAACATTTCATTTTGTTTTAATTTTATTTATTGATGAATAAAATGTAAAGGAGGACATGAAAAACTCCCAAAACATGAGAATAAATCAATGCCCAATGTGAACAGAGAAAAATCAAGGCTTTCTTAATAAAAGCCACTTGTGTGTGAATAGTATTGAGCCACTTGACCAGGTCAATGGGACCAAATCACTAAGCAGTCCAGATACATTGAACCACTTTGAAGACCCAGCGCAGTTCTAGAAGGAGGATCCAATGTGAAAGGGGTTAATTCATTTGAGGTGGTTTAGGGTTTTGCACATCCTCATATTATAAAAGGAAGAATAAGGTTCAAGTAAAATGTTGTTGATGATCATTTTATTTTGAGATTTCTTGAGAAACTCAAACTCTCTTGGCTGTTTAGCTAGAGAGAGGAATTTCTTGTTTAGGAATTCTTCCTCCTTCCTTGAGGGTCTCTTGGAGGAGATTGTGCTGCATTGGTCCACTATTTGGCATTGGCCAAGCTTCATATATCTTTAGTAGCATAAATCCAGTGAGGGTTTCCATTGTCTAAGTGAGCTGCAGCAAGTGGAAGATAGATCTTCTCAAATATTTGCATATGTAGCCCCTCTTTTCACTGGGAAATTCTGCTAACCCATTAGCAAGAGTGTTATAGATCACCGGAACTTGAGATTCTTATGTTGGCATGAGGCCAAAGTGTATTTTACTTCATCTACCCAGTTAAAATTAGAAACTATGTCCTTTTTGCAGGCAGAGTTGTAGTGTGGGTTTCGCAGCAGTTTGGAGGAGAGATCTCTGGTGAAAGGGCTCCTTTCCTTCACTGAGGTGATCCGTGGATTGGGCAACCAATCCATGTCCTATTTCATATCTGATCTGCTATGCTTCATATTCTTCATAAATTTCTGAATATTACTACAGATCTATGGTTTAGATCTCAGATATATTCATTGTTATTCATCTTTTGCTGAGATCCCCAAGGGGAATGTACTAAAAAGCTCTTTTGAATATAGATCCCATTTTGATCTGTGATTTTCAATTAATATCTATTTTAGATCTAAAATATAATGAAACACTGCTTTATCCACCTTTAAATTACATTGTTCAACTCTTCTGTCTCATTGCATGGTTGCAACACCTCATTTGAAGGCCTTTCTTTGTGTAAATCTCTATTTTTCCTAATGTAAAACATCTGATTCATATTATAAGTTTTCATACTAATGTTCCAAAATTATTTCAGTTAAAACCCTCAGAAATTACGCTCTGCATGCTTCAACTATTTTCTGCATACTCAAAGCCATGGGAAATCAGGGTTTTTAAGCCTAGTTTGGGAAGGAGGAACTATTTAACTTAGCTATAATGCTTTGTTTGAGCTGAAATTCATAGAATAGGTCCCTCATAACCTAAACTGAAATAACCTCCCGCCATTTCCCTTAATTTTACACAGATTTCGGAATACACTCATTTTAGGGCCATAATCATCACTTTTCCCCACCTTTTGGTCAATAAACTGCTGTATAAGGTTTTTTCTGTTGTATTTACTGAAGGATTTACATTATAACATATTTTAAAATATTTTTTTATGCTGAATAATCAATATTTTGTCAAATATTTCTTAATTTCCAGATTTGGAACATTACAGTGGTATCAGAGCATGATCTTTGGCTCAGCCTGTGCCTTCAAGCCAAAGTGTTGAATCCATGAAAAAGGAAGATTTAAAAATATATATATAGAGTCTTCAGATGGCCAAGTAGCCTCTAGATCTCATCCTTTCTTCAAAGGTGACATATCTAGTAAATTCCCCTGCAGTCAATCTCTGGAATAGAAGTTTGATATTTCTGAAGAGGGAACTTTACAGAAAAGAATCAGAGTTTAGAATGCTGAATAATATGATTTTTACCTCATCATATTCCAGATCCATGAAGAACCTCTTCAAAGAGGATAGACAGACAAAGGGGAAAGATGAAGAGAATGAAACTCCTAGAGGGTTTCAAGGAGAAGAAAGTTGCAGTGAGACCTATAGAAGGTTTCAAGAGGGAGAGGAAGATCCATGCACTTCCTACCTTCACAAAGAAGATGCATTGTATATAAAAAACAAGAGCATGGCTCCACCACTTTGAAAAATTACAGAAGAGGGGATCTCCCTGCTCCTTTTCCAGACCTTGAAGGTTATTGAAGAAGATCTCAAGAAGATTGAAAGGGTGGAGACTTGTACCAGCGCTGGCACAACCTTGGAAGAACAACCTTCAGTAATGGAGGGAGACTACATAGTTGCAGAAGAAGCGCTTGCTTCTACATCCCATCAAGGTATAATTAAAAATCCATCTATTGTCATTTTAGCACATTGTATGAAGAGATTTCCATTTCTGTATGATGTTGGATTAGAGCAACAAATTTGCACTGCGTTGTGCAAGAGTAGTAAGGAAAAAAAGGAGAGGTATTTTATTGAATATCTCAAAGGGATTTCATTTCAAAAGCCCTTGAAATGCAAGAGGTGTAAAACCTTGAGGACACAAATAGGAGATGAGGAATAGGTCCAGCCTCATTCCTATCCATTGCAGAAGGGTGAAACACCTAGGAAGGTGATTAGATTGCGCAGTGGAAGCATGGAGTGTCTTCCCCACTTATGTATTCATTCATATCTCATTGAGGAGGTCTCATTATATGAATATTATGGCACCATCTATGGGCAGCATGTGCCATCAATATCGAGGGATGAGACCGTGAAGATTGCAGAAGGAAAAGAGGAGGGCAAGCTTCACATGGTAAGAAACATTTGTCCCTCTTTATTTCAGCATATTGATGCAAGAAGAAGGAAAAGAGATCTATTCAGGCAAAGAAAGGACACATCAATCCATACATCCTTCCATGATCTATTCCTTGATGTCTCCTTACTTGAGGGAATTCCACCAAGGAGTTCCCATGATGAGCAGAAGAGCAAAGTGTTCCCTCAACCTTGTGCATCAATGTCATCTCTTTCTTAGAGGGAAGCCAACACAACATTGGATACTTTTGGTAAGAAGCATGCTTATGTAAATCACATATTATTTTATGATGGCATGTAGTCTCTTACTTTATATTTGTAGGCCATAACTCCTAAGGGGAGTGTTTTACCTTACAAGCTTCATGGCCAACTATGGGCCAAGATTATTTTCAAATATGGCCACTCCCTTGATGGGCTAAGGGAGGTGATGCAATATGATGGGTGCTTCCCTAAAGCCCCAAATATAAATTTCACTTTCATCCATGGTGAAATGAGAAGAGCAACAAGTAAGTGGCATGCAAACCACTTACCACATCTAGATCTTAAGCAGGGAGGAGATCACCTGCGCTGGTTCCTATTGGGTGAGTTTGGGTACCACCCAAGGTTTTTGAATTTCTTGTCTCATGCCTTGTATTTCAAGAAAAGAATGCATAAGAAGAAGGCATGCTTGTTTTGGTTGATGAGGAGAGAGTATGGATACCCCATTTTGAATTTCATGTCCATACATCTACTTGTGTTCATGTTGTATATACATGTATTTCTATTTAGAATGAATATCATAATCATGTATGTACTTCAGGTTGGGAGAAGATGTAACCTTCTCATGAAATAGCATATGGGAGCATGTTTATATCATGATGTTAATGATGCTCCAATCTTTATTGTAAACATGAGGGGAGGAATGATACATTGGATGAATGTATCCATTGGGAGTGCAATTCCCCATATTCATTTGTATTTCAAGAAGAGGATGGAACCTTATATGGCTGCTGCATTATGTATTTTGTTCTCTTATGAAAAGGGTCATGTATTGAGTTTGTGTCATGAAAGGAAGTCTCTCACATGGGAGAAATTGGAGCTTGACATGTTTTTCTTGAATTCCATTCAGCCAACACTCATTATCCTCTATCATTTCCGAGCTTTGAAGAAGCTTATTTCAGCAAACAAGTGATGGGATGGCCCCTTATTATACTATGGTTTGAAGCAGCATGGGAAGGGAAACTTTCCATATGACACCTTTGGCATGGAAGGATTCAAAAAGGAAGAATTAGATCAGCCTACTCTTTCTTCTTTTAAGGAAGAGAATAGATCCATGCACCATTCCATTGATGGGGGAAGGATTATTGGTGGAGAAAATGATCATGTTAGATATTATTTATATTCTGATCTCATGCATTATTGCACCATGTTTTTGCAGGTCATGGCTCCAAGAAGGAGTGTTATATCATGTGAGCCTCTTGGCCAATATTGGGCCCCAAAAATTTCTGATTTGGGCCACTCCCTTGAGAGGAAAAGGGAGATTTTGCAAGATGATGGATGCTTCCCCAAAGCACCAAACATATATCACACTTTCAGCCATGGTGATATGGTGTGGACAGCAAGTAAGTGGTGGGAAAACCACTTACCATATCTACATTTAATTGAAGCAGGGGATGCATTGCGTTGGTTCCACATGTGGGACTATGACCCACCTCCATATGTGCAATTTTATGTTTTCAAGCACATTGTTTTCATTCCCTATCTTAATAATGTACTTGCAATGCTGTGGGGATGTATGGGGAAACAAGGAAGGATGGCATGTGCCTCATGGGATGGCTACTCTCCATGTACTTTATGTTTTCTTGTTTCAGGGAGAGCATGGGGGAAAACCATTTTTGTTTCATATGATCTATTGTCTCCTTATGGGATGAGCAATTTGAATCTCATGAGAACATTGGAGGAGAAAGACATGGATGGACTGGTGAGCACTTGGCTTATGGAGGAAGCTTATCTTATGTTGGTGTCACCAAGGAGAAAATTTTGCAGAACTCACCTTGCAGTTGCTTGAGGGAAATAAACAATTTTGGAGGGGAGGACTGTAATGTTCCTAATTAGCCCAAGATAATAGGAACATTTTATTTTGTTTTAATTGTATTTATTGATGAATAAAATGTAAAGGAGGACATGAAAAACTCCTAAAACATGAGAATAAATCAATGCCCAATGTGAACAGAGACAAATCAGGGCTTTCTTAATAAAATCCACTTGTGTGTAAACAGGATTGAGCCACTTGACTGGGTCAACAGGACCAAATCACTAAGCAGTCTAGATACATTCAACCACTTTGAAGACCCAGCTTAGTTCTAGAAGGAGGATCCAATGTGAAAGGGGTTAATTAATTTGAGGTGGTTTAGGGTTTTTCACATCCTCATATTATAAAAGGAAGGAGAAGGCTCAAGGAAAAGGTTGTTGATGATCATTTTATTTTGAGATTGCTTGAGCAACTCAAACTCTCTTGGCTATTTAGCTAGAGAGAGGAATTTTCTGTTTAGGAATTCCTCCTCCTTCCTTGAGGGTCTCTTGGAGGAGATTATGCTGCATTAGTGTACTATCTGGCATTGGCCAAGCTTCATCTCTCTTTGGCAGCGTAAATCCAGTGAGGGTTTCCATTATCTAAGTGAGCTGCAGCAAGTGGAAGATAGATCTTCTCAGATCTATGCATATCTAGCCCCTCTTTTCACTGGGAAAGTCTGCTAACCCATTGGAAAGAGTTTTCTAGATCACCAGAGCTTCAGATTCTTATCTTGGCATGAGGCCAAAGTGTATTTTACTTCATCTGTGCAGTTAAATTCAGAAACTGCGTCCTTTTTGCAGGCAGAGTTGCAGTGTGGGTTTCGCAGCAGTTTGGAGGAGAGATCTCCGGTGAAAGGGCTCCTTTCCTTCACTGAGGTGATCCCTGGATTGGCCAACCAATCCATGTCCTATTTCAGATCTGATCTATTTTGCATCATATTCTTCAGAAATTTCTAAAGATTACTGTATATCTATGGTTTAGATCTTAGATATATTCATTGTTATTCATCTTTTGTTGAGATCCCCAAGGGGAATGTACTAAAAAGCTTTTTTGAATATCGATCCCATTCTGATCTATGATTTTATATTCATATCTATTTCAGATCTAAAATATAATGAAACACTGCTTCTGCCACCTATAAATTACGTTGTTCAACTCTTATGTCTCATTGCATGGTTGCAACACCTCATTTGGAGGCCTTTCTTTGTGTGAATCTTTGTTTTTCCTAATGTAAACCATCTGATTCATATTCTAAGTTGCCATACTGATGTTCCAGAATTATTTCAGTTAAAACCCTTAGAAATTACGCTCTACATGCTTCAGCTATTTCTTGCATACTCAAAGCCATGGGAAATCAAGGTTTTTAAGCCTAGTTTGGGAAGGAGGAACTTTTTAACTTATCTAGAATGATTTTTTTGAACTGAAATTCGGAGCATAGGTCCCTCATAACCAAATAGGAAATAACCTCTGGCCATTTCCCTTAATTTTACACAGATTTATGAATACACTCATTTTAGGGACGAAATCATCACTTTTCCCCACCTTTTGGTCAATAAAATGTTGTATAAGGTTGCTGCTGTTGTATTTACTAAAGGATTTACATTATAACATCTGTTATGAGATTTTTTAATGCTTCATAATCAATATTTTGTCAAATATTTCTTAATTTCCAGATTTGGAACATTACATTTTTTCCTTTGTAGATGACTAAATGCTTATCCTATATTTATAGAAACAAAATTCATGAATATTGTGAGTTCTAGAAATCTCACTGCCTTCATTATCCTTAGGATAAATTTTTCACTATTTCATTATCCCATCATGTCATGCTCATCTCACCAATCCCAGAAGACCCATCATGGGCTCATGTCACTCATTTTGTCTATGTTTTGTCACCTTTGACCTTAACACTCTGTTTTTGGCTTGCCTATCTTCCTCCACCTGACACCTAGGATCACTAACCAACATGCTCACTCTAGTTTTTCCTGGATACACCAAGCATTGATGGTCTCAAAACTATCTTTGTAGGCTCTTTAGATAAATCAAGTACATTGGATTTTGGATCTTCAATACATCAAAATATCAAAAACTCCTTTTTTATACTTGAAGACCCGAAACTAATTTTTCAGTTAAAGGCCAAATCTGAAGAGCCTCCCACTAGGTCACCATGGGTTTCATAGGTCATAGGATTGTTTTGGTGTTCTAAATCTCTATTTTTCCTGTGTCAAGAGGTTGCATTCAAAGAATAAGAAGGTCAAATAAATTTTGTCCAAATCTTATCAAAATCCTTCAACGAAGGCCTCCTTGGTCAAAGCACAAATTTTTCAAGGGACAGCTACCCTTGTTCACATTTCAGCAAGAATGATTGAGATGGCCATTAGCATAAAAAGAGGTAAGGTAAGAGGGTGAATGATCACTAGAATAAATCCACAGCAAGGAAAAGGCAACAGGCCTATGTACAATGAGATTCAGGGTTTTGGGACTGATTGAAAAAAAAATGTACAAAAGCAAGGAACCAGTACAAAGGCCACAAAGAGAGAAGGCACAACAACACAACCAAGCACACATTGAACATTTTCTATAAATTATAAGTGAAAAAGGGAAAAAGGTGAGGTGAACTGAACATAAATGAATGAACTTGAAAGAGCTATAGAGAACTTAGAAGACAACACTACTTATTTGTCTCTAACAGCCCTAAAACCTAAAGTTTGGGAAAGTAAGCAAAAAAGGTGAAATAACGATGATAAACCTCCATCATAATAGCAAGAGGTTTTCAAAAAGCCTTTGAAGGTGATTTCTAGGGTTTGTCAAGATAAGGTGTTTTCACTACATCAAAGGAACAAATTGTAAAGAGTATCAGTGTGAGGGAGCCTAAGCTTTCAAGTGTAGTCAAATGCTTTCAAAATGGTCAAAAGAAAGAAAGCAGGAGGTTAAGTGTCAAATAAGAAACCAAATTGAATATGAGTTCTACTGTTGAGTAAATAAGGTGTCAAACTCCAAAGAAAGTTTAGGAAGACCAAAAACCCTGTGTTATGGCACCTACAACAAATTAGAAGTGGCCAAGGGAAAACACGGTAAGCATGATGTACACATCTTTTCCAAAAGGACATATCACTGTCAGTCAACAAGAGGGTGAAAAACACATGTTTCAGGTCTCTTACACTCAAGAATTCCAAAAAAGGGTAAGAAAAATAGTTTCAGTCTATCAGTGCAAGAAATTATAGTTTGAACAATTTCTCAGACCTTCAAAGAAAGATAAAGGGACCTTTTTCATCCTTCACCACACCCTCACCAAAGAAAAGTCACTTTGGAAAAGTTCAACATTACCTGCAAAGAAGAGTTAAAAGATATCAATGAAATTTATAAAATGACCGAAGGCTAACATAGAAAAGTGGGTTTGTAAGTTTGATTTGTTCTTCTCAAGAGATATAAAGGTTCTCTAGTTATCATTTCAAACTCATTTATCACTTGGTGGAGAGAAAGAGGCTTCAGGAGAAAAAACAGAGTTTTATGACTATTGTACCAAAGTTCAAAGCTGGAAGCGGGATAGATATTGTTACCGAACAATGTTTTTGGGTGAGTTTCCCTGGCGCTACGCAAATCAGTGGTGCTACGCAAATACAGGCTAGCACTACACTAATACCCTCTTCCCCTGTTCAAATTTACAAGGCGTTTTGCAAATATGGCCCGACACTACACTAATACTGGGCGCTGCGCAAATACAGGCCCGACTCTCCCGAAGACCGACAAACACCCAGCGCTGTGCTAACCCACGGGCAGGCCTGCCAGCACTGTGCTAATAGGCCGACCTGACTGCTCGGACAGGGCACTACACTAACGTAAGAAGCCTCCAACAAACAAAATCTCTTTCTCTAAATCTCAAATTCATCATTCAAGCTGCCTCCAAGGTCTGTAGAATAGCTAATAATTGGTAAGTGACATTCTCCCCTTGTCCCCAAGCAATTTTCAAATTGATTTTAGTATTTTGTGGCTGTGAATTAATCAAACCCTAGGTTTTACATGCAAGTGAGCCTATGTTTTTAACCTTCTTAGACCAGTGAAATGTCATTTGAGGGCATGTAAGTTAAGTGTGGCTGCAATACACTTTTAAGAAAAGCCCCCTTAATCTTCAATTCAACTCAATCCTTGAACTAACCTCCATATCACTCATTCACTACAAGTTGACTTCACCACCTTCTTCACCTTGCTCCACCAAACCCTAATTTGTTAACCAACATGTCCTATCACCATCTCAGGAGCTGACAACAGCATTAGTAGTGAAAGAGGTCAAAGGCCTTTGAGAACAAAACATAAGGGAGGGAAAGTGAACAGAGTGGAACCTCAGAGCACAGTGGCCATCACCTCCTCTCCCAAGATCCTATCTTGTTTTAAAAATGCAGGGTGTTTCCAATTCTGTGAGAAGGTCAAACAAGTGAAAAGCCACCCAGAGCTTACAAGGCTTCTCATTCTCAACTTGCACAACAAACACTCAAGCCTTGCAGGAGTAAATTTTGAGATCTCAGCAAATACCATCTCTGATGCCATAGGTATCCCTGTTGTTGGTGAGAAGTGGTTTAAGAAGGGAAAATTGGACAAGGCCTTTTTAGAGCCATTTGTCAAGACTAGGTATAGAGGAGGCAGCAAGACAATTTTCCCTTTCTCACACCTCAAACACAGATTTTCACCCTTGATGATGGTTATCATGAAGTACTTCACCTGTGAGGGGAGATACTCCAGGCTAAAATCCTACCATGTCAGACTCCTCATGCATTTCACAAGGGTTAAGATGCTCAACTTGCCCTACTATCTCTATAGGAGAATTGAGAAGATGTATTCTATTGTCTGGAGGAGGAATCCCTCCCAACAAATGAAAAATTTATTTCACCATTCCTTGATCAAGATGGTGGTATTACATCAATTGGAGCAGCAAGGTATACCTTGGGAGGTATTCATAGTACATGAAGTCTTCACAAACCCCTAGCCTCCTCATCAACCAAATTTTCCCTCCTCATCTGCACAAGTACCCTCACCCCAAGGAAACCTCCCTTCTTCCCCTTCTATTGATGCATCAAATGAAGAGGATGATAGTGGCAATGATGAACATAGTGCTGACAATCAAGGTGATGAAATCAATGAGGCAAAGACAAAAATTAATGAGGAAAAAGAAGAAGGAAATGATGGTGAAGAAGAGGGCAGTGAACATGGTTGTGGTAAAGATAAAAACAGTGATAATTTGGAATAAGGTAGTGATGGTAATGATGCAAGTGAGTCAGCCCAAAGTGAAGAAAAGAATGATGCTGATGAACATAGTGTTGACCAAGAGGATGTTGATGAAGATGAGGAGATTTATAGTCAAAGGGACAATGAACATGACAGTAAGGATAGTAAGCATGACCACGAAAAAAGTGAACAAGACAATGAACAAAACTCTACCACTATGGAAGAGGATGTTGAAGGAAATGAAGAGGTTGAAAGTGAAAATGAGATGAGCATTCAAGGAAGGGAAATCAACAATGAAACAGAGGATCAAGAAGAGGCAAATGAGACAGATCACAGTGAGGAATATATTGAAGGCAACAGTGAGGCAAATGATACAGATCATAGTGAGGAGGAGGTAAAGGATAGTGACAAAGAGGTAAGTGATCAGGAAGACAACAAAGAGAAGAATAACCATGACAGTCATGACAGTGGTCATGACTATCATGAAAAAAATCAGCCCTTCAGTGACAATGAATATAGTGCCAATGCAGAAAACAAATAAGATAACCCTAGTCATGATGACAACAAAACAGAGGAAGAGGCTGATAGTCTAAGTGATGATCACAACCATAGCAAAGAGACTAGCAGAATCACCATCACACCTCTTGCATGCACATACCAAAGGGGGCCAAGGCAAGTGTTTGTTGCCTCCAAAAGGCAAGGGACCTTGCCACCTACATTATCTCAAAGGCTTGAAAAGGGCAAAGAAAAGATGGACAAGGTTAAGAAAGGTAAGGAGAGCAAGAAATCTACTCAAAAGCCCCAATTCATTAACCTAGACAGTGATAATGAAGATGAGGATCTGGCCACTAGACTACTGCTCCAAAGAAAAGATGCACAAATCAGGGAGTGGGAGAGATATTTTGGCATGGCACAATGCATAATTCAGTATTATAAGAATGATCACAAGCACTTTAAGAAGATAAAAAGGGGTCTTTCTCTCCAGAAAAAGATGAACAAGTATTATGCAAAGAAAAAAAAACTTTCTTGTGCCAAACTAAAGAAATCCCTCATTGAAATCCAAAACCTAAAGGAGGAAAAAGGTCATGAAAACCTTGGAATTTTGGCATCAGTTTCTCAACAGGTCTCCCAAACCCCTTGAAGAAGACATCCACCAAATTTTAGTAAATCTGGACAAGTTTTTGTTTTTTGAGATTTTGGAGGCCCATTAGCACAACGTCACTGGAACTACGCTAATCCTTAGAGCATACTCAGGAGGAAAAATCATCATTTTTGGATTTCTCATGGCTAGCACATTATGTTCACCAAGTTTCAGAGAAATTGGAGCAGTTTTGACCCCTCAAAAGGTCGAAAAACACCTAAATTTTCACCATTCTGCCTCTATTTCAGACCCGGCACTGCGCTAATGGTAGTGTTGGGATTTTTTCATTTTGAATAGGCTATAGAAGCTGGATCAGAAAAATATAAAAATTTCTGGAAATTATACTCATCAAGCTTTCCAACGAGCCATCACGGAGCCAAATCCGACATTGGGAAGGGGTCCAAAACTTGGTTGTAAAAGTGCCTATTTTCTGCCTGAGGTGGCACTGCACAAATGGACTGTTTAATGTGTTTTTGGCCAAAAGTCAACAAAACACACTCATTTATTGTAAAATCATATTCTAGTTCTTTTTAAGGAAAATCACTCTGAAATTAGGTGCAAGAAGTTATTTTAGCATTTATTTCATGAGATATTTTGTGCCTTGGGACTTGCACGGTCTCTTAGGCATAAATGACATTTATGAGTGATTTTGACATTTTCCAACCCTATCTATGGTTTTTGCGCTCCTTTTCTGAGTTAAATAGATCATGAGGGCTTCATTGTAAATGTTGGCATTTGATGAGCTTTGAGAGCAATACATGGTTTTTATGAGCTTGGAGAAGAAATTGGTGTTGTGGAGTTTATGAATGGCTTGCTTTGATTGATGATGGAGCAGCTTGTTTGCAGGATCCCTGAGCTTGGTTTAATGGTGATGTGCCTCTAATTTTTTCATGTTTTCTTGTTTATCATTATGTTTCATTCTTCTATATGTAGTATAACAGAAAAGTATAGGCTCTTAATTGTTGTTTGAAGCACCTTAGTCCTTCCTGCCTTCTATTGCCTTGATGTTTTCCTCTGCTAGGACATTTTAAGGAATTCTTGATTTCTCCTTAGACCCCCTATGCTTGTTTGTTTCATCAATGGATTAATATGCTATTTTCCAAATATGTTTCATGGAAAGCCCTGCTTATTTTATGCTATCTAAACTCTGTTTTGAAATCTCTCTTTGAAGTATTACTTGTTAGGTTAAGCCAAGGAGGTCTTGTTCTGATCTTGCCCTTTTTCCATGCCTATCAGTTTGCCTCAAAGTTCTTGGTAGCTTGATCAATAATGTTTAGGAGTTCCCTCTTTGTTGATTAAATTTATTTTGTGATCTTAAATTTTTTCTAAAGCTTGAAGGTGAAATCACTAGAAGTTAAATGAGTTTCTTTCCTTCTATATTTCATTGGAATTGTTAGTCTAGAATACTTATTTACTTAAGTTGGATCAAAGAGTTACTGGTTTTCCCTGTCTATTGATTGATTCTTGATGTTAATGGTGTTGTATACCTTCTTGTTTATGGGTATTTGATAGAGGATTCTTAATTTCCCTTTGCCCTACCTTGTTTTCCCCAACTTAATGTTCATTTAACTTCACATAACCTTAAAGGATCCATTGACCACACTAGATTTTCCCTGTGATGCATTCTGACTCATTGTTGAGATATCTGTGACTTTCATTGACTCCATAACCCAATGATTTGAAGACCTCTCACTCCACCTATTATACCTGTTCATCATACCCAACCAAAACATACAACAAACCCTACACTTAACAACTAGCCGAAAATCAAACCCTAAAAGCAAACAAGTTCACATCCTTTGCAAAAAATAAAGAGAGCCCTCTATGAGTCTAGGAAGGCTAGGTCCTAGGACTCCAAAGACTAGTCCGATGTTACCATGTGCATTTGGTCTACCAATATGCTAAATCATAGGACCCTAACAGACCCTGCAATCACTATTAAAGGATGATCTAGAAATCCTCGATGGGGGTGATCATTCAATAGGCCAGTTGGCAGTGCCTTAGACCATGGAGCCAACAAGGCCTCCATGCACCACATGTTCGCAATGAAGAGGCATAGGGACTTGTACCCTGCTCACTGCGAGCTTTTTTTAACACTACACAGGTACATGAAAATGGGCATTCGCAGACATTGGGAGATGAAGGGAGAGTGTCGGGAGAGAACGAGTTATGTGTTTGCGTCTTGGCTCAAGTTGTGGCTTGGGGCAGAAGAATAGGACGAGGTTGTCAAATGTGGCTAGGAGAGCAATTTTTCTCTGTATCAAGCTTGACCATGGGATCCGGGGGAAGAATTTTGTGTTCGGTGTGACGAATTGCATGGTTTCTGGTCTAGTCGGCGAGGGTCGGGAGAAGTCACAAATTTTTCCATTGCCCTATTTTATCTCAGGTTTATAGAAGTAGCCCGACTTCGTCAATTCGGTAGGGAGAGTGCCTTTAGTTGCCATTTTTTGGGTTGTAGGAGCTTTGAGGACCCTGAGGCCTGTGACGTGGATTCCTACTTCTTTTTTGTTTGTGGTTACAGTGTTTGTGTTTAGGTCTTCGAGCTCCTCCCTAATTGGACCATGTTTTCCAATGGCTCAGGCTTGGTAAGTGGTGTTTTATTTCAGATTTTCCAATTCAATATTGTGTGGTGTGTTTCTCTGGTTAGGAATTTTGCTACCCATGGTGGTGTAGTCGGTGGTGGTCGTGTTCATTTTATGCCTCGGTAACGAGGGCGTGCCCGTAGGGGAGGTGCCGACCGTCTTATGGAGGAAAGACAACAACATGGGGAGTCTAGTTCAAACTCTGATTCCACTGAGAGCTGCCACTCTGTGGTAGATATGGCCCTGTCTCCAGCCTGCTCCCCGAGCCATGTAGAAGCTCTGATCACCTTGGAGTCCATCATGGCATAACTGAATAACATCAAGCTCAACATTAGTACCTTGAGGGACCAGCGGTACGATGATAAGAATGAGTTGGTTTCCTATATCAATGACCTCTAGCATATGCAGAACGAGACCCTGGGCTTTGTGGAGAGTCTCTAGTGTCAGCACCAATGCACCAATGACCATTTACACGACCTGGTGATTCGGGTGGAGCACAGTGATTACCATATACAAGAACGGGCTACTCTCTTTGCTGCACCTCCCGCATTTCCACCCAATCCCCCTCCTTAATGTGTAATTCTGAGATATGTAATTTTTCTCTTTTTGTGCTGACAATAAACAAAGACACTAGCTGTCTTGGCTCCTCTTCAGGCTTCCTTCTCTTTAGATCAAGGCTTGTGCCATCTCTTAAGTTCTTGTTGCTATGTTTTCTTGTAGTTATGATGTATTTTAATGACACTTATGCAATGATAATATAATGAGTATTTTTTACCAACAAAAAATAAGTGTATAATTTTCAATTTTTTTAAAGTATATATCTACATAAAATAATTTATATAATTAACTACGAAGAACAAAAAACTATGTAGTTCTCCGTAATGCGTTGCTATACCGCTCATAGATCATTTCGTTATTATTATTTCATGAGATTGGTGTCATATATGTATATTTGTAGAAGGTTTTTTATTTCAATTTAAGTGGATGAGGATTTGTTGATTTTTTATTTTATTTTTTTAATTGAGGGTTTAGATTGATTCTCAAGGGAATATGTTTAGGATATGCTTCGTCTAAATGCTGATCAACTACTTTAATGTGTTACAAAGTTTGTTAGGTTGCATTGACTTTTAATAAATTTAAAATATTAGATTCATGCCACATGGCTCCCTGCCCACCAATTTCTTAAAGATTTGAAATTATTCTAATTCTAATAAGTTCCTCCATGATAAGTTCCTCATTATTATTTATAACATTATTTTTATATAAGTAAATTTTATTTGGCAAAATGGTCCATTTTACAATAAGATGTGTAATTCATTTTTTTTCTCAAGCTAAAGTTGACCCATAACGACGTTCGAAAAGGCCAAAAGAAGTGTGGGAGGAAAGAGTATGTATTTTTTGCTCTTCTAAAAAAGTGGAAACAGAAAAACATTTCATTTTAGAATGTGAAGCTTTTAAAGACAACAGGAAAAGTTATGCAAATATTTTGGCAGCTATTTGTCTAGAAGTTTGGAGAGTTTATTGTGAAACTTCACAAGAAAAAGATAAAATACAAGAGCCAAATAGAATAGGTAAGTTATCTTTAACCTCATAGATGTTAAAATAAGTCTGTTTCTCTTTTCCATTTTTTTATTAAAGATTTATTATATTTTTTTAATTCAAGAAATTTTATAAGGAAAAAAGGAGCACTTTAAAACCAAAAAAAATTACTAAAAACACTTAAGTTTTTAAAATATAATAAATTTTATAAAAATTAAGATATTTTAATTTTTAAATGGAAAAGTTTTATTTTTAATTGTATTTTTGAAATATGTTTACTCATAGCTTGCTTATTTTTGAGTAGATTTTTCAATATATATATATATTTTTTTCCCTCATGTATTTTCATTTATTTTAAATGTATAATTGTTATTCAATAGGTATTCGTTGTTTACACTTGATATTTGAAGAAATTTATTGAAAAATATGTGAAAAAAACTTTTAAAAATTTATAATTTTTATTTTATTAATTTAACTATCAATTTATATGTAAATATATATTTTGATCTACTCACAACATAAGATATTTTATAATTCTTTTTTTATTATATATAAGCTTTTATAATATGTTTGGATTTGTTATTTACAGGGTTTTCATAGTAATCATATGTTTAGAATTTTTGTTTATTTTGTGTAACATTTTTATTTATGAGAGAAGGATTAATATTTTTTTTAGAGTAGTAAAATTTATTATAATACAATCAGTAATGGGGATATTACTAGGTGCTATCCAATAATGGAGGTTGGATTATCATTGTTATTAAAAGAAAATCACACCACCTAGAATTACTAGCTACTTAATGGAGCAAAAGAAAAATGATATTCAATATTTCATGATATAGAGTTATCTCACTTAGTTATTTGTTAGCGCAAGGAGTCACTCCTTGACTGCATAAGGAGTAAGCCTTACACATCATAGTTCATTTCAAATTTTAAAGGGTTGTTTGAGACGTGGGATGGCTTCTCAAAGATTTTGAAATGATTTTTTAGATTCTTTAAAACTTTCATGAATTTGGAAAATCGTGACAAGTATAAATTGTATGGGTAAATTGGTAGTATAGGTAGCAGTGTAACAAATGGAGAAGATGGATAGTTGTTACCTATTCTAGGAAATATTCCTATCCTAAAGTAGTCACACAACTATGATGATGGCTCTTTACACAAACATTGGTTATGTAAAGTAAACAACATTCAGATTAAAATAGATTGCATGTGTAAAGCATTCCACAAATCCTTTATGAAAACTTCACTGACATGTTCTATAACACATATATAATTTGCAGAAAACTGAAAAAAAGATAATTTACTATTAAATCCATTAACATTTTCTCACTCACACCTTACTAGTTCTTGCAATTAATATTTCAAAAGAAATTAACAAATAAAGGAGACACACCATACATTAGATGTTCCTTGAGTCACAAAATCCTCCATCATGAATTAAAAAATGATTTTTATTATATTCATTCTTCAGGTAGACCAACATCCAACCTCGAAATGGTATTTACAAATGTTATATATACCAAGAGACGCACCAGCTCAATCTCTTCTAAAAAGAAAGAAACATTACTCCTAACATTACATAGGTGTCAAAAGAAATTACAACCATATCACATCGAAATCTAATAGATAGGACAGATGTAGAAGAAAGAAGAGAAGAAATCTGGGCTAAAATGCTCAGTGTGTTGTCGTGCTGCCCCTTTTTTTGCCGATTTATCTCTTTGTGTCTTTGGTCGTTAAATAACCATGTATCTCCATTTAATAAGACCTCCAACAAACTCATAACCACCTTTCACCATCACTTGTTATATAAATTTGGTTATGGGTTCTTATCCTTCCTTAACTGGCTCGGAAAATTTGCTGACAGTTGTCAAAATTCAGTTAGAACAGACGATACCAGAAATTTCAGTAAAAACTTATAACTACACAAAAATTGGAATGCTACCGAAATTTCTGGTAGTACTTTGTTTCCTTTTCAAAAATATACAAAAATTTTTGAAAAGTCTGTGCAAACTTATGTTCCTTAAAATCTAAGTTGTTGTTCAAAATTGTGACTGATAAGAAAAAAAGTATTTGTATCATAAAACCTTTTTACCTTAGGCTTATATGTGGGATGCATCTTCAACAAGCTTATCCAAGTCTGTTTTGTTGTCAATAGCTGATCTGGATCTGGTTGTTCTTGTGGCTGCTTCCTTGACAGTGACTTTCTCCTCCTTAGAACCCTTTTGTATCTTCCTTCTCTTTGAGGGCTCTGAGTGATACTCTGAAGGGGTTTTATTTTTGTTTTTCTTCATCGATTTCCCTATCTTTGATCCTTCAGATTTACTTTCAATATCAATGACATTTTTCATTAAGCTTGGATTTTGTAGAGCCTTGGACTTAAGCCTAAACTTGTTTCTGTCTCTGGTATGCCTCTTTATACTACCAAAAATAGGTTTGGCTTCTTCTTTCTTGTACTTATTGTTGATCTCATATCCAACATCCTTGAGGATTTCTTGATCTGATTTTGTAGGCTGATACTACTTTTTCATTTTATGTTGAATATGTGTTTCCGTAATTTCCTGTAGCATATGTGCTTTTGATTTATCTGCAGTTGCAAACCTTCCTCTTCTGGATCTGGTGTAGACATTAGGAAAAGGAGGAACATGGGGCACCATTTTCATATATTTCGGTTTATTTGCTGAGGATCTCTCTCCTTTTTCCAACTTTCTCTCAGCCTTAATTGTAGAAACATTTTCTTTCTTTCCCTTGGCCTTCTTATGAATATTTTATTTTTTGGCCCTTCTCTTTGTTCTTCTTTTTGTAGTTTGAGGGTGTGGTTTTGAAACTGGAGGTTTAGGTGCAAGTTGGCCTACCCTGTAAAAAAAAAAGTGATCCCAAGTTTGATTTCTCTTCCCTAACTCTTCTTCAACTAGAACCTTGATGAGAGCTTGATGATACAAGCTATACTCTGAGACAACAGTGTGAGTTAGGACCCTGGCTGACATATTTGTCAGACTCTTCAGCAATAAGTATTGTAGATTTAATGTCTTCATACCTACAACATGAAAAATAAACCTCATGTGATAGAGGAACACAACTGTACACCTCCTCTCACAAGTGAGGTATATCTTGATAAGTTTAACAACTTCTTCCCAGTCATTCTTAAGATAGCTTCTTGGAATTCCCTTGGCCTAATTTGGATCCATGCGTGAATCCTTGAAGAAACTATTGAGGTCTCCTCCAGTGATAACCTGACCTTTCAACCACCTCTCTCCTTCCTATGGAAGGTTGAATGCTTAAAAAATGGAGTCTTATAAAACTTGCAATGTAAGGCCATAAACTGTGGCTTCTTGCCCATTAAAAGAGTTTGCAAAATCTTGAGCTACTCCTGATTGAGAGCTCCCTAACCTGGTACATAGAGAATACCACCATTCTTGGATAAACCAACTTCTTACCCTTGAATTTTCATCCACTAGGTTTGCACCCTATGGCTCAATTCGATTTATTTTCTCACCTATTTTAGTCATCTTCGGAAATTAATGACTCTCTCTTGAAACTAATAGGTGGCAGAGTTGGAGGAGTTTCACCTTAAAAGTGTTGCTTGTATTCTCCTTTGAAATCATGTCTGAAATATAGACTCCTCCTCAAACTAAAACTCTAAGAAATTTGATCTCCAACAACTAAACTCTTAAATTACAATGCTCCCGCTTTTTCAGTGGTTTTAGAACAGAAACTATGGTTTATCACCCCATGCAAATCGACTTTCATTATGGAAAATATTCTTCACCGTGGTGTGCACCATGTGATAGCCATTATTACCTTCATTTGGTTGCGTATCTTCGTATAGAAAGATCCATATGGCTTGAGACAAGCGGATATGTGACTGGAAATCACCTCCATTGCGTTGTTGATTATTGGTCAAAATTTTTGGCAGCACTATTGTGCGACCAACCAAACGGTCATTGCATTAAGTTTGATGACCACGATCTCCTTCGTTCTAGAAAAACACGTACTTTGACATAAGATTATCTGACTTGGGTTACAGGAAGGACGAGATTAACGACTAAGCGTATTACTGCGGGTTGACACCTAAGCATTAGTGTATGCCATGACTTGACTTCAACTAAACTCACTGCACACAACACCTATCATGAGATATGAAATATTTAAAAAAAATATTTGAAACATATTTACACTACAACATGTGGCTTGACAAAAGTGGATGTGATTTTTTGTTTATTTTTATAAAAATAGAGTATGCTTCCAAAATTTTCGGCAACATCAGAATAAAAGGAAATAAAAACAGAAACAGGAATATAACAGACTATCCGAAAAGACTAAAACAGGTGCTTCCAGAAATTTTGGTAGCGACCAAAAGTTTTTTGAAATTTTCAAAGTCTAATCCTCAAAACAAATTTTTTTAAAATGGACTCATGACCTAGCAAAGAACCGTGCTAACATTGGTTCTATAGGGGATAGAGTTCTCCCTGCGAGGCTCTAAGAATATTTTGTAGATTCAATGCTTTTTCGTTGGGATATGGATTCTTCTTATGAAACACACCAGTATTTACAATGAACATAGGACACCAATAACCTTAGTAAAATAATTTTTTGAGAAAGTTCCCATTGAATGTGCCTCCAAACAGTTATGTTCTATTAAGATGTTGCAACTCAAAAGTATTGTTTTGCAGAATATTTGAGATTCTGACTAGACCAATCCATAAAGAATCAAATTTGGAATGCCTACCTGGATCTTAATGTTGTGCATCCCACTTCAACACTAGATCTCCAATCTGAAAATCTTCTTTTTATTTCCTCTATCAAAAGCTTGCTTTACAGCTTGCTGATATTTTCTCACCAAATCATATTTTTGTTCTCGCTTTTGTTGCACTTCTATGATTTGATAAATTCTCCTGGTCATGTCATTTGGCTCAGCTTCATGATCTTGCAAAATTTAGCTACATGAATGGCTAATTGAACTAGAAAAAACAACATCAGTTCCATAAACCATTTGAAAAGGTGACGTATTGATATAATTTTTGATAGTCACCCTGTCTGCCCATAATGCAAACTTCAGTTTTGAATCCCAGGCTTTTTTGTTTTGCTCCAACAGTTTGGTGATGATTCTTACCAAACTTTTGTTTGATGATTCAGTTAAACCATTCCCTTGGGGATAGTAAGTTGTAGAGTGAGTGAGCTAAATTCCATAATCTTCACAGAAATTTACCAATGGAGTGCCTTTAAAAGCAGTTGCATTATCTGCTACTAACCTTGATGGACATCTAAATCTAGTTGTGATTCCCTCCAGAAAATTAATGATAACTTTATGAGTAGAATTCCTAGTAGGTATTGCTCCAATCCATTTGGTGAAGTAATTAGTTGCAACAAGAATCCAATGATGTTTTCCACTTGAAGGTGGATGAAGTTCTCCAATGAAATCTAAGCCTCGTTGCTGAAAAGGTGAAAAAACAACTATGGGCTTGAGAGGAAAAGACTTCAAATGTTTCTTACCTGTGAAATTTTGACATTTTTCACATGCTCTCACCTTAGCACATACATCAGAAAATAAGCTAGGCCTAAAATAGCCAGCTCCCAATATTTTTTATGCAACAGTTCTCCAATAGTGGTGTCCTCTACACACACTAACATGCATATCAAAGATAAATTTCTTGGACTTATCTGGGTCAATGCATCTCAATAAAACTCATGTATGATCTTTTCAATATAAACAATTATCTTTAATGCAGAATTTAACAGTTTTGAGCTTCAAATATCTTAATATGTTTTTATCATAATTTGGAGGAGGTTTAAAATGTTGTAGGAAATAGATGATGTCCTTAAACCAGCTGCATTCAGAAAGTTTTACATCCACTTCCATGCTGTCTATAGGTTCATAAATCTACCCTTCAAAGTTGTCATTCATTAAATTCAAGCCCAAAACTTTACACTTTTTTTCAGCTAGTAGTTTGGCTAATCCTTGACCTTTGATTAGTTTAGTAGGCTTTATCTCTAAATCAAACTCAAGAAATTTAGTCACACACTTACTTCTTTTTCCATCAATATCAGACTGAACTAATATCTCTCTAACAACAGATGAAGGTACATAGGAATAACTTGAGCATGCAAAATATAAACTCTAAAAGGTTTCAAAGCTTTAATTAATGCATAGGCATGTTTTTCCAACATTTCATACTTCAATTATGCATCTCTAAAAGCTCTGCTGAAAATGCTATGGGAGCTTCCTTATTTTCTGAATCTTTTTGTAATAAAACAACAACAATAGTATCTTAGGAGGCAAATGAGAAGATCAACAACGGATTTGAGTATTCAGGGCTTACCAACTGAGGTGCTTCAATGATATATTTTTTATCAGCTCAAATGAATTTATGGATTCAATGGTATACTTGACTTCTTTGTCCTTCTTCAACATGCAAGTAATATGCTTCACCACTTCAGCAAAATTTGGAAAGAAACTTCTTAAGAAATTGATCTTACCAAGGAAATATTGAACCTCTTTCTTGGATCTTGGAAGTGTTAAATCTTGAATTGCAACCACTCTTTTAGGATCAATTTTCACTCCATCTTATGAAACTATGTGACCCAACATCTTACCTTCTTTGAGAGAAAAATGAGACTTATTTGGATTTAATGATATACCATATTTTCTGCATTTAACAAATACGTGTCTCAAGTGTTGGAGGTATTATTGATCTGAAGTTGAATAAACAGTAATATCATCTAAATATATGAGCAATAATTTTTCATTTTCTCCAATGAATGCAAAGTCCATAAGACGCTGAAAAGTAGCTCTGACATTCATAAGACCAAATGGCATCTTTGCATACATGAATGTTCCCCACGGAGTGGTGAATTTTGTCTTCTCTCGGTCTTCTGGCCAAACTGAAACTTGATTGTACCTGAAGAACCCATCTAACATGGAAAATTTTGTGTGAACTAGTTACCTTTTGAAGAATATGCTCCATCTTTGGCAATGGATAATTATCTTTCTTCGAGCATTTGTTAAGTTTTATAAAATCTACACATAGTCTCACTTCACCACCCTTATTCCTTACTGGAACTGTATTAACAACCTAATCTGAGTATCTTAATCAAATGATGATTTTGGCATCCAACAGTTTCTTTACATCCTTCTTCATCACTCGCAACAATAGTGGATTGATTTGCCTTAATTTCTGTCTGAATGGCTCAATAGCATCTTTCAATGGTATTTGATGCTGAATGATAGTTGTATCATATGTCTTAAGATCCTCATATTTCCAGGAAAAAACATCAACAAATTCACAAAGCATCTTGTGGTATTCATCCTTTATTTCTTTTGATAAAGCTTTTGACAACTTCACATACCTAGGTTATTTTTCTGTGCCCAAATTGAAATCTTCCAATTCTGCTTCTGTTTCAGCCAACTGTGGTTTTACTGAGACATCATTGTGATCAAATATGTTCTCAAGTGGGATTGACCCCTTGGGAATGTGATTATTAGGCAGCTCAATGGTAGTCTGATCAACAATCAGTTTTTGTATATTTTTGGTGTCTTGCAAATTACCATCATCCTTCATGAGATCCTCATCTGTTTAGGACATAAAACTCTTCAATAGCTTCAATGAATCTTCTAATATCCTGATCATCCTCATAAACTTTATAATGCTTGACATTATCAGGAATTCTAGGTCTAAACCTAACTTCCACTTCATATTTCATATTTATGTGTATTGTAATCTTGAATGAACTTGCTGAAATAGAAAGCGACTCAACCAAAATATTACTTTCTCTTGGAACAAAAGAAATGTTAAAAGCTAGGAATGAGTCTTGTACAATGATCCATACTGCATTCTAGTAATCTCTGATTCTAGGATGATTTGTTTGATAAACATTTCTGATTTTCTGAATAATAAGTTTAGCATCTCCATAAACAGAAATTTCTGAAATATTCATGTCTTTTGTTGTTTTTAAACCAGTCAGCAGAGCTTCATACTCAGCCACATTTTTAGTTTCTTCAAATTCAAGTTTGAATGAAAAATTTGAGCTCTCTTTCAAAGAGGAAATGATAAATATTCCTGCACATCTCCTTCTTTGGAACATGAGCCATAAAAACACATTTTTCATAGCTGGGAACCCTCATGACTAATCTATTTTTTAGCAGGCTTCGAAATCTGAAATTTTTTTGCAAATAGGACAACATTCTCCATGTGTAAAATGCTTGAACCAACATCAATTTTTCTAGCATAAATTGGATGATTAGTGGGGTCTTTACTGTCATTAATGATATATGCCAGGTGAGCTTCTCTATAAAGTCTTCTTTGTTCTCCTCCAAAAACATGGATAGTAGCATAAGTGAAATCCATTTTCAATGTTCCTCTCAACCTTCTAATCCATGACCTAGAAAGTAACATGCCAAATCGAGGAGGAATGTTAGCTACAACAATATCCATCACCATCCCTCTCATTGGTAACTGAAAGAGGCTTGCTGCAAGGTCTTTGATGACACCAAGGCATTGAACTTTACGTGAATCAAAGGAATATAGATCTTGGTATTCTCTAGTTACTTCAAGACCTATTTCATCCATGACTACCTTGGGCATTAAATTATGTGAGGCTCCGGATTCCATTAGGAAATTACGCAAGATCTTATCATGAATATTTAGAGATAGATAGAAAGGAGGGGTAGAGTCATCTCTGTCTTCTACCAATGGACCTAAAATAACAGCGAGCTTGTCATCTTGAAGGTTAACAAAATCAAAAGCTACTTGGGTAGGTGGAGGTTGAAAAGGTTTCATAAAGGTATTTTTGAAATCATCATTTTTCATGAGCTCTACAAGAGGAACATGAATCGTTATCTTTTGTATTTCATTCTCAAAATTGAAAACAAGGGGAAGTTTGTGAGCAATTTTTACCTCAAGTGAAGGAGTATTAACTGCTACCGTAATTTCCGGTTTGCTTGGTTCAACAACTTGTTTTTATAATGGAATTTTAACTGCATCCTTATTCTTCTTGGGTTGTGCAACAGGCTTTGGATTTTCATCAATCTTCTTTTATCTGAGATTATATCTACTTTGATGATTAGCTGCAATCACAGAATGATCAGGAACTGCTTCATTATTCTGAGTATATGACATGAAATCTTCATACTCTGATTTTTTAAGATGGATCAAACCTTATTTATCTCTTAGAAAATTGATATCAATAGCTTTCTCCAACCTTTTAGCTTCCTCTTCATCTTCAAATATAGCAGTCTACAAAGGAGGTTGCACTTTTTGATCATCAACATCTCTCCTTTCTCACTGCAAAATTTGAGGAGCATTAGGTCTTCTAAACTGTTGCCTATTAGGCTGACCAAATGAAATATTTCTAGTAGTGTTGGTCTTGCTTCCATATTGAGCGTGGACATCTCAGTAGTCAATGAATTGACCATCTTGGTCAGCTCATCTAACTTAGGATCTATGTCTGAAGTTCTTGAAATCAAAACTTCAGCTTTTTGCTTTCTTTTTTCTCTACCAATCCCTCCTCTGAGCCTATCAGCCGCTAGCACATTAGATTCTACCTCCAGTGCATTTTCCTGCATTTGTGTTAGTGTTGTAGATCTTATTTCTCTCAATAATAAACAAAAATTAGGATCAAAGGCACCAACATTAGTGATTTTTGTTGAAGCTTCAGTAGGCTTGATTTCAGTAGGTATTTTGCTATACATCTTATTGAATCTCTTAGAAAAAACAGAAAATTATTCTTCTTATTTTATTTTTATTGCACCAAATTCAGTGATATAATACAAAGATATTTCTTATCACCCCATTTCCTTAAAAGTGTATGATCTAAGGTTTCAATTCTAGTGATGCTACCAGTTGTCGAAGATCTAAACCATTTCCTAACATCACCTTCAAGACTCTAAAAAAAAATCTCATCTAGACATCTTCATGCTCAATATTCAGATTGTCAGCATAGGCATAAAAATCAACAAGGTGTTCTTCAGCTGTTAGTTTTCCCTCACCACTAAACTTAGGAATCTACTTGAGATAATATCGTACAGGTAATGCATTCATAGGTTGAAGTAAAACCAAAGGGGCATACCTAGCAGCAACAATTGCATCCATTCAGTTAGGGGGTGGGTTTGGACCTGCCATGGTGTGAGTTGTTGGGATTTGTGGAAAAAAAATTGGTGGAGTGTGAACGGAAGATGATGAAGCACCAACTTGTGATGTGCAAACTGTTTTTTGGCTAGAAAACAAGGGAGGTACATGATTTTTTGCAAAATCAGGGGATAAAGTTTGCAGGACTTCTTTAGGGACAACCTTTGAGAAAACAGTAGTAGAGGAAGAAAAATTCCGTTTACTATTTTTCTTGATTATCTTTTCAGGGTCATAAAATGGTTTTCACGAAGGAGAATATGGGTTAGCCCTGGTTCTAGTCCTTCTAGGAGAAAAAAATTCAGCAATGGAGTCGCCAAGTGTAAATCAGTCTAAAAAGACAGTTGTAACTGTACACCTCAAAACTAGACTTATAACTTTTTCATTCACCTTGGGATAAACTTCAATTCGCCTCCCCAAGAATGGTGCCAAAGATGTTAGTGCAAGGATTCACTCCTTGAATTCATAAGGAGTAAGCCTTACACATCATAGTTCATTTCAAATTTTAAAGGGTGGTTTGAGTGGTGGGATGGCTCCTCAAACATTTTGAAATGATTTTTTAGATTCTTTAAAACTTTCATGAATTTTTCAAGCTGTGGAAAGTATAAATTGTATGGGTAAATTGGTAGTATAGGGAGCAGAGTGTAACAAATGGATAATATGGATAACTGGTACCTATTCTAGAAAATATTCCTATCCTAAATCAGTCACATAGCTATGATGATGGCTCTTTACATAAACTCTGTTTATGAAAAGTAAACAACATTCAGAAAATAGATTGCATGTATAAAGTATTCGACAAATCATTTATGAAATATTCACTAACATGTTCTATAACACACATATAATTTGTAGAAAATTGAAAGAAGATAATTTACTATTAAATTCTTTAACAATTTCTCACTCACACCTTACTAGTTGTTGCAATTCATATTTTAGAAGAAATTAACAAAAAAAGGAGACACGCCATACATTAGATGTTCCTTGAGTCACAAAATCCTCCAGCATGAAGTGAAAAAGGCTTTTTACTATATTCAGTCTTCAGGTAGACCAACATCTAACCTTGAAATGGTATTTACAAATGCTATATATAGCAAGAGAGGCACCAAATCCATCTCTTCTAAAAAGAAGAAAACATTACTCCTAACATTACATAGGTTTGAAAAGACATTACAACCATATCCCATCGAAATCTAACAAAAAGGACAGATGTAGAAGAAAGAAGAGAAGAAATCTGGGCTGAAATGTTGAGTGTGCTGTCATGTTTCCCTTTTTCTGCTGATTTATGTCTTTGTGTCTTTGGTGTTTAAATAACCATGTATCTCCATTTAATAATACCTCCAACAACCTCATAACCAAATTTCACCATCACTTATTATATCCATTTGGTTATGGGTTCTTATCCTTCCTTAACTGGCTCGGAAAAATTGCTGACAGGTGTCAAAAGTCAGTTAAAACAGGCGCTATCGGAAATTCCGGTAAAAACCTGTAACTGCGCAAAATTTGGAATGCTACCGAAATTTCCTGTAGCACTTTGTTTCATTTTCAAAAATATACAAAAAATGTTGAAAATCCCGTGCAAACTTATATTCCTTGACATCTAAGATGTTGTTCAAAATTGCGACTGATAAGAAAAATGGTATTTATATCAAAAAATCATTTTACCTTCCTTTTATGTGGGTTGCAGCTTTAGCAAGCTTCTCCAAATATATTTTTCTATCAGTAGCTAATATGGATATGGTTGTTCTTGTGGCTGCTTCCTTGATAGTTGCTTTCTCCTCCTTAGAACCCTTTTGTATCTTCCTTCTCTTTGAGGGTTCTGAGTGCTGCTCTGAAGGGGTTTTTTTTTTTTTTCTTCATGGATTTATCTGTCTTTGACCCTTCATATTTACCTTCAATATCAATGACCTCTGTCATTAAGCTTGGATTGTGTAGAGCCTTGGACTTGCGCCTAAACTTGTTGTTGTCTCCGTTATGCCTCTTTCTGGTACCAGAAATAGGTTTGGATTCTTCTTTCTTCTTCTTACTGTTGATCTCATATCCAACATCCTTGAGGGGTTATTCATCTGATTTTGTAGGTTGATAATATTTCTGCATTTTCTGTTGAATATGTGTTTCCAGAATTTCCAGTAGCATATGTGCTTTTGATTTATCTGTAGTTACAAAACTTCCTCTTCAGGCTCTGGTGTAGACATTAGTAAAAGGAGGAATAGGGGGCACCATTTTCATATATTTGGGTTTATTTGTTGAGGAGCTTTCTCCTTTTGCCAACTTTCTCTCAGCCTTAACTGCAGAAACCTTTTCTTTCTTTTCCTTGGCCTTCTTATGGATATTTTCTTTTTTTTCCTTACTCTTTGTTCTTCTTTTTGCAGGCTGAGGGTGTGGTTGTGAAACTGGAGTTGTAGGTGTAGGTTGGCCTGCCCTGTAAAACGAAAAGTGATCCCAAGTTTTATTTCTCTTCCCTAACTCTTCTTCAACTAGAACCTTCTTGAGAGATTGATGATACAAGCTATACTCCGAGACAACAGTGTGATTTTGGACCCTTACTGACATTTTTTTCAGAATCTTCAACAAGAATTATGGAGGATTTAATGTCTTCATACCTGCAACATGAAAAATAAATATCATGTGATAGAGGAACACAAATGTATACCTCCTCTCACAAGTGAGGCACATCTTGATACATTTAACAGCTTCTGCCCAATCATTCTTAAGATGACTGCTTGGAAGTCCCTTGGCCCACTTTGGATCCTTGTGTGCATCCTTGAGGAAACTATTGAGGTCTCCCCCATTGATAACCTGGCCTTTAAACCACCTCTCTCCTTCATGTGGAAGGTTGAATGCTTCAGCAATGGAGCCTTGTGAAACCTGTTAGCACCTGAATTGGACCCGAGGCTGCAAAAGGCAAATCAAGGTAACAACTAAACCATGCTCAACCTTGTAGCTAGCCCTACAAGGACAGGAGAGGGTTCTATCCGTGAAAGAATATTCAATGGAACACAATAAATGGACTAATATTAGGCTAGATAAAATGATAGGGATAAAAGGTTTTAATAAAATGAGTGACTGAATTAATTTCAGGGATGTGTGGGATATAAAGGGACAGTTGAAACCGGGAATTAAATCATGACACAGGGTACTTCATGGGGCAAGATAGGCAAGAAAATTAGCAATTAAAATTTAATGAGGATGGTATGGAAAGAATGGTGAGGAGCTGAAAAGGGCACAATAAATGGATCCTTTTCAAACAGAGGAAAAACACAGAGCATGAATGATTTCCCAAGGCAGAGCATATAGAGATGGATTCTACCTTTCTATCTTAAAAGCATTCAAAAGGAAATGTTTATGGATGAATGGAACACATAAAAATTCACATATGAAACAAAGGAGAAAAAAAATGCTAACTCTCATACCACATGGATCCCACAAATCAGAGCTGCATCTCTTATTAATTCCTGTCAAACTGTACAATGTAGCGCAGAGATGTTCTTCCACACTATTCCCCTACTTTCTAAGTTACCGATTATTCAGACCCAGACCGCTTTACAAATGATTTACAATTACATTAAATAGGCTGAAATGTGGGAACATAGATCCACAAGAGAAGGGAGTTGTTTTAACAGCTGAAGAACCGAAATACAATCATAGTAAAGAAATACAACAATCTTCCCCTGAAAATAAGGGACATCATTGCATTTGACCACTTGGAGATTTTGTTGTTAGGCTGTATGAAAGAAAATAGGTAATCCGATGAACATATTTCTTATTTTGCTGCTTGCTGTAACAATATTTGTTTTAAATAAGCTCTCGGCCTTTTGACTGTCACTTTGCTTTCCATTATCTTTTTGGAGAGAACTGACTTTTTTAATAAACTGCCATAGAAATAAAATTGAATTGAATTTATGCATTCGTGAAGGGAAGAAATTAATTTCGAATAGGAAAGAGGAAGGGAAAGGAGGCGGGACCCACATAGCAATCGGAATCGGAGGGCAGCAGAGGTGAAACATATATAAAATATGGTAATATGTTATGTGGCAGGCCATCGCAATTGGCGATCGGAATCGGGAGAGGGAGCGGGATGGAATGATATATATATGGAACTTGGCCGATGCGATTGGGAGGAAAACCTTTATATAAATGAATTAAAACCAAAATTCGATTTTAAACCATGGGAGAGGCTTTTTATTACATACGGGCGGAAGTTTTAAGTGGTGGGGCCCGCATAATCGCAATCGGAAGATCATGGAGGGGCGCATCGCATAACAAAATGGGTCGATGCGATTTGGGAAGGGAAATGGGAAAAACCTTTGCAAAAAACGAAATATAACAAATTTTGAGTTTATAAAGGGGAAAGCCCTTTATATTATAAATGGGTGGAAGTACTTTATGGTGGGCCTGGGGTCAATCACAATCGGAAATTGGAGGGGAGCAGAGTGTAACACATATGAGGAATGCCGATTGTGATGGCCCGATTGGCTGTGGGCCGTCCGATCGGCGGGGAAGATCGACGGTGGGGAGATCAATCAGGGGTTTGCCATCGGGGGAGCGGATCGGGAGATCGGAAGAGATCGGGTAATCAGAGGGAGTGATGAAATCGAGGAATGTTGCGATCGGAGGATCAGAGGAAAGGCCGCGATTGAGGTGATCGGAGAATGTTGCGATCAGTTGCATCGAAGTTTGTTGCGATTGGGGTGATCGGAAGGCACAAATAAACGTTTGCGATGCGAAAAGGTTTGCGATTGCAATGGGAAGCGGGGGGTTTATAATATAAAACTTTATTATAAATTTTTATTATAAAGCATGGTGGGGAAGTGGTTGGGAACGGCAGGGGAGTATGTATATATATACGAACCTTTTGAAATATTTAACATAAGGTTTTCAACGGGAATGGAGGGGAAGTGGTTTTAATCGCATAAGTGTTTTTCAATGATTATAATGCGATTATGTAATCGGAAAGGCGGAAAAGGGGTTTTTATTAAAGAAATATAAAACTTTAATAATATAAAGTTTAAAGGGAAAAATGGGAAATAGGGGGTATATGAAGGTATAAGGACTTTTACTTCACTTAAGCATAAATTTCAATCCGGAAGTCAGCTTTGAGAGTGTAGTATACCGTTGGAAAGATCTTTCCGAGCTCTTTCTGATGGATTTGCTTGGAAGATGATTTGGTGCTGAACATGCTGCGGAAAACTTCTATGAAGGTAGGTACATCACTTTGGGGAGATAATAGCTTCTGAATTGTGACTTATTACATATGATGATATACAATTACATAATGAATAACAATAATAAAGACAAAATATCATGTTTTCACCTCAAAACATGGTTTTGAGGCGAAAATTACGTCAAACTGAATAAAATCTCTCTCTGATTCTTCCTGGTGCTGCGACTTTGAGCTTATTGGCTTCCTCATGACCTTGCTGATATTTATTGACATTTGACTCATTAATTTGACCATGGTGAGACCCTAGAAACTAATGAGACCCATCCTATGACCTACTGATATGATTTTGAGAATGAAAGTGACTAATGGCTAAAGATCATAGAAAGGAAAATCAGCAAGTACCTCATGAGGGACAACTGATAAAAATTACTACCATCAATGAATCCATGACCTAGCGGAATGGTGAAATTTATTCGGTATGAGACACCTAATATGAAAATGCAAAAAGAGCAGTTTTGATCACTGATGGCAGTATGACTAGACTGACACTAACAAAACCTATAATGTAAGGCCATAAAATGTGTCCATTAAAAGAGTTTTCAAACTCTTGAGCTACTCCTAAGTGAGAACTCCCTAACCTAGTGCTCAAAGAATACCACCTGCTTGGATAAACAAGCTTCTTAACCTCGAATTTGCATCCACTAGGTCTACACCCTCTGGCTCAATTCGATTTATTTTCTCACCTGTTTTAGTCATCTTCAGAAATTAATGACTCTGTCTCTTGGAACTAATAGGTGGAAAAGTTAGAGGAGTTTCACCTTATAAGTGTTGCTTTTATTCTCCTTTGAAATCCTGTTTGAAATCAAGACTCCTCCTCAAACTACAACTCTAACCAATTCGATCTCTAACAACTAAACTACCAATGACCGTACTCCTTCTTTTTCAGTGGTTTTAAAATAGAAGCTATGGTTCATCACCCCATGCAAATCGACCTTCATTATGGAAAATATTATTCACCGTGGTGTCCACCATGTGATAGCCATTATTACCTTCAGTTGGTTGCATATCTTCGTATAGAAAGCTCCATATGGCTTGAGACAAGAGGATCTGTGACTAGCAGTCACCTACGTTGTCTTTTTTATTATTGGCCGAAATTTCTAGCAACAAAGTTGTGCAGCCAACCAAACGGTCATTGTGTTAATTTTAATGACCACGATCTCCTACGTTCATAAAAACAAGTAATTTGACATAATATTAACTGACTTGGGATGACAGGCAAGATGATATTAACTGCTAAGTGTATTACTGTGGGTTGACATCTAAGCATTAATGTATACCATGACTTGACTTCAACTAAACTGACCACACATGACACCTATCATGAGATATGAAATATTTAAAAAAGATTGAAACCTATTTACACTACAACACGTGGTTTGAAAAAACCGGATGTGCTTTTTCATTTATTTTTTAAAAAACAGAGTTTGCTTCTAGAATTTTCGGCAGCATCGGAATACAAGAAAAAAAACAGAAATAGGAATATAACAAACTGCCCGAAAAGACTAAAACAAGTGCTTCCGGAAATTTCGGTAGCGACCAATTTTTTTTTGAAAATTTCGAAGTCTAATCCTAAAAAAAATTAAAATTAAAATGGACTCATGACTTAGCAAAGAACTTTCCTAACATTATTTATATTTATTTTTTAATTTAAATGAAATTCTAATCATACTAGCTGAATCGGGTGAAAAATAAATACTCAGCTTATTATGTTCATCTAAACAGTTGATTCCTTATATTGTTATATTTCTAGAATATATTAAAATTTTCAAATTACAAAAAGAATGACAACATTCACCATGACCCTACAAAATTTCATTACTTTTACATTCCTCATCCCATGACCAACTTTATTTCGGAAACATATTACAAGGTTTGTTTCCCTACAACCATAATGAATGTGAATGAAGATGAAGCACTTGTCAAGTTTTCATACAAACCCTATCCAATGTTTTTCAGGATTTCATCTTCGACCTTCTTGTTTATAAATATTTTGTTGTAGAAGAAGAAAATCTACATTGACCATTTTAATTGGAGGTGTCCTAAATAGGAGTGGTACCAAAAGAGTCGGTTGGCTTGGATCAAAAGTGGGGACAAAAATACAATTTTTTTTCAAAGGGTAGCATCGAAAAGGAAGAGTTTCAATTCCATATGGGCTATTAAAGACGAATCAGGTAACATTCTCACCTTGGTCAAGGAAATCAAGAAAGAGGATTTCCTTTTCTTTAGAAATAAATACAAGGAACAAGAAGAAAACTATTTAGCGGAAAAAATGGAGTTGGTAAACCTTTTTCCCATAATGGTTAATGAAGAGGAGATTGCGCAGATGGATGCTCCCATTTCGGAAGAGGAGTTACTTCAAAATTTGAAGAAAATGGCTAAGAATAAAATCCCCCGACCTGATGGTTGGCCTGTCAAACCCTTCCTCTTCTTTTATGATCTGATGGGACCTGAATTGACCAAAATGGTGGAAGAATCAAGGTGCTCCGGGAAAATTCCAGGTGCAATAAACTCAACTTTTCTTGCTTTAATTCCTAAAAAGGAAAACTTTCTACTCTTATCTAACTACATACCTATTTCCTTATGTAATTATCTTTACAAAATGATGTCTAAGATTCTTGCTAACAAACTTAAAAAGATAATATCAAAACACATTACTTTGGAGCAGTTTTGTTTTTTTTTTTTAACAGAAGAATACAAGACGTTGTTGCAATATCCCAAGAGTTTCTTCACTCGATAAAAATAAGGAAACTAAAAACAAGCCTCATGAAAATAGATCTTATTCATGATTATGACAGAGTGGACTAGGAGTTTCTTAGCTTGATCCTCTACAAAATCATACTCCCTCACAGACATGTCAAATAGATGGCTTGCATAACTTCGACATCTATGGTTGTTCTCATTAATGGTGAGCCACCACATTTTTTTAAAATCCATAAGGGGCTTATGAAAGGTTGTGCACTTTCCCCCCTATTTCTTATCCATGTCATGGATGCTTTCAACAGAGGTATCAAAGCCATGAGTGAGGCTGGCTCAATATCTGATTGTAGGGTCACAAGAGATAGCTCAATGACACAGATTATGTTTGTGGAAGATGTACTTTGATCTAGGGAAGCTAAGTATATAGAGTGGGAGTCCTTCCATAAGGTTTTTGACAAATTTGGTGAAGAAACAAGCTTGATCATTAATAAAGACAAATCAGAGGTCATTTTTGATGATGGGGCTTCCATGGTAATCCAACATATTGTCTCATTGTTTAGGGTTAATATTCGACCTAAGTCCGTCGTATTTAAATACCTATCATGCTATTTAAAACCCAACAATTATTATATCAAGGAGCAGTCCTTTCTTGTCACAAAATTTGAAAAAAAACGGACCTGTTGGGACCATAAATGGATTACTCTTGGGGACATGGTAATTATGGTGAAGGAGGTTTTGCAAGGCCTTTTGGTTTTTTGGGTGAATTTATTTCATATACCACAGGCCATAATTCAAAAAATCGATGCAATTATTTCGAAATTCCTCTGGTCGAGAGATGGTACCAGTAAAAAGATCCATCTCATCAGGCTTGACTCCATTTCCAGACCAGTTCATATGGGTAGGTGGGGCATCCGTGACTCTAGATGGTTAAACCTTGCTTTACTAGCCAAAAATTTATGGAGGGGTTTCAATGAAAATGGTCTATGGCAGAACATCATTTTCGGTAAATACCTCTAGAAACAAATCCCAGAGAATTGGATTGTTGTAGTGACACCTTCCACTCCCAAAGCATCACTCATTTGGAGGATTTTTATGATAAAAAACTATCGTCTATGTGGTAATTTACTCTGTCATGTGAGCGATGGGAAAAGTATTCTCATAGGACTGGATGTAATTAAGGGGATGCATGGAACCACATCATTTCTGCTCCAATCATTCATTTTCTCAACCAACAAGGGATTTATACTCTATCCAATATCCACAATGGAAACTTTATGTTTCTCTCTTCCCCTTCTTGGCCACATGCATGGCATATTGGTATCCTAAAATATATTGAAGACAAATGAGAATACTATCACAACCATTTGTGCTAGGCTTGCATCTCCTTATACCAAAGAAAAAACAAATTGGTGTGGGGTGGATATGTTGCTGACAAGAGGATATCTGCAAAATAAGTTTATGCATACATATCCTTGAACAACCAATCATTCCACTATGCTAATTAGACTACTCAGATATGGAGATAGGATGTTCCTCTGAATATCAAGTGGATGGTTATACATAAACACGTTCTCACCTAGGACAACTTGATAAAGAGGGGATTTTTGGGGCCAAGAAGATGCCAACATTGTGGGATGGACTCGGAAGACTATATACATCCTTTTATAAATTTCTCATTTGTACCATGATTATTGAGGGTTAATGTTCCTCTAGTTCACACTTCCATTGCATCTCACCTCATCTCTTGGGAATCTAGAGAGAAAGCTCACAGAGATATGCCGTTATATACCCTATGGGGGATATGGTGCACCAGGAACAATGTTATTTTTGTTGGAAAAAGTATTGATGTTCTGATCTCTAGATTGAGGTTTGTTGCCTATTTTCAGGAGATAGGTCCCTGGACCCCCAAAGCCACTACGCGATCCATATATTTTGTATACTTGGTAGATGATTTCTGTATCAGATTTTTTCATGGGGCCTCCTCCGATGGTCAGTGTGGTTGTGGTGTCCTTATCTTGATAAATCCCTCCCTAACATACTGCTTCTGTTGGTTTGGGGGTCTTGGTGATAACTGCATGGATGAAATAATGGAACTATGGGGGGAATTATAATGTGCTTTGTGACTTGAAATTGATAATATTTTAGTCGTCAAAGATACATTATCCATCATTCAATGGATCCAAGGGAGAAATTTTCTTGAGGTCCCTGCATTATGCAATTGGATGGAGCAGATCCGGTCTTTACAAACCTCTTTCTCTTAGGTCACCTTCCAAAACATATACATAGAACAAAATATTGATGCTCTCTCCAAGCGCGACATCTCCCTCTTTCCAAGGCATGTGAATTTTGAATATATGGTTAATGGTCCCGTCGATGGTAATGGTTCTTTTGAGATATAATTTCTCGGGATCTACTGCCTCTGTTTTTTGTCCAGGTTCTTCGGTATTTTTTGTCTCTTTTTTCCTGTGTATGTTTTTTCCTCCAAATAGATACTATGGGATGATTTTCTTCAAGAATACCTTTCCTATCTTAGACTGCTTACATGTGGTCCCTGGCCCTGAATTTTTGGGATAGCAAGATTTTCCTTCTCTGTAATTCTCTAAATTTGGTTTATGTCTGGTCTAATTATTTTTGGTTGAATTCCTATATGGTTGCAGGTGAACATGACTCTCTGGGTTAAGATATTTGATAATGTAAACATCCTCTAATTAATGCAGGTTGTTCTATTTTTTTCTTCTGAGAAAAAAAATCCTTGAATCCGTATGATTTATTACTTGGATTTCACTAATTTAGTTGAGACAAATCTAGAGTCATGTTGTATGTGTGAAATTTGACTCTTAAAGAGTACTTAGTTGAATAAGAATTTGATGAGAGAGATTATATGGAGAACTTTTTAAAGTATATTTTGATTTAGGATAGATCAATGTAGATTTAAGTACTAATTTAGCATGTGTGGAGAAAAATCAAATATTTTTAGGTGCAAATATTTTTGTGAGTGCAAAATTTGTAACGAAAATTGCATTCATTTATCTCTTAGATGGATCCCAATCAATATCTCTATATATTCAATGTCTAATTTTTCATTGTTAATTTTTTTTTTTGAATTTGTATAGAGTAAGTAATTTAAACTTTAAGTCCAAAAAAACTTTGTTGGATTTAAGGGAAAATTGACAACAAAAAGAAAAACAACTAACAAATACCAAAATGTAAAATAGTGAGACTACTTCCAACATTTTGACCATAATATTTTTCTTTTAAAGATTACTTTATATGATATATACATAATTTATCTATGAATTACATTATCCATGTTAAAATGATTTTTTGTTATTAATATATTTTAAATATTATTAATCCCACATATTCAACATATTAAAATCTTTTATTGATGACTTATATTGAATTTTTTTATTATTATGAATATTTTTAAATGTTACCAATTACTTTTATATTAAAAATTTTAATATGATATCCACATAAATTAGTTAACATAGTTTTTCAAATAGTTTATTTAAATAGTGTGTTGAAATATTTTTGAAAAATATAAGGTTGAAACATGGCTTCTTAAAGTTTATATAAAATTATATTATGTCAATGTGGACATCTAAATATATTTTATTTATGAGTGAGAGTGTGTGAAATATTTTTACTAAGTTAGTTGTAATATCAACAACAAATAGAGTGATCACAGAAGGTTGGAATTGTTGATGTTTTATAATGGTTTTAATTAAAATTAACTAAACATACACATTAATTTTTGCTTTTTATTATTGAAGACATTGTTTTTCTATTTAAAAAATATTTTATTTTCATTTGAAAAGAGATACATTAAACACTAATAAAATCACACATCCTTTCATCTTACACTATAAAATGCACCCTTGAAGACAAAAATGAAAATATCCCATAACCCCTCCCTGATCGGGGTGTAACAAGGGGAGGGTGGAGTTTAACCAATGTGTTCGTGATTGTAGCCTGCCGCATGGGGAGGATGGCCAACACATGGAGAGAGCATGCAAGTGCTGGGAGGATAACGAACGATGGGACCTCCAGCACCAAACGTCATAAATGCGTAGTACACCCATGTGACTCCAGCTGGGTCAGCCAGCAGGGCTGTCAGGAAATTTTTGAAAAAAGAGCCGAGGGAGTGGTAATATGCATGGTAAGGTTATTTTGCATGGTAATGTTTGGATTTGTGCACTGTGGTTTTGTTTGGAAGCTGTTGCGCCTGCAGGGGTTTTCTCCAGTGAAGGTTAAGGGTGACGGGTCGAGTAGACAAATGGTATGTATCATCATACTTACCCTCTGAGCCAAAGATTTCTGTCTTTCGTCGAATGCGGATAATGATAATAGTCTTCTTAGATTATTTGTTTGAATGGAGATTTGGTTGGTTATTGTATCAACAAATGCAGAAGGTTGATGACGTTCGTTGTACGCTTATTCTTCCTCAGCAGGTTTTTGTTCCATTACCCAAATCTTTGGTTAGAACTTGGTCTCAGTTTTTGTTTCCTCATTCTGATCCTTGTATTGTTAAGATAATGGTTCTCTAATTCTGCTATAATTATTAGTTGCTGCAGCTCTTTAATGGGTTGGTTCGGTTCTTTTACAATAGTTTGTTGTATATGGGTTTTAGTAGGGTTGTTCTCCCCGTCAAAAACTTCTCTATAGCTACGCAGAAAGGGTTTTTCTTAGTCTCTGTCTCTCCTTTTCCTATTTATATCTTCTTCTTTGATAGGAGGTCGGGTAAATTTTGGAAAATTGCGGATAAACATTGCCTTTTGACAGTTCAAATGGTTTGCCTTTGTTATGATGGAAGGACTTTCTTGCAGCAGATTTTGTTCAACTTTGGCAATTATGTTAATAGGTCCTGAAGTCGATTTGTGGGCAAGATTTTTCACCTTATTATCCCTGTATTAGTATATGGACTCTGGTCTTACCTTTTAATTCTCTGTCCATGTCTATCTTGTGTCATGGCTACAATCAATGGGTTTCTCTTTAGTTCTTTCTTGCCCAGTTGGATTGTATTAGTGTCTAGTCTCTCTTTTTATCTCATGTCTTTCTCACGGAGCCTAACTTGGGTGATGGAACCTCTCTGCGTTCTGATTCTTGAATATTGTCTAGGAATCTGACTGGTGTTGTTGTTTGGATGGTAGCTTTAGCAGATTCCTTGTCATATTACTTTAACATGGTTAAAAGAGGAAGGAAGCCCACTGGAGGCAAAGGCAAACAACCTACTTCTGAGCAGCATCAAAAAAGAGGAAGAAAATTTGCGTAGCAACATCTGGAACTGCAGGTTCAACCATTTACATCAGAAATCCCAAATTCGGTAGGCTCCCGCATTTATGGTTGGGAAACAGAGGTTTTAAACAACTTGGACAGGGAAGATGAAATGGCTTTTGAGGACATGCAGAATGTGGTCAATGACCCTGGGCACACACGAGGCCAAATTTCCTTGTTTCAACAATTAGTTAGAACTCACTGGTTAATAAAATGCCTGCTAGCTAAGGCAGTCATGTCGACAGCAGAAACTAAGCTGGAATCAACTTTGGAAGATATTAATAGGAACATCCAAGGAATCAATCTTTGAAAATTGCATCAGTATGCGAGGCTCGGAAGGTTGGAGAAGGAAATCAAGTCTATGCTGTAGGTTGCAGTTGAATTACCAGGGTCCAGTGCCAAAGATCCAGCACCAGTGGAATCTGAGGAAGATTAAGGGTTTCATGATCAAATGTCTTACTTTATTTTTAGCGGCTAGTACTTTTTCTGTATATGTTGTTATCTCCAGACTTAGATTTTAAGTACCATTAGATATGGTATATATTGTTAAGACTTTTTAGGTTTTGGTTGACATACTCTGAACTTCGATGGCCGAAATACCTGGTTTCCTGTGGGCAGGTTGAGGCGTAGTTTTGTATATTTTTTTGCCCGACCTTTATTAATAGAAAATGGAAGGAACTACCTAAGCTTACAAAAAAAAAAAAAAAAAAAAATCCCATAACCCCAGCGTAACTTATATCCTTAGCAAAAGCCCTCTTAACCATAACCAGTAAAAAATTTGTATGTTACATCATGACCTAATGTAACTCCCAAACCTTGAACCAGGCCCAATTATTGCCTATCAAAATGGTTTTATTGACAGGTTTCCAACTTGTAAACAATGTTCTATTGCAGAGGAATGCAGGTAAATAAGATGCCATGATCTAAATTTTGGATTGATTCTAATGCTTAAAAATGACACCTTTTATGAACGAGATGAATAATAACACCTATGTTTTGTTTTCCATGCTTCGTTGATTTATATTAACGTTATCCTTGCAAACGAACGTGTATGGGTGTCTATTCTAGAAATAATAGCCTCTTGAAACTCTTTAGTAGCCTGTAAATCAACCCTCTTTGCAGAAAAAATGCGTGTACGTTAACCATCAAAAATTTGTTTGGTATCACTATCATCATCAACAACTCCTAGAAATCAACCCTCTTTGCAGCGAAAATTCACTCATTAAAGTGTATCATTTTATGTTATATTTAGAAAATATGATAGAAATGAGTGAAATCGAGTGTCTAATTTTACTTATGTTTTTCAAAAATTTAAAATATTTTAAAATATATAATTAAACTAAACTCATGTGATATATGATGAATCATGATGTACTCATTAATAAATAACAAAGTGGTAACATAGTTTAATTAAGGATTTTTATGTTTTTGCTAATTACACCGAAAGGTGTTTACTTTTGAACCATTTCACTGCGCACCATAGTCGATCTTTTTATTTTATATAGTTGATTCTAGTAAACAACTGTCACGTTGTCCACCATTGGATCTGCATAATAAAAATTTAAAAAATATACAAAATCTCGAAAATAGTCACTCTTTTTAAAATTAGCGATGTATTGCATATTTACATAGACAAATTCTTTGCTTTTCTATTTAAAAAGCTTTTTAGGCCTTTGAAAACAAAAATTAAATTAGAAAATGATAAACTTTCTTATTTCATTATGATTTTCCATTTTTTTTGTATTCTCTTACTTTCTCTTTCCCATTTTCTAAGCTTTTCAAGTCTTTGAAATGAAAAATGAAATTAGAAAATGGTAAACTTTGTTATTAGAAAATTAGAAAATGGTAAGTTTTAACCATTTATGTTATAAATATTGTTGTGATACAGTACTTCCTGAAGTTAACCAACTTCCTCCAAGTTGTTATTTTGTACAGATCTCAACTAGTCATGGCTTCCCCAACACCCATATCTCAACTACTGTAGCATAGATGGTGACATAGTTTTATGTGTCGAAGATTCATGGATTTTCCAAGAAATCCCCATTGTGCTAAAACATTAGTGCTCATTTCCTTAACTACTGGTTTTTTTAAGTATAACACTTTGAACATTTTCATTTAAATTTATTTTCTTTTGTATTGTAGACTTAGGATGATTTTCCTGGGTTACTAATTACATGTTAACAACTGTACAAATTCTACAGATTATAATAATAATAATAGTGGAGAGAGATTGAAGTCTTTGGATCATGTCAAAGTATTATTGAAAGGAATTAGAGAAAAAAATATTGATATTATACACTCTAAAAAAAACTGTTTTCTTTGTGAAAATAATACCTTTCATTTACTATTTTTTAAATTTATTTTGAATTAAAAACCATACTTATCATTTCTTTTCAAAACTTATATTCCTTTCTAAACTTGAATTTAAATACTCTTCTAATTTAAAAACTTATGTATCTAAAATTCTTCATAATAAATATAACCATATTTAAAATATATATAAAATCCCAAAAATAGTCACTCATTTTAAAATTAGCAATATATTACATATTTACACAGACAAATTCTTTACTTTTCCATTTAAAAAACTTTTTAGGCCTTTGAAAGCAAAAAATAAATTAGAAAATGGTAAACTTTCTTATTCCATTATGATTTTCCATTTTTTTTTTTTGTATTTTCTTACTTTCTCTTTCCCATTTTCTAAACTTTTTAAGTCTTTGAAAGGAAAAATGAAATTAGAAAATGGTAAATTTTCTTATTCCAATACCATTTTTCATTTTCTTTTCTATTTTTTTTACTTTCCCTTTCCCATTTTCTAAGTTTTTTAATTATTTGGAAGCAAAAATGAAATTAGAAAATGGTAAACTTTCTTATTTCATTAGGATTTTGTATGCATAACCACAAGACAAAATTGCTACTTCAAGCACAACAATGAAAAACAAATCTTCCCAAATCTTGACGAGATGAACTACCTTCAGTGTATCTTTGCACCTTTAGGGGCAACTGCTAGTTATATGTATAGAATGAATGTTGTTGATATTATTGTTTTATTTTGGAATAATTATGCAACTGAATTTCATTACATTTTTTTTTAATTCATTCATTTTTAATGACGACATTATTCACTTGACTATACAATTGCAAATGATTTGTAAGTAATTGGATATGAATAAATAATTTAATAAATTATTATATAATTAATAATTTGCAATGTAAAATATTTACTATCATCAATTTCTAACCTCTTACAAATCAAAATATTCAAATCAAATAACACTTACCAAACTTAATAAATACTAATAATACATCAATAAAATAAATCAAATGGCACTTACCAAATTCAAATGACAGTTACCAAATTTGATAAATATTAATAATAATACATTAATATATTACAAAATGAAATTTATCTATCTAATCTTATGAAATTTATCCTATTAAAAAAGTATGATAGCGATCTAACATTCTCGTTGGCCATGTGTGATTTGATAAGACAAAAGAGTAGACTTTCATTAAGTTCTTTAAACAAAAACCCTCACCTCATCTCTCAAAGTTGAAATTATTAAGAATTCACCAATAATATATATCTACAAGTTGAGTAGCTGATGAATGACCATTACAATTGATTGGCAAATGTTCCTCTCAACAAATTCATTCCAAATCCAATTTACCTACAAAATCTTGATTTTCTCCATCGTCATACACTACATGTATTGCAATCACCATCTCTGGTCACTGAAAATTTGCCAAAATCCAATCACTATTTGTGTTTACTGACGTTGAAAAGTTGCTAAATGATTTGAAATGGTTGAGGTTTATCCATATTGTGTCAATTTTCACTTTACAATGCTGAATAGGATTTTATAATTATAAAATCTAATCTTCTCTTTTCTATAATAAATAAATAATATTTTTGAATAGGATTTTATCTCTTCTCTTTTCTTAATAAATCAATAATGTTTTTGATAATTTGAATAATCAATAATGTAACCATCTTGTCTCATCCATCAGTTTTAAAATTCCAGATGCCATTTCAGGTCTGTGAGAGGTCATGCAACTAGAATAGATTGAAAAACTGTATTCTCTCAACTTTGGTCAATTGCCATGTCCCACTACTTTGATTGGTCAACAATCGTTATTTTATTTATCTGGTTCTATGGGCTGCCACAATAACACTTTGGATGGAATTGCGAGAAGTCAGCATATGATATTCTTAATCAGCATCTTAGTCAGAAGATGGAATTGCCAGAAGATATTGGAAGCATATGATTAACAGGTTTGAACAATTTATTCCTGAATAACATTGGGGGTCACATCATTAGCACATCTATTGCTGAAATCAGATTTGAAGGGTGCAAAGGACCTTATTGGTAATAAAGAAGGTACAGTGTTGCTTATATAAATTATTCTACCAAAGGAATCGACTGGATTATGATTGGATGGTGAAATGTTAGCAAGACAGGCTAGTGTGTCATTTTTTCCCAGCAGAGTAGTACAGGTTAATACTTCATCATGTTATTCCATATATATATATATATATATATATATATATATATATATTCAATTTCCCAATAATTAATAATTAATCATCAAAGATAAGTTAAAAATTGAATATCAGAATTTCTAAAATATTTGATTTTTTTATTTAAATAAATAAATAATTTAGATTTTTATTGTTATTATTTTTAAATAAAGGAAATTTTAGTTAATATGGATACATTTTGCTTTTTCTACAGTGATTTACTATTGGGAAACTAGGTTAGTGATAGAAGTATAGTTTTTTAGGACCAAAATGTATGATATTCTCCTTACTAATGAGAGCTACATAACTATCATAGTTGCCCATGGAGGAGGCCTAGTGCCTTGAAATTGGCAACTAAAAATATTGAAAATGACACCAAAAGGGATTCTCATTTAATTTTTCCTTAATTAAATTAGAAGGAAATTGTAATTCCACATCACATGACAACTTGTACGAGTTAACTGAGTTAGGAAGACTTAGTGAGCTTAGAAATTCTAGTTGAGGGTCAAAATAGAGGCATGTAGAGTTCTCCCTAAGTTTTAGGGCATCAAGTTGCAGTTTATTTTGAGTGGTAATTATTTAACTTAATTATTTGAGTTCAAATCAGTTTAACTAGTTCTAAGTGATGGAGGAACTAGTGAGAGGTCTAGTGAATTAAATTTAATTTAATTCACATGCAGTGATCAATCAAATAACTAATAATTCACTATAAATAGTTGTTGTATGTCAGTTCTGATCCTCAGTTGAGATTGGAGTTAAAGGAAAGTGTACTATCAATTGTATTATCATCCAAATTGTACAGGTGGTGCATGCAGTGAGAAAATGCCTAAAATAAATCATTTCTTAATTAGAGACAACTGCCTTTAAAAGGAGGAATGAAGGCACAAGAGAAGCATTGTTTTGGTGAGCACAAGTTGGTGAGACCAAGCAATAGGAAGCACAAGTTTGTGCATGGATCTTGTGAGAGAAAGGTTTTCCAAGAGAAGCTTGTGCATAGGTTGGTAGTGTGAGACAATCATAGATAGTGCAGAGAGCTCTCAAGCCTGAGAGATGCATTGTATTGTTTCATATTCTTGACTTAATGCAATATACAAATAGCGGGGTTTTTAGCTAAGGCTTTCCCCAGATACATATTTGTGTTGTGTGATTGAAATTATTTCTCTTTCTTGTTCATGTGATTGTGAAATCATAATTGGTTTCTGCAATTTGTAGAATAGATTCAAGTATTTTGCTTTAGCATATTACAAGATCAATTGAATCTATGTGAATTTTCTACAGAGTGACACCACAACGGCAAAATAGTAGCGGGTTTCTAAGAAGAACCCTCGACCATATTGTAGTAGATACTAAATGAGAGCAACCAACTAAGAGAGTCATGAAGTATCTACCTATAGCAGAGACGTCAATGGGGGCATAGGGGTCTTCGAAAGAGGCTGGACCTAGAAATTTGGTGAACAAGTATTCAATACGATCCAGGCGATGAGCAAGTTGGCAGTTTTTAATGATATAGATGTTGAATTGCATATATGTTTCAATGTTGTTATCATTCCTATCTATTAAGGCTTTACCAGGTAGAGTCGTGGTATGCCAATAAATACCTTTTACACATAAATAAAGGTTTTGGCATCCCCTTGTGTGACTAGGATCCGAGATCCAATCTTCCATTTGCTTGGGAATGTCATCATTTTTAAAGTTGTTTCTTTCATTCATGTTTGTCATCAATTTCCCATTGAATGGATATGGGTGTGGTCTCTTGGAATTGGTAGGTCACAACTTATGCATTGGATCATGTCCACGCATGCATGAGCGCCCTAAATCGGGGCTCAGGTTTGTCTTGTCATGGGAATTTGGTAGTGCTAACACCCTAAGTAGAGAAATCGACACTGTTAGGTTATGAACCTGAGGGGAGTCATTTTTTTTCCTTGGAGTTAAAACTAAGACAGTCTGATGAAAAAGGGGACTTGTGGAATTGAGCCCAGGGTATCATCATGTTTATGTTAGGATCTAATGAGTCAATATTGGCAAGGAAATATGATAGCTCCTGGAAGACATATCTTTAGCCCAAGATGAAAGGATGAATCCTCCACCGGTTTCCTAGCTGAAATGATAGAAACAACCTCCACCTCTCAAACCCTCAAGCAGGAATGCACAATTCCTAAAACTGAATGTGCATATGAGAGTGGATGAATGTGGAAGTAATTCCTGATGATGTATGAAAGCTCAAAGAAACCTTCCCAGAGTAGGCACTCTAAGTCCCCCATGGGTAAGGGTGGGATTTCTGCTCGGAAACACCCATGTGCTAAACAACACTGTAGACTTAGCTAAACAGCTGAAGCATGCATAGAAATGTCAAATGAAAAATTAAACAAAACAAATATAAAAATATAAAGTCTAACTTCTATTGCTGCCTTCATCTCCATTTTATGCTTTGTGAGCCTTCCATAGCCCTGGCCCACCTCATAATTGCGCTGCACATGTGGCCACTAGCCTCCATGAAGACTGTGTTGTCTCTCCATTTTCTCCACCATACCTGCATTTAATTCACACTCTATCCATCATGTGTGCATTAGATGCAAAACTTCCCCCACTATCTCATCATTAGTGCTCTATGATCTTACTTTTAATACATCATGATCTCATTTGACTTCCTCCATGATCTCCATGATCTATCATTAATGTGGCATGATCTCCACTCTTCCTTCATTTAAGAAGCTGCTCCACTACTCCATAATGCAGATCTAACTCAAAATTATCCACATACACACATCAAAAGTGAATTGTATTCATCTATGGGGTTTATGTGTCCCTCCACCCTCCTATTACTTAATTAATTAAGAAAATTAAGAACTTTAATATTCCAATTATCTAATGGAAAATTGGGAATTTTACAATCTACTACGACGAATAAATATACACTTTTAGAGTAAATGTTATTAAGAAATTGAATGATGTTTTGATTATGCATCGATTCATAAAAATGAGAAAATATTTGAGTGTATGTGAAAATTTAGCAAAATGTTTTCATAGAACGAAACAATGTGTCGGAGAATTGTGCAGTCGGGGAATGTGTGTAGAGATGCGAAAGTGGGGCAATATTGTTTCTCCCATGCATAGTCTTCTTCTCCATATCCTTTGAATCTGTTATGATGGATACTATTGGGATTAATAATTCAAATCTCTTAGCATTCAAATTTTTGTGTCAGATAGCTATGTCAAATAAAGTGAAAATCAACGTTTTGCAATTTTTGCAAATGGAAGTGTGTGAAAGAAGCATCCGACTAGGAGAATGTGTGTATAGGTGTGGAATCCAACATATAAGGGTTATCCCACACATATTTATCGTCCACACATGAATCAACTATTATTTCAAGTACAATCATTTTCTTAGCTAAATTTCACTAAATTCCTATAAAACCGATAGGCATTTATTATGCTAAATTGAGTCGTGGCTAGACTAGGAAACACACACACACACACACACACACACACCAATTTATTTCCCACATTTTTTATTTCTCGTACTCTTTCCTACTTAATGATATAAATTGTTTCTACACCCCCTGTCGTCATTACACACATTCTGTGGAAGTTATCATATCAACTTTTCATGTCAATCCAATATTACCATATGACCTAGTCACTGAAGAAATGTCAAAAAAAATAGGGCCGCGTCTTGTTGTCATGAAAAATTTCGATTTCGAAAAATGGGAGATTGATTGAGTTTATGTGACAACTTGGAAAAATGTTTGTGTGTTGGGAACAATAGAGTGTGTGGGAGAAGTGTGTGAAAGGGGAATGTGTGTAGAGGTGTAAAAGTGGGGGAATAGTGGTTCTCATGCATATACTCCTCTTCTACACATCCTTTCAATTTGATACGACGGATATTGGCGTGATTAATAATTCAAATATCGAACCATTTATATTTTGTGTCAAAATCTCTTACCATTCAAATTACTATGTCAAATAAAGTGAAAATTAACTTTTTGCAATTTGTGCCAAATAGAAATGTGTGGAAGAAGTTTCCAACATGGAGAATGTGTGCACAGGTGCAGAAGCCAAAATATAATGGTTCTCCCACACATATTTCTCTTCTGCACATGAATCAACTATTATATCAAGTACAATAATTTTCCTAGCAATATTTATCTAAATTCTTGTAAAATCGACAGGTGTTTCTTATGCCATATTGAGTTGTGCTTGAACCAGGAAAACACACACACACACATAAATATATAACATCAAAATTTGCACCTACTCTCACATTCTCCCCACCAAACACTTCTTCCACACACTCCAATTAGGAAAGTGATTGATATATATCAATCACTTTCCTAATGTAATTGTGCAAAAGAAGTGTCTAATGGGGAGAATGTGTGCATAGGTGTGAAAGTCGTTGTATAATGGTTCTCCTACACATCATTTCTCTTCCACACATGAATTTTCTACTTTGTTAAGTACAATAATTTTCCTAGCCAAATTTCACTAAACGCATGTGAAATTGATAACCATTTCGTATGCCATATTGAGTCATGATTGGACTAGGAAACACACACACACACACACCCACATATATCGATTGGTTTTCTATTTTTCTTCTTTCTCACAAGTTTTCCTACTAAATTATATAAAATGTGTCTATGCAACATGTTGTACAGAGATTTCATGGTAGTTATCAGATCAGTTGTTCATGTCAATCCAGGATTTCCATATGACTTAGTTTCTGAAAATATTTCGAAAAAACTAGGGTTTGCATCTTGTCGTCATGAAAAAAATTGATTTTACAAAAAGAGGGATTAATTGAGTTTATGTGAAAATTTGGCAAAACATTTTAAGAAAATGGAACAATGTGCGGGATAATGTTGGCATTATGGCTAATATGTTATCCTTGATGGAAACTTGAATGTCAAATATGTCCTTGATGTCAACCTAGTTAAATATCAAGATGATTATAGAAATAATGCAAATGACATGAATGATGGTACAAACATTGCATAGGATAAGGAATAGTATTGACAGCTTAGTCACAGGATGCATGTTAAGTGTGAAGTTTGAAAAGTATATGCAACCCCTATAAATAATAGTCACGTAGATACATAGTTTTGATTAAAAAAAGTCATGTACATGATCCTACCCATGGAAAATAAAAAATTGGGACCTTTTCCCATGGTAATCTCCCATAGTATTGTGACAACAATTTCTATTTTATCTTGTCAACAATTACCAAAGGATTTTCTTGTGGTATTGGCAAGGAAATTTTCTATATAAGGAGAAGGATATCAAGGAGTTGTGGATGTGCATTTTATGGTTTATACATGTGTGATCTGATCTGGAATAGGTGTGCACTAGGGAGTGAGGAGAAGGCTCAGATATGAAAGATATGAAAGTATATTGAAAAATAATGAATATGTTTGACTTATTTTCTAACAAATATATGGATATAGTGGAGCTATGATATAAATGTGCTTGCTGAGGTCTATGAATTTTTACAATGTGCATATAGATATCTATGCTTGGCATGGGTTGTGTTTGCATAGATGATTTAATTTAACAATTTGAGATCAATACACAGGCTGTATTATTGAATACCACGTACATACGCGGATCTGCTTCAGAATGGTCTCATATATTATATGAATTAATGTGGGTTGATTAAATTAGTCTCTTGTTGATTATGTTGATTTATGGTTGTCTATGTAGTGTATGAGAGTGTTTAAATGACAATTTTTTTGTTGTTGATTGATGAGCATATTGATGGTTGATGAGAATTTGTTGGCTTTGAATTTGGTATCTTGAAAAACTTGTTTAAGAATGGATTTATAATCTTGATGATTTTGTTACAATATATATTCACAAGATGTGTTTACTATAGAGAGAGTTTGACATAGTTTAAGTTTTAGTATTCAGTGATTTGAGATATGTATGTAGGTTTTATGCATAATAAATGTGTATATCCACAGGTCCCTTTCAGAACAATTGTGTAGATATTCTGAGGTGAATTTGATTAGGGTTTGTAATGACATTAGATTTTTTTATGTTCTATTTGTTGTTCATTGTAAAGGATGTCTTGATTAAGATGTTTGATATCTCACAATATTGATTGATTTGGTTGTGGCTTGATATATTAGTATATCAGTGATTGGTTGGGAATTGGTATGATCTAGTTGTAGTGATTAAGTATTAGAATTCAGTGATTCATTTTGATATGTGTTATGTTTTAGAGGAGGTATTTGTATTCAATGTTTGATCTCATTGTTGGGTGTGGGTCAAATTCAAAAATTTGGTGAAAGGTGGGCTGCATGTTTTGATGGTTGATTGAGGCTGGTGGATCTAGTGTGAAAATTCTGAAATGTGGCCAGAGAGGTACTAAGGGCTTAATCCTTTATTAAGGGAGTTAGAGATTCCTTCTGGTAGGAGTCGAAAAACTTGAGCAGGGGGTTGTAGCTCCCTTTCAGTGGGGACTAGAGAATGAGTGGAGGTTGTAGCCTCCTACAAGTAGGATCTTGCATACTAGTAAGAGTCTGCGCCAATACAAAATTGTAAGGATATTTTCTTTATAATAAAATAAGAAGACAAAGAAGAAAACAACAATGATTTTCTCCCACATTGGGTTTCCACCTAAAATCATTGTGTCCTTATGTGTTAACATGTTTCTTATTTGTTATGATTTATCTCCTCTTTACAGCTCATAAATAATGAATAATGAATGTCAAATAAATTGATGATGCATTGGTTAAGGCTAAAAAATTGATGGAAATTATGAAAAATTGGTAATATGCATATACACGACTTTCATTCACTGAAGGCGCACAAAAATGAAAGTTCTATGAATAAAAATAACATACACTTCTCTAAATTTGAAATTGAAGATCAAGTGAAATAAAATGTTGATTCACCCCCCCTCCCCCCAAGTATTTTTCTTAACAATTGTAATCATAGCCTAGGTCCTTCACAAAGTAGTGAGATCAATAGAAGGAGGTCTGACAAAAATGTGCACGTAGGGTGGATATAGTTATAAATTCCTTGAGTTATCAAGTAAATCAGGTAATTATGATTTATTAGATGCACTAAAATAAATAGAAATCAATAACTTAGTTGAAGAAATGAATCAACTAAAATTTTGTCTAGAGGAGTCTAAAACAATAAAGGAAGTTCTCAGGAATCAATTTCAAGAGAAGGAGAAACATTATGAGAAACTAGAATCTAAAATTATGGAGCTAAGGAAAGAACTTAAGAAAATAAAATCTCAGTTGAAATTAAATATAACGTTTAAAGGGGGATAAAAAACATTAGAGAATATTATTAATGAACAACATTATCCTCTAATTAAGATAGACAATGGATTCAATCACAAGGTTTCAGATCCACAAGGTAATGAAAAGGACTAACATAAAACTCTTCAAAACAAAACTGAATCAAGTCTCTCATTAGAAAAAAAACAATCAAGATTAGGGTCAAGATCAGTCCCTGGGTATAAAATATGGTTTAATAGATATTTTTTCACTTGTAACTCATTTTGGCATAAGGCCATTAATTGAAGGTCAAGAAGATGGAATGGAAGAAATAAATATTATATTTACATGAGATGGTATGAGTATCACAACTTTAGACACATGATCTGAAAATGCAAAAGTATTTGGAGGAAGAAGGAATAGCAGCCAAAGATGTAGGGAAGACGACCCCTACTGTAGCCTATTGTATTTAATGCATACTTCTAACAGGGATTGCAAAAGTAAATGTGAGGTACATAGCCTCATGGAAATCAGACGATTACTATCATGTCCATAGGATCAGTGGTGTATGATCTCAAGGGGAGATATGCATATGTACCTTGATGATGCCTTTATATGTTGTTTTATTATTATATTGTTGAAGATTTAAGTTACTCGTGATTTTATTTTATGAAGTAAATGTGATCACCAATAGATATGACATGTTTAGTGATGAGATCCATCATTAGACATATTTAGAGGGGTTAATGGTCACCTTTTTGGCTTTCTTATATCTCTTTTTCTTTCATTTTTATTATTATTTGGTTTTATGATGCTATTATAGGTGGTGATTAAGGCTAACATACTCTAAGTGCCTAATATGAGGTTGAGTGCAAAAAATCATGAATTATTAGCATTTTTATAAGGATTTTATCATAAAGATTTGAAGGAGAAAGAAAATAGAAATTATAGGAGGATTGCCCACCCTACTTAACTCTCAAAGGCAGCCAAAGGATCCCAAATATTCTCTCCAGAAATTTGAATTCCAAAGGCAGCCAAAGGAGCCCAAGTATTCTCTCCAGCAATTTGAATTCCAAAGGCAGCCAAAGGATCCCAAGGATTCTCTCCAGCAATTTGAATTCCAGAGGCAGCCAAGCAACTCAAATAGGAGTGGACTCAATATTTTTTTACTTGGATTCAAGTGGAATCAATCAATATTTTTTGGGGATTTTTTGGTAGCTACCCTGTAGAATAAATAGAGTAAAGATAGAGCTAGGAAGGGTCAAAACTTTGTTGCAAGCTATTGAAATTTTTATTATTTTACTCAGTGATCAAAATTTTAGAAATGTATGAGGCTATTCTTTTATGAAATGAGCAAACTGATTTCCTTTCACTTATTTAAGTTTCGGAGAGCTAGGTTTGTGGTTTAGGTCCCAATCCATGTGCCTCAGCCTCTCTACTGTATTTTTTCTTTGCTTTCTGTCATTTTATTTGTTCCGCTTCTAATAATTTTGCTTATGTTTCAAGTTACTGCTTAGTTTTTCTTTTAGTGTATTTTTGTAGGTTTCATTTTATTGTGAGTAATATAATAGAGGAGAAAAATAAAACAAAAAAAATTTGTGGATCAAGACCCCCTTCTCATCTCTATCAATAGAGCTCGAGGAGGGCAGACCTTTCCATAGACCCAAAAAATTATTTATGTTCACTGTTTCTGAGATTAAAAGTAGAGTTGCATTACCATTTCCCAGACTTCCTTTGCACTATATTTTTATGCATTTGTCTGTTTCTTTGCACATAAGTCAGCAGGTTGATTGCAGGAATTATTGTTAAAACCCCAGAGCAGCTCCATGGCGCTTCCCCACTTCATTTTCCATCTTTGTATTCACAACCTGATAATTGTTGTTATTCCCTCCATTCCCTCCTTTTCCCGCTTATTCTAACTTTTTCACCCACCTTTATCCATAAAACACTTAAAATACCCAGCCCTCCTTATTCCTTTGCTTTCATTAGTCAGGGCCACCACACCTTTCTTAACGCAAAACGCTTCAAAAGGCTAAAATTTTGACCTTCACCCTTTATTCCTCGAAACTCTCGCTGTTGTACATTGCAAATTGCAAATCGAATTTCACAACCTTTCCCTTTTTCCTTTAAGACTTACCACTCCCGATGCCTATTGCGATATTTTCATCACACTCTGCCACCAGTCCTACTGCCATGTCACCCTTCACATTTTACACTTCGCAACCTTTCCCTGAACAACACTTCTGATACCCCTCCAACTTTGTGATATTGCAAATTGTGATATCACATTTCGAATTTCACTGTTTTTAGCCTGTTGCATTTTGAAATTTGCAGTTTTTACCCCATCACATTCGCATTTCAATCCCACTCTTGAAAAACACTTCTGCTACCCCTCCGGCCTTGCGATATTGCGATTTCGATATTGCATATCTCATATTGCACTTATATCCTCCATCACAACTCCGCCATCGCACTTTTCAAATCATTCCGCTCCAAAGAATTTTTGCACTATAATAAAGTTTTAATAAGGTTTAAACCCATATTTTCACTTTTAAGCCTTGTTTCATGTGTTTATCCCTCCATTAGCACCTTTACCCTTTCTTCTCCAAGCTACAAATCAACACTTTTTTAATCAGAATTAAGTCATGGATAACTTAGCTGCATGGATAGAATCATGGTAGATAGAGCATAAGATAAGTAGGGTGTGTTTATCCAATTGACCAAGTTAAGTGTGGTTAAATTAGTTTCCTTTCCGTAATTTAAATTAGTTTCTTTTCTGCCATTTCTTTTTAGCCAGTTAAATTATTTTCCTTTCTGTCATTTCCTTTCAGAAATTTATTTTAGTTTCCTTCCTATCATTTCTTTTCTGCAATTTATTTTAGTTTCATTGAAGTGTGACAGACTTCACTGAGAACCCCTAGAAGTAGCACCATTTTGTAGAGAGGAAGAGGATGACATGAGTAGAATGCATCTTATGTGTATATAGCACTGTCACCTCCAAGTTTGTACAAACCTCGGGTTGATAAAGTAAAGTAGGGAAGTTCCTGGGAGTTGCAACACTCTTGGTGCAATACCAAGGCTCACTAATTTTTGGCGCCGTTGTTGGGGAGGTGTCTAGAAGATGCCTTTATTTTTTTTAAGAATTATTTTTTTTCTTTCATTTATTTTCATGTTATTTCAAAAATATTGAAAAAAAAATATCTAATTTTCATGCCTCGTATGAGTAGGAATACTCAAAGACAAATCTTACCTAAAACCCCCACATCACCTCCTAGCCACCCTTCACTCTTCTTTGGTGGAAATGAGACTGAACTTCCTATAGGAGAGTCTTTTGAATACTCTGAGGAACCTATTGGGGAAGAAGAAGAAGACCTTGGCCCAAATGAGGGACCTGATTCACCTATCTTAACCATGGTTGGGATCCAGAGAGCCTTTCCCATAAGAGAGGAAGATGGGGAAACTAAGATGAAAAAAATTAGCCCTTAATATCTTCCACACTTTAATGGACTTACCTCTGAGGAACCTGAAACATTCATGTTTGAATTTTCTGTTGTTTGTAGGACTTATTATTACACCCCTGATGATCAGAAGTTGAAGCTATTCCCATCCACCCTTAAGGATGCAGCCTTGCGCTGGTTGATGTTTCTGCTTCGGGATAGCTTCACTACCTCGACACATATGGAAGAGACCTTCCAAAACAAATACAAAAACTAATGTAGGTCCAAGGAAATTAAGGATGAGATCTTTAGGATGACTCTAGGGTTGAATGAATCCTTAGAGGAATATGAAGAGAGGTTTCAATTGAAATATAAGAGAGCCAATTATACTCTTGATCTTGACTCACTTAAACTTGTAATTCTTCGAGGGATATGAGAAGAGATGATAGAAACCTTGAATATGCTGTTAGGAGGAGATATCTACCAACAACCCTATGAAACAATCAAAATTGTCTTCTAGAACCATTCTAGGGCATTTAGGAAGAAGGGCAGATCTAGCCAAAGTACATCAAATACCCCTTCCTCTTCCACCTCCATCAAACATGAGATTGGGAATATGCTAGAGGAATTCAAGACTGATATGTTGCATACCCTTGCTTTGGAAATGGACACAATGTAGGTAAAAAGGAAGCAAGAGGAAGCTGAGAGAGGCCTGACCATATTTTGTCCTAGATGTACCTGAAAGCACCCAAGAAATGAATTTCCACTGAATTTCATAGAGGTTTACTTAGTCTATGAAGATAACCATGCCACATACAAGTGTCCCTCCTTACCTAGACTTAAGGTTGTATATCAAGGTGGGGAATAAATTCCAGATAAAATCTGTTTCATCAACCAGAGAAGGCCTTAAGGCCCTCTGGCATATCAACAAGGTATGTAAGGTGCACCTTACTCTTATTATCAAAAATAAGAGTGCACCCATGCAACTTTGGTACAACCCCACTCCCCCATCCTGGTCTACACCTCCTACTTGGCCTTACAACCCTTCATATCATCCTCAGCCAATCAACCAACCATTCCAGTAGTATGTTCCACAACAATCTCAGTGGAACAATCCATCCCAAGGGTGGAGGCCTAAACAAAATCAACCACCTACTCTAATGCTTCCACCCCAACCTCAACCTCAGCTTACTCATGCTGCTCCACCTAGTGTACCTCAAATACCTGCACAACCCAATCCGAACCCGCACAAAAAATAATCACAGTAGGCTCCCAGTGGAGAAACATCCTATCTAGCTTATGTTGTGGATATACAGGAGGTTAATCTCAGATCGGGAAGAGTAATCACAGACAACCAACCTCCATATCCACATGTAGAGGTTAAGGAAGAAAAGGAAGAAGGTAACACGTAGATCCAACAACCTCCTTTTCCTGAGAGCTTGATCCACCCTAATCGACACAACCTAGAGGAGACTGAACTCCTAGGAGAATTGGAAAATTTGTGTGTAAAGATACCACTCCTCCAGTCCATTAATTATTTCTCTATTTACAATAGGCTCATCAAAGAAAAGTGCTTCAAGAAACCTGGGAGAAGCAAGAGATATACTCCCACCATGAATGTGGTAGGACAATTGTCTGACCTAATGCTAGAGAAGGTGATATTTCCAAAGTGCCTGGACCCTGGTAGTCCAGTTGTTGATGTGCATATAGATGGTGTCATAGTCCCCAAAACTTTGATTGATCTAGGGGTTGCCATCAATATCATGACCAAGGAAACTGTGTTGAAACTTAATCTCCAAGGGACTTTGAGGAAAACCAAAACCTTCTAGCGACTTGCAGATCAGTCCATAGTAACTCCAAAAGGAATTTTTTAGGACATTATGGTTACCATTGACTATTGCGAGTATCCTACATATTTCTTAGTGCTTCAACAAAAAACCAAGTTTAATGGTTATCCCCTCATCTTAGGGAGACCTTGGTTAGCCACTACAGACGCTTATATTAGTTGTCAGGTCAGAAACATGACTATAAAAAATGTACATTTGTCTAAACATCTAGTGTTATATCCTCCAACCCAGCCTTCCATTGATCATGATCTCCCTATATGGTTGGAGGATGAAGAATATGAGTTATATAACACTACCCCTATGTGTACCGTAGATGCTATTCTTAGAGGGGGGTAGCTTGATGAAGATGAAATCATCGACCATGCCATTCAAAACTTGTCCTCCACTAACATTCCTCTCAAAACCTTAGTAAAAAAGTGTGAAAGAAAACCTTGGATGGAAGTGCACTCAGTTGAGTCAACCTCTGAAACCACCAAGGCTATTGATTTTGGCCCATACATATCTCTGAAAATCAACCCAAACCTCTCAAATGAAGAAGAGAAGTAGCTATGCCAGCTTTTGAAATAAAATATTGAAGCATTTTATTAGGATTACAAGGACATGAAAGGGGTGAATCCTTCAGTATGAAAACATCAAATTTACATCAAAGAAGGATGAAAGCCTATGAGAAAACCCCAAATAAGGATGAACCTGGCCCTAAACGACATAGTCAAAGAAGAGCTGCAAAAAATATTGGATGCAGGGTTCATATATCCTATATCCGATAGCGAGTGGTTATCCCATCTTGTCCTAGTCCCAAAGAAGAATGGGAAGTGGAAAATTTGTGTTGACAATTGAGAACTTAACAAAGCCACCAAGAAATACCATTTCCCTTTGCCCTTTATAGGCCAAGTCCTTGATGGCCTTGCAGGGAAGAAGTTCTTTTCCTTATTAGATGGGTTCACTGGGTACAATCAAATTCAAATCAGCCCTAAAGACCCGGATACGACTACTTTCACTTGCCCTTGGGGTACCTTTTCTTATAGATTCCTACCCTTTGGGTTGTGCAATGGCCAAGATACCCTCCAAAGAGCTGTCCTGAGCATCTTTTCTGAGTTAGTCCATGACTCTGTCGAAATATACATGGATGATTTCACACCATATGGGGATGACTTCAAGGAAGCTCTCTCCAATTTGGGTAAAGTAAAAAGAAGGTGCATTGAGATGCATCTCTCCTTGAACCCATAAAAGTGTGAATTCCTGAAGAAATCAAGGGTTTTAATATGATACTCCATATCCCAAAGAGGAATAGAGGTAGACTCGAACAAAATCACTATCATCAAAAGGGTACCTGCTCCTCAAAAGCAAAAAGATGTCAGGGGTTTCTTAGGCTTAGCTAGTTACTATAGAAGTTTCATCAAATATTTCAGCAAGATAGCTTCACCATTATTTGGGTTATTGGCCAAGGATTCTGATTTTATTTGGTCTGGTCCTTGTTAAGAGGCTTTCGAGCTCATTAAGGGAAAGTTGATTACCGTCCCCATCCTCCAAGGTCAAAATTGGACTCTGCCTTTCCACATCCACACTGATGCATCCAAAAATGCTATAGGGGCAGAATTAGGACAATTAGAGGACAAAATCCCTTATGCCATTTATTTTATCAGCAATAACTTGTCCAAGTCCGAGCTGAATTATACTGTTAGTGAGAAGGAGATGTTAGCCATTGTCCATGCCTTGAACAAATTTGGGCATTATGTAACTGGATATTAGACCTTTGTTCACACTGAACATGCAGCCATCAAGTATTTAATGAACAAAACAGATGTTAATGTTAGGATAATTAGATGGTTGTTACTTTTGCAGTAATTTGATTTGAATATTGTTGATAAACCTAGAAAGGAGAATGTTGTTGCAGATTTTTTTTCCAGGTTAGCTCTCCATGTAGGTGAAGAAGGAATGGTGGATGAATAGCTGCCAGATGAGCATCTCTTTGCCATATCAACACTCTCACCATGGTTTTCTGATATAGCCAAATAATTGGTTGCTGAGAGACTCCCTCCTAATATTTCATTCAGGGAGAGGAGAAAAATCATCAGAAAAAAATGCCCCTTTCACATGGATTGGGGGAAACCTTTTCAATATAAGCCCTGATCAAATCCTAGGGAGATGTGTGAGGGGGGAATAATATTTTGATATCCTCTCTGCATGTCATGACAACCCACATGGAGGTCACTTTTCTACAAAGATAACTTCTTACAAAGTTTTGTAGGCAAGGTACTATTGGCCTACCCTTCACCAAGATTCGAGAAGATACACCAGCAGCTGTGACCAATTCCAAAGGATGGTAAAACCCATACAAAGGGATGATATGCCTTTTCACCCTCAGGTGGCTCATGAGCCATTTGACAAGTGGGGCATGGAATTTTTTGGACCTATCAATCCATCGTCTAGAAAAAATAAGTATATCATAGTCTGCACTGATTACCTGACAAAGTGGGTTGAAAGAAAAGTAGTGAAGATAGAAAATGAGGAGAAAGTAGCATAATTTCTGAGGGAGAATGTGTTTTACAAGTTTGGGTACCCTAGAGAAATAGTCACTGATCACGGAGCACAATTCACCTCTCACCTCATTGAGAATATTTTGAGGAAGCACAAGATTAAGCATAGAAATTATACTGCCTATTGCCCTCAGGTGAATGGCCAAGTAGATGTAACTAACAGAGCTTTAGAGGGAATCCTCACTAAGGTTGTCAGCAACAATAGAAAATATTAGGCAGACAGATTGGTAGAAGCTACTTGGGCCTACAACACTACTTGGAAGACAACAACAGGATTCACTTCCTATGAACTAGTCTATGGTAAGAAGGCTCTACTTTTAGTTGATTTTGAATTCAATAATTTAAGAATGGCAGCTGAATTAAATCTATATCTATCAAATTCCAAAAAAGAGAGGTTTCTGCAACTAAATGGATGGATGAGTTCAAAATGCAAGAAATTCTTCACACATAGGTAGTTCCGGTGAAAATGAAGGTCTGACATGACAAGAACATCAAAGAAAATACCTTCCAAGAAGGAGATTGGGCGTTGTTGTATGATTCAAGTTTTAAATATTTCAAAGGAAAGCTGATGAAAATATGGTTGGGACCTTACATAGTGGAAAAATGTTTTGATAATGGCGCAATTCAAATCAGAACCATAGATGAGGAAGGAATCCCCTTGCTTGTCAATGGTCACAGACTAAAAATTTACAAGAAGCCTTCGTGAAGGGCAGAGTTCATAAATTCAATAGTTTCCCACACCTCCTAAAAAAAGAGAGGAAAAAAATAATAAATATCCATGGGTGAAAACCTATCTGAGGCACCCAAGGAAAGCTCGTGGGTTGAAAACCTCGATGGATGCAACTCACTTGCTCTCAAAAAAAGAAAAAAAGAAAAAAAAAGAGAATAAATATCCATGAAAACCTCTCTAAGGCACCCAAGGAAAGGTTGTGGGTTGAAAACCTCCATGGAGGCATCCCACTTTCTTTAAAAAAAAAAAAAAAAACATTTGCATCTCTGTGTTTTCTATTTTGCAAGTTATTAATGGTTTCTGGAAGCACAGGTAGACGGTCATCTTCTTTTCTTTTCTTCTATTTTACCATCCATCCCATCATTCACTCCATTAATTTTCATAACTTCCTCCATCACCTCCATACACCACATTCCTCCATTCCTGAGCACAATGTAGCAAGGAAAGCAAAACACAGACTTCTACAAACATCAGGGAATTCCTACATCGCAAAAACCTGTTCATGAAAAATAAGAAGAAAAAAAGAGAGGAGCGGATAAAGCACACCCCAGGAAAAACAAGAGTTCCACCCATGGCATCTGGAGCACCCCCATGCAACATCTACAATAGGAAGAAACATCAATAAATATCAGTAGCTCACTCAAATATTTTCTCATTCAACAAGTTGCTCGCACAGAAAACAAGAAAATAAGGAAGAACACATCATATAAGAGGCTTATCTCCAAATTCCAGCTCCTGCAAATTCCTTGAAAGAAACTGGTAAGCTCAGGTATAGCTCCTCACCCCTCACTATGCATCCATAATGGCTGGAAATAATTAAATTTGTAGACTAAGAGTTTAAGAGGAAGAAAGGTGGCCAATTAACTTGGCCACAACCGTGAAGTATGAATGAATAAAACTGGAAGTACACGCCACCTGGGCTAGGTAAAAAATTAAATAATTTGGAGTGGAGGAGGACGAGAGGAGGAGACATGCAGTATCAGCCAGTTAACAAGAAGAGGGTCCAACTGTCTACAATAGAAACTAGAGCTGAGCTGTGTTACATAATCTCTTCGAAAAAAATAAAAAAAATTAGTTGTACAGTCTAATAATATAGAGGGACCATCTCATCCAAACCAGTCAATTGAAAATTTTTAAAAGGGAGAGAGACCGACGGAATCCCACAGCGCAACAACGTAAGCTTCAGCCGCGTATTTTGGGACAAAATGCAACATCAGCAGTAGAACAATGTCACCCTACCCATGGCCCGATCCTCTTTCATAAATGTGAGCAGGGAAGCTTTTATAGCAATCCAAAACAGGTAGAATTCCACTTCTAACCTTAGATAAGAAGAAGAGGAACCAAAAGAAGAACCTTCAGAGGAAGAAGAACTAGAAGAATAATCAGCAAAGGAAGAAGAACCAGAAGAGGAAGATAAAGAAGAGGCACAAGAAGAGCCAGAAGAGGAAGAAGAAGTGACAAAGGGCACCATTATACAAGAGGGCCATGCAAGCCAAAAAGATCCAATGGTTGGGACTAAATCTCAGTGCACCTTTGCTGCTGGGGATGAATGATGAAAAGGACACGTATGCACAAGATAGAGAATGGGAGAATGCAAAAAAGAATAATGGTTTTCACCCATTGGCCGAGAAATTCCCACACTTCTTCCTCAGGAAATTAGGGGGGTTGTCAAAGCCTTAAAGGAAATGAAGGAGGAGGATTAGTTTCTCAGAGGATGAGCAACCATTCAGTAGGGGGGTGATGATGAACTCCATCATTAGACATATTTGGAGGGGTTAATGGTCACCTTTTTTGCCTTCTTAGATCTCTTTTTCTTGAATTTTTATAATTATTTGGTTTTATGTTGCTATTATAGGTGGTGGTTAAGGCTAACATACTCTGAGTGCCTAATACGAGTTTGAGTGCAGAAAATCATGAATTATTAGCATTTTTATAAGGATTTTATCATAAAGACTTGAAGGAGACAACAAGTAGAAATTATAGGAGAATTTTCCACCTTCCTTAACTCTCAAAGGAAACCAAAGGATCCCAAAGATTCTCTCCAGCAATTCAAATTCCAAAGGTAGCCAAAGGATCCCAAGGATTCTCTCCAGAAATTCAAATTACAAAGGCAACCAAAGGATCCCAAGGATTCTTTCTAGCAATTCGAATTCCAGAGGCAACCAAGAAACTCAAAGAGGAGTGCACTCATTCTTTGTTTACTTGGAGTCAAGTGGACTCAATCACTATTTTTTGGGGAGTTGTTGGTAGCTACCCTGTAGAATAAATAGAGAAAAGCTAGAGCTAGGAAGGTTCAGAACTTTGTTGCAAGCTATTGATATTTTTATTATTTTACTCAGTGATCAAACTTTCAGAAATATATGAGGCTATTTTTTTATGAAATGAGCAGACTGATTTCCTATTACTGATTTAAGTTTTAGAGAGCTAGGCTTGTGGGTTAGGGCCCAATCCATGTGCCTCAACCTATCTCCTATATTTTTTCTCTGCTTTCTGTCATTTCATTAGTTCCACTTCTGATAATTTTGTTTATGTTTCAAGTTGATGTTTAGTTTTTCTTTCAATGTGTTGTTGTAGGTGTCATTTTCTTGTGAGTAATAGAATAGAGGAGAAAAACTAAAAAATAAATGTGGATCAAGACCCCCTTCTCATCTCTGTCAATAGAGCTCGAGGAGGGCGAACCTTGCCACAGACCCAAAAACTGATTCCTGTTCACTGTTTCTGGGATTAAAAGTAGAGTTGCATTACCATTTCTCAGTCTTCCTTTTCACTGTATTTTTACGCATTTGTTCATTTCTTTGCACATAATTCAACAGTTTGATTATAGAAATTATTGGTAAAACCACAGAGCACCTCCGTGGTGCTTCCCCACTTCATTTTCCATCTCTGTATTCATAACTTGAGCATTGTTGTTACGCCCTCCATTCCCTCCTTTTTCTGCTTATTCTAACTGTTGCACCCACATTTATGCCTAAAAACACTTAAAATAACCAGCCCACCTTATTACTTTTATTTAATTAGTCACGGCCACAACACCTTTATTAACACAAAACACTGCAAAATGCTAAAAGCTTTACTTTCACCCTTTCTTCCTTGAAATTCTCGCTATCATACATTGCAAATCGCATTTCGCAACCTTTCCCTTTTTCCTTTAAGACTTACCGCTCCCGACACCGATTGCGATATTGTCATCACACTTTGCCACCGGTCCTACTGCCACGTCACCCATCTCATTTCACACATCGCAACATTTCCCTGAACAACACTTCCGCTACCCCTCCAACTTTGCGATATTACGAATTGCGATATCACATTTCACATTTCGTAGTTTTTATCCTGTGTCATTTTTGACTTCGTAGTTTTACCCCATCGCATTTCGCATTTTTCTCTCGCTCCCGAACAACACTTCCGCTACCCCTCCGGATTTGCGATATTGTGATTGCGATATTACATATCGCACTTTCATCCTCCATCGCAACTCCGCCATCGCACTTTTCAAATCATTCCTCTCTAAATAAATTTTGCGCTATAATAAAGTTTTAATAAGGTTTAAACCCATATTTTCACTTCTAAGCCTTGTTTCATGTGTTTATCCCTCCATTAGCACCTTCACCCCTTTCTTCTCCAAGCTGCAAATCAATACTTTTTCAATTAGAATTAAGTCATGGATAGCTTAGCTACATGGATAGAAGCATGGTAGATAGATCATAAGATAAGTAGGGTGTGTTTGTTTAGCCGATTGGCCAAGTTAAGTGTGGTTTAAATTATTTTCCTTTCCGCAATTTAAATTATTTTCCCTTTTGCCATTTATTTTCAGCAAGTTAAATTAATTTCCTTTCTGTCATTTCCTTTCAGCAATTTAGTTTAGTTTCCTTCATGTCATTTCCTTTCTTCAATTTAGTTTAGTTTCATTGAAGTGTGACAAAATTCACTGAGAACCCCTAGAAGTAGCACCCTTTCGTAAAGAGAAAGAGGATGACATGAGTAGAATTCATCTGATGTGTATATAGCATTGTCACCTCCAAGTTTGTATGAACCCCGGGTTGATAAAGTAAATTAGGGCAGCACCTGGGAGTTGCAGCACTCTTGGTGAAGTACTAGGGCTCACCATTTAGGTCAAGTTGTGTCCATGAGAAATCAACATTTTATATTTTGTATGAATTTATTATGAAGGACGATCGTGTATGTATGCAGTTCTTCACTTAGATAATCACATATTTCTCTTTGTAATGAAGTGGCATAGATTCATGGGGTGCTCCTCATATGCTTCCATTAGTTCATTGTTGGTATTATAGCTCTAATATTGGTTTTTTGCAGATTGTTGATGATGCCTATCTTATGTTTAGATGTGTTGATCCATGCAAAATCTTATATTATTGTTGTTTTTGATATGAATCTTTTCTCATTGGTGAATAAGATATATATGTGTGTGTGTGTGTGTGTGTGTGTGTTGTTGATGATAAAAAATTAACATAGATTCAGGTGGAGCATCTTTTACGCTTCTAATGGCTCATTTTTGACATTATGGTTTCTTGAGCTAACATTGGTTTCTTGTAGAATGCTGATATATGATGATTTCATGGTTATTTTTGCTGTTGCCTTACATTTATTCTTCAATACATTGCTCACTACTGTAAAATATATTACTACTATGGAGAGTAACTATGTAATAAATGCCATGTATTTATCACATGTATGTATTCTGATGTAAGGGCCTTGAAAAGTCCCATATTGTAAGCATTGTCAAATTGAGTTTTGTATGGGCTATTGGGATCAAGTGATGTCATGTATGTAACCTCATTATTTTGGGTGATTGATGTAAAGCTAGGATCATGGAGTCATTATTCATTGGTAGGTCATATGTGTTTATGGAAAACCATATATTTTATTCATAAAGCCTTTTATTTACATATCTCTAGAATTTATATTATATTCTTAGTGGGAGTATGGTCAGTATGAAAGGTTATTATCACATCTAACAGTTGTGCCTCTTAGTTTTTATAAATAGATCATATTTATGATGTTGACCATGATAGTGGGAGTACTTCCATCAGTATGGTTCTACCCTTTTCCCTTGACGTCAAAGGGGGAGATTGTTGGCATTATGTCTAATATGTTGCCCTTGATGGCAACCTGCATGTCAAATATGTACTTGATGTCAACCTGATTAAATATCATGATGATTATAGAACTACTATAGATGCTATGAATAATGGTGTAATCATTGCAAAGGATAAGGAAGAGTATTGAAAACTTAGTCACATGATGCATGGAAAGTGTGAAGTTTGAAAAGTATACATGACCCTTCTAAATAATAGTCACGTGCATATGAAGTTTTGATGAAAAATAGTTGCGTACAAGATCGTACCCATGGAAAATTAAAAAAACAAAAGCTTTTCCCATGGTAATCTCCAACAGTATTGTGATGACAACTTCTATTTGATCCCATCAACAATTACTGATAATAATTACCAAAGGATTTGTCTGTGGTATTGGAAAGGTAATTGGCTATATAAGGAGAAGGTGATCAAGGAGTTGTGGATGTGCATTTGATGGTTTATACATGTGATTTGATCTGGAATAGGTGTGCACTAGGGAGTGAGGAGAAGGCTTAGATATGAAATATATAAAATTATATTGAAAACTAATGAATATGCTTGATTTATTTTCTAACAAATATATGGATATAGTGGAGCTATAATTTTAATGTGTTTGTTGAGATCTGTGATTTTTTATAGTGTGCATATAAATGTGTGTACTTGACATGGGTTGTGTTTTCGTAGATGATTTAATTCAATGATTTGAGATCGGTATGCGGGTGTATTCTTGAATACGACATACATAATTTTTTTTTCTTCAGAATGGTTATACTATCTGAATTAATCTAGGTTGATTAAATTATATTTTTTGTTAATTATGTTGATTGATGGTTGTCTTTGTGGTGTATGAGACTATTTAAATTATATTTTTTTGGTATCGATTAATGAGTATATTGATGGTTGATGAGAATTTGTTGGCTTTGCATTTGGAATCTTGAAAAAATTCTTGAAGAATGGCTTTATCATCTTGATGAGTTTGTTACATTATGTATTCATAGGTTGTGATTACTACAGATAGATTTTGAGAGAGAGTAAGTTTTAGTATTAAGTGATTTGAGATATATATGTATGTAGGTTTTATGCATAAAAAACGTGTATATACATGGGTCCCTTTCAGAACAGTTGTGTATATATATTCTAAGGTGAATTTGATCAAGTTTGTAATGATAATATTTTTTCTGTACTATTTTTTGTTGATTTTCAAGGATGTCTTGATCAAGAAGTTTGATATCTAACAATATTGATTGATTTGGTTTTGGCTTGGTATATTGGTATACCAATGATTGGTTGGGAATTGGTATGAACTAGTTGCAGTGATTCAATATTGGTATTCAATGATTCATTTTGATCAATGTTATGCTTTAGAGGTGGTATTTGTATTCAATGTTTGAGCTCATTGTTGGGTATGGGTCCTGTTTGAAAATTTTGTGAAAGGTGTCCGGCATGTTCTGATGGTTGATTAATACATGTGGATCTAGTGTGAAAATTATGAAACATGGTCCACGAAGGTACTGAGGGTTGGAGCCTTCGATAAGGGAGTCAGAGCTTCCTTCTAGTAGGAGCCGATAAACTTGATCAAGGGGTTTTAGCTCCCTTATAGTGGGTGCTAGGAATGATTGGATTTTGTAGCCTCCTACAAGTAGGAGCCTATGTAATGGTAAGATTACATGCCAGTACAAGATTAAAATAATATGTTATTGATAATAAAATAAGAAGAAAAAACAAAAATAATGGTGGTTTTCTCCCACAATGGGTTTCCACCTAAAATCCATGTGTTATGTGCTACTTATATGTTATGGTTTATGTTATCTTCACTTCTCATAACTAATGAATAATAAATGACTAATAAACTGATGATGCAAGGGTTAAAGTTAAACAACCAATGGAGATTATGAAAAAATGGTAATATGCATATACGCGACTTTCTTTCACTGAAGACACATACACATGCTAGTTGTCTAAATAACAATAGAATACACTTCTCTGAATTTAAATTGAATATTAAGTGAAATAAAATATTGATTCACCCCCCACCCCCCTCTCAGTACTTTTCCTAACATAGAAGTGTGCAGAGGTGCGAAATTTTTAGAATGGTGATTCTCTTGCATATACTTCTCTTCTACACATCCTTTCAATCTACTATGACAGATACTAGTGCAATTAATAATTCAAATCTCTAACCATTCAAATTTATGTGTCAAAATATCTGAACTTTCAGATTCTTGTGTTAAATATCTATGTCACATAAAGTGAAAATTAACATTTTGCAATTTTTGGAAGATGGAAGTTTGTGGAAGAAGTGTGGGAGAATTTGTGCGTAGGTGTAGGAACTAGCGTATAATTTTTCTCTCTTACATACTGCAATTTTGTGACATGAATTGGTTATTATGCTAAATACAATAATTTTCCTAGCTATATTTCTCTAAACGCCTATAAAAATTACGTGTATTTCTTATTCCATATTGAGTCGTAGTTGGACTAGGAAACACACACACACACACACACACACACACACACACACACACATATATATCAATTATTTTCTCGCATTTTTTCTTTGTTGCACACTTTCCTATTTAGTGATTTCAACTATTTCTACACCACCAGTTGTTATTATAAATCTTTCATGGTAGTTATCCAATCAAAATTTCATGCCAATCTGCACTTTCTTTATTTGTTTGCAACTAGTAATACTTACACAATGTTTCAAAGTAAATTCTATTAAGCACTCGAACAATTTTTTGATTATGCGTTGATTTTCCAAATAAATGTTGAAAATACTTATGTTTATTGACAGGGAAGCTGTTGTTAATTGTATAATTAAGCCTTAATTAATTTTTTAATATTCGTTAATCCACGTTGCTGAAGATTTATATGCGCAGAGGAGGGATGTATGTCGAGTTGTGGAAGTAAAAAAATAAATGTTCTCTCATACATATCCATCTTTTGCACATCCTTCCAATGTGCTATGAGGAATACTGGCTATGGAGTCTTGTGCCTCACAAGAATGTGTTGAGCCAAATACTATGCGGAATAAATTCATGTAACAAAATAAATTCTATGTGAAAATAAATAATGTGCATAGGTAGAGAATTTGATGAATTAAAGGAATAACCATCATTTGACCCCTTCTACATTTGAAAAAGTATATAGTAATTTAGTGTTACACTTATTTGATGCATGCAACACAAACATAAATTCGAAAGTAGTAAATTTGGTTTAAATTGTCTTTGATTACTTAATTAAAAAAATTGATCATTTTGACCAATAATAGAACTTTAAATATAATATAAAATATCAAATTTGTCCTTAAAAAACTTATGTAAAACATTATCTGAGAACTCATCACAAAATTGGTGAACAAAATCAGAATTTGAATGAAGTAATTAGTCTTTGACCTTGAAAAGTCTTGGATGGCAACCGACAAAGATTGAAATTTCAATCTGTTGAAAATGGCAACAAGAAATAGTGAAGGAGGCCTCCTGAAACATCTTTCCTGATCCTAGTTGGAAAGTGATCACCTAAACTAGGTGGGGACCACACATGTGATTTTTGTCGAAAATTCTATTTTTAGACTATGTCTATTTTTAGACATATGGATCATGGACCGGGAGCTGCAGTATGCTATTCTTGGAGGATTGGTCATGTTGGTAAAAATATATGGATCTCTATTTTTAGCATTTAGGTCGAAGTCTATTTTTAGACTGGCAGGCTAAAAATAGAACAGTCAAATATTATTTACCCTTAATAATATTTGGACTCTAAACTTCAGTTTACTCTCTTGGAGCACTTCAGTTTGACCCCCGGAGGTGGGGCATGTAGCTGCCAGAAGGATTTATGCTTTTCCTATGAGTTAGGTGAGCTAATGCATGGTTGAATTCAGTTAGAGCTCAAGTGGTGGAGTTCGGTGGAGTTGATGCGACAGTTAATGGAGATGGTGTTTTGGTTAACTAGTTGAACTAGTTGTATTTAGTTTAACTGGCTAATACACTAGAGATGAGTTGTGTGAATTAAATATTATTTAATTCACAAATTATTAACTCATTATTCAACTAAAGAACACATCAGTTTAACTCAGTGCATGGACAGTTCAGTGGCGACAAGTGAAGGAGGTAGATGAAAGGGTTGAGTTAGCTATCAGTTGCGACATTAGTTGTGCATGAGATTTGCACCACACTTGGAGGAAATTACCAATGAAAATTGCGCAGTTGGAGCCAGTGAGCTTCAAACTTGGATCTCTATTTAGACCAGCCTTGACTGCGTAATAGAGGCAGGGAAATTAGTGGGTGTGTTTTGAACCTGTGACTTGTTCAAAACCAAGCTAGTTTTTGTGTAGCTTTGGGAGATAGTACTGAGTACTTGTGAGGAGTATTGTACTATGTATTTGCTGCATGTTCTCTCCATCTAATATACATAATAGCTGAGGGGTTTTCATCTATAAGCTTTCCCCATACATACTGTGTTAATGTGTGTGATGATTTGATGTGCGATCACTTCTATTTTTTCCGCATGTGACAATTAATTGTAGAAGAGATTATGTGTTATGCATGCAATTCGAAATTCATGTGTGATCAGGTTAATATCCATTGAATAAGTGATTTATTCAGCTAATTTCTACATGGTATCAGAGGGATATTAATTGTCGAGATCTATTACGGTGATTGCAAACTTATTTCCTCGGACAGAGCCTGCATACGGGCCAGATAGCCTCCGGATTCATCTTTCTTCGGAAAGTGAAAGGTCTGGTAAAAGCCCATGCAGTCAATATCTGATTTGGAAATAATTTTTTCTCAAGTGTAGATCGGAAGCGATTGAGTTATCAGCTGGTGGTGAAATTTGAATTTGCAGATTTGTGTTCTTGGTGTCGCGGCGAAAATGTCTTTCAACGGTTTGCGACTCGAATATGCCTTGGAAGGAAGTTCGAATTATGTTGCATGGAAGGACCACATGGAGGCTGTATTAGATGATAATGGGCTATTGGAATTCATGGAGAAAGAGATTCCAAAGCCTACTTCTAATGATGCTGCTGTTGTGGAAGCCTGGCAAAAGAAACAAGCAAAATGTCGAAGGATTCTGTTGGAGGGCGTAAAGGATCACATTGTATCCAGCCTGCATGGAAAGGCTTCTCCATATTTGATGTGGAAAGCCTTGACAGATCTGTACCAAAGCAAGAGCAACCAAAGGAAGCTGGCGCTCAAGGATAGACTAAGAAACATCAAGATGGAGAAAGGCGACAACATCGCAAAATACCTCACGAAGTTCACTCAGTGCAGAGATGAGCTGGGAAGTGTGGGGGTGACTGTCGAAGATGAGGATATGGTGGACCTGGCTCTCCTTGGTCTTCCAAAGGCTTGGCATTCCTATCAGGATAGTGTCAATGGTCGGGAGAAGTTGCCGGGATGGGAGCGACTGTGGTCGGATCTCATGCAAGAGGAGATCAGGAGGACTACCAGGGACGGATCTTCATCAAAGGTATCTGATGAAGAAGACTGCGCTTTGGCTGCCAAAGAAAGGAAGGGGAAGGGCAAGGAGAAGGCTTCTCAATCCGGTGTGGATGGTAAAGAGCGTGACATGTCCAAAGTGAAGTGTTTTCACTGTCACGATCATGGACATTACGCCACGAATTGCCCAAAGAAGAAGAAGAACAAGCAGGCTACTGGATCTGCAGCTGGTGAGGCTCTTGCCTCGCAATTTGAGCTGGACTTCTCAATGATCGCATGCATGTTGTCTAGTGCATTGGGATCGGGGTGGTATATTGATAGTGGCACTTCCTTTCACATGACGGGAGATGCAAATATTTTCAGTGACTTGGTGGAGAAAGGTCTCCAGATGCATGTTGAGTTGGGCGACGGTGGACGATACAATGCAACCAGAATTGGTACCATAACCTTTTAGAGGGAGTCAGGTAAACTCGTTCTTTTACAAGATGTATTGCATGTACCGGGTCTAACAAAGAATTTAATCTCAGTCGCAATGTTATAGGATAAAGGGTATGAAGTTGTCTTCAGAGAAGGAAAAGTTTTCCTTTAGCACAAGGCAACGGGACAAGTCAAGAAGGTTGGGATTCGGGCAAAGAATCTCTACAGACTTGAAGTATATGGGATGTCTACGGAGCTTCCTACTATTAGGAAGCGGGAGAAAGACATGCAAGCGGTCTTGAGAGGGCAAGTTTTGCATGCAGTGATGAACTGAGGATGTGGAGCGACCCACGAAGAGGATCATGGGTGGAAGAGACCACTCAATGCGAGAAAATTCAGTGCCCAGGACGGAGCGGAGAGTGCATGCGGCTATACCACCGGGTGATGAGGTGGGGCGACAGCATGATTGATCCCAAAGAGGAGATTTATGGGCGGGATTCATAGTCTGGATCTGTGAGTTGAGACACATCTGGTTCTGACACAGTGTGCTCAAGATCGAAGTTGGAGTGATGCAGGCAGATCAAAGTGACAGTGTCGGATACTGGAGCGCGGATCAGAGTTGACAGCAAATGCAAGAGTGCATGGGTGCAAGAGTTCAACAGCGCAGTGGTTCCTGATGACATGTGAAGTTGGCCAAGCAGAAGTCAAAGACTTTGATGATAGATGCTAGATACATCAAGACTGATTGAGTTGTTTGGAGCCTATTCAGTTTCAGAGGAGTTGCAGAGCAGATGCATGGAGTTGCATGGTGCTTGTGAAGGTTGCAGGGTGAATGCATGGCGTTGCATGTTGCATGAAATGACAGTCCTTTCTTGTTGAGAGGGAGTGTTGAAAATGGAAACAAGAAACAGTGAAGGAGGCCTCCTAAAACATCTTTCCTGATCCTAGTTGGAAAGTGATCACCTAAACTAGGTGGGGAGCACACATGTGATTTTTGTCGAAAAGTCTATTTTTAGACTATGTCTATTTTTAGACATATGGATCATGGACCGGGAGCTGTAGTATGCTATTCTTGGAGGATTGGTCATGTTGGTAAAAATAGATGGATCTCTATTTTTAGCATTTAGGTCGAAGTCTATTTTTAGACTGACGGGCTAAAAATAGAACAATCAAATATTATTTACCCTTAATAATATTTGGACTCTAAACTTCAGTTTACTCTCTTGGAGCACTTCAGTTTGACCCCCGGATGTGGGGCATGCAGCTGCCAGAAGGAAATACGCTTTTCCTATGGGTTAGTTGAGCTAATGCATGGTTGACTTCAGTTAGAGCTCAAGTGGCGGAGTTCGATGGAGTTGATGCGACAGTTAATGGAGGTGGTGTTCTGGTTAACTAGTTGAACTAGTTGTATTTAGTTTAACTGGCTAATACACTAGAGATGAGTTGTGTGAATTAAATGTTATTTAATTCACAAATTATTAACTCATTATTCAACTAAAGAACACATCAGTTTAACTCAGTGCATGGACAGTTCAGTGGCGACAAGTGAAAGAGGTAGATGAAAGGGTTGAGTTAGCTATCAGTTGCGACATTAGTTGTGCATGAGATTTGCACCACGCTTGGAGGAAATTACCAATGAAAATTTCACAGTTGGAGCCAGTGAGATTTGAACTTGGATCTCTATTTAGACCAACCTTGACTACGCAATAGAGGCAGGGAAATTAGTGGGTGTGTTTTGAACCTGTGACTTGTTCAAAACCAAGCTAGTTTTTGTGTAGCTTTGGGAGATAGTACTGAGTACTTGTGAAAAGTTTGTACTATGTATTTGCTGCATGTTCTCTCCATCTAATATACAGAATAGCTGAGGGGTTTTCAGCTATAAGCTTTCCCCATACATACTGTGTTAATGTGTGTGATGATTTGATGTGCTATCGCTTCTATTCTTTCCGCATGTGACAATTAATTGTAGAAGAGATTATGTGTTATGCATGCAATTCGAAATTCATGTGTGATCAGGTTAATCTCCATTGAATAAGTGATTTATTCAGCTAATTTATACACAATCATCACAGCTATGATTAAATTAAATACTTCAGATGGAATAGATATTTTTCATTTTCATTATGATCAACAAAACACATTAGATATAATATAAAAGCTCAAAGTTATCCCTGAAAACTTATGCAAAACATTATCTCATAATTATCCACAAAATTGGTGGACAGACTCAGAATTGGAACAAAGAAATCAGTCTTTGTGCTTAAAGTATTGAAAAATAACAAACACAGTCATAGTAACAAGAACTGTATTTGGATTCAAATGCCAATCATCATAGCTATGATTAAAATAAATGCTTCATATGGAACAAATATCTAAGATCAAAAATTGTTGTTTGAACATTCATTTCATTCTGATCAATAACACAACATTAGATATAATATAAAATTTCAAAGCATATCATTGAAAACTTATGCAAAACATTATTAGAAAATTCTTTAAAAAATGGTGAAAATACTCAGAATTGGAAGAGTAATCATTCTTTGGGCTTGAGAAGTCTTGAATAGTAAGTAACATAGCTATAGTAACAATAAATATATATATATATATATATATATATTAATATTCGAATAATCATAACTATGATTAAAATAAATACTAAAGATGGAGAAGATATCTGATTCAGATGCGTGCTCAACCACCTCCCTAATTATCAAAGGCCTCTGGCAAGGAAACCAAATTATAATGAGCAGTGGAAGGTAAGACTAAAAGAAAAATAATTCTTAGAATGGCTTGATGGTATCCATCAACCTAAGCTCTTCTTTGATGGTGCATCAAAATCAAATCCCAGAAAAACTAATGTGGGGGGCCTCATCATGGACGAATACAGTAATCACATTATTTCCTTTGAATAGGGCTTGGGAATTATGTCGAACAACAAGGTGGAAGAATATGCCCCGATGCAAGGTCCCCAATTAATTAATAAGCTCAAAATAAAAAATTTACTGGTCTTCGGAGATTCCTCCATTGTCATTCAAATGATGTTGAAATCCTCAATGTCCCCCAAAATTTCTCTAAAAAAACTCATACTCAAAAACCGCATGCTAGCCCAAAGCATTGGATATATAACTTTCTCTCACATTCTCATAGGAAATAACAAAAAAGCTAAATCCTTGGCCAACTCAACTTGCTCCAATCCCCCTGGTCTTCTCTCTTCTCAAGGTTCCTCTCAAATCACCCTAATCTCTTGAATTTCCCATGCCCTCTCTTGCCATGATGGCCTGCTTCAATATATATTCCTTCTCTATTTCATTCCCGACCCTCTTTCATGGCCATCCCCTCCCCCTCTCCTATCTCGTGACTTTGAACCCCCCCTCTCCTTATCCCCTCTTCCCTCCTGCCTCTCCCCTCCTTTCTCTCCCCTATTTATACCACTCCCTATCTCTCTGCATCATTCACTCTCCCCTATTATCCCTTCAGTGCTGTGACCCAACGTTCCTCCTTTCCCATTCATTTTTTGCGCTCTCTCCCCTCCGACCTCAATGATTTTGTGTCTCATGTCTACGAAGTGTTGCTATCATCATGCAACGCTTTTCGTGGAACTTTCCTAATTTTTCTAGATCCCAGATCATCCCTTATCCTTTCTCCTCCTACTCCAAATTCTCAACAATATTCTCCTCCTTTAGTCAACATGAAAAGTGAGAATTGTTCTCACTGTTACGACATGCAAGCAAAACTGGAGCAGATAAAGGCATAGATCAGGATCACTAAGGAGAAGCATGTCTCAAAATGAAATTTCTCAACTACAGAGCTCACTCACTCACAAAACAGCTAAGAGGAGTCAACAACCATTGAACGCATATTGAATAAGGTCTAGAAATCCTCCGCTGCATGATGGAGAAAATAACTGTTCCAAGCACAAGCACCAACAATGCAGCCAACACCAACTTGGATAACACCAACGAGCAACAAAACCAAAGGGGCTAATCTTGAACGCATATTGAAGAAGGTATAGAAATCCTCCGCTACATGATGGAGAAAAGAACTGTTCCAAGCACAAGCACCAAAAAGGCAGCCAACACCAACTTAGATAACACCAGCAAGCAACAAAATCAAAGGGGCTAATCTTGAACGCATATTGAAGAAGGTCTAGAAATTCTCCGCTACATGATGGAGAAAAGAACTGTTCCAAGCACAAGCACCAACAATGCAGCCAACACCAACTTGGATAACACCAGCGAGCAACAAAACCAATGGGGCTAATCTCTCTCCATTCCTTCTAGAGGGATAGGGAAAACCTTTCTATTTTTTTCAATGTCTTTTAAATTCACTGTCATGTTGTTTCAGTTTTTCAAGATATATAAAAAGTCAAGTGTTAAATATAGTAATAGCAGTCGCTTTCTAGAAGGCAGGGTTTTTGGTGTGATACCCCTTCTTTGTCGCACTCTTTGTAACTTGGATGTAATGGAGCTCCGACTCCCCTCTTTTTTTGGAATATAAATAACAACTGAATTTGTCAAAAAAAGAAAAAACAACAAAAAAGAGTGTTGAAAATAAAAAATGAAAATCCTCACTATGAAGTGAGACTAATAGTTTAACAGTGGGTATTTTCAAATAGTATGAATACATTTGTATATAATATATATATATATATATATATATATATATATATATATATATATACATATATATATATATATACATATGTGTATATAGCACACATATGTACACACACACACACACACACACACACACACACACATACATATATATATATAGATATATATAATATATGTATATATATATATATATAGATATATATATATATATATATATATATATATATATATGTATATATATACATATATATATATATATATATATATATATATATATGTATATATATATATATATATATATATATATACATATGGGGGTAAAGAGTGGAGTATTAAAGTGAGTTTTGTGTTTATTAATAGAAGATATTGCAGGCATTTTAACACCTAGTGATCAATGATCATATTCTTATCTAGGCGTGGAGAAATAAAAAAGGAGATCATGGGACTCCATGGCTTACTCAATTAATTCCCCAAGTCTAGTTGTGGTCTTGGAAACCTGAGGAATAATCCCTTAAGCTTTCTGGGGGAATGTTCTTTTTTCAACTATTTACAATAGAAATAACTAATTAAATCTAGCTCAAGAACTAGAATATGTAATAACCAAAGAATAGAAGTAGTGTTAACATTTTAAAGACCATTCCAAATACAATTCATCCAGAAAATTACAGAAACATGAAGTAGTTAACCCATTAGAAATTACCAAATAATATGACATGTACAACGAAAAAAACCCTTTTACAAAAGAAATATATAAATTTAATCAAGGGCGCCATAACCAATGTTTAATCTGGAAGTATTATACAACAATTATTTTATGAAAACCACAACTACGAAGAAGAAAACTATCAAATGACACATGACATAAACTATTCACATCCTTCAAAACCTAGACTAGGATGGGTCATAACCTAATGACATGTAAATAATAAGTTATAACCATAGAATTAGCTAGAGAAACAAACACTAGCATGCAAAAATGACTCACGGACATGGGGTTGGTGTGATGGACGACGAAGAAGCCTGGGGTATCAAATCTTGGGGAGGGGCGACCAAGAACAACATATTAATTATAAGAAGGAAAACCAAAGATGTTAACCTGGTGCACGTATGGGAAATAACATAGATTAAAAGGATATAGAACCAAAATTCATGTGCACAGACATACGTGGGGTTTGAAACACAAACTTCCACTCGGAACTCCTGGTCGTTGAGGCTGCACCAATAAATAATTAAACGACACATATTAGAACCCCATTTTACTAAAAAATAAGTAAGTTGAGGACATAAAAAATTAATATAAGCTTAATTACTTGATTGGATTGAGGATTCAGAACCAACTGTAGTAGCTTTGAGCCTGCACAGAGGAACTAAACTCGGTAAACTAGACAGAAGGTAAAAAGTTAAATGGGAGGACTCAAATATTTCTGATAAATTTTTAGGCAGAGTTGTAGATCTCACCCTCAGCCAAGAAACATAGTTGAATGAACCCTTGTGGCATTAGAGGAAGGTTTCACTTACCTCAACCATCTTCCTCATCTCCTGACCATAAATTACGAAGATGCGAGGAGAATCATCGATGGAGGTGATGCAATCGAGGATCGTGACCACAACTAGTGAGAAAATCAAATTCTAGAGGGTTCGACGATATGGTGACCAAAATACTATTCAATAGTCATGTGCATTGAATGGGGTTGGTGATTAATCACCAAGGGTTAAATAAATATTGACATAGGTATCAATTGTATAATTAATATGTACATAAAATATGTTGCACCCATATAAGAATGAATTCATTCCGAAGAGTAATAAATACAATGGAACATATTTCAAATTATGAATTTCTAGTAGGTCATATTTATAAACACGAATTTTGATATGAAAATAATTCTCAAATTTTAATGCATATGTTAAATAAATTGTGTTATACCTTTCCATGTGTTTATCATATTTTATTTTTATTTTTTTGGCTTCTACAGTAATATGCAGTTATATTATGGGGTGTTTACAATTGGTATAAAATACCAATGTTTCAACATGGTGGCCTCATGGAATAACGATTTGATGTGTGAACAGGGAAAGAGAGAACAAAAGATCAATGAGGAGAGTCAGACTTATGCTGGTAAGACTGATGGTGTGTGTGGGATTGGTACCTTATACGGAAACTAATCCCAAGACATGGGTGCAGTTAGGAGAATAATATTGAAACACAAATTTTTCCTTGTTTGAAACCATGCAGAAGTTGAAGAATGAATTGGAAATATTAAGAGCAAACAATGAACGACTAATGCAGGAACATGAAAAAATTATGAAAATATTGTCAAATCGGCAAAATCATCGGCATCCCAACCAAAGTCCAGAGCACAGAAATAGAACCGGAATACAAAAACTGAGGGATGAGCACCCAAGTTCAAAACAAGAAGATCACGAAGAAGGATCTAATAATTTTTCGGATCATTAGGGGCCTAAAATACAAAAGGTGGAATTACAGGGGGAGTTCAAAAAAATTAAACCTCCAACATTTGATGGTGAGTAAGAGGAGGTTGCAAAAGCTTGGCCGATTCACATGAATAAGTACTTCCAAATCTATGAATACGACCACAATTTAAAAGCTCAGTTAGAAATATATCAATTACAGGGTAAGGCCACCTTATGGTGGGAGGAGGTGAAAATAGTAAGAAGAATCAAGGAAAAAGAAGTAACTTGGGAGGAGTTTCAAAAACATTTCAACGATAAATATATAACAGAGCCTATGATGAAAAGGAAAAATAATTTCATGACCTATGGTTGGGTTATTTGTCCATGGATGAATTTATAAAGAAATTCACATCATTGTTAAGGCACGTTCTTTATATAAGTGAAGAAAAGGAAAAATTTCAACGATTTCTTAGCAACCTCCCTGCATTTATGAAAGAGCAGTTGGAATTTGATAATCCTAAGACTATGGATGAAGCTATTAGAAAGGCCCAAATATTCTTTCAAAATATGAAACATAAATTGGATGATAGGCGGAAGTGGATAGAGAAGAAGTGACATAAATATTTACAGAGTGTTAAGGGATTGAAGACAACCAACTTCAAGGGTCCCTATAAAAACCAGTCAAATAAAAATATAGGAAGAATTCACCAAAAGTCAAAATTCCCAAATGAGACAAAGGATCACGAACAACTCATTAGATTTGAAATGGAACCAATTAGTAGACCCCCATTACAATGTCAGGGATGTGGAGGAATGCACTATGTTAAAAAATTTCCTCTCCTAAAAGGGGCATAACCAATAGCCCAAATTTAGGAGGCCTCTACCATAGGGGAAGTAGCGACAGGTCTACCCAGAATTAATGCAACATTGGAGGATCATCAGGAAGAGTATCGACCTACTATGGTGGAGTTTGAAGGTACAATATTTAACCAAGTTGTGTCTATACTAATCGATCGAGGGGCTAGTTTAATTTATATAAGTCCAAAACTAGTAAATAAATGTCAATTACAAACTGTCAAATTAAGAATCCATGGTTGGTTTAGCTATCCACGGGCACTAATAGAAGGGTGTTAGCTAAAGTAGACAACTTCCCAATAAAACTGGTATATTTTCCTATAACAAAAAACATGATTGTGATTCCCTTAGCTTAATATGACATTTTAATTGGCATGTATTGGCTAGAGAAGCATTGTTCCCTTATTAATTATAAAGACAAAACCATTAGTTTCCTAAATGATATGTGAATGAGACAAGAAATAAAAGGGGTGAGAAGACCTCCGAAACTACGACCCATTACATCTTCCCAATTGGAAAAATGTATGAGAAAAGGGTGTCATATTTATGTTGTGCAAGTGGGATTTTCCAATTCAAAAGAAAAGACTACTACTTTGGAGAATTTGCCTATAGTACAAGACTTTGCTAATGTTTTTCCTGAAGATATTCCCAAGTTACCTCTTAAAAGAGACATAGAATTCACCATTGAACTTATCCCAGGAGCTGCACGAGTATTTAGGACACCATATAGAATGAGTCTTCCTAAATTGATTGAACTTAAAATGCAGTTGTAGGAATTATTAGATAAAATAGTATATTCACCTGAGTGTTTCACCTTGGGGAGCTCCAGGAATTTTTGTTAGGAAAAAATATGGTACTTCATATTTATGCATCGATTTCAGACATTTGAATAAGTTAATATTCAAGAAAAAATACCCTCCAACCCACATTTATGACTTGTTTGATTAAGTGAAAGGGGCTACGGTGTTTTCTAATATTGACTTGCATTCGGGAGACCACCAAATCAGAATTAAGGAGGAGGATATATACAAGACAACCTTTAGAACCCATTACAGACACTATGAATTTGTGGTCTTACCTTTTGGATTGACCAATGCTCTGAAAACATTCATGTGTCTCATGAATAGTATATTTCACTAGTATCTAGATAAATTTGTACTAATTTTCATCGATTACAGATTGGTTTATTCCAAAAACACGAAGGAGCATAAAATGAATTTACATATTGTTCTATAGACTTTGAGGGAACACTAGCTATACTAAAAATATAGTAAATGTGAGTTTTATAAATAACATATCTAATATTTAGGACTTATCATCATAAATGACAGTATCGTTGTTGATCTGGAAAAAAAGGACCATAATGGAGTGGCTTGTTCCCAAGACTGTGGGAGACATACAATAGTTTATGGGTTTGGTAGGGTATTATAGATGTTTTATTGAAGGATATCAAGGGTGGCTTACCCACCCCATTAAATCCTTACAAAATAAAGGAAGAGTTTTCAAATGGATAGTTGAGTTCCAAAACAGCTTTGACCAGCTAAAACATTTGCTTACTATAACTCCTATTTTGAGAATTGCAGATCTTAGTAAGGAGTTTACTATATGTATAGATGAAAGCAAGGAGGGTGTAAGTGGTGTATTAATGAAAGAAGATCGGTTTGTGGTGTATGAATCACGGAAGCTCAAGGAGCACAAACAAAAGTACTCAACTTATGATTTAGAGATGATAATGATAATACACGCTCTAAAATTGTGGCGACATTATTTGTTGGGAAAAAAATCATGTTATCAAAAGATCATAGTAGCCGGACAAACTAATTTAAACAACCTATTTTGAATGCAAAACAAGCTCATTGGAATTCTTTCTTAAGCGAATTTGAGTTTTAGATAGTGCACTTGAAAAGAAAAGAAAATAAGGTAGCAGATGCTTTAAGCAAGAAGCTAAATTTAATATAGGAAATTTATTTTAGTGAAGTTGTAACTTATTTCAAAGGACATATTAAATAATTTTCTTAGAGGGATCCAAAGTATCAATTCATATGGAAGCGAGAACGAGATCCACACAGCAGTGAAAAATAACTGGGATATGAGGTAAATAAGGAAAATTTGTTAAGTTTCCAAAATAGTATATATGTTCCCAATCAAGAAAGTATTAAGCAATTAATTCTTGATGAGTACCACAAAAGCCCTTACACCGCTCACCCCGGGTATCAAAAATTAATTACTGCATTAAGGAAAGACTATTTATGGTTGGGTATAAAGAAAGAAGTAGTTGTTTATCTATCTAAGTGTTTTGAATGCCACCAGGTGAAGGAGGAACACCAACATCTAGCTAGATTCCTCCACCTCTTACCTATACCTGAGTGGAAGTGGGAAACCATTACTTTGGATTTCATAACAAGCCTACCAAAAATAAAAAATAAAAATGACTCTATAATGGTGGTAGAAGATAAATTGAAAAATTCTTCCCATTTTATTACAGTACAATCTACCTACAAAATGGTTCATATTGCTAACATATTCATGAAAGAAATTTTTAGATTATATGGTCTCCCAAAGGTATTAATTTCTGATAAAGATGTTAAATTTACATCTACCTTTTGGAAAAATTTATTTGATGGGCTGGGCACACATGTACAGTTTAGTATTGTGTATCACCCTTAGATGGATGGGCTGACCGGAAGGGTAAACCAGGTGATTGAAGATATGTTAAGAATGTATGTCATGCAACAACCGTCTAAATGGGAGGACTATATTCATATGGTGGAATTTTCTTACATTAATATCTATCACACTTCTCTGAAGATGAGCCCGTTTGAGGTATTATATGGGCACAGATGTAGAACACCTGTTGGAGCGATTTGGAAGATAAGTTAATGTTTGGACCTTATTTATTAAAATAAATAGAAGAGGAAGTAAAGAAAGTGAGGGGAAATTTAAAAACTGCTCAAGGTCGGCAAAAAACATATGTCGATAGGAAGCGAAGTTATTGAGAAATTCATGTGTGGGATCATGTGTATGTCTAATTTAAACATAAGAGGATCACTTTGCGTTGGGGGGTTGTGCTAAATTGGCCCCCCGATTTTGTGGATCGTTTCATATTTCAAATCGAATTGGTCATGTAGTGTACCAATTATCCATGCCTAGTCATACACAATTTCACAACGTGTTCCATGTCTCATTAGTAAAAAAGTACATATATGATCTTAGACATGTCGTTGGGTGGAAAAATATACAGGTAAGGATTAAAAAGTATATATAGTACAAATATTCAGGTATTTAACATAGTTACCGATCAAACGGGAACTATTACCTCAAAAAGAGAACTCTAACAAAAAAAACATAAAAACCCATGAAAAAACAACCCAAAAAGGAAAAGTTGTATTCTGGAATAACCATTTTTTTCGAGGTAAATTTTCAACATTTTTTAAAAATGGAAGTAAAAGCCAATTTTTTGTGCAAAAAACAACCTGAAAATGAGTGTTGATGCTGGAATAATGTCGCCAATTTTTTTTGTGCAAAAAACAACCTGAAAACGAGAGTGTTGATGTTGGAATAATGTCTTCAATTTTGTGTGTGCAAAAAATAGCCTGAAAACGAAAAGTCTTGATGCTGGAATAATGTTGCCAAATCTTTTTGTGCAAAAATTAGATTGAAAATGAAAAGTGTTGTTGTTGGAACAATGTCGACCCTAAAAGCAAAAAGTGTTGGTGCTGGAATAACATCATCAATTTTTTCTATGCAAAAAACACCTTCAAAACGAAAAGTGTTGATGTTGGAATAACATTTTTTTCTTTTAGAGGCAAATTGTCAACAAGTTCTAATAATGGCAATAAAGACAAAATATAAAAAGTCTTAAAATTCCAAAGATTTTTAGGCATGGTATTAAAGATAAAATATCATGTCTTTGAAAAGCCTTAAAAAACCAAAGATGACATTAAAAATAAATTATCACTTTTATGAAAATAAAATTCCAATAATTTTTTGTCATCGCATTAAAGATAAAATATCACTTGTAAAAATAAAAAAAATAAAAATAAAAAAACAAAAAATTAAAAAACAAACAATCTAAAGAAAAAAAATTAACCTAAAACCAATAATTTTTTTTTCTTTTAGGATATTAAAAAATTTAATTATAAAAAAAACACATAATTGAAATTGAAAATCTAAAAATAATTAAAATTTATAAAAATTTATAAAATTAAAAAAAATAGAAATTTAAATTAAAAAACTAAAATTTAAAAAGAAAATATAAATAAATTTTTTAAAATAATATAAATTTAAATTAAAAAATAAAAAAACTTAAACAAAAATTTAAATTTAATATATGTATATATGAAAAACATATTTTTAAAAAATCATTCTATTTTTCTTTGAGTGAAAAAAAAAATATATAGTAAAAATTTTTAAAATAAATTTGAAAGAAATAAGATATTAAATTTAAAAATAATAATAATAAAAATAAAAATATAAAAAATAAAAATAAAAAAGAAAATAAATTAATTAAAAATAAAATAAAAATAAAAAATTATGTTAATAAACAACACCCGCTGGCTAAACGACGCGACCACTACGGTTGCGAAATTCATTTATTTATTTCATTTTTTTTTAATTTTTAATTTTTTTCTTTAATTTGTTTTAATTTAAATTTAATTCTTTTATTGTTTTTAGTTTTTTTAACATTTGTTTTAATTTAAATATTGATTTTTTTTTTAATTTGTTTCAATTGAAACCAAATTTAATTATGTTTTTTTAGTGTGTGTGTGTGTGTGTATATATATATATATATATATATATAATGTTTTAATTTAAATGTGTATTACTTAAATTAAATTCTATGGTGAATTCTGTAGTGAAAATTTTCTCCATTAATACTTGGGTCTATGGTGAAATTCTGCAATGAATTTTCTTGATTAAAGGTCAGCTGCCCAGTTTGCTGATATTCAGGTGCACACATTCCTTATCTTTTTCTAATACATATTTGCTCATATATTCTCAAGTATGAATAAGTCACGACAACTACCAGAGATTACCAAAGGTAGACCTAGCACAGTTACTCTATAGAGCCTTTATGAGTATATAGAGTCTTTTGAGAAATGTAGAGAAGAAAGAGAAGTCAAGCTACAAACCCAGTTAGAAGCCATGCTAGAAAACAAATTCACATCTCTTGAAGACAAGATCCAAAAACAAATAGAAAATAAAATAGAACTATTGGAGAATAAAATGGAGGCAATGGAGACTAGGTTGCATGTCATAGAAAAACAAAACCAAGATAGGAACCAAACATCCCAGAAAGGAGATGTTGATAATATAAAGAGTCTTAAAATGAAGGAAATGATTAAAAAATTAGAAGAAAAAGTTAACAACAGTCTCACCCTAAATAGTGGTGTAGGTAAATTAGATATCAAACCAATTAAAGATGAAATGAAAAAATTGATCGAATTAGACCATGAGCGTAACAAAAGAGCCTTGAACCTTATAATATTCAGCTTGAAAGAGGAGGTAGATGAGGATACTTTAGCTATAGCCTAGACAGAATTACATAATAGATTACAAATTGAAACCACGTGTCTCACAGAAGCAACAAGGTTAGGGAAATTAACTGAGAATAAAGGAAGGTTGATTCGAATAAAGGTGAGCTCTACTAACCATAAATATGACATACTTAGTAAAACCTCAAGCCTAAAAGGAACGGGAATATTTATAAACGAAGATCTCATTCCAGAAGAATAGCAGAATTAAGAAAGGAGGTTCAAAAGGTAAAAAAAGCTAGGAAGGAAGGAAAATGGGCAATAATCAGAAATAGAAAAGTTGTTATTCGAGATAGAAACCAAAAAGATAGTAATAAATAACAATTCAACATGCTCCAAATTCTTTCTTGGAGCTGTCGAGGCCTTCCATGGAACAAAGGCCCCAAGTTAAGTTGGATCTCAAATGATGTTGATATTATATTGTTTGTTGAAACTTGGGGGCATAGCTTGCTACATTAAGAAGAACATATCCCCCCATGCTAGGATTTATAAAAACGGTCCTTACAACTAATATAATTGGATTGAGATTACTGACATTAATGATAAAAAGACCTACATAGCAATCTGTTATTTTTCCCCCATTAATTCTAACTTCTATAAGAAAAATAATCTAGATAAAAGTAGTCCTTACAATGGTTTAGAGAATGATATTTCTAGCCTAAGGAATGAAGGTAATATCCTTTTAGTGGGTGACTTTAATACTTGAACTTCAAGCAATCAAGCTATTCTTCTAAGCAATCATTCCAACCCCAATCCTCTTTGGTTAGACGAAGACCTTACTCTAGCTAACCGGTACAAAAGGAGCTCTGAAGACCTTGGGGATAATTTGTTTGGGTTGGAGTTAGTCAAGCTCTGTAGTGCTCAGGATCTCATAATTTGCAATGTTCTAAAGAAGTGGCCCAATTCTAGCCAGATGACGTTCATCCATGGGCTTGGCAGCAGTGTGGTAGACTATGTTATTTCTGATCTCCCTTTATACAATGAAATAATAAATTTTGACATCTTAGACGACCACAAGCCTGAATCTGATCATAGGCCTTTACTCATAACTCTCAATTTTTTCATGCATAGAGATCCCATAGAAGATAATCCTTATAGTCAAAATAACTTAATCTTTGATAGAAATAAAAATGATCTCTTTCTAAATGAATTAAAAAATAATTTTCTTCCTTTATCTAGTTTAGACAACATAGATGACCTCTATCATAATTTTACTACAACCCTCTCATATTCTATTAACAATTTCTCAATTGAAGTCTCAAGTAATAAAAGAAATAGCAAAACCAACCCATGGTATGACAAAGATTGTAAAAGTGCGAGGAGAGAAATTAAGGAAGTTGTTGATGAATCTCTCAAAATTGATAAGATAAAAATCTACAAAGCCCTAACTAAAAGGAAAAAAAGGAAATATATTCGTAAAATACAAGAGAATATCTTACACCTCTCTAAGGTGGCTCCCAAGAAATTCTGGAGGCAGATTCTAACTAGGAAAACTAAAGATAATAATAAAATTGCTTTACACGACTGGAATTCCTACCTTAAAAAGCTTTATGAATCTCCAAATGCCAGGGATTTTGAAACCCTGCTCACAACGAAAGAAGTTTTCTCGTTAGAAGACATTGATTTTTGGGTTAAATGCCTGGCAAATGTGAAAGATAAATAAATTGAAGGTTACCAAGCGGAAATCTTAAAAATTGGAGGTCCTGTCCTCATCCCCCACAACCACAAGCTTTTCAACCAAGCGGTCAAGCAAGGGTTCCCTAAACCTTGGACTCATAGCCTCATTATCCCTATTTTTAAAAGTGGGGATACAAATAACCCCTCTAATTATCGGACAATTATGATCAACCCTCTCTTAGCCAAGTTATATGGTATTATTTTGGAAAAGAAGTTGAGCATTTGGCTTGAAAGTGAATGTAAGCGGGCTAAAGGCCAAGCGAGTTTTAGAAGGCAACACTCAACAACATACCACCTCATTATGCTTAGGATCATTGTGGAGAAATGCCACAATGATAAATCCAATCTCTTCTGTTGCTTTGTGGACTTTAGAAAGGCTTTCGATACGGTTCCTAGAAACAACCTATGGAATAGATTAGAAGATCTAAATGTTCCTTTTGAGCTAAGAGCGGACGCTATAAGGTTATACGAGAATGTAATCACCAAGTTAAAGAGAAATGAGGAGTGGTCAAAATATATTAAGTGTAATATCGGAGTTAAACAAGGTTGCCCCCTCTCCCCTACCCTATTTAGCACTTACATCGACAAGCTAGAAGGTTGTTTAGAGGAAGTAGGATGTGTTGGCACGATCTTAGCTGGGACATTCATCATCCTTCTTCTCTACGCTGATGATATTGTTCTTCTCGCAAGGTTCCCATCTGATCTTGATAAGCAACTTAGACTTCTTAAGGATTTATACTCTACCATGGGTATGTCTGTTAACACTGACAAAACAAATGTTATGATTGTCAAATCCAAGAAGGACACTTACGCTAATTTTATGTATGACAATAGTAACTTGGAGGAATTTTCTTCTTACAAGTACCTAGGAATTCATATCCATCACAAGCTCAACTGGAACTATAGCATTCAAAAAAGGACTAATGGGGGGTGGAAAGTTTATTTTGGTCTTAAAAATAATTGTAAAACAAAAAACCTCGTAATGTGGGATAGAAAGAATTTCCTCTTTGAAACTTTAGTCACTTCTGTTATCTTATATGGATGTGAGGTTTGGGGTTGCAGCATCTCTAGAGAATCCTGGAGAAATATTGAGCAAATCCAGAAGCGTTTTATAACTTATAACCTTAAATTTAAAAGAAATACACCCTATCATATTCTACTTATAGAAGTGGGTCTTTCCCCTATCAAGAGCCTAGCTATGACTAGGCTTCTATTGTACAAGCACAAGCTCAATAGCATAGGAGACCATAGACTTCCTAAGCTAGCTTTAAATTCCATCCAAAACCACCTAAGGCTTAAAAGACGTTGGTATAAAGACACCAGGGCCTGGTTAAAACATTGGGAGATTGACGAGAATGTTGCATTGCAAAACATTAATAACATTAAAAAAATTGTTACTTCTAAATTCAAAGAAAAAATGTGGTGTGAGAAAGATCTAGAAGCTAAAATAAAATCAAGATACTATAAGGAGGTCGTGAAACCCACCCTAGAAGATCAAAAGTATCTCTCTATTTTAACTAGCTCAAAGAAAAAAAATTAATATAGCCAAGATTAGAACAAACTCTCATGAGCTCCATAGTGAAACAGGTCGTTGGACAGTTCCTAAAACACCATGGATGGAAAGGATCTGCCATCTCTATGAGAATATGAACATCGAGGATGAAAATGACTTCCTCTTAGAGTGCCCCAAGTACAACCACATTAGAGCTCAATTTCATAATCTTTGTTGCAATACTGACCTTCCTAGCCTTTTAAGATGTCAAAATTATAGTGAGCTCGGGAGGCTTCTCTCCAAGATTTTTGAGCATAGGAATAAATTCTTAAGTCAAACTAAATAACTCTTTTCTTTAGGTCTGATAGACCAAAGATTGGTCTGAGTGGACGTTAACCATCATCATCATCATAAAAAATAATATTTAAAAAAAAAAAATTTCTTAAATTTAAATTATTTTTTATTTTAGTATTTTGATTATTTTAAATTTTTTTTTTTTTTTTTTTTTTTTTTTTTTTTTAACTATTTTTTTTTATCATTTTTTAAATTATGATGGTTTTTTTTAATAACTTGAAAAAAAAAACGTTATTTTTTTGTTAAATTTTTTTCTTTAAATTATATGTTTTTTTGAATTTTTTCTTTTCTATTTATTTTTTGAATTTTTTGTTTTTATTTTTATTTTTTATTTTTTTAATTTTTTTGTTTGAATTTTTTATTTTTACAAGATGCTTTTGTTTTTTACACTTTTATTGGTTTTTTTTATATTTTTTATATTTGTTTTTTTTGTCATGTTTTTTTATTTTATTTTTATGTTTGATTACCAAGATGAAAATCACCAGTCTAAATAAAAATTATTGATGTTGCAAATCATCACTTTTCAAAATTAGCATGAAAATCACTAACATTTAAAAAAAAATGTTCATACTTGATCAATAAAAAATCACCACTTTTCAAAATCAACATGAAAATCATGACATTTAAAACAAAAATCAAAGAAATTTGAAGTTCCAAAAATATGATAAAAAAAAGAAGATAATTTTACATCACCATTTTTCAAAATCATAAGAAAATTTAAAGTGCAAAAACTATGCTCCAAAAAAAGGGTGATTCTGCATCACCACTTTTCAAAATCGGGTGCTTTTTTTGCTACCTCAAAAACATAGGTACGTGGTAATTTTCCTATTTGATCGGTAATTATGTTATTTATTGGTAAGATAGGCCAGTAATGATTGATGGTGATGATTGAAAAGGTAGAACTGAATAGAGAGTTCTTGGTCAAGCATCTGCGTATACTCGATCGAAGAAGAGCAACATTGCGGAAGTGGGCTATTACCTAGGTTAAAGTACAATGGAAACACTTTAGCTCAGAAGAGGCTAACTGGGAAGATGAGCAAATGATGAAGGAAGCTTACCCCAACCTGTTATGAGACTGTGAAAAACATCGGGACAATGTTTTTCTCGAGGGGGGAAAGATGTCACAATCCTTAGTAACTTGTGAATATTTTTTTTATTGAGGTTAAAAGAAAGGCAAGAATTTTGTGTTTTTATGTAATTTCTTGCAAATGATATAAAAATTTAATAAAGTATGAAATTTTAGTTGGATTTACAAAAAATTAAATGTTCACGACAAGGGTCACATGAAGAGGAGGAATAAATGAAAAACCATCTACAGGGTAGTTGGACAGTTATGGGTCAAGCGGTTAATTTCCTAAACTTCTGTTTGACAAAACAAATTAGAGAGGAAAGGAAAAACCAAGAGGGTTAAGGAACCTGAGGCACCTGAAAAGGAAAATTGCAAAAAATGGGAAATAATGTTTTATAGAGGATAATTATTCCATTTCTTCCTGCTGGTTGGCCAGGGTGATTACTAGAACACATACTTTCTTGACTAAGTATGGTTAGGACTAGATAGCCATAATCATTGGTGATGTGCATTATCGTCTAAGAACTACCCTGTAGGTGAGTTGCTTGGGGGGGAGATTCGGTCTGAAGCTGATCTATTTGGTTGGGAGGAAACTTCCTCGATTTGTGAAAGTGCCTTCTTTGGAAGTAGTTGTGAGTGATTTACGTTATTTTGTTCTAGGATGAACAATGTTAATATGATAGAGTGACTTGCCTTACTTATAACATGTTTATGTTATTATTAAGCTGTTTATGTTAATATAAAATTGAATGGGGAATATAGACAAGAAATGGTTATATGTGGTGCACAACGAATTATTGTTTATATATATATAAAGTTGAACTAGTGAAAAAAATTATAAGCGAAATACACAACAAAATAAACGGAAGTATGTTGCAAAGATAGTGGGGAGTGAGAACCCCTTAATATTTCTAATGGTGAAAGTAGGAAAGTGATGTGCATGATATTTGTAAATAGGAGAAACAGTAGAATAGTAAAAACTAACAGTAAAAAGAGTGTTGAATAGAAAAAAAATGAAAACCCACACTATGAAGTGAGACTAACAGTTTAAGCTTAGAATATGAAATATATATATATATATATATATATATATATATATATATATATATATATATATATATATATATATATATATATATATATATATATATATATATATATATATATATCACGAGTAACAAAATCTGAGGCCTCTCCAAAAGAATCAAGGGTTTCACATCTGTCAAGTGAAGGAATGAACGCGAGAGACATTTTAACACCTTGTGGTCATATTTGTCTCTGGGCGCAGAGAAACAAATAAGGATATCATGGGGCTCCAAAGCTTACCAGGTTAGATCCTTGAGTCCTGTTGTGGTCTTCGCAAATCAAGGAACAATCCCTTAAGACTTCTGGGGGAATGTTCCTTTGTCAACTATTTACATTAGAAAGAACTGATTAAATCCAGCTCATGAACTAGAAGATGCAATAACCAAATAATGGAAGCAATGTTAACATTTTAAAGACCATTTCAAATAAAATTCATCCAGAAAATTACAAAAACATGTTGTAGCTAACCCATTAGAAATTACCAAATAATATGACATGTACAATGAAAAAAAACCTTTTACAAAAGCAATATATAAAGTTAATATAGGCCACCATAACCAGAGTTTAATCTGGAATTATTATACAACAATTCTTTTATAAAAACCACAGCTACGAAAAATAAAGCTATCAGATGTTGCAAGCCATAAACAATTCACATCCTTTGAAACCTATACCAGGATGGGTCTTAGCCTAATGTCATGTAAATAATCAGTTATAACCATAGAATTACCAGGAGCATCAAACCTTGGCACACATAAATGACTTGCAGACATGAGGCCGATGTGTTGGACGACAAAGAAGCTTGGGGTCTCAAAGCTTGGGGAGGGGCCACCAAGAACAATAGATTACACGTAAGAAGGAAAACCAAAGATGTTAACATAGCGCACGTGTGGGAAAGACAATAGATTAAAAGGATATAGAGCCAAAAGTCATGTGCACAGATATACATAAGGTTTGAATAAAAAACTTCCACCCAAAACTCTTGGTCGTTGAGGCTGCACCGAAAAATCATTAAACGACACATATTGAAACCCTTTTTTGTTGAACAATAAATAAGTTGAGGATACAAACAATTGAAGAAGCTTAATTACCTGACTGGATTAATGAGCCATAACCAACCATAACATCTTTGAGCTTGCACATGGGGACCAAACCAAGTAGACTAGAAAAAAGGTAACACATTAAATGGGAGGACTCAAATATTTCTGATAAATTTACAGGTAGAGTTGCAGAGCTAACCCTAGGCCAAGAAACAGAGTCGAATGAACCCTTGTGACACCAGAGGAGGGTTTCGGTTATCTCAACCATCTTCATCATCTCCTTACCTTTGATTGTGAATATGCGAGGAGAACCATCGATGAAGGCGATGCAATCATGGATCGTGACCACAGTTGGTGAGAAAATTCCAGAGGGTTGGACGAGATGGTGACTGACATAATATTCGGTAGTAATGTGAATTGAATGGGGTTGGTGATTAATCTCCAAGGGTTAATAAATATTGGCATAGGTATTAATTGTATAATTAGTATGTACATAAAGTATGCCGCAACCATATAAGAATGAATTCAATCTGAAGAGTAATAAATACCATGGAACATATTTCAAAACATGAATATCTATTAGGTTGGATTTATAAACACAACTTTTGATATGCAAAGAATTCTCAAAGTTTAGTGCATATGTTAAATAAATTGTGTTATACCTTTCCATGTGTTTATGGTAATTAATTTTTTTTTATAAGTATGTATTTATCTTAAGGGGTGTTTACAAAATACTTTATTTATAATTCACATTAAACTTTTGTGTTATCAATATTTATAGAATTTTATATATCAACCACATATTAAAAATAAAATGAATTAAACAACTCCCTAAAACTAAAAAGTGAAAATCTAAGAAATTTTTAAATTTAAATTAATTTATTTTTCTCTATATAAAATTACATTATTTAATATGGACATTGCAATATTTTAATTGTGCTTCATAGTAATTTTTGTTGTTGTTGTTAATATATTTTTGTTTTAAATGTTACATGTAAACTTGAACGTAAAATGAATTACACATAATCTAATATCAATAATATTATTTTTTGTTCACTTCATATTAAGTAGTGAAGAAATTGCAAATTTTTTGTTATTACTATTTTTAATTTGTTATTGTAAGTATTATTTTATTACTTGCAATTGTAAAGGTGAGAGTGTAGCACTATTGATGTTTTACAATATTTTTAATTAAAACTAACTAAACATATACACACACACACACACAATTTTTTTATTTAAATATTATTTTATTTTTATTTTAAATGGAACACATGTCAGCTTTAGGTTGAGCATTGAAGGAATTACACACCTCCTCATACTAGGCTATAGAATTAGCCTCTCCGCACAATAAAGATGGAAATTTATTTCAAAGTGCATAAACTTTGGAGAATCTTACTTCTTCTTAATATGCAAACTATAAATGTTTAATTTTCTAATGATTTTATATAGCCTCTATAAATTTGGTGATTTTAAATATAAAATAACTTTATTTTTATAAACTTTAGGTGAAACACTTTTAGGAAAAAATGGAAATTAACAAAAAAAATACTTCAAAAAATGCATGAAAAACTAAGAGTTTGCAAAATTTAATCCTAAAATTTTTCCTTTACAATTAAATAATAATTTTGAAACCTTTATCATAAAAAGAATAATAATTTAATCTACAAAATAATTAAATAAGAATGTAATTGATATACTTTCAAAAATTAAAAATCTCCAATTAAAATATTTTCAAAGCTTAACACAAATTTTTCATGTATGTTGGGGCTTTTATTTTGAAAAAGAAATAGTTTTGAGTTGCGGAAGGTTGGAGGACAGGTGGCGGAATGCAATCAAGATAGACAGGGAGCTATCACGGTTGCAGAAAGTCAGAAGATAGGTGGTATGGTAGTTGCAGAGAACAGTGTAGATGGAAGATATGGGAGACAAGAACAATTAGCAGAACTCCCAGTAATCAAGAAGAAGTGGGAAGCAGCGGAGCAGGAAAAGAGGAAGGACTGATAGTCACGTTGCGGAGGAAAAAATAGGCAGTTAGCCAGCGGAGGAGGAGTCAGTTAGTGCAGTAGAAGGCCGAGAGGGAGAGCAGAGCCTTAGGAGAGCTCTGTGAGAACTCTGTTGTACTGAATCAAACTGTAATAGACTCTGCGGAGTAGATGTATGTTGTTCTGTTATTGATAATGAAATCCAGTTGTTGCTGTGTGTAAGGTTATGAGTTGATTGATAGTCATTTTCTTACTATTAATGTATGTCTAATTTAAATTTTAATTCAGCCTTATGAACATGATTTTATGAGAGATAGTTTATACAGAGAGTTGAGATATGTTTATTGCTTCCTAGTTTCCATAGTTTTTCTCCATGGTTGCATATGTCATCCACCAGATCTGTCTCCTAATCTTACTAAGGTGATGGCATGCCTCAGGTGAGACGCTCTGCTCTCTGGAGTAGGTTCAAAATGCTAGTGTTGTGCTAGACTACTACGAAAACCTTGTTGGCCTCAACCCTAAACCTGGGTCTTGCCCAGAGAACTCCTTTTTCACGAACAAATGGTTCTGTTGCCGGTAATTAAAAATTCATTTAGGAGTTAGATCATGGTATCATGGATCTTTGAGAAGGAACTACGAAGTTGGTGGTATAATCATTTAGACCAGTTCATATCGCAACAAGCGGAGCTTCGACAACAGAGGGAAAAGACTGTCAAATATCGGGTCCTATTTTCTGACCTGCAAGTGAGCTGTACGAAATTTTGTGGGGAAAGTTTCCTGAAGAGCTTTATAATTGGTTGTGAAGACTGCAAATCAAGTCACACCCAGGAGGATCGCATAGATTCTGTCATAAGTGGATGCAAATATATCTAGTAGCACTCCATTGGTTAGATACCGATTTGACCCGAGCAGTAGATTTTTGGGTACAATCTACATTGGAAGGATACATTGTGGAATTCATGGCTGAGTGTTACCAATCCTTTAAAAAATCCGAAGATATATTCAGATCCAGATTGCGAGGAGAATTTTTGAACAAAATCCCGTTGTGGATCAAAGCTTTAATGGTGGACGAGGGTTTGATGGCATTTCAAAGTTCTGAAATGGAGACTTAAACCTCTAGTACTAGGGGAAGGAGTTGAGGGAAAGATGCTACAAATAAGTAAGAAGGGGGAATAGGGATATGGATGTTGGAACCTCCAATAGATTGAGAGAGCAACGAGCACATCGAAGGGCGCAAATTTCTTAGAAGTGGCAGGAAAGGGTGATGAAAGAGTTTGAGAAGCAGGAGAGTAATAAACAAGACATGGAAAAGGCACCACAGATGAAAAAGGAAAGGGAAGGTCAGACGGGATCCCAAGGAATAGGAGGGACCATTAAAGAAGTTAGGCAAGTGTATAGGAGCCCAACCCAAAGAGGAAAGGGAGAAAATTCCAATGTGGAGGACGCGCGCCCGAGGGGACATCCAATGTGGAGCTGCATGTTACGATGGAGAAATTATTCGAGAGATACCGACACCCATAACACAAGGTAATCCTATTCCCCAAATTTCAAGTAGCTCTAGTCCCGACCTTCCGCTGGTACTCTATCATCCACCTAATAATTTTTTTGTTAAGTTATGGGAATTTAGCAAGTTGAATAGTGTTAAGTTTATAGTACAGATGGCTACTAGCTACAGTGTTGGTAGTGCAATATCTCAGCCAAGAAGTAGAGGTTTTATTTTAGTACCACCCATATAAGGAAATATGGTGGGATCATTCACTCGATACCCAAAATTCTCCGGGAGAGGTAACGAGGATGTGGAGAAACACAGGTATCTTTGTGAAGCAATATGGAGGGCTCAGTAGACACCAGAGGTAGTTAAGCTGATTGAGTTCTATACTAATCTAAGAGAAAGAGCTCTTCCCTGGTTCATTAAATGGTCAGAAGCTCATCCAAATTGAGCAATAGATAATGTGAAGAAATAATTTTTCAAATAATTTAAATTATGTCAAACATATCAGCAAGGATTATCTGAGTTGTGGTAAATCAAACAACTGGAAGGAGAAAAGGCTTGGGACCTGATGATAAGGTTCAAGGATGCGATTGGGAAGATAAGCTACCCAATCGATCCAAATCTCCAATGAGATTGGTTTATTAAAGCACTCCTCCCATTGAAAATAACTCCACTGATGCAACAGAATATTGATACTATTCAAGATGCTCTTGAGAAGGTCATGAAAATAGAAGCTATGGAAGGATATCCACAAGAGTTCAGAGGAGGAGCAATAGTAAAAGACCCTTCCATACTAGGGCTACAACATCAGATAGCCATTTAATGGATAAATTGAAATACATTCAACCAATACGACCTGCAATGCCCAATGTGTGGTTTAACCATTACCCACTGGAAGGACACATGGCCACATAATGTCCGAGGTTGCGAGGACAAAATGCAGGAACTTCAGCAAGAAGGACATAGGGGGATCCACTAGTCGTGGGAGTTGCGTAGATAAATACCCAACGATTATACCAACTACAACCCCATTTTCCAGGGTTCCCCACTCAAAAAAATAATACCACAACCAACTACTATGAAATATGCAAAGGTATTGGTCATCCACCACAACTATGTCCAATTTTTCAAAAATATTATAAATTTCCAAAAAATATATACTGTGAATTTTTCACTTCTACAATGCATAATACAGAGCAATGTAGAGCCCTCGATGCATTGGAAGAACTACTGGATAGACCATCTTATAGAGTGAACGAAACTCCAAGAGGTCGAGTAGGAGGAATGAGAGGTGGCAGAACCGGAGGAAGAGGACCAATAAGGTGCTATAATTGTGATCAAGAAGGGCACATAGCAAGGGAATGTCCGCTACCTAGAAGACCATGGTGCTCTCAATGTAGAGTTAATACACACGCAACTGAAGATTTTCCAGAGTTGATTAAAAGGTGGGAGGAAAGAGTCAACAAAGAGGAGCTAATATGGTAAATGGAGAACCGAGAATAGTAGAAGCTCAGCCCATGAAAATCGTAGCCATAATAGCCCAGGGAGGGAAGAAAAAAGTGGAGGATGCACATAGTATGGACCCGGTAAAACTTATTAAGCTCACATCTCTAAAGAACGCTTTCAGACCAGATAGACAGAAGCACTATTTCAAGGAGGCAATGGAAACATTTTCCCAGATAGGGGGGACTAGAGGTATTGAGCTTCCACAACCAAACTTTGCAAAAGAGAAGGGGACTCATACAAACACGTTGATTGAGGAATGGTTCCAACTATTCCTGAAAATTGTAACCAATGCACCAATGCTAGAACAACTAAAGAAAAATCTAGAGTTGGTGGTGCAAGAAAATGCAAAATCGGGAGAGTTAAGAAATTCAACAGAAAAATACATAAGAAGGATAAAAAGAAACAAGAGAAGAATTGGAAAGGAATTTTGTGTGAATACTCAAGTCGTGAGATTTCAAATCAAAGATACAATGCTCGATCTAGGATCAGATGTCAACATTCTACCTAGAAATACATGGGAAGCACTAGGGAGGCCAAAGTTGACATACTCACCAATACAACTCTGAATGGAAAATCAGTATTGTATTGTACCAATAGGAAGACTAGAAGAAGTCGAAGTTGATGTTGTGGGAGTGAAAACATATACAAATTTTGAGGTAATATACATCATGGGGGACAAATATCCCTATCCTACTTTACTGGGGATAGATTGGGACTTCGAGAATTATGCAGTGATTGATTTGAAAAAATAATTGATGATATTTGAAGACAAGGAAGTTAGGGTAATTCAACCACTTGACCCATATCAAGGACCCTGATATACAGAGACTGTTGAAAAAAGAGAGGATGCTCAACTTCTCGATTAACTCTACCAGATGATGGCAAGAAAGAGAGAATATTATATCAATCCAACAACGGGAGGGACCGTAAGCTAGATAATTGTTCATAGTTCAAATTTGGGCTCAGAAATAGCTTGGGATGATTGGTAACAGGGAGCATACAAAACCAACACTAGAAGATGTGCTAACATTCAGAGAGTCAACTAGATTGGTACTGAGGTAAGAGGATATACAACTTTATCAAATATGCATGCTGTAAATAAATTTATTGCAAAAGTAGAAGAAAAGGTACCAATAGAACATAGAGTCCCTCTTATGGATATAGCACTAGAATCCACATCAGAAATATGGTGGGTCAACCATGCAACTCTCTTCCACAATGGGAAGATGTTGCAATAGCACTAAGGACTAGATTCCAAGAAGATTCAGGACCTCAATTCATCAAAAAATACCAAGGGGATTCTGACCCCATAGAACATTTAATGAATTGTGAGTATAAATGGAAGAAAGTAGAGTATCCAGAATCGATGTGGATGCACAATTCATACATTTGCTGGACACAATTCCACATGCTTGGTATTTGATAGAGGAAAAGAAGAGAGGAACTGGCACCTGGCAAGTAGTTACGGAAAGGTTCATGCAATGTTTTTCTTTCAAGGGAGAAACAGAACTAGTTACAGATGCACTCCAAGCCATCAGAAGAGTACTATATTTTTCTAGAGATTCAGGAATACAAAGAAATACCACTATTAGAACAGAAAATCAAATAATCAGTGGCATGTAAATGGATAGATCGTGAGATGGATGATGACGACTTAGAGAATCTCTCACACTTATACTTTGAAGAGAAAGAGGGGGAGCAGGAGATACAGGAGGAACCTACCAAAGAAGGACTACACTTGTTACCCTTGAAGACAAAGAAGTTGAACATTGGAACCATGGAGAAACCCAAAATTGCATCTATCAAAGATTACTAGGATGAAGAAACAATAAAGGAAATCTTTGACCTATTACAGGAATATGAAGATTTATTCCCATCTTCACTAGAAGAGCTCGAGGGGATTAAAGGAGACATGGGAGAAATGCGCATAGTCTTCAAACCAGATGCAAGACCAATAAAAAATATGCCTTACTGCCTATATCCAAGAGTAAAGGAAAAAGTTAAAGCAGAGATAGATAAAATGTTGAAAGCAGGCCTGATTTTTCCAGTTGAGGAAGCATAATGGGTCAATCCCATTGTAATACAAAGCAAAAAGGAGAAATTAGAGATTAGAGTGTGTGTAGATTACAGAAGTCTCAACAATGCATGCATACGTGATCCATATCCTACTCCATTTATTGATAAGGTTCTCGACAATGTAGCAGGAAAAAAAACCCATTCATTCACAAATGGATTCTCAGGATATCATCAGGTGAGAATAGCAGAAGAAGAAAAAAGGAAGACCAATTTCACAACTGAAAGGGGATCGTTTGCATATCATGTCATGCCCTTTGGACTAAAGAATGCACCAACAATTTTTTCATTAATAGTGATAGCAACATTTAGTAACTATATCCATAAGTTCCTAGAGGTATACATGGATGATTGGACAGTTTACAACTTACTGAAGAACCATGCAACTTTACTTAGAATAATGTTTGATAGATACAAACAACTCCAAATCTCCCTCAACCTTAAGAAATGCATCTTTTCAGTACCTTTTGGGACACTTCTGGGACATGTTGTTTGTAAGAAATGTGTTTGTGTGGATCCAACAAAAGTAGTGGTCATTGTTAATATAGAAGCACTAGAAACTGTGAAATAGTTGAGATCACTACTTGGGCATACAGGGTACTCCAGAAGGTTCATCTGAAATTATGCAAATTTTATGACACCATTAGAAAACCTATTATGGAAGTCAAAGAAATTTATGTGGAGCGACGAATGCACTAACACCTTAAACACATTGAAAGAAAAACTAGCAAGTTCACCCATCTTGGTTCATCCTAACTGGGACAAACAGTTCCATGTCCATATTGATGCCTCCAGTATTGCATTAGGAGAGGTGTTGGCTCAGCCAAGAGAGACTTATGTTGATCATGCAGTGTTCTTTGCAAACAGGAAGTTGTCTACAACTGAAAGGAACTACACAACAACAAAACGAGAAGCTCTTGCGATGGTATACTCTCTTCAAAAGTTTCTTCATTAACTATTGGGAGGTAAGTTCAAGTTCTTCACAGATCAATCAACATTGAAATACCTTGTAAACAAACATGTGCTTGAAGGAAGAACCTGTAGATGGCTCCTACTATTCCAAGAGTTTACTTTTAAGGTAATAGTAAAGCTAGAGAGGTTAAATGTGGGTCCTGGCCATTTATCAAGGTTGGAGAATGGGAAGAATGGGGGATCCCTAGACGAACAGTTTCCAGACACTGATATATTCAGATTAGAAGCTATCCCAGATTATCTAGATCAGATAGCAGTATATTTGGCCATGGGACAGTGCCCAATAGAGTACACAACAACTCAGAGAAGACATATGGTAGTGAAAGCAGCTGAATATCAACCGATAGTAAGACAATTATATAATATGGGATTAGATCACGTCTTGCGAAGATGTGTCATGGACCATGAAAGAGAGGATATCTTGTGGGAGTGTCACAATGGAGTTGCGGGAGGCCACGTCGATGCAAAACCCACCGCAAGGAAAATACCACAAGCAGGGGTATGGTGGCCCACAGTTCACAAATATAGTAAAGCATATGTGAAAAAATGAGATGTTTGCCAAAGAATAGGATGTTTGTCACACCAAGATGAGTTATCACTGCAACTTGTAAGAGCATTGCAGCCATTTGATAAATGGTCTGTTGACTTCGTAGGGCTAATTTCACCAATGGAACGACATTCACAGGCAAGGTATATAATAACTGCAACGGATTATCTCACAAGATGGGCAGAGGCAGCACTAGTAAGAGACTACACAATAGACACATCAGCCACGTTTATTTTTTAGAATATTGTTAGCAGATTTGGCTGTCCCAAAATCCTAACAAGTGATCAAGGTACACACTTCATTAATACAGCAATTAAATCTCTTCTAGATAATCTTATGGTACACCATCACAAAAGTAGCCTGTACCACCCTCAAGCGAATGGAACCGTTGAATAATTCAACAAGATCTTAGAAAAGGGACTAACCAAGATATGAAATGCCAACTGGGATGACTGGGATGAAAGGATACAAGAAACATTATGGGCATACAGGAAAACTATAAAAAGGTTTCACAATCAAACTCCATTTCAGCTGGTGTACGGGAGAGAGGCGGTGGTACTTAAAATTTATCATACCAAGTCTCTTAATCGCTTGAACAATACATATGACAGATGAAGAATCAATCACTAAATGCCTCCATGGGCTATAGGAGCTTGAATAAGAGAGATTCCTGGCGTATTTCCATCAGACAATACAAAAGGAAGGACAGAAGGCCTGGCATTACCATCACATCAAACACAAAATGTTCACTATCGGAGGAAAAGTCCTATTGTATGACAACAAATTTCAAAAGTTCATGGGAAAACTTAGGATGCACTAGATGGCACCATACCATGTAATATAAATTAAAGATTTAGGCGCGGTTCGACTCGCGCAACTAGATGGTCAAATATTGCAAGGATGGGTGAATGGTGCACGCGTGAAGCCCTATCACGAGTAAGGTCCACTATTTATTTTTTTCAAATAAATCTCACAATCGAGGGTAGTCAATAAGGTAGAATAGAAGTAGATAGAGTCAATAACTCTCTCGCATCTGAGATGTGATATAGAATAGGAATCCCAATAAAAATACATCACAATAACACAGAAATAAATTGCACCTGTTGCGATGTGGAGACCACATCGCAACCAATTGTGGTCGGGGGGAGGGGGGGTTAGAGTCTAACGTGTCATCCATGTCAGAAATCCAAGTGTGTCAAATATCATTCAGTCATAATAACCCATCATACCGTTGTCAGTCCGTAGGATCACCCAGATTTGAAAAATAACTATTGTAATTAGTAACCCCCATACCATAATAAATTTTCCATATCAAGCCATAATTATTACCCATCATGTCTACCTAGATTCCAAAGCCACAGTCATCAATGTCAGAATACACCTCACTGCGGTAACTAATCGCATGATTATAGTTGCAGGAGAGACAACAAAAAATTAATTAGTTATGGGGTCATATCAACCTCATTCGTGCTGATAATATTACTTAACCCACATGAAAGAAGAAAACCACCAAAATGCCGGAAAATTATGAGTTACAAAAAACAGAAACAACTACAACAACAAGAAAGATTTTAGCAGAGGAAGTTCAAAGAAATAGACAAGCAGCAGGAATTCACAGCAATAGATCGGAAACGACAATTCAAGTATATAGAAAAGAACGAAGATGACGAAGATAGAAACATCACTCGTCGAGCCCGAGCTTGATGAGAGAATTCAGAGGCATTAGGGGAATTTTGAGGTCTAAAATAGGCCTCCTAAGGAAATTATAAAATAATAGTGGAAATAATAAAATGAGAATTGATTACATCATCAAATTTTAGAGGGAAAAAAGAAAAAACTACTTTTTGAACTCATATTTTGAACTTATCTCCCTAAGGTTTTACTCAAATTTCGAGCGGGAATACTCATTGGACGTAAAATTTAATTTATCATCCAAGGAGTACCCATATTGCATAGTTTTGATGGACTTTGCTACATGAAAAATGAGAAATACATAAAAAACGTGATTGCAATCACGTTTTTTTATGTATTTCTCATTTTTCATGTAGCAGGGTCCATCAAAAGTATGCAACATGGGAAATCCTTGGATGAGGAATTAAATTTTTCATCCAACGAGTATTCCCGCTCAAAATTTGAGTAAACCCTTAGGGAGATAAGTTGAAAATACGAGTTGAAAAAGTAGTTTTATTATTTTATTATTTTTTAATCTTTTTACTTTTTTACTCCAAAAATGGTGAATCGTCCCCCATGGTTGAAATCATTATCTTGAATCCTATTGGTTCATATAAAGTTTATTTTAGATGTACATTTTTATTAGGAGGCCCATTTTAGACCTCAAAATTCCCCTAATGATAGAATCATTGATTGGCAAGTATGACAATGCTTCGTTAATCGATATAGATTTCACAGACTCTTATCAATTCCCAACTATGAAGCAACAAGTATACATAGAAAATTATGCCACAGAGGGAGGAGGTGAAGTAGCAAGGATGAATCCAGAATATAGAGGGATTCAAAGGTTGACGATACTGAACCTCAGGAACCTTCCAGTGTTTGGAAAAATGGGAGCAGCAATGAAATGTACAAAATTCCTGATGAGCAGAGTCCAGAACAGATCATTGCAGTCGGGGAGAGAGATTCCTATCCATGTAGAGGATATCAATAGACTTATCGGATTATCAACAGAGGGGAATGACATCTCAACAAAATTCCAAAATGTGTCCAAAAGATCCAAGAAGTCAGGGGATTGTGATTATTACAAGAAGTATGAGACCAGAAGAGAAGGGAATGGAGAAAATATAGACCTCATCAACAATCCAACAGTGAAATTTTCTTGTTATCTAATAGTGGGTAAAACAATGAGGTGTTACACCAAAGGAGAATGCACCCCGACACCATATCAGTTGTGAAACATTGCATCCAGGGAGCCCAGCTAAACTAGTGTACCTTCCCATTGAACAAAATGTTTGAGGCCTGTGAGGATAATTACAGGTGAGCCACAGGATTCATTTATGGCTATCTCGTTATGGCATTCACGATGTGGAAATGGACTCACCTGGGGATAAGGCAGCTCACGGAAATCACTCGCGACCAACTAGTGGAGTTAAGATTTACACCCTAGAGAGTATCGGGAGATCCCAACACTAAGGAGGTCAATGAGGAGGCTTTCTCATTCTGGTATAGTAAAATGGTAGATGTGGTGGGGAGCCATCAAAGGGTGCGCAGGAACCTGTTGGAAAGATATTCTTCACAGATATGGTTCAGGGTAACCCTCAAGAATACCTATATCAGACCTAGTTGTGTGGATGAAACCATGTTCCGAATGCGGCCACTAAAGTTTCAAGTAGAAGAATAAGCCTTCCACACTGAAATCTGTTCGTGGCCAGGAGCTGCGATGGAGGTGAGAAGTGGAATATCCCATTATTCGTTCGAGGTGATGCTACCGAAAGAACTCCCAAGGGAGTCACGAAAGGAAGAAACGATTTCCCAATTGCAGCTACGACCTTTAATGGACCATCTCGACACGAGGGTGAAGGACTTCAATCTGGTAATAAAAACCCACACTAGTGCCTATACTATGTTTCCTTCTTTTTCTGACTTCTAGTCTAAGAATTCTACACCCGCATCCACAAAAACCCCTCTCGTTACTGCCCTACCTTCCACCATGTTCAACTCCCCTCCAACAACCACAGTCACCCCAATCTGAAAGTACAAGGCACCCAAGCCTCCGATAGTTGTACCCAAGCCTAAGAAAGCATGAATTATGGTGCCCAAGAAAATAGTTGATCTCACTGGGGAATATCACACCAAACCTATGGATACAAGAGTACTAGTTCAAGAAGAGCCAGAGGTTACCGCCCAGGTAACCTCTACACTACCTTTGTTTGATTCGTCTTCGATTCTAAACATTTAGACATCATCTCCACCTCATACTCACAACTCATCACCACATACTTCATTCACTTCCAAAGACAACTCCATTCACACTTCGTCCACCTCAGTGACTATCTCAGATCCAATAAAGCTAGCCAAAAAGAAAAATTGTGACACTGAGGCAGAAGTTAACTCAGGCATGGTTGGAGTGCCTGATGTTGAACAACCCTCAGTGGGATAGGGTACTTTCCTAGAAATATTAGTTCAAGGAGGGTATTTTACTTCGGATACAACACCCTCATCAACAGAGTTGAACCCTTTTCAGCAAGCCAACCTAATATTGCAACAGATTCTATTGAGCACTAGTATGAACAACCCAAAACCTCAGTTTCCGCAACAGAGCCAACCAACATCCCCCAAGAGCACTCAGAGAGATCAATCACCAGTGGGCAACCCCTCAGGGAAACATAACCAACCCAGGAGATGTCAGGCGTCGAGAAAATGCAGAGCTGGGGGCTAGCTAATTATACAACTTCATCCAGCTAGCAGCACAAAAATCAGAAGGACTGCACAACGACCTACAAAGGAGGTTCTAGCAGCAACAACAACAGGTTATCGCACTTACTGAAGAGCGCGATCAACTTAAAAGTGAAAACGGTAGTTTACATGAGCAGCTGGAAAAGGTAACAGAAATCTTCAAAGACCTATGGTCGACAATAGTTTCCTAGGATAAAAAAATGCTAGAGGACATATCGGCGTGCTCAATGGTCGAAAAGTCTATCCGAGTGAAAATGGCATGTGAAAATTTGAGCAAAGCGAAATAGGAGCTCAAAGAGACACTAGCTGCTAGACCAGCATTACCAGGCCCTGCCATGGTATATGCTGAGAAGGTCACCGAGAAACAGAAGAAGGTAAACGACATGAAAGAAACATTGGGGACAATAGTCAAAGAGGCTTATAGCCTACTGAAGCATTTACATGAATTCTCCAACTCGTTAAAAATGAAAGCCCACCCAATCTCAACACAACTTCATAAAATTTCCTAAGAGATCAAGGAAGCCACTGATTTGGTTGGCATAACCCAGATGTACAACCACGCAGAGGTGTTGGAAACCAAAATCCAAAAAATAGAAGAACACTCCACTGCCACAAATCAGGTCCTCGGAGAGCTAACAAAACCAGTCAAGAAAAAATTATAGGCGATACATCAGATGGCGACCGAAGCTAAGCCAAAGATATAGGAGGTATTCAGTAAGCTATCACTTGTAGCGAGTGAAACTGAGGCCGAAAGAGTCACCACCCAGACAGAATAGTTAATTAAAGAGTGGCAACAAGCAATCACTAAGTTCGCAAAACTCAAGTCATCAACATTAAGAAAGGTTCCAGAGTTGGGGCCTTTGTTTAGACAGAGCAAAGAAACATAAAATACAAAGTCATCCTCTGAAGCCAATAGACCACTGGAAGCCACAGCGGAAGGAAAATATTGACTCGAGACGAGTCAATAGCGTGTGGTCGGGGCCTGTTGGGGCCTTTGTTTTGAAAAGGAAACAATTTTGAGTTTTGGAAGGTTAGAGGAAAGGTGGTGAAACACAATCAAGGTAGACATGGAGCTGTCACAGTTGCGGAAAGCTAGAATTTAGGTGGCGCGACAGTTACGGAGAATAGTGTAGATGGAAGATATGGGAGACAAGAACAATCAGTAGAACTCCCAGTAATCAAGAAGAAGTGGGAAGCAGTAGAGCAGGAAAAGAGGAAGGACTGACAGTCACACTGGCGGAGGAACAAATAGGCAGTTAGCTAGCGGAGGAGAGGGAGTTAGTCAGTTTGGCAGAAGGCGGAGAGGGAGAGAAGAGCCTTAGAAGAGCTCTGCGAGAACTCTATTTTATTGAATCAAACTGTAATAGACTCTGCAGAGTATATGTATGTTATTTTGTTATTGATTATAATGAAATCTAATTGTTGTTGTGTGTAAGGTTATGAGTTTATTTATATTCATTTTCTTACTATGAATGTATGTCTAATTTAAGTTTTAATTCAGCCTTATGAACATGCTTTGATGAGAGATAGTTTATACAAAGAGTTGAAATATGTTTGTTGCTTCCTAGTTTCCATAACTGTTCTCCATGGTTGCATTTGTCATCCACCAGATCTATCTCCTAATCTTATTAAGGTCACGACATGCCTCGGGTGAGATGATCTGCTCTCTAGAGTAGGGTGAAAATTATAGAATTGTGCTAGAATACTACAGAAACCTTGTTGGCCTCAACCCTGAACCTGGGTCTTGCCCAGAGACCTCATTTTTCGCCAACAATGTATTATAGAGTTGTATTTTTCTTTTTTCACTCATGAGAATCAATAGCTTTTTTTCCTATAACTAAAGAGACCTGGGATAATGGGGTTTCCACCATACTATAGAGCATATAATGTAATTTTCCAAAATCCATGCTATATGGGTAAACCTAGTCTCGAACCTAGGTGGGGCCCTTATATTGGTCTGCAAATGCCTTCAGATGCAGGACATCCACCATTTGACCTATCCTTGTGGGCATAAAAATGTACAAAGTTAATAAGGGGAGGGTGTAACTTCATAAAGTGAGGATAAAAAATTAAGATAGTGTTTAATGATTTACATATTATACATACAATGAGGAGAAATATCATTATGACAAATTATACATACAATGCAAAGAAGAAATAACATTATCTCAACAATTGTTTATCACTCTCATAACTGTAAACACCTAATATGCTTTGATTGAGCCAAATTGTGGTCCCTAATGCATGTTACCATTCTTGTATCATTCGAGAAGTTATTGAAATTGAAAAGCACCCGAATAGCTTTAATAAGGAAGACATTTGCAAGTTAAGTAAGTTGTGGAAACCTATCATTCATCAACTTCATTCTTAGGTTTCTCTTCTTGATCCCACTCCTCTCCCTACCCTTCTTCTCATCCTCTTCATCCTCCTCTTCTATCTCCTCCTCCTTTCCCATGTCTTCCCCTTCTCCTCTTCTTTCCTATGATTGATTTCCTTTTTTCATATTAATCTTTCTAATTTCCCTCTTTTCTGTTTGTACTTATATTGTCTACCTTTCCCTCTTTAATATATTTTTCTTCCTATATCTCTCTTTTTCTCTTTCCCCCTTGCTATCTCTATGACTTTCCTATATCCAATTTATGATCCTCTATGCTAGATTCTTTATTCCAAAAGCCCTCACATTTTTATAAGTTGGTGATACTTCCCCCCTCCATGAATCTTCCCACCCATTTCTCTATTCCTTTTAAATTTATCTCTTTATTCCACTTTCCAATGACCCTTTATAATTTTCCCTTTATTTCATTTCATTATTCTCCTTTATTTTGTACTTTTCAAACCTCCTTTAATCTTTAGTTACTATCCCCCTCTAATTTATTCTATATTTTTTTTTTGTCTGTGAAGAGCATATTTATGCATATTTATATTATCAGTTCAAAATTTACATAACTTATTTTTCTTTTCATTTAAACCAATTCATTTATTTAATTGTTATTATTTATTCCCCTACCCCTTACCTTATTCATATTAAGCTATCAAAAACAAACTAGCCTAGACACATCTTAACTCCAGATTTATAAGTGTTTAGAGGGACAACATCTTTCAAGGTGCAAAACACTTGAGGAAGGGTTTGAACTAGATATATATATATATGGTATCAAAAATTAATTACTGCATTAAGTAAATATTATTTATGGTTGGGTATAAATAAAGAAGTAGTTTTTTAACTATCCAAGTGTTTTGAGTGCCACCAGGTGAAGGCGAAACACCAACATCCGGCTAGATTCCTCCACCTCTTACCTATACCTGAGTGGAAGTGGGAAACCATTACTTTGGATTTCATAACAAGCCTACCAAAAATAAAAAAATAAAAATGACTCTATAATGGTGGTAGAAGATAAATTGAGAAAGTCTTCCCATTTTATTACAGTACAATCTACCTACAAAACGGTTCATATTGCTAACATATTCATAAAAGAAATTTTTAGAATACGTGGTCTCCCAAAAGTTTTAATTTCTGATACAGATGTTAAATTTACATCTACATTTTGGAAAAATTTATTTGATGCACTGGAAAACTTTATTTGATGGGTTGGGCACACATGTATAGTTTGGTATTGTGTATCACCCTTAGACGGATGGGTTGATTGAAAGGGTAAACCAGGTGATTGAAGATATGTTAAGAATGTATGTCATGAAGCAACTGTCTAAATGGGAGGACTATATTCATATGGTGGAATTTTCTTACATTAATATCTATCACACTTCTCTGAAGATGAGCTCGTTTGAGGTATTATATGGGCATAGATGTAGAACACCTGTTAATTGGAGCGGTTTGGAAGATAAGTTAATGTTTGGACCTTATTTATTAAAAGAAATAGAAGAGGAAGTAAAGAAAGTGAGGGGAAATTTGAAAACTGCTCAAGGTCAGCAGAAAACATATGTCGATAGGAAGCGAAGTTATCGAGAACTTCATGTGTGGGATCATGTGTATGTCTAATTTAAACATAAGAGGATCACTTTGCGTTGGGGGGTTGGGCTAAATTGGCCCCCTGATTTTGTGGATTGTTTAATATTTCAAATCAAATTGGTCCTGTAGTGTACCAATTAGCCGTGCCTAGTCATACACAAGTTCACAATGTGTTCCATGTCTCGTTAGTAAAAAAGTACATATATGATCTTAGACATGTCGTTGGGTGGAAAAATATACAGGTAAGGATTAAAAAGTATATATAGTACAAATATTAAGGTATTTAACATAGTTACCGATCAAACGGGAACTATTACCTCAAAAAGAGAACTCTAACAAAAAAAACATAAAAAAACCCATGAAAAAACAACCCAAAAAGGAAAAGTTGTATTCTGGAATAACCTTTTTTTTGGGTAAATTTTCAACATTTTTTAAAAATGGAAGTAAAAGCCAATTTTTTTGTGCAAAAAAAAACCTGAAAACGAGTGTCGATGCTTGAATAATGTCGCCAATTTTTTATGTGAAAAAAACAACCTGAAAACGAGAGTGTTGATGTTTGAATAATATCGCCAATTTTGTGTGTGCAAAAAACAACCTGAAAACGAAAAGTCTTGATGCTAGAATAACGTTGCCAAATCTTTTTGTGCAAAAAATAGCTTGAAAATGAAAAGTGTTGTTGCTAGAATAATGTCGACCCTAAAAGAGAAAAGTGTTGGTGTTGGAATAACATCATCAATTTTTTCTGTGCAAAAAACACCTTTAAAACGAAAAGTGTTGATGTTGGAATAACATTTTTTTCTTTTAGGGGAAAATTTTCAATAAAGATAAAATATAAAAAGTCTTAAAATTCCAAAGATTTTGAGGCATGGTATTAAAGATAAAATATCATGTCTCTGAAAAGCCTTAAAAAACCAAGGATGACATTAAATTTAAAATATACCCTTTATGAAAATAAAATTCCAACAATTTTTTGTCATCACATTAAAGATAAAATATCACTCACATTAAAGATAAAATATCACTTGTAAAAATAAAAAAATTTAACAAAAAAAATTAAATTTAAAAAAAATTAAAAATTAAAAAAACACAAGAAAAAAAATTAACCTAAAACCAAGAAATTTTTTTTTTTTTTAATTTAAAAAAAAATTTAAAAAAAAATTAAGATATTAAATTTTAAAAAATAATAATAAAAAGAAAAATATAAAAATATATTTAAAAAAATAATTAAAATAAAAAATAAAAATAAAAAATAAAAAAAATTAATTAAAAAAAATTATATTAATAAACAACACCGGTTGGCTAAACGACGCGACCCCCTAGGGCTACGAAATTCATTTATTTATTTATTTATTTCATTTATTTTTTATTTTTTATTCTTCTCTTTAATTAATTAATTTATTTATTTTATTTAAATTTAATTATTTTCTTGTTTTTAGTTTTTTTAACTTTTTTTTTTAATTTAAATATTGATTTATTATTTTTTAAATTAATTTATATTTTTAAATGTGTTTGTTTTTTTTTTTAATTTTTTTTAATTGAAACCAAATTTAATTATGTTTTTTTAGTATATATATATATATATATATATATATATATATATATATATATATATAATGTTTTAATTTAAATGTGTATTACTTAAATTAAATTCTGTGGTGAATTTTCTCCATTAATACTTGGGTCTGCGGTGAAAATTTTGGGGTGAATTTTCTTGATTATAGGTTAGCTGTCCAGTTCGCTGATATTCAGGTGCACACATTCCTTATCTTTTTCTAATACATATTTTCTCATATATTCTCAAGTATGAATAAGTCACCACAACTACCAAATATTACCAAAGGTAGACCTAGCACAGTTACTCTATAGAGCCTTTATGAGTATATATAGTCTTTAGAGAAACATAGAGAAGAAAGAGAAGTCAAGCTACAAACCCAATTAGAAGCCATGCTGGAAAACGAATTCACATCTCTTGAAGACAAGATCCAAAAACAAATAGAAAATAAAATAGAACTATGGGAGAATAAAATGGACGCAACGGAGACTAGGTTGCAGGTCATCGAAAAAAAAAACCAAGATATGAACCATACATCCCAACAAGGAGATGTTGATAATATAGAGAGTCTTAAAATGAATGACATGATTAAAAAACTAGAATAAAAAGTTAACAACAGTCTCACCCTAAATAGTGGGGTAGGTAAATTAGATATCAAACCAATTAAAGATGAAATGAAAAAATTGATTGAATTAGACCATGAGTGTAACAAAAAGGCCTTGAACCTTATAATCTTTGGTTTGAAAGAGGAGGTAGATGAGGATACTTTAGCTATAGCCCAGACATAATTATAGAATAGGTTACAAATTGAAACCACGTGTCTCACAGAAGCAACAAGGTTAGGGAAATTAACTGAGAATAAAGGAAGGTTGATCTGAATAAAGGTGAGCTCTACTGACCATAAATATGACATACTTAGTAAAAACTCAAGTCTAAAAGGAACGAGAATATTTATAAACAAAGATCTCATTCTAGAAGATCAAGCGGAATTAAGAAAGGAGGTTCAAAAGGTAAAGGAAGCTAGGAAGGAAGGAAAATGGGCAATAATAAAAAATAGGAAAGTTGTTATTCGAGATAGAAACCAAAAAGATAGTAATAAATAACAATTCAACATGCTCCGAATTCTTTCTTGGAACTTTCGGGGCTTTCCATGGAACAAAGGCCCCAAGTTAATTTGAATCTCAAATGATGTTGATATTATATTGGTTTTTGAAACTTGGGGGCATAGCTTGGTACATTAAAAAGAACATCTCCCCCCATGCTAGGATTTATAAAAATGACCCTTACAACTAATATAGTTGGATTGAGATTACTGACATTAATGATAAAAAGACCTACATAGCAATTTTTTATTTTCCCCCCATTAATTCTTACTTCTATAAGAAAAATAATCTAGATAAAAATATTCCTTACAATGGTTTAGAGAATGATATTTCTAGCCTAAAGAATGAAGGTAATATCATTTTAGTGGGTGAATTTAATGCTCGAACTTCAAGCAACCAAGATATTCTTCTAATAAATCATTCCAACCCCAATCCTCTTTGGTTAGACGAATACCTTACTTTGGCTAGCTGGTACAAAAGGAGCTTTGAAGACCTTGGGGATAGTTTGTTTGGGTCGGAGCTAGTCAAGCTCTGTAGTGCTCAGGATCTCATAATTTGCAACGGTCTAAAGAAGTTTCCCAATTCTAGCCAGATGACTTGCATCCATGGGCTTGGCAGCAGCGTGGTAGACTATGTTATTTCCGATCTCCCTTTATACAACGAAATAATAAATTTTGACATCTTAGACGACCATGAGCCTGACTCTGACCATAAGCCTTTACTCATAACTCTCAATTTTTTCATGCATAGAGATCCCATAGAAGATAATCCTTTTAGTCAAAATAACTTAATCTTTGATAGAAATAGAAATGATCTCTTTCTAAATGAATTAAAAACTAATTTGATTCCTTTATCTACTATAGACAACATAGATGACCTCTATCATAATTTTACTACAATCCTCTCATATTCTATTAACAAGTTCTCAATTGAAGTCTCAAGTAATAAAAGAAATAGCAAAACCAACCCATGGTATGACAAAGATTGTAAAAGTGCAAGGAGAGAAATTAAGGAAGCTGTTGATGAATCTCTCAAAATTGACAAGATAAAAATCTACAAAGCCCTAACTAAAAGGAAAAAAAGGCAATATATTCTTAAAAGACAAGGGAATCTCTTACACCTCTCTAAGGTGGCTCCTAAGAAATTCTGGAGGCAGATTCTAACTAGGAAAACTAAAGATAATAATAAAATTACTTTACACGATTAGAATTCCTATCATAAAAATCTTTATGAATCTCCAAATGCCAGGGGTTTTGAAACCCTACTCACAACAAAAGAAGTTTTCTCATTAGAAGACATTTATTTTGGGGTTAAACGCCTAGCAAATGTGAAAGATAAAGACATTGAAGGTTACCAGGCGGAAATCTTAAAGATTGGAGGTCCTGTCCTCATCCCCCACATCCACAAGCTTTTCAATCAAGCAGTCAAGCAAGGGTTCCCTAAACCTTGGACTCAGAGCCGCATTATCCCTATTTTTAAAAGTGGGGATACAAATAACCCCTCTAATTATCGGACAATTATGATCAACCCTCTCTTAGCCAAGTTATATGGTATTATTTTGGAAAAGAAGTTGAGCATTTGGCTTGAAAGTGAAGGTAAGCGGGCAAAAGGCCAAGCGGGTTTTAGAAGGCAGCACTCAACAACATACCACATCGTTACGCTTAGGATCATTGTGGGGAAATGCCGCAATGATAAATCCAATCTCTTATGTTGCTTTGTGGACTTTAGAAAGGCTTTCGATACAGTTCCTAGAAACAACCTATGGAATAGATTAGAAGATATAAATGTTCCTTTCGAGCTAAGAGCGGCCGCTATAAGGTTATACGAGAATGTAATTTCCAAGTTAAAGAGCAATGAGGGGTGGTCGAAATATATTAAGTGTAATATCGTAGTTAAACAAGGTTTCCCCGTCTCCCCTACCCTATTTTGCATTTACATCGACAAGCTAGAAGGTTGTTTAGAGGAAGCAGGATGTGCTGGCACGATCTTAGCTGGGATAGTCATCATCCTTCTTCTCTATGCTGATGATATTGTTCTTCTCGTAAGGTGCCCATCTGATCTTGATAAGCAACTTAGACTTCTTAAGGATTTCTGCTCTACCATGGGTATGTCTGTTAACACTGACAAAACAAAAGTTATGATTGTCAAATCCAAGAAGGACACTTACGCTAATTTTATGTATGACAATAGTAACTTGGAGGAAGTGTCTTCTTACAAGTACCTAGGAATTTATATTCATCACAAGCTCAATTGGAACTATAGCATTCAGAAAAGGATTAATGGGGGGTGGAAAGCTTATTTTGGTCTTGAAAATTATTTTAAAACAGAAAACCTCGTAATGTGGGATAGAAAGAAGTTCCTCTTTGAAACTTTAGTCACTCCTGTTATCTTCTATGGATGTGAGGTTTGGGGTTGCAACGTCTCTAGAGAATCCTGGAGAAAGATTGAGCAAATCCAGAAGCGTTTTATAACTTATAACCTTAAAATTAAAAGCAATACACCCTATCCTATTCTATTTATAGAAGTGGGTATTTCCCCTATCAAGAGCCTAGCTATGACTAGGCCTCTGTTGTACAAGCACAAGCTCAATAGCATAGGAGACCATAGACTTCCTAAGCTAGCTTTAAATTCCAGCCAAAACCACCTAAGGCTTAAATGAGGTTGGTATAAAGACACCAGGGCCTGGTTAAACCATTGGGAGATTGACGAGAATGTTGCATTGCAAAACATTAATAACATTAAAAAAATTGTTACATCTAAGTTCAAAGAAAAAATGTTGTGTGAGAAAGATCTAGCAGCTAAAAGAAAATTAAGATATTATAAGGAGGTCATCAACCCCACCCTAGAAGATCAAAAGTATCTCTCTATTTAACTAGCTCAAAGAAGAAAATTAATATAGCCAAGATTAGAACGAACTCTTATGAGCTCCATAGTGAAATAGGTCATTGGACAGTTCCTAAAACACCATGGATGGAAAGGATTTTCCATCTCTGTGAGAATATGAACATTAAGGATGAAAATCACTTCCTCTTAGAGTGCCCCGAGTACAATCACATTAGAGCTCAATTTCATAATCTTTGTTGCAACACTGACCTTCCTATCCTTTTAAGATGTCAAAAATATAGTGAGCTCGGGAGGCTTCTCTCCAAGATTTTTGAGCATAGGAATAAAATCTTAAATCAAACTAAATAACTCTTTTCTTTAGGTCCGATAGACCAAAGATTGGTCTGACTGGACGTTAATCATCATCAACATCATAAAAAAAACAATGTTCTTTTTAGCTTTTATTTTTTTTTTCTTAAATTTAATTTTTTTTTTATTTTAGTATTTTGATTATTTTAAATTTTAATTATTATTTTTTTTTTAATTATTATTTTTTATCATTTTTTAAATTATGATGTTTTTTTTAATAACTCGAAAAAAAAAGATGTTTTTTTTTGTTAATTTTTTTTTCTTTAAATTATATGTTTTTTTGAATTTTTTTATTTTATATTTATTTTTTGATTTTTTTTTTTTTGTTTGAATTTTTTTTTTTTACAAGATGTTTTTGTTTCTTTACACTTTTATTGGTTTTTATTTATATTTATTTATATTTGTTTTTTTTTTCATGTTTTTTTATTTTATTTTTATGTTTTATTACCAAGATGAAAATCACCACTCTAAATAAAAATTATTGATGTTGCAATCAACACTTTTCAAAATTAGCATGAAAATCACTAACATTTTAAAACAAATGTTCATACTTGATAAATAAAAATCACCACTTTTCAAAATCAACATGAAAATCATGACATTTAAAACAAAAATCAAAGAAATTTAATGTTCCAAAAATATGCTCCAAAAAAAAATATAATTTTACATCACCATTTTTCAAAATCATAAGAAAATTTAAAGTGCAAAAACTATGCTCCAAAAAAAGGGTGATTCTCATCACCACTTTTCAAAATCGGGTGCTTTTTTTGCTATCTCAAAAACATAGTTACGTGTTAATTTTCCTATTTGATCAGTAACTATGTTATTTATTGGTAAGATAGACCAATAATGATTGATGATGATGATTGAAAAGGTAGAACCGAACAGAGAGTTCCTGGTCGAGCATTTGCGTATACTCGATCGAAGAAGAGCAACATTGCGGAAGCGGGCTATCACCTAGGTTAAATTATAGTGGAAGCACTTAAGCTCAGAAGGGGCTAACTAGGAAGATGAGAAAATGATGAAGGAAGCTTACCCCAACCTGTTATGAGACTATGAAAAACATCAGGACAATGTTTTTCTCGAGGGGGGAAAGATGTCACAATCTCGAGTAACTTGTGATATTTTTTTTTATTGAGGTTAAAATAAAGGAAAACATTTTGTGTTTTTATGTAATTTCTTGCAAATGATATAAAATTTTAATAAAGTATGAAATTTTAGTGGGATTTACAAAAAAATTAAATGTTCACGACAAGGGTCACATGAAGAGGAGGAATAAATGAAAAACCACCTGCAGGGTAGTTGGACAGTTATGGGTCAGGCGGTTAGCTGCCCAAACTTCTGTTTGACAAAACAAATTAGAGAGGAAAGGAAAAACCAAGAGGGTTAAGGAACCTGAGGCACCTAAAAAGGAAAATTGCAAAAAATGGGAAAGAATGTTTTATAGAGCATAATTATTCCCTTTCTTCCTGCTGGTTGGCCAGGGGGATTACTAGAACACATACTTTCTTGACTAAGTATGGTTAGGACTAGATAGCCATAATCATTGGTGATGTGCATTATCGTCTAAGAACTACCCTGTAGGTGAGTTGCTTGTGGGGGAGATTCAGTCTGAAGCTAATCTATTTGGTTGGGAGGAAACCTCCTCGATTTGTGAAAGTGCCTGCTTTGGAAGTAGTTGTGAGTGATTTACATTATTCTGTTCTAGTATGAAAAATGTTAATATGATAGAGTGACTTGCCTTACTTATAACATGTTTATGTTATTATTAAGCTGTTTATGTTAATAGAAAATTGAATGGTGGAATATAGGCGGGAAATGGTTATATGTGGTGCACAATGAATTATTGTTTATATATATATATTCTAAAGGTGAACTAGTGAAAAAGGTGAACTAGTGAAAAAAATTATAAGTGAAATACACAACAAAATAAACGTAAGTATGTCGCAAAGATAGTGGGGAGTAAGAACCCCTTAATATTTCTAATGGTGAAAGTAGGAAAGTGATGTGCATGAAATTTATAAATATGAGAAACAGTAGAATAGTAAAAACTAATAGTAAAAAGAGTGTTGAATAGAAAAAAAATGAAAACCCACACTATGAAGTGAGACTAATAGTTTAAGCTTATAATATGAAGAAATATATATATATATAACAAAATCGGAGGCCTCTCCAAAAGAATCAAGGGTTTCACATCTGTCAAATGAAGGAATGGACGAGAGAGATGTTTTAACAGCTTGTGGTCCTATTCGTCTCTAGGCACAGAGAAATAAATAAGGATATCATGGGGCTCTAGAGCTTATCGGGTTAGTTCCCCGAGTCCCGCCGTGGTCTTCGCAAATCAAGGAACAATCCGTTAAGACTTCTGGGGGAATGTTCCTTTGTCAACTATTTACATTAGAAAGAACTGATTAAATCCAGCTCATGAACTAGAAGATGCAATAACCAAATAACGGAAGCAGTGTTAAAATTTTAAAGACCATTCCAAATACAATTCATCCAGAAAAGTACAAAAACATGTTGTAGTTAACCCATTAGAAATTACCAAATAATATGACATGTACAATGAAAAAAACCCTTTTACAAAATAAATATACAAAGTTAATCTAGGCCACCATAACCAAAGTTTAATCTGGAATTATTATACAACAATTCTTTTATGAAAACCACAACTACGAAAAAGAAAACTATCAAATGTTGCAAGCCATAAACTATTCACATCCTTTGAAACCTAGACCAGGATGGGTCTTAGCCTAATGTCATGTAAATAATTAGTTATAACCATAGAATTACCAAGAGTAGAAAACCTTGGCACACATAAATGACTAGCAGACATGAGGCCAATGTGTTGGATGAAAAAGAAGCCTGGGGTCTCAAAGCTTGGGGAGGGGCCACCAAGAACAATAGATTACATGTAAGAAGGAAAAACAAAGATGTTAACCTAGTGCACGTGTGGTAAAGACAATAGATTAAAAGGATATAGAGCCAAAAGTCATGTGCACAGACATACATGAGGTTTGAATTAAAAACTTCCACCCAAAACTCTTGGTCGTTGAGGCTACACCGAGAAATCATTAAATGACACATATTGAAACCCTTTTTTGTTGAACAATAAATAAGTCGAGGATACAAACAATTGAAGAAGCTTAATTACCTGACTGGATTAATAAGCCATAAAAAACCTAAACATCTTTGAGCCTACACATGGGAACCAAACCAAGTAGACTAGACAAAAGGTAACACATTAAATGGGAGGACTCAAATATTTCTGATAAATTTACAGGTAGAGTTGCAGAGCTAACCCTCAGCTAAGAAATAGAGTCGAATGAACCCTTGTGACACCAGTGGAGGGTTTCAGTTATCTCAACCATATTCATCATCTCCTTACCATCGATTGTGAATATGCGAGGAGGACCATCGATGGAGGCGATTCAATCGTGGATCGTGACCACAGTTGGTGAGAAAATCACATTCCAGAGGGTTGGACGAGATGGTGACCGACATAATATTCAGTAGTAATGTGAATTGAATGGGGCTGGTGATTAATCACCAAGGGTTAAATAAATATTTGCATAGGTATCAATTGTATAATTAGTATGTACATAAAGTATGCCGCAACCATATAAGAATGAATTCAATCTGAAGAGTAATAAATACCATCGAACATATTTCAAACCATGAATCTCTATTAGGTTGGATTTATAAACACAACTTTTGATATGCAAAGAATTCTCAAAGTTTAGTGCAAATGTTAAATAAATTGTGTTATACCTTTCCATGTGTTTATGGTAATTATTTTTTTTATAAGTATGTAGTTATCTTAAGGGGTGTTTATAAAATATTTTATTTATAATTCACTTTAAACTTTTGTGTTATCAATATTTATAGAATTTTATATATCAACTACATATTAAAAATAAAATAAATTAAACATCTCCCTAAAACTAAAAAGTGGAAATCTAAGAAATTTTTAAATTTAAATTACTTTATTTTTCTCTATATAAAATTACATTATTTAATATGGACATTGCAATATTTTAATTGTGGTTCATAGTAATTTTTTTTTTTTGTTAATATATTTTTGTTTTAAATGTTACATGTAAACTTTAACATAAAATGAATTACACATAATCTAATATCAATAATATTATTTTTTGTTCACTTCATATTAAGTAGTGAAGAAATTGAAATTTTTTTGTTATTACTATTTTTAATTTGTTAGTGTAAGTATTATTTTATTGCTTGCAAATGTAAATTGAGAGTGTGGCACTATTGATGTTTTACAATACTTTTAATTAAAACTAACTAAACATATATAAATATATATATATATATATATATACACACAATTTTTTTATTTAAATATTATTTTATTTTTATTTTAAATGGAACACATGTCAGCTTGAGGTTGAGCATTGAAGGAATTACACACCTCCTCATACTAGGCTATAGAATGAGCCTCTCTGCACAATAAAGATGGAAATTTATTGCAAAGTGCATAAACTTTGGAGAATCTTACTTCTTCTTAATATGCAAACTATAAATATTTAATTTTCTAATAATTTTATATAGCCTCTATAAATTTGGTATTTTAAATATAAAATAATTTTATTTTTATAAAGTTTAGGTGAAACGCTTTTAGAAAAAAATGGAAATTAACAAAAAAAATACTTCAAAAAATGCATGGAAAACTAAGAGTTTGCAAAATTTAACCCTAAAATTTTTCCTTTACAATTAAATAATAATTTTGAAACCTTTATCATAAAAAGAATAATAATTTAATCTACAAAATAATTAAATAAGCATGTAATTGATATACTTTCAAAAATTAAAAATCTCCAAATAAAATATTTTCAAAGCTTAACACAAATTTTTGATGTATGTCGGGGCCTTTGTTTTGAAAAGGAAACAGTTTTGAGTTGCGGAAGGCTGGAGGACCGGTGGCAGAATGCAATCAAGATAGACAGGGAGCTATCACAGTTGCAGAAAGTCAGAAGATAGTTGACGTGGAAGTTGCAGAGAACAGCGTAGATGGTAGATATGGGAGACAAGAACAATCAGCAAAACTCCCAATAATCAAGAAGAAGCAGGAAGCAGCAGAGTAGGAAAAGAGGAAGGACTAATAGTCACACTGTAAAGGAACAAATAGGCAGTCAACCAGCAGAGGAGACGGATTCGATCAGTGCGGCAGAAGGCCGAGAGGGAGAGCAGAGCCTTAGGAGAGCTCTGTGAGAACTCTGTTGTACTGAATCAAACTATAATAGACTCTGCAGAGTAGATGTATGTTGTTCTGTTATTAATAATGAAATCTAGCTTTTTCTATGTGTAAGGTTATGAGTTGATTGATAGTAATTTTCTTACTATTAATGTATGTCTAATTTAAATTTTAATTCAGCCTTATGAACATGATTTGATGAGAGATAGTTTATACAGAGAGTTGAGATATGTTTGTTTCTTCCTAGTTTCCATAGCTGTTCTCCATGGTTGCATCTGTCATCCACCAGATATGTCTCCTAATCTTACTAAGGTAACGACACGCCTCAGGTGAGATGCTCTGCTCTCTGGAGTAGGTTCAAAATGTCGGCGTTGTGCTAGACTACTATGGAAACCTTGTTGGCCTCAACCCTGAACCTTGGTCTTGCCCAGAGAACTCATTTTTCGCGAACAAATGGTTTCATTGCCGGTACCTAAAAATTCATTTAGGAGTTAGATCATGGTATCGTGGATCTCTGAGAAGGAACTACGAAGCTGGTGGTATAATTATTTAGACCAGTTCATATCGCAACAAGCAGAGATTCAATAACAGAGGGAAAAGACTGTCAAATATCGGGTCCTATTTTCTGAATCTGCAAGTGACCTGTATGAAATTTTATGGGGAAAGTTTCCTGAAGAGCTTTATAATTGGTTGCGAAGACTACAAATCAAGTCACTCCCAGGTGGATCACGTAGAGTTTGTTGCAAGTGGACGCAAACATATCTAGTAGCACTCCATTGGTTAGATACCGATTTAACCCAAGCAATAGATTTTTGGGTACAATCTACCTTGGAAGGATACATTGTGGAATTCGCAGCTGAGTATTACCAATCCTTTAAAAAAGCTAAAGATATATTCAGATCCGGATTGCGAGGAGAACTGTTGAACGAAATCCCGTTGTGGATCAAAGCTTTAATGGTGGAAAAGAATTTGATGGCATTTCAAAGTTCTGAAATCAAGACTTAAACCTCTAGTACTGGGGGAAGGATTTTATGGAAGGACGCTAAAAATAAGTAAGAAGGGTGAATAGGGATATGGATGTTGGAACCTCCAGTAGATTGAGAGAGCGACGAGCACATCAGAGGGTGCAGATTGCTTAGAAGTGGCGAGAAAGGGTGATGAAAGAGTTTGAGAAGCAGGAGAGTAATCGAAAAGACAAGGAAAAGGCACCGCAGATGAAAAAGGAAAGGGAAGGTCAGATGGGATCCCAAGGAATAGGAGGGACCATTAAATAAGTTAGGCAAGTGTATAGGAGCCCAACCCAAAGATAAAAGGGAGAAGAGTCCAATGTGGAGGGCGCACGCCCCGAGGGGACATCCGATGTGGAGCTGCATGTTGCGATGGAGAAACTATTTCAAGAGAGACTGACACCCATAACACAAGGTAATCCTATTTCCCAAAGTTCAAGTAGCTCTAGTCCCAACCTTGCCCTAGTACTCTATCATCCACCTAATAAATTTTTTGTTAAGTTACGGGAATTTAGCAAGTTGAATAGTGTTAAGTTTACAATACAGATATCTACTAGCTACGGTGTTCGTAGTGCAATCTCTCAGCCAAGAAGTAGAGGTTTTATTTAGTACCACCCATACAAGGAAATATGGTGGGATCATTCACCCGATACCCAAAATTCTCTAGGAGAGGTAACAATGATGTGGAGTAACACTGGTATCTTTGTGAAGCAATATGGAGGGCTCGGCAGACACCAGAGGCAGTTAAGCTAATTGAGTTCCAGACTACTCTAAGAGAGAGAGCTCTTCGCTGGTTCCTTAAATGGTCAGAAGCTCATCCAAACCCAGCAATAGATGATGTGAAGAAATAATTTTTCAAAGAATTTAAATTACCTTAGACATATCAGCATGGATTATCTGAGTTGTGGTAAATCAAACAAAAGGAAGGAGAAATGGCTTAGGGCCTAATGAGAAGGTTCAAGGATGCGATTGGGAAGCTAAGTTACCCAATTGATCCAAATCTCCAATGAGATTGGTTTATTAAAGAACTCCTCCCATTGAAAAGAACTCCACTGATGCAACAGAAGATCGATACCATTCAAGATGCTCTTGAGAAAGCCATGAAAATATAAGCTATGGCAAGATATTCACAAGAGTTCAGAGGAGGAGCAACAGTACAATACCCTTCCATATTAGGGCTACAACGTCAGATAGCCAGTTTAATGGAGAAGTTGAAAGAAATTCAACCAATACGACCTGCAAGGCCCAATGTGTGGTTTACCCATTGCCTGATGGAAGGACACATGGCCACAAAATGTCCGAGGTTGCGAGGAAAAAATGCAGGAACTTCAGCAAGAAGGACACAGGGGGCTCCACCAGTTGGGGGAGTTGCACAGATAAATACCCAAGGATTATACCAACCGCAACCCCACTTTCTAGGGTTCCCCACTCAACAAAATCAGACCGCAACCAACTACTGTGAAATATGAAAAGGTCTTGGTCATCCTCCACAACTGTGTCCAATTTTTCAAAAATATTATAATGTTCCAAACAATATATACTGTGAATTTTTCACTTCTACAACGCATAATACAGAGCAATGTAGAGCCCTCGATGCATTGGCAGAACTGCTGGATAGACCATCTTATAGAGTGAACGAAACTCCAAGAGGTCGAGGAGGAGGAATGAGAGGTGGAAGAACCAAAGGAAGAGGACTAGTAAGGTGCTATAATTGTGATCAAGAAGGGCATGTAGCAAGGGAATCTCCACTACCTAGAAGACCATGGTGCTCTCAATGCAGAGTTAATACACATGCAACTGAAGATTGTCTAGAGTTGATTAAAAGGTGGGAGGAAAGAGTCAGACAAAGAGGAGCTAATCTGGTAAATGCAGAACCGAGAATATTAGAAGCTCAACCCATGAAAATTGTAGCCATAATAACCTGGGGAGGGAAGAAAACAGTGGAGGATGCACAAATTATGGACACGGTAAAACTGATCAAGCCCACATCTCCAAAAAACGCTTTCAGACTAGATAGACGGAAGCAATATTTCAAGGAGGCAATGGAAACATTTTCCCAGATAGGGGGGAGTAGAGGTATTGAGCTTCCACAACCGACCTTTGCAAAATAGAAGGGGACTCATACAAGCACATTGATTGAGGAATGGTTTCAACTGTTCCTGAAAATTCTAACCAATGCACCAATGCTAGAACAACTAAAGAAAAATCTAAAGTTGGTGGTGTAAGAAAACGTAGAATCGGGAGAGTTAAGAAATTCAACAGAAAAATACATAAGAAGGATAAAAAGAAACAAGAGAAGAACTGGAAAGGAATTCCGTGTGAATACTCAAGTCGTGAGATTTCAAACCAAAGATACAATGCTCAATCTAGGATCAGATGTCAACATTCTACCTAGAAATACATGGGAAGCAGTAGGGAGGCCAAAGTTGACATACTCACCAATACAACTCTGAATGGAAAATCAGTATTGTATTGTACCAATAGGAAGACTAGAATAAGTTGAAGTTGATGTTGCGGGAGTGAAAACATATACAAATTTTGAGGTAATAGACATCATGGGGGACAAAGATCCCTATCCTACTTTACTGGGGATAGATTGGGACTTCGAGAATTATGTAGTGATTGATTTGAAAAATAAATTGATGATATTTGAAGACAGGGAAGTCAGGGTAATTCAACCACTTGACCCATATCAAGGACCCCGATATACAGAGATTGTTGACAACAGAGAGGATGCTCAACTTCTCGATCAACTCTACCAAATGACGGCAAGAAAGAGATAATATTATATCAATCCAATAGCGGGAGGGACCATAAGCTGGAGAAGTGTTCAGATTTCAAATTTGGGCTCAGAAATAGCTTGGGATGATTGGTAATAGGGAGGATATGAAACCAACACTAGAAGATGTGCTAACATTCAGAGAGTCAACTAGATTGGTACTGAGGTAAGAGGATATACGACTCTATCAAATATGCATGTTGTAAATAAATTTATTGCAAAAGTAGAAGAAAAGGTACCAATAGAACATAGAGTCCCTCTTATGGATATAGCACTAGAATCCACATCAGAAATATGGTGGGTCAACCATGCAACTCTCTTCCGCATTGGGAAGATGTTGCAATAGCACTAAGGGCTAGATTCCAAGAAGATTCACGACCAAAATTCATCGAAAAATACCAAGGGGATTCTAACCCCATAGAACATTTAAGGAATTGTGAGTATAACTGGAAGAAAGTAGAGTATCCAGAATCTCTGTGGATGCACAATTTCATACATTCGCTAGACACAATTCCACAGGCCTGGTATTTGACAGAGGAAAAGAAGAGAGGGGCTGGCACCTGGCGAGTAGTTGCAGAAAGGCTCACACAATTTTTTTCTTTCAAGGGAGAAACAGAACCAGTTACAGATGCACTTCAAGCCATCATAAGAGTACTATTTTTTTCCAGAGATTCAGGAATATGAAGAACTACCGCTATCAGAACAGAAAATCAAATAATCAGTGGCATGTAAACAGATAGATCGCAAGATGGATGATGACGACTTAGAGAATCTCTCACACTTATACTTTGAAGAGAAAGAGGGGGAGCAGGATATATAGGAGGAACCTACCAAATAAGGACTACACCTGTTACCCTTGAAGACAAAGAAGTTGAACATTAGAACCACGGAGAAACCCAAAATTGCGTCTATCAGAGATTACTAGGATGAATAAACAACAAAGGAAATCTTTGACCTATTACAGGAATATGAAGATTTATTCCCATCTTCAGTAGCAAAGCTCAAGGGGATTAAACGAGACATGGGATAAATGTGCATAGTCTTAAAACCAAACGCAAGACCAGTAAAACATAGGCCTTACTACCTACATCCAAGAGTAAAGGAAAAAGTTAAAGCAGAGATAGATAAAATGTTGAAAGCATGCCTGATTTTTCCAGTTGAGGAAGCATAATGGGTCAGTCCCATTGTAATACAAAGCAAAAAGGAGAAATTAGAGATTAGAGTGTGTGTAGAATACAGAAGTCTCAACAATGCATGCATACATGATCCATTTCCTACTCCATTTAGCGATGAGGTTCTCAACAATGTAGCAGGAAACAAAGCCTATTCATTCACAGATGAATTATCGGGATATCATCAGGTGAAAATAATAGAAGAAGAAAAAAGGAAGACCAATTTCACAACCGAATGGGGATTTTTTGCATATCATGTCATGCCCTTTCGACTAAAGAATGCACCAAAAACATTTTCATGAATAGTGATAGCAGCATTTAGGGACTATATCCATAAGTTCCTAGAGGTATACATGGATGATTGGACAGTTTACAACTTACTGAAGAACCATGCAAATTTACTCAAAATAATGTTTGACAGATGTAGACAGCTCCAAATCTCCCTCAGCCTTAAGAAATGCATCTTTGCAGTACCTTTTGGGACACTTCTGGGAAATGTTGGTTGTAAGAAATGTGTTTGTGTGGATCCAGCAAAAGTAGTGGTCATTGTTAATATAGAAGCACCAGAAACTATGAAATATTTTAGATCACTACTAGGGCATATAGGGTATTCCAGAAGGTTCATCCGAAATTATGCAAATATTATGACAGCATTAGAAAACCTGTTGTGGAAGTCAGAGAAATTGATGTGGAGCGACGAATGCACTAACGCCTTAAACACATTGAAAGAAAAATTAGCAAGTTCACCCATCTTGGTTCATCCTAACTGGGACAAACATTTCCATGTCCATATTGATGCCTCCAGTATTGCATTAGGAGTGGTGTTATCTCAACCAAGAGAGACTTATGTTGATCATCCAATCTACTTTGCAAGCAGGAAGTTGTCTATAGCTGAAAGGAACTACACAACAACAGAACGAGAAGCTCTTGTGATGGTATACTCTCTTCAAAAGTTTCTTCATTAACTATTGGGAGGTACATTCAAGTTCTTCACAGATCACTCAACATTGAAATACCTGGTAAAAGAACCTGTGCTTGAAGGAAGAATCTGTAGATGGCTCCTACTATTCCAGGAGTTTACTTTTGAGGTAATAGTAAAGCCAGAGAGGTTAAACATGGGTCTTGGCCATTTATCAAGGTTGGAGAATGGGGAGAATGGGGGATCCCTGGATGACGAGTTTCTGAACGCTGATATATTCAGATTAGAAGGCACCCCAAATTATCTAGATCAGATAGAAGTATATTTGGCCACAGGACAGTGCCCAATAGAGTCCACAACAACTCAAAGAAGACATATGGTAGTGAAAGCAGCTAAATATCAATTGATAGCAGGAAAATTATATAATATGGGATTGGATCACGTCTTGCGAAGATGTGTCATGGACCATGAAAGAGAGGATATCTTGTGGGAGTGTCACAATGGAGTTGTGGGAGGCCACGTCAGTGCAAAACCCACCACAAGGAAAATACTACAAGAAGGGTTATGGTGGCCCACAGTTCATAAATATAGTAAAGCATATGTGAAAAAATGTGATGTCTGCCAAAGAAAAGGACGTCCGTCACACCGGGATGAGTTACCACTTTAACCTGTGAGAGCACTACAACCATTTTATAAATGGTCTGTTGACTTCATAGGGTCAATTGCACCAATGGAACGACATTCACAGGAAAGGTATATAATAACCGCAACAGATTATCCACAAGATGGGCAGAGGCAGCACCAGTAAGAGACTGCACAACAGACACATCAGCAAGGTTTATTTTCGAGAATATCATTAGAAAATTTGGCTACCCCAGAAGCCTAACAAGTGATCAAGGTACACACTTCATTAATACAAAAATTAAAGCTCTGCTAGATAATTTTATGGTACAACATCACAAAAGTAGCCTATACCACCCTCAAGCGAATGGAACCGTTGGAGCATTCAACAAGATCTTAGATTAGGGACTAACCAAGATATGCAATGCCAACCGGGATGACAAGGATACCAACAACATTATGGGCATACAGGACAACTGTAAAAAGGTTTCACAATCAAACTCCATTTCAGCTGGTGTACGGGAGAGAGGCGGTGGTACTTGCCAAATTTATCATACCAAGTCTCTTAATCATTTCAACAGTACATATGACAGACGAAGACTCAATAACTTAATGCCTCCATGAGCTATAGGAGATTGAAGAAGAGAGATTCCTAGCAGATTTCCATCAGACAGTACAAAAGGAAAGATAGAAGGCCTAGCATGACCATCACATCAAACACAAAATGTTCACTATCGGAGGAAAAGTCCTGCTGTACGAAAACAAATTTAAAAAGTTCCCAGGAAAACTACGGATGCACTAGATGGGACCATACCATGTCATATAAATTAAATATTCGGGCGCAGTTCGACTAGCACAACTAGATGGTCAAATATGCAAGAATGGGTGAATGGCGCACGCCTGAAGCCCTATCACGAGTAAGGTCCACTATTTATTTTTTTCAAATAACTCTCGCAATCGAGAGTAGTTAGTAGGGTAGAATAGAAGTAGATAGAGTCAATAACTCTCTTGCACCTGAGATGAGATATAGAATAGGAATCCCAATAAAACGACATCACAATAACACAGAAATAAATTGCACCTGTTGTGATGCGGAGACCACATCGTAACCAATTGTGGTCAGGGGGAGGGGGGGTTAGAGTCTAACATTTCATCCATGTCAGAAATCCAAGCGTGTCAAATATCACTTAGTCATAATAACCCATCATACCATTGTTAGTCCGTAGGATCACCCAGATTTGAAAAATAACTATTGTAATTAGTAACCCCTGTACCGTAATAAATTTTCCATATTAAGCCATAATTATTACCCTTGATGTCTACCTAGATCCCAAAGCCATAGTCATCAATGTCAGAATACACCTCACCGCGGTAACTAATCGCACGATTATAGCCGCGGGAGAGACAAAAAAAAATTAATTAGTTATGGGGTCATATCAACCTCATTCGTGCCGGTAGTATTACTTAACCCGCATGAAAGAATAAAACCACCAGAATGATAGAAAATTATGAGTTAGAACAAACATAAACAACTACAACAACAAGCAAGATTTCAGCAGAGGAAGTTCAAAGAAACAGACCAACAGCAAGAATTCACAGTAATAGATCGGAAACGACAATTCAGGTATATAGAAAAGAACGAAGATGACGAAGATAGCAACATCACTCGTCGAGCCCGAGCTTGATGAGAGAATTAAGAGGAATTAGGGGAATTTTGAGGTCTAAAATAGGCCTCCTAAGGAAATTATAAAATAATAGTGGAAATAATAAAATAAGAATTGATTACATCATCAAATTTTAGTGGGAAAAAAGAAAAAACTACTTTTTGAACTCATATTTTGAACTTATCTCCCTAAGGTTTTACTCAAATTTCAAGCGGGAATACTCGTTGGATGTAAAATTTAATTTCTCATCCAAGGAGTACCCATATTGTATAGTTTTGATGGACTTTGCTATATGAAAAATGAGAAATACATAAAAAATGTGATTGCAATCACGTTTTTTTATGTATTTCTAATTTTTCATGTAGCAAGGTCCATCAAAAGTATTCAACATGGGAAATCCTTGGATGAGGAATTAAATTTTGCATCCAACGAGTATTCCCTCTAGAAATTTGAGTAAACCCTTAGGGAGATAAGTTGAAAATACGAGTTGAAAAAATAGTTTTATTATTTTATTATTTTTTAATCTTTTTACTTTTTTACTCCAAAAATGGTGAATCGTCCCCCATGGTTGAAATAATCATCTTGAATCCTATTGGTTCATATAAAGTTTATTTTAGTTGTACATTTTTATTAGGAGGCCCATTTTAGACCTCAAAATTCCCCTAATGATAGAATCATTGATTGGAAATTATGACAATGCTTCGTTAATCGATACAGATTTCATAGACTCTTATCAATTCCCAACTATGAAGCGACAAGTATACATAGAAAATTATGCTATAGAGGGAGGAGGTGAAGTAGCAAGGATGAATCCAAAATTCAGAGGGATTCAAAGGTCAATGATACTGAACCTCAGGAACCTTCCAATGTTTGGAGAAATGGGAGCAGCAATGCAAAGTACAAAATTCCTGATGAGCAGAGTCCAGAACAGATCATTGCGGCTGGAGAGAGAGATGCCTATCCATGTAGATGATATCAATAGACTTACTAGATTATCAGCAGAGAGGAATGACGTCTCAACGACATTCCAAAATGTGTCCAAAAGAGCCAAAAAGTCAAGGGATTGTGATTATTACAAGAAGTATGAGACCAGAAGAGGAGGGAAGGGAGAAAATATAGACCTCATCAACAATCCAGCTATGAAATTTTCTTGTTTTATAATAGCTGGTAAAACAATGAAGCATTACACCAAAGCAGAATGCACCCTCGACACCATATCAGTTGTGGAACACTGCATCCAGGGAGCCCAACTAAACTAGTGTACCTTCCTATTGAACGAACTGTTTGAGGCCTGTGAGGATAATTATAGGTGAGCCACAGGATTCATTTATGGCTATCTCATTATGGTATTCGCGATGTGGAAATGGACTCACTCAGGGATAAGGTAGCTCACAGAAATCACTCACAACTAGCCAATGGCGTTAAGATTTACGCCCTAGAGAGTATCGGGAAATCCCAACACCAAGGAGGTCAATGAGGAGGCTTTCTCATTCTGGTATAGGAAGATGGTAGATGTGGTGGGGAGCCATCAAAGGGTGCCGAGGAACCTGTTGGAAAGATATTCTTCACAAATATGGTTCGGGGTAACCCACAAGCAGACCTATATCAGACCTAGTTGCGTGGATGAAACCATGTTCCGAATGTGGCCACTAAAGTTTCAAGTAGAAGAAGAAGCCTTCCACACCAAAGTCTATTCATGGGCAAGATCTGCAATGGAGGTGAGAAGCAGAATATCCCATTATTCATTCGAGGTGATGCTACCGAAAGCACTCCCAGGGGAGTCACTAGAGGAACCAACGAGGAGGATTTCCCAACTGCAACTACAACCTTTATTGGACCAGCTCGACATGAGGGTGAAGGAATTAAATCTGGTAATAAAAACTCTCACAAGTGCCTCTGCTTTGTTTCCTTCTTTTTTGACTTCCAGTCTATGAATTCTACATCCCCATCCACAAAAACCCCTGTCGTTACTGCCCTACCTTCCACCATGTTCAACTCCCCTCCAGCAACCACAGTCACCCCAATCCACAAAGGAAAGGCACCCAAACCTCTGGTGGCTATATGCAAGCCCAAGAAAGCATGAATTATGGTGCCCAAGAAAATAGTTGATCTCACCGGGGAAGATCACACCCAACCTATAGATACAGGAGTACCAGTTCAAGAAGAGCCAGAGGTTATCGCCTAGGTAACCTCTGTGCTACCTTTGTTTGATCCGTCCTCGGTTCTAAACATTCAGACATCATCTCCACCTCATACTCATAACTCATCACCACATACTTCATTCACTTCCAAAGACCACTCCATTCACACTCCATCCACCTTAGTGACTATCTCAGATCCAATAAAGCTACCCAACAAGAAAAATGGTGACACCGAGGCAGAAGTTAACTCGAGTACGATTGGAGTACCCGAGGTTGACCAACCCTCGGTGGGACAACATACTTTCCTAGAACTATTAGTTCAAGGAGGGTCTTTTACTTCGGATACAACGCCCTCATCAACAGAGTTGAACCCTTTTCAACAAGCCAACCTAATACTGCAGCAGATTCTACCAACCATTAGTATGAACAACTCAGAACCTCATCTACCACAACAGAGCCAACCAACATCCCCCAAGAGCACTCAGAGAGATCAATCGCCAGTGGGAAACCCCTCAGGGAAAAGCAACCAACCTAGGAGATGTCAGACGTCGAGAACATGCAGAGCTGGGGGCTAGCTAATTATACAATTTCATCTAGCTAGCATCACAACAAGCATAAGGACTACACAACAACCTCCAACAGAGGTTCGAGCAGCAACAACAACAGGTTATCACACTTACTGAAGAGCGCGATCAACTTTAAAGTGAAAAGGACAGTTTACATGAGCAGCTGGAATAGTAACATAAATATTCAAAGACCTATGGTCGACAATAGTTTCCTAGGATAAAAAACGCCAGAGGAAATATCGGCGTGCTCAATGGTCGAAAGGTCTATTCGAGTGAAAATGGCATGCACAAATTTGAGCAAAGCGAAACAAGAGCTCAAAGAGACACTAGTTGCCAGACCAGCATTACTAGGCCCTGCCATGGTATATGCTGAGAAGGTCACCGAGAAACAGAAGTAGGTAAATGGCATGAAAGGAACCCTGGGGACAACAGTAAAAGAGGCTTATAGCCTACTGAAACATTTACATTAATGCTCCAACTCGTTAAAAATGAAAGCCCACCCAATCTCAACACAACTTCATAAAATTTCCCAAGAGATCAATAGCCATTGACCAGCCTGGATAACCTAGATGTACAACCAAGTAGAGGTGCTGGAAACCAAAATCCAGAAAATAGAAGAACACTCTACTGCCACAAAGTAGGTCCTCAGAGAGCTAACACAACCGGTCAAGAAAAAAGTAGAGGCGATACAACAGATGGAGGCCATAGCCAAACCGAAGATACATGAGGTATTCAACAAGCAATCGCTTGTAGCAAGTGAAACTGAGGCCGAAAGAGTCACCACCCAGACAAAACAGTTAATTAAAGAGTGGCAACAAGAAATCACTAAGTTCACAGAACTCAAGCCATCAACATTGAGAAAGGTTCCAGAGTTGGGGCCTTTGTTTGGACAGAGCGAAGAAACATAAAAGACAAAGTCAACCTCTGAAGCCGACAGACCACTAGAAGCCACAACAACAGGAAAATATTGACTCAAGACGAGTCAATAGCATGTGGTCGGGGCCTGTTGGGGCCTTTGTTTTGAAAAGGAAACAGTTTTGAACTACGGAAGGTTCGAGGAAAGGTGGCGAAACACAATCAAGGTAGACATGGAGCTGTCACGGTTGCGAAAAGCTGGAATTTAGGTGGCACGACAGTTGCAGAGAACAGTGCAGATGGAAGATATGGGAGACAAGAACAATCAGTAGAACTCCCAGTAATCAAGAAGAAGCGGGAAGCAGCAGAGCAGGAAAAGAGGAAGGATTGACAGTCACACTGGCAGAGGAACAAATAGGCAGTTAGCTAGTGGAGGGGAGGGAGTTAGTCAATGCAGCAGAAGGCAGAGAGGGAGAGCATAGCCTTAGGAGAGCTCTGTGAGAACTTTTTTGTACTTAATCAAACTGTAATAGACTCTGCAGAGTATATGTATGTTATTTTGTTATTGATTATAATGAAATCTAGTTTTTGTTGTGTGTAAGGTTACGAGTTGATTGATATTCATTTGCTTACTATGAATGTATGTCTAATTTAAATTTAAATTTAGCCTTATGAACATGCGTTAATGAGAGATAGTTTATACAGAGAGTTGAGATATGTTTGTTGCTTCCTAGTTTCCATAGTTGTTCTCATGGTTGCATCTATCATCCACCAGATCTATCTCCTAATCTTACTAAGGTCACGACATGCCTCAGGTGAGATGCTCTGCTCTCTAGAGTAGGGTGAAAATTCCGACGTTGTGCTAAACTACTACGGAAACCTTGTTGGCCTCAACCCTGTACCTAGGTCTTGCCCAAAGACCTCATTTTTTGCCAACAATGTATTATAGAGTTGTATTTTTCTTTTTTCAATCATGAGAACCAATAGCTTTGTTGCCTATAACTAAGGAGACATGGGATAATGGGGTTGCCACTATACTATAGAGCCTATAATGTAATTTTCCAAAATCCATGCTATATGGGTAAACCTAGTCTCGAACCTAGGTGGGGCCCTTATATTGGTTTGCAATGGTGGGGCCCTTATATTGGTTTGCAAACGCCTTCATATGGGGGAGATCCACCATTTGACCTATCCTTGTGGGCATAAAAATGTACAAAGTTAATAAGGGGAGGGTGTAACTTCATAAAGTAAGGATAAATAATTAAGATAGTGTTTAATGATTTACATATTATACATACAATGAGGAGAAATATCATTATGACAAATTATACATACAATGCAAAGAAGAAATAACATTATCTCAACGATTGTTTATCACTCTCATAATCGAACACCTAAGATGCTTTGATTGAGCCAAATTTTGGTCCCTAAAGCATGTTACCATTCTTGTATCATTCGAGAAGAGGGAAATTGAAAAGCCACCCGAATAGCTTTAATAAGGAAGACATAGATATTTGCAAGTTAAGTGTTGTGGAAACCTATCATTCATCAACTTCGTTCTTAGGTTTCTCTTACATGATCCCAATTCTCACCCTACTCCTTCTTCTCATCCTCTTCATCCTCCTCTTCTATCTCCTCCTCCTTTCCCATGTATTCCCTTCTCCTCTTCTTTCCCTATGATTGATTTCCTTTTTTTCATATTAATCTTCTAATTTCTTCGGTTTGTACTTATATTGTTTACCTTTCCCTCTTTAATATATTTTTCTTCCTATACCTCTCTTTTTCTCTTTCCCCCTTGCTATCTCTATGACTTTCCTATATCCAATTTATGATCCTCTATGCTAGATTCTTTATTCCAAAAGCCCTCACATTTTTATAAGTTGGTGATACTTCCCCCCTCCATAAATCTTCCCACCCCTTTCTCTATTCCTTTTAAATTTATCTCTTTATTCCACTTTCTAATGACCCTTTATAATTTTCCCTTTCTTTCATTTCATTATTCTCCTTTATTTTGTACTTTTCAAACCTCCTTTAATTTTTAGTTACTATCCCCCTCTAATTTATTCCAATTTTTTTTTTTTTTTCTCTTTGTCAAGAGCATATTTATGCATATGTAAATTATCAGTTCAAAATTTACATAACTTATTTTTCTTTTCATTTAAACCAATTCATTTATTTAATTGTTATTATTTATTCCCCTACCCCTTACCTTATTCATATTAAACTATAAAAAACAAACTAGCCTAGACACATCTTAACTCCAGATTTATAAGTGTTTAGAGGGACAACATCTTTCAAGGTGCAAAAAAAACTTGAGAAAGGGTTTGCACTAGAGATTTATATATATATGATTTTAGTAAGTCTATTTTTTAAGATGTGATATGTGTTATGTTCTTAAGTTTGAACAAAAAGCTGAAATATATATATATATATATATATATATATATATATATATATATAAATTTAACTTCCTATTCAAACCTAAAAGCCTAGTATCACATTGTCTCATTCAAACCTAAAAACATGATATATAATACTAAAAGTATCACATATCACATTATTTTATATATATATATATATATATATATATATATATATATATATATATATAAAGATGTGATATGTAATATTTTTAGCATCACATATTACATCTTAAAATATATATTATATTAAATAATAATATTTGATACCAGCTTTTTTTGATAAAATATATATATATAAATATATATATAATTAATTCCAACTTCTTCTTCAGACCTAAAATCATGGTATCACATATCACATCTTAAAAAGTAGAGTTACGGAAATCTTCTGATAATTCCATTACATCCAAAGTATTAATCTGGCAGCCCATAGAACCAGACTGGTGCGATGAATACCATAGGTTGGAAATGGCTAATGTAGACAAATCAAAGTAATGGGACATGCCAATTGACAAAAGTTGAGAAAATATGGCTTTCACCCTTGTTTTCACGTGGCCACAGTTGCGTTACCTCTCAAGGACCATCTCACATTTTTAGTGTGAAGTGACGGGTGCAATGGATTTAGCCCGATTTTTAACCATGCTTTTTTGGGACCGAGATCTTTCAAATCTATTCTTCAAAGTCGCTGTTTAAAAATTTAGTTAACGGTTGTTTTTCAAGGGTTGTTGTGTATATACACAGATTATTATTTTTTAATATTATAAATTAATTAACCTACTTTATATTGATTTATATTAATTTAATAAATATATATTTATACTTTACACAAAATCAACAACATGATATTATGTTCCCGATCACAAAAACAATTATCGAAATGGTTGGGACCTTTTCTCAAGCTGATTTTTCAAGTAAAAACCAAATTTCAGAAATAAAGAAGGCATGTGAAATAAAATATGGGTGTTATTATTAATCACATGGGTGCTTTTTTCAATACTTAGGTTGTATTTTAAAATTAGTTACCACACTCATCTTTCTAATCATGGTTTACTATTTCTCTCTTTTTATCATGGTTTATCTGCATGTGTTTAAAATACAATGTTGATTCACAAGTTCGAAGCATCCCAACAAAATCTTTTAAATAGGCCGTTAGACAGGGGTGTCATACACTTTGTAATGGTGCAGCAGAGCAAAGAATAAATGTAGAGTAATTGTAGGAAATAGACATAAAGCAAAGACTTCAAGCTTTAGTGTTCCTAAACCATAAGGTTAGTTTTCAAGTTTTAGTGTTCATATTTTATTTTTTTTTAAACCATTTAGCTTTTTAAATCTATTCCAAAGGTTAGTTTTGGACATTACATTAAAAACTTTCATAAATTCAATGAAATAACGAAAGAGTTTGTTTTACTATTGTGACATTCCTCCATAATGATCTAAAGAATAGCAAGGTGTCCATAGTTGAATGATAGCTCCTAAATCTCGCCTAGCCTTTAGCTCTTTTTTTGTGGTTTCTAGTCATATGTTGATCTTCTTTTCCAAAATTATTCCATATAACTAGGCTAAAAGTGGTCTATTCATAATGGTAATATAATTACAAGGATTGTTTTTATTGCCACTTTTAAAAATAAGTACAATGAGGGATTGAGTTCAAGGTTTAGAAAATCCCTTTTTGACTACTAAATCAAAGAGCTTGTAATGTGATAGATGAGGACAATGAAGTCAAGGATGATACTAGAGTCATACCTAGACTCTAGCTAGTTTAGTCACCATCCTTCCTCTTTAAATGGATGATATTGTCATTATGGAAAGTAATCCCTATGATATTGAAAAGAAACTAAAAATTGTTAAGTATTTTTTTCCCTGTGACAAGAATCACTATTATTATTGGGAAAATGAAGGTTATGATAGTTCAATCAAAATATACCACTTACATTGATTTTGTGTATGAGAACGACAACTTGGAGGAAGTAACTTCATATAAATATCTTGGAAACATTCTTCATTATAAACTTAAGGAAACTAGGACATTGAGAAAATGATAAATGAAGCGTGGAAAACTTATTATGAGCTTGAGAAAAATGTACATTGGAAAATCTTTGCCTATGGGATTAGAATAAACTCCTCTTTGGGATTCTCATCACTCTTACTATCATATATGGTTGTGAATTTTGGGGCTATAGAATCTCTAGTGAATGATAGAGAAAGATAAAGCAAATTATAACTTATAATATAAAAATCGAAGATAATACACCATACCTTATCCTTTGTTAAGGACATTAAGAACCCTATATTAAGGGCCTAATACTCATTCATTATTATTTTATATGGTTAATTCATCTTATTCATGTAGAAATTATACAAACACACACACACACACACACACACACACACACACACACACACAATGTATATCAGTGGATTCAATCCGATCTAATAATGTACTAAAGCTAGATACTGAATCATGTCTACAAATCATTTGCGAAAATTAAACACAATCACCAATCACGTGAAGCAAAGAAAGAATCAAATCAAACCATAAAACATGTAATTTCCTTGGGAAAGCTTGCTGCTCAAAACCCCTTTATCTTCTATTGTATATTAACCATGGAATCATGAAACAATTACAATGCACTCTTCTCACAAGAGTCTCCTGCACTATGCTAACTGTCTCACACTGTCCTAGACAAAATTAACCAACACTTAGCCAGTTCTCAGCCTCTAAATAGCCTGCCTTCCTTGCGCAATCCATATTCTTTAGGAATTTTTTCCTTCCTTAACTGTGAAAGGATCATGGGCACTCCAATGGATGTCTGGATGCATGAACGTAACCTACTAATCACACAATTGATAGTTAACCTCCCTTTAACCTTTGTCTCAACTGGGTTCCCACTAGAACTAACATGCATGCAACTATTAATAGTAAATCATCAGTTGCATGGAAGATCACTGATTTTGAATTAAATAATATTTAATTCACTTGATCTCTCACTAGTGCAATAAACAATTACAACTAGTTCAACTGACTCTAACTCACCTAACTGAGTTAAATGATTACGCATGCATTAAACCAATGCACCAACTGCAATTCGAAATCCATAACTAATAGAATTACTCTACATGCCTCACCAATCAACCTCAACTCGAAATACATGAGCTAATTGAGTTTATCACACTCAGTTAACTGTTACAAGTGATCATGAGATAAGATTACATTTTATTGTCCAATTTAATTAAGGGAAAATTAAATTAGCCACTGCACCAAATTAATTAATTAATTTGGCCATCACACTAATGTATTGCTAGGACCTATTGGTCCCACACTAGTGTGTGTGCTACAATTTCTTGTTGAACTTCAACATTCCCTCTCAATAAGAAAGGGATTATCTTCCACATTGATCCTGCCTCTATGGTATTCGAATTTGCTCTTGGTGAGCACCTTCGTCAGAATATCTACATCCTGATCTTCTGTGGGAGTGTACTGAAGTAACATTATGGGCCTCTGAACACAATCTCTGAGATGGTGGTACCAGATGTGTATGTGCTTGGACATAACATGAAACACCAGATTAACTGAGAGTTTAATGCAACTCTGGTTATCACAATGTATCACTGTCAGATCCATCTGAGAACCAAACATACCAACCAGGATATTTCTCATCCATATGGCCTCACATGCAGCTTGACTTGATGTCATTTAGTCTGCCTCAGCTGAACTAAGTGTCACAGATCGCTGCTTCCTGCTGTACCAAGAAACTGTTGTCGAAGATACCTCCTGATGTACTTTTTTTGTCTGATGGACTTCCTACCCAATCTGCATCCATGAAGCCTTGAAGCTTCACTTCCTCTATTTGTCTATACCATAATCCATACTCTGTAGTGCCCCTGAGATATATCAATACATGCTTCCCTACCTTCCAAAAGAGCTTGGTCGGCTTAACCATAGCTTGACTCAGCTGGTTAACTGTGTAGCAAATGTTCGGTCTAGTGTTCACCAAGTACATCAGTGAACCCACTAACTGCCTATAGAAAATAACGTCCACTACTTCTCTAGAAGTAGCATCCTCTTTCCTCCAATTTCTTGGAAAAGGAGTGTCCATGGATTTACAACTCTCCATGTTAAACTTACCTAGTATCTCTTTGGCATACTTGCCTTGAGAAACAAAAATTTTACCATCCTGCTGCCATATTTCCAAACCAAGGAAATAGTGAAGGATTCCCATGTCCTTCATTTAGAACTCCCTTGAAAGATCCTCCTTGCATGAGTTTATCAACTGCTCATCACCTATCAAAATTATATCATCAACATAAAGTACGATAATCAAGAGCTTACCATCAACCACAATCTGATACAGGTTTGCATCTGCTTCACTTTCGGTGAAGCCCAACCCAGTGAAATCACTGTCAATCCAAGTGTACCAAGCACGAGGTACTTTCTTCAGCCCATACAGTGCTCTCTTGAGTCGACACACATGCGATTCACTGTCAAAGATCTTGAAACCTTCTCATTGCTCTATGTACACATCTTCCTCAATAACTCCATTGCGAAACACAGTTTTCAAATTCATCTAATGAATGTGCCACTCCATATGCACTGAGAGTGAAAGGATAGATCTAATGAAAGAGTACCTCGCGACTAGTGCGAAAGTATCCTCATAGTCGATCCCCTCAACTTTTGAGAATCCCCAGGCCACAAATCTGGCCTTGTACTTATCCACACTCCTGTCAACATCTTTCTTCACTTTATAGATCCATCTAGATCCAACCACTGATTTTCCAACCGACCTTGGGACAGCCTCCCATGCACTGTTCTTGACGATGGAGTCATACTCCTCTACCAAAGCATCAACCCAAATTGGTTGTTGCACTGCTTCCTGAAAGGAATATGGTTCTTTCATAATACGCTTGCTCATAAGAGCCATGTATCCAGTAAACTTGTCTGGAGACTGTCTCTGTCTTTGCAGTGAAGTAGGGGTTCCTATACTCTCTGTTGCGTCAAGTCTCAATCTATCAGCTTCCGTTGTGTGCCTTCTACCATTTCTGGTGGATGGCTCTCCATGAGTGTTTTCTTCCACTCCATGATCCTCCACGTGTGGTTGCTCCACATATTGAGGTTCATTCTTTGGAACAAAGAGTTCCTCATCTGCATGCAAATCCAGCTCCCTCTCTAGGGACAACCGCATGGATTTCTCCTCATAAATTTTATATCCCGTCGCACAACAGTCATTCTTCTGTTTGGAAAATACACCTGATAGTTGTGGGGAGTTTTAGTGTACCCCACAAATATCCCAATCTCAGTTGTTGGTTCCAGCTTCTTCCTGGCGTCTTTGGTCACATGCACATAAAAAGATGAGCCAAAAATATTAACATGTGAAACATCAGGTTTCTTACCAGTAAAAGCCTCTTCTGGTGTACTCATGCCAAGTATCCAATGAGGACAACGGTTTTGCACAAACACCGATGTGTTGCATGCCTCAGTACACAAATGTAATGGTAGGCCGTGATCATGTAACATCACTCGTGTTCCACCCACAATTATTCTGTTATTTATTTCTGTGACCCCATTCTGTTGTGGGTTATGAGGTGCAATAAAATCTCTTTGAAATCCTTCTTTGTTGCAGAATTTATTGAATTCATTGGAGATGTAATCACCACCATTGTCGCTCCTAAGAGCCTTCACATGATTCCCTGTGTCTTTCTCCACCAGTGCTTTGAACTTAAGAAATTTTGAGAACGTCTGATCTTTCTTCTGCATGAAGTAGATCCAACACTTCTAAGAAAATTCATCAACAAATATCACATAGTACTTATGCTTTGTTGTCAAAGTAGTAGATAATGGTCCACACACATCTGAGTGAACTCTCTCAAGGATTCCCAAAGTTCGGTTCTCCTTCTCATGAAAAGTGGCCTTTGCATACTTCCCCATAGTGCATCCCTTGCATGTGTCTAACTGCGCAAGTGTACCCTTGGGAATACCCGTAGAAATCTACTGCATGACCTTCAAGGCTCCGTGGTGAATATGGCCCAATCTCCCGTGCCATAACTCACCCTCATCCCAGATCACCACTTTGTCCACCTTACCCATCAATGTTGCATAGCCATCTACATCAAGTTTATATAGATTCTTAACTCAAATCCCAATATTCTTGGCTGGTCCTATTGTTTTGTGTCACAGGAAAGATTTTCCCTCGCTGAAAACAACATCATAGCCTCTATCCTCCAACATTGCAACTGAGACCAAAATTTTCTTCAAGCCTGGTACATCCATTACATATTTTAATTGAAAGGGTTTACCTGACTATCTCTGGAAGGTAATTTTACCAATCCCGGTAGCATTGTACCACCTAACATCACCCACTTCCATATGCATCTGGAGGTCCTTCTCCTCCGAGCTACTGAAAATTTCTTTGTTTCCCGTCATGTGAAAGGATGCTCCACTATCCAAGTACCACGCCAATCCCATTTCACTTGACACCATGCATGCAATGAGCGAGAAGTCAAGCTCAAATTTCAAGGCCAAAGCCTCACCAGCTGTATATCTTGAAGTCTTATTGTTCTTCTTCTTTTGTGGACAATTAGTGGCATAATGTCCATGCTCGTGACAGTTAAAACACTTCACTCTAGACATGTTGCGCTTCTTTCCATCTTTACCGGACTCAGATTTGGAATGGAATTTCTTTCCTTTCCCCTTCTCTGCCTTGGCAGCCAAAGCACAATATTCTTCATCATCATTATTAGATGAAGAACCATCCCTGGTATTCCGCCTGAATTCTTCTTGCATCAAATCCGACCAAAGTCATTCCCAATCTGGCAACTTTTCCCTTCCATTCATAGAGTCATGATAACTATGCCAACTCTTGGGAAGTCCTAGAATAGCTAGGCTCACCAAGTCATCATCAACGACAGTAATTCTGATACTCCCAAGCTCATCCTGACATTGGACAAACTTTGTTAAATATTTTGGCATGGTGTCACCTTTCTCCATTTTGATCTTCCTAAGTTTATCCTTCACTGCCAATCTTCTAAGATCACCGCTGCTTTAAAATAGATCTGTCAAATATTTCCACATTGCATATGGTGTCTCTTTGCCATGGATACTTGAGACAATGTGGTTTTGTAGTCCCTCCCATAAAATCCTCCTCGCCTTTGCAACCTTATTTTTCCAGGAATCAAGATTTGTAGCATCTGCGACAACGGGTTTTGGAACATCATTATCAATGAATTATTTCAATCCATTGTCCTCCAGTACTGACCCAATCCTCTCTTTCCAAGAAATATAGTTATATTTTCCCTCGAGTGCATACTCCAATCTCAATCCATTGAAATCCATTTCAATCTTGAATCACCTGTCGCACCAAGAATGTCTTTTGCAAAAATTCGAATTCTATTTAGTTACAAACTTGGCTTCTCCTCCACTATAGTGATTTCCTATGCTATGATACCATTATAAATTATTCAAACATATGTATATCAATGGATTCAATCCAGTCTAACAATGTACTAAAGCTATATACTTAATTGCTTCTACAAATCAATTGCGGAAATTAAACAAAATCACCAATCACATGAAGCAAAGAAAGAATCAAATGAAACCACAACAAAGATAATTTCCTAGGGAAGGCTTGTTGCTCAAAAACCCTCTATCTTCTATTGTATATTAACCATGGAATCATGAAACAATTACAATGCACTCTTCTCGAAAGAGTCTCTTGCACTTTTCTAACTGTCTCACACTGTCCTGGACAAAACTAACCAACACTTAGCCAATTCTCAACCTCTAAACAGCCTGCCTTGCTTGTGCAATTCTTTATGAATTCAATCCCTATTCTTTAGGAATTTTTGCCTTCCTAAACTGCATAAGGATCATGGGCACTCCAATGGATGTCTGGTTGCATGGAAACAACCTAGTAATCACACAAATGATAGTTAACCTCCCTTTAACCTTTGTCTCAACTAGGTCTCCACTGGAACTGACATGCATGCAAAAATTAATAGTAAATCATCAGTTGCATGGCAGATCATTGATTTTGAATTAAATAATATTTAATTCACTTGATCTCTAAATAGTGCAACAAATAGTTACAACTATTTCAACTGACTCTAACTCACCTAACTTAGTTAACTGATTACACATGCATTAAACTAATGCACCAACTGCAATTCGAACTCCATAACTAATAGAATTACTTGGCATGCCTTACCAACCACCCTAAACTCGAAATAGATGATCTAACTGAGTTTATCACACTTATTTAATTGTTACAAGTGATCATGAGATAAGATTACATTTTATTGTCCAATTTAATTAAGGGAAAATTAAATTAGACACAACACCAAATTAATTAATTAATTTGGCCATCACACTAATGTATCGCTAGGACCTATTGGTCCCACACTAGTGTGTGTGTTGCAATTTTTGGTTGGACTTCAACAATTCATAGGTTGCATCACGTCCACATTATCTCCTATTTATAATAAAGGTGATTTATTTGTAGAGGTAACTTGCCTTTCACATTGGATGTATTATAAAAATAGGTTTCCCCCTAAAAATGGATTGTTATTCATTGGATTTTTATGATTATCAAGGCATGTAGTTTATTATTATTCATATTCTTATAGTATTTGTGGAGTTTTATTCATAACATTTGGTATCATGAGCATACAATTGTAGAGTTTTTATCCTTCAGTCAAGACTTTTGCATTTTCGATATAAATTTTTTTGAAATTTTTTAGATAGCAAAATTTTAAGGATATTGATGAAAAATTATCGAGATATATTTGACCAAATTTTTTGGATCTGGTTCATTGTATTGTACCAAATATACCATCTGAAAATCAAGGTTTTTGATTAGCCCTGAAATAGTTTCAACCGAGTCATCTTGATTTTTTTGGTACAATATTTTTTTGGTGAAGTTATAAATATAAATTTTCAAAATATTAAAGATACATATATAAATATTTGTGATAAAAAAATTTAGGTTTTTAATCATGATACTTTTTGAGGTATATATTATGGAAATTAATTTTTTTATTAATATTGAAATTAGTCTCAATTGAAACATCTTGGGATTTTCACTATAACTATTTCTAGTGAAGTTTCAAACTATTTTTTTTTAAAATATTAGAATACATATTTATATAATTATACCACATTTTTTTTTATATTAAGACATTATAATTTTTTTTTTGAAGTAATGCTAAATTCTATTATATTGTACAAAAGATACATTCGAGCTTCATAACAGGGGTTTTTGAATTAGCCAACCCCTATAAGGTGAATACCTTTCAAAAATTCAAAAAGTGGGTTGCCCTTCATGGGGAAACTAGCCCTTAGAGAGTTTCCCTTCCTAAGGAAACTAGCTGTTAACATAGAGCTAAATAATTGAGTTTCCTGGAGAATATAAAGATAGACAAATAAACAATAGAGAAGCATGTAAAAATTGAGAAAGAGGAGAGCCAAGGCTCCGCAGATATCGGTCCTATGAGGCATTGTGCTTCATTCGAGGAGTTTCTTCAAGATGAAGCATCCATAATCAAACAAGGCATCATCCTTCTTGGAGAGCTGGGGAGCCAACTCTGGAGTTGAATTTGAGCGTGCACAATTGTCCGCTTCTTTGAAGTTTTTTTGGCACCTTCCACAGAGCTACTCCCTCCACTATATGAAACATACTCCATGATTTTGATAGGAAGACTGATTTTTTTCCTTAACTGAGGGCAGGAGGAGCTTGACAGGGTTGACTTGCGAGGGCGCTTCCTGCTACCAGAGCTTGAATGAATTTTTTGTCCCTCCAGGAGGCGAATAGAAAGATGATTTGAGAGAAATTGGGGGTCAAATACCTTTGGAGCCTCCATAGCCACATATAAATCCAAGGAGCACTACGCCATATCTGAAGCTAGAGGGCGAGAGATGGAACTTATGCCTCCCTTGCAACAACATCTCATGCGATGTCGGTGAGGCATTGCGTCGTCAGAAATATGAGCTTGCAGAGCAGGGAAGGAGAAATCAGAGGGTAGCTGAGGAGCAACAGGTTGGGCGGGGGCTAGATAGAGGCTAGCAGAATAGAGGATAGAGGCTTGCAGAGCACGACGGACAGGGAAAGAAAGTCGGAATGAAAACTAGAGAGAATGAAATTGGGAGTTAGAGCCATTGGCCATATATGGCCAGAGAATAAAATGCAGGGGCAGAGGTACAGTACATGGTATTAAGTGTTGCAAGTGTCGATGTACTACCCAACAGAGCATGTTTAAAGATCTCATGCGAGAGGCAGGTGTATGCAATGGTGAGGCCAACTGCCCTCGCATGGTGAGGCTAGGTGGCCATCTAAAACCAACGCCTTAATCACCTGCATCTGGGGAAGACATTATAATTTCCCAAATACATGATATGGAAATTAGTTTTGGACCAGTTAAAAAACTAGCCTTACACATGTGTTCTTCTTAGAACTTATATATGGAGCTAAGAAAGTCTAAATTGAGTCCTAGTAGTTATTTTGGAAATATGACATGCCATAATATTTCACATGAAAAATTTGGAATCTTATATAAATTTTTAAACACATACCCTTCGATATAAATTTGTTATCTAGAAAGAATCAAGATTCAACGCGTTTTTGGGTAGTTACCATAACTTTCAATTGGCATATCAAATTTTGGTCAAACCCATAAAGCTATAGAGGAGACATATCAAAGTAATATAGGATAAAATTTCATATTTGCAAAGGATGTAATTTCATATATATATTAAGAGGAAATCAGTTTCAAAACGATCACCAAAGTAGGTTAAAAGTAAGTGACTTTCTATCAACATAACTTTTTAATGAAGATCTATTTTTTCTCATTAAAATTGTGATAAAGAGAAAAAAAGAGGTGTATTATTATCCCACATGGGAAATGATGTTTCGAAATTTAGTTTGAAAAAACTCAAGAGAATTCAATCATTACCCATTTATAATTGAAGAGACGTGAACCAAGTATCCTTATTTGTGAACCAATTTAAGGAAATTTGTGATATTATGTTAATTTTTTTTTATTTGGCATATAAGTAAGAATTATTCAAAGGGGATGGAAAAAATAAGGAAAGATTATAGAATTCCATGGAACAAAATAAGGATGAAAAGTTGAAACAAATGGAACAAAATTTGGTGACCAATATGATACAAACCCCAAATGAGGAGCCCCTTAAAACTGATAATGTGACTGAAGGGATTCATGAAAATAAATGTATCATTAATGTTGAACAAATTCCAATAATAAGTGTTTCTTAGGTTGATTTAGCTCTAAAAATTGAGTTAATTATTGATGAGCTCCTAAAGGCATCAATTTTCCTAGGATTGAATTTAAGAAGTTAGTTGGAACAAAGTGGTGTTCCTTAGGTTGTTCCAAGAAAGATAATAATGGAAATCCATCATATGGAGGCTTTGGTAAACCTCCCCACTTTAGGCTTCAAGTTAGCTATTGAGCTAGTGGAGGTAACTCTGAAATTGTCACAAACATAGTAGTTTAGAGTTACGTAAAAAATGTATCTTTCATGAAAATTCTAATGCCATATTTAAATGGATGCAAGATAATAAAAAATTGGAGGAATAATGTAAACTATAGATAAAAACTCTCGCAAAACCTTCAAACAAATTCCTTTCCATTGGGCACCTTTATCCCACATCACAGATACATAAAATAAGTTGATGGAATATGCAAAAAAAATAAAAGATGTATGCCTCAAGTACTAGTGGGAATGGCACAACAACCCTTGCCACCAAGGAACATATGAATATCATAAAGGCCAATGAGATTGGTAGTCCTTGGGATTTGTGATATGTAGTAAAGTTTACTGGGAATATTCAAATGAGTCCAATAGCATACAAGAAAACATATTGGACAATATTCATCTAAATCCAATAGTTTAGAAAGAACTATAAAACTTAAATGCCCTTGATTTCAAAACATGAAATTCTTTATCACTAAAAAACATTAATATTTAATGTACCCATTGCAAAACATCCAAATATAACCACCACTCTTATTTATGAAAATAAAGCAATCATAGAATACATAATAATACAATGTATTTGGACTAACTCACAGCTTGGCATACATTCAAACAAAGTTACAAACATAAATATTTCTAACTAAAACAAAATAATCAAAGAGTTCATATCCACTTAGGAGAAGAGTTCTCAATTAGTTGCAAAATAAAACATAAACTAAGAAGAAAGAAAAATGTGTAGGGAAAGTGGTCAATGTTCTAGTTGGCTCCTTGACCTGTTATAAACAAAATGGCCTTGTGGGCTCTTAAGTAGTTCAACCTCCTTGCTGCAAGAAACTCCAATCCCATATATTTATAAATGTTTCCTTTCTTTCATCTTAAAAGTTGAATTTTTTATGGGGTGGTAGGAATGGGGGGGGGGGGGGGGGGTGATTTATCACCCAGAGGATCAATGGGAATACTCCTTCTCTTGGGGTCTAGGAATTTCCACAAACAACTAAGCAAAAGCTTATGTTCTTGAACAATGCCTCTCTTTGACTATGAACAAAAAAATTCAAGATATCATTATCATTGGTGACTCCACAATTATTTTGTGCCACCTCATCAATGGATCTCTTATGTCTAACATCAACCTCCAATATATTGTAAAAGGGATCTATCATATGCTAGGAACATTTCACTCCAAAACATTTATTCATGTCCATAGACACAAAAAAAAGAAGTAAAACCTCCTTGTCAATGAGGGGGTCCATATAGCAAAAGGGAACCTTAAAGTAGATGGGTTTCTAAGCTTAACTACAACTCTGTAAGCCTGCGTGAAAACCATGTTTTGTAAGTTTTGATTTTCAATAAAAAATTTTAAAGGATCTAAAAGCTAGCATTTTTAGAACATTTTAATGCCCATGTGCCTACTCTAGGGCATAGTTTTTTATCTCAATTTAAATTTATGTTTCTTACTACAATATTTTTCAGTCTATACTAGAAAAAAATACTTGTAAGGTTGTATATTTTCCCCCCCCAACACATATTTTATGAGATATAAATATATTTTTAGTTCAGGTTTTAAAAGAAAGTTGAATTTTTTCATATTTTGTCGACCTATATTCCAAAAGTATAATATTATGTTAAAATAATTAAAATATATGTTTTATATTATTTATATATTTCAAGAGTCCACTTTATTAGTTGTCAAATTTGTAAAATGTTAATTTGTGTTACATTAGAAAATCTAGCCATCATTAGAATTACATGAAATATATCATGCTTTTATAGTGTGTTCTTTATGAAGGAAAAACAAATTAGTTGGCCCATATTCCTAATCTTCTCATGTTTCACAAATTATGTTGTTATAGAAAATTTCGAGTTGTCATATTCTAGAAATTTCATATATGCCAATATAGATACATAACCTATAAATAGAATGATACAACAAATGCCACCTAAATGAATTGTAACAATCTCTCTAAACTCCAAATAGATGATATATTTAGAACCACCTAATAACACTATATACTTTCAGCAATTATATTCCCCTACCATCCTTTGGTATATGTAGGTGGGGACCATATTTCATAGTCTCCTACCTAGAGCCATCATAGAGCTTGTTTATACAATTTTGTGAGCATGAGACCTAATGAATGTGGACCTTGCCTTGTTTTCTACAATACATATTGAACATTTATGCCAACCTTGTTTCTACCCATGCATAATTCATGTGAACACTATTATATCATTATATATTTTTCACCTATGTCGATGATTTAAAGCTGGAATAAATTGGAGGAATCAACTTGCAACATCATTTCAACAACAAGTCCCAATTTGGAAATTTCATATTTGAAACATTCCATAGCTATTTGATGCATAAAAAAACACTTTTGAGGATAAAAATTAGATAATACTCTTCAACATTGGTCTACACATAGATATCTTTCTAATGATGCAAGAACCATGTTAATTGGAGCTCTTCTAAAAATGTTATGTCTCCCACAAATTGACCACCATGGTAAAAAAATGATACCTCATAAGCCCTCATTACTCACACATACGGAGCTACCCACAAGTGGACATTAAATAATATTCTATAAGGCCTAAAGTTATAACTCTAATTCAGGGTTGAGTAAGTAAAAAACCCACCCCTATATGGCTATCAGAAAGGTTAAATACCAAGTTTATAGGACAAGAAGGGGTTACATTTTTTCATTGTATTTGTTCCATAGTTGAGAAGATTATCTAGGAGTGGGAACTTAGAGAGGATAACATAAGGAGATAATATTATGTAGAAACCTTTAGGGCGATAGGACTCACATACCTCCACAAATAGTACCTCTTTATTAGTACTTGCATATTTACATACTCGAGAAGAGAGAGTAGGGCGACCTCACCTTCTAGTTGTGTTTTCTCCCATATATGTTTCTTACCACAAATTTTGTGTTTAATTTTTTACTATGAGTGTGTACTTTTATGTTATCTATTTTTCACATTTAGATATTTCACTCATTTAAGAAAAAAATAATAATTAAATAATATGACACCTAAAGGAAATTAACCTTCATAATAAAGGTTTTAGTATTTTATCAAATATATTGGGATCAACTATTCCAATAGAATATCCATGGTTGTTTATAGATCATATTGGTGTCATAGTTGTTTTCTTTAGGGTATCTTGTGGGAATTCATAGGGATCCACAAATTAGTTTAAGAAGAATAACATAGAACCCTAGTCATGGATAACACGTTTTTTCACAATAACCCCCAATATCTATTAGAAGAGATGTTTGCAAGGTTAGAGAGGGCGAATATTCTGAATCAAAGATTGGATTATCAGGGAAATCAATAAATAATGAAGACCTGGAAAATGTTTCAATGAAATAACATAAGAAAGAGCATCCTAGTTCAAGTGTTATTATCCATTGGTAGTCTCTATTCAAGATGTAAGAATAAGTGGACATAAAGCCATACCAAGGTGAGATTGATGCATTAAAATTGAATCATTGTTTGTAACAACTAGAAGTTTATTTTAGTGTTCACCATATATATGAAGAACACAAAATATCATTTGTAAAATTGAATTTATAGGGCCATGCCTTAACCTAGTAGGAAATCCATATGGAGACACTTAGTTTGGAGGGTAATCCACTAGTAACTAGGTGGGAGGACTTAAAAACAATTATTAAGTCCCAATTATACCCTATCAAATACATATAGGACCAATGGATATGGTGACACTACTTTAGGAACAGGCGAGGTAGGATTGTATATGAGTACACCATTAAGTTCATGGAGATGGCCATCAATTATTTTTGGAGTATGTGTAACCATATACGAAATCAAGTGATGCTTTCCAGGATAAATATAATGGATGAGCCATGTGTATAGGCACGATTTCTATAAATCATAGGATATAAAGAAGTGAAACCAAGTAGTTCCAAGCAGATAGAGCACCAGGAAGATTTCAAGAAGGGCAAGAATAATTACAAAATAGGGGAATGCAGGAAGACCGTAACCATTTACCATCATTTCAAGGTTCCTATAAATCACTATAACCATTGCATTATTGATTATCGCATTGAGGAAAAGTGTGGAAATTACATCTAAATCTAAAGTTTAATAACCACAAGAAGGATGCATAGAAATGTTGAAAGTAGCTCTAATTTGGATGAGAATATTATATGCACAAAAATGTAGAAGAAGGTGAATTAAAGTAGCCTTCATCACCAAGAAAGCAATGATATGAACAAACTCTTTTGCATCAATATCCTAATAAAAAAGACCAAGATAAATGCTTCGTTCAACTTTGGTTCATAGGCTAGTCTCATAGCCATGGATCTATTGGAGGTTTGTTATCACCCTATCCCATCTATATTGGGATGGGTAAATAAGGATTTAGATATGAAGGTAATGAAATAACGTAAGATTATTTTTTTTGTAAGAGATTATTTCCTTGATGAAGTGGAATTGCACGTGGTATCCCTTGGCATATGTGGAATAGTATTTGGAATCCCATACATGTATATGAGGTATGAAATATTTTTGCAAAGAGATAACCAATGCCACCTAATAAAGAATGGTAAGTGGAACCATGCTAGGAAGTTGAATAGTTCTAGTAAGAAATATGTTTTACTTTTTGTGAGAGAAAAATAGTCTGATGATGAATCAATAAGAGTAAAGTGATCCCTAGATAGGTGCACTTATGAGTAGAAATATCATTTGGAAGAGTTTATACAGGCATACGAAGGAGTGTTATAGGAGCGTAAAATTATACCACCCAAGAGGAAAGTGGAACACAAAATACACTTATTACTAGGAAACCCATTATTGAATATTGGATTGCATAGATAGTACATTCTGGAAGAAATAAAAGTGAATAAGCAGTTGTAATAGCTACTAGAGAAAGGAGTGATTTGACCAAGTACCTAAATTTGTGGGTCACTTATCATCATCATGTGTAATAAGGATGGAACTTAGAGGATATGTATCAATTGTAGGGCTTTTAATAAGATTTCACTAAAGAATAAATACCTTATACCTAATATTAATGATTCATTGGATCAATTGTAGTATGCCAATTCCTTCACCAAGCTAGAACTAAATGTAGAATGCCACCAAGTTCATGTCAAAGAAGAATACACCTATAATACCACCTTCAAGACAAGAAAAAGTTTGTATGAATGGTGTGTCATGCCATTTGGTTTATGCAATGCATCAACTATGTTTATGAGACTAATGAATGATGTATTACACCCATATCTAAATTCATTTTTTATAGTCTATTTGGATGATGTATTGGTTTATAGAGCTAAATTGGAAGAGCATAGCTCACATATCATGTAGGTGTTAAAGGTGTTGAGGAAACACCAGTGGCATACTAACCTCAAGAAATGTGTTTTTTCTCAACAATATTTAGTGTATTTTGGGTACTATGATTATTGGAGGGGAGTTCAAGATAAATCTCAAAAATATGGAGGAAATCATGAAATGGATACTTCTTACAAATGTCACTAAAGTTGGTAGAAGTATTGAGGTATAAAATATTTTTGGGATCATAACCAAACTTCAGTGCAATAAGGGATATACTAGAGAAGAAAAAACATATTCCTTCTCATTCAGGAGACCAAGTTAACTGAGGAAGAAATTGCATCTACAATTAGGAAATTTGGAAAAGATTTGAAAGGAATAGGAATTAGTGCTAGAGGTGCATTAGGTTGTTTATGCATAATATGGAGCTACACAAATCTATATATAAAAAACATATATGGGGATCAACATTGGATGGAGATCAATTTCTTAAATAAAGAATAGGAAAAGGAGTTCACAATCTACAATTTTTATGGTCTGACCCATTATAGAGACAAGGATTAGTGTTGGAATTCCATGGCCTATAAAATAGAAAAAAAGGAAACCATTTATCAACCCTTGAAGGTGATCTAAATATAGTGATGAACAATGAAGAAAAAAGAGGTGATCTTTAACTCCCTAGCCCATTCAAAGATATGTTGGAAAAAATTATGGTCAACCACAACTTCATAGACATCAAACCTATAAATGGCAAGTTCAAATGGATCAATAAGTGCCTGGGTCGAGGAAACATACAAGAATGTCTAGACAGGTTCACCGTCCACATCGATCTAATAGAAAAATCCTCCACTACACCCCAAAAAATATTATCTACAACAATCTTGGATCATAAACATGGAAGTATCACCTTCGAATAAAAATGAAATATTTTCCCTCTTCATTTTAGATATAACGCTCTATGGTGCTTCAATAAGGAAGTATCATAGCTGGTTAAACAACCATAGCACACCGAAATCAATGGCTCCCCAAGTTTTATATGGGAGTCGAAACTAAAGTTGGTAAAATATACACTCAAACTATGGGAAAATAACAACTATAGAGAGCCCTCACAAGAAAAGAAATCCATTCAAAGGGAGTTGGAGACAATGCAATCTAGAATGGAGATTGAAGTAGACACAAAGGAACTCTAATTAAAATAAAAATAACTCTACTAGAAGATATACTAGATAAACAAAAATGAGGAGGAAGATTTGAGAATCAAATCTAGAAGCCTTTGGCTCCAGGAAAGAGATAAAAAAAAATATTTCTTTCATAACCAAACAAAAGCTTGAAGAAATAAAAAGAGGTTCCAATCCATTTATAAATAAGGGAACATTTTTGTAGAAGGGGTGGACAAGATAAAAAGGGAATCATATCAACATTTTAAAAATCTTCTAAGAGTTGACCCAGAGCTAACTAATTTTGAGGAGGTCTTAAGTACAATTCCAAAAAAAGTAACTAAAGAACATAACACGATATTACTCCAGCAGATCATACAAGGATAGATACAAAAAGAAGTCTGAAGTTTGCACCCCAACAAAGTGTTAAGCCTAATGGCTTCTCAATATGTATTTATTCAATTTAATGTTCTTAAATTCCTATCATAAATTATCGACCAGAGTTGGTAACCTTGTGAAGTGCAAGTGCACTATATATGCTAATAACCGTTCTTACTTAGTTTATTGTGATGATTTTATATGTGAAGGTCGTTTTTGAAGATGTTTTTATTTTGGATGTACTAAATTAATTTAAGAAACTGAACTATAATTCTTGAAGAGTAAACTAAATCAAAGTGTAACTATGTCCCTAAAAAATTCAACAAAAATCTTAACTAATTTACATGTTAGTAACTATGATGAATTTGAGAAAACTTATAATTATAGAAAAAGAGGCAACATTAATATTTTTGTGTATTTTTAGAAATTTCATGTGAATGAAACTTGAATCAAGGAATCACTAGAAATTATTTACACTATTATGCTTAGAAAGGAAATTTCTAAAACAATATTAAGAAATAAAACTACTTAAACTTACTAGAATAATTTTATTGAAAACTAAAAAGGAAATTTTAAAATATGTCTTTGAAAAGAAGAACTAGTGTACAACAAATCACTGACACATAAAATAAACTATGATTATCTTTATGTTGTAATTATTCAGAAAATAAACCTACATCAAATGACAAAAACAAACTATTTGAACATCTATTCTAACAAGATGAATGAAATTTGTGAAATGATTGTAGCATCTAACAGAATGACAAAATCAAACCAAGCATCTATATTACGAAATTCTAGAAATTATGATAGAAACTACTGTAATAAAATTAAAATGATAAACCAAACATCTATACTATGGAATTATCGAAATGATTGCAGCTTCTAATATGAAAACGAAATTGAAAGAAAGACATATATCTACACCATGAAATCTAGTGAAAGCATAAGCTGAGAAATAAAGTATGAATAACATCTAATTACTAAAACATAAATGAAAAATAACCTCTTCTGTTGCAGGGGCCCTCCACAATAGATGGCTTCAAGTCTAAACGTAACTAACTGTGCATTGAAACTCCAGAACGCTTCTTCATTCAAATTGGAAATAAAACAGAGTTTTAATGAGATTACAATCACGCAATAATTCACATTGTCGATACAATTACTAGCCCGGTATTTATAAAATCATGTCATTAACTTTCTTGAGAATTTTATGCCTATCAGAACTAGAAAATTATATCTCTAACTCTAAAATATAAAGTATAATTTCATTGCTTCATGATTTGCTACGTGGCAGAGAAAATCGTGAAGCGTGATGGCTTTAGACTCCTTGCTCACTTGATTCAACACCTAGTTGACCATTCCTTTGACTGCATATGATTTCCTGCTTAATTTTGGCTAGAAGGATAGGATAGGATCATTTTTCATCTTCCCATATATTTCGTTTCTCCATTAATACATCAGAACCTATCGAACCATGGCGGTTGCTACAAAAACATCAATCAGCTGCAGAATTGCATTAATTCCATAGCTAATGTAGATTTTACTCTCATAACAAGGAACAATTGAAAATATGAAAAATAGGCCATAAAAATACTTTACCAAGTCAAAATTTTCAATTTAACACTTGTTTGAAGTAATGGTGGTGACAAAAAGAAGGGAAAATGAAGAAAAGGAGTGTCAAAATCAAGGCAGTCTTGAAGTTTTACATTCCCCCATGAGGATACCATTGCATGTCCTCATGAAAAAACACAAAATTGTTGATCCTTATCATGCTATTTCATATGCCCTGTGAATTTTGCTAAAACCTCCAAATTCAATTTCTTTGAATTCCTTCTAGTCGCAACCATCCTTGGATTTCTCTTCAGGAGTTTATATTTTAGGTTTATGATTTTCTTGTTGAGATTTTTATTCTTCTTCTTTAAATTTTTATTCTTCTTGAACCATAAACCCAAATGAAAAATAATATTATCATTTATGGGTTTCTCAATCTGGTTATGAAACTTGAAGGCTTCATGCTCCTGTTTAATATGCATGTTTAGTGTCTCGAGACAAAAAAATTTCCACCTTAGAACATTTACTACTGGAGGTTCTTGTGGACTATGAGGCTAGGCTTCTTCCCTCTATTCTGAAACTGATGTCTTATCCATGTCTTTCTTCTCTAATAACTCAATATATTCATAAATATGTTGCTGCACTGGGTCAATCTCTGGGGTCCTTCGACCTGGACTCTGGGTAGGTGACATAGAAGTGGGTGACGGAACCCTGAGTTCCTCCTCTAAATCAAAAAATTATGTTTCTTTTGGAGTTGAATTTTTCACTATCTATCCAATTCTATCACTTCTCCTTATTGAAGGAGGAGGGTTTGGATTTTTTTCCCTATTCTTATTTATTTTGGACTTATCTATTTTTGTGGATGTACCTTTTCCTTTTTCACCCTCTTCCTTCTTTTTACCAGTTTGATTCTTAAGTTTCCCCAACATTTCTGCAATGGAAACTTCATCTTCTGACTATTCTTGAGGTTGTTGTTCACTTTCAATAGGGTCTTCAATTTTTCTTTTTCTTCCCCTCTTTGTTTTGCCACAACTAGGTTCTTCTTGGCTTCCCTCTTTGAAATGATTTTGAATTGGGAAATTTTTCCAAGTATCCCCTTAACTTTTGAGGTGGAATTCAATAAGAATTTTAATGAACCCATGATGATACATTGTGTTGCCTATAAACTGAATTCTCTTTTGAAAAATCCCTAACATTTTTCTAAAGCTATGTAACAAAAAGTAGGGAATATTTATTTCATTTCCTTCAAGAAAATTCATCAATAACCTAACATGATAAAATAACATGCATCCAAATATTCCCTCACAGGTAATAAATTTTTGGATTATTAATAGAAAATTCCTCCATTTTCCTTTAAGTGTTCTTCTCAGGATTCCGTTTTTAAATATGGTGGTATCCATTCCTAGGTTTTTCAGAAATATTTTCCATTCTTCACCTTCGATTCCTCTGTTTTTGAACCACCTCTCTCTAGTTCTTGGCATTCCAGTGGCTTTGGCTATGAAAGAATTTGTTATTGCAAACTTAACATCTCTAATTTTGACCTCCATTCTTCTGAATTCTCTGGAAAATAACTTAGTTACCTCCTTGTGAAAACCTTCAAAATTTTCCACAAAACTGAGCCATCGTGCCTTCTGTAGCATTTATTTTGCATGTGGTTAACCTTCCATGAATTTCCTTCCTTCCAGTTCTATCCTCACTATCACTCCCATGGCTCGAGAAGCTTTACCTTAAGACTGCCTCTTTGATAGGGTCAAATGAAGGTTTCGGTATGAATGAGAGTGTGAGTGAATTATGCTTCAGAATGAACGAGGGCATGAATGAATGAATTAGGCTTCGGAATTATCGAGAGCATGAGTAAGGTTAATAAGGACCGACTGTTATGAGTTGGATAATTTCTCCAAAAAAATCAGGATTTGATGTTGGAGCGTTCGTGTAATGATGAGGGTTAAGCAAAGTTTGAGATTTGATTTTGATTTGACATGATCAACTCCTGTTAATAATGTTTTTGAATTAGTGGTATAAAATGACTAAATAATTCATATGACAATGTTTACATCCTTATTATTAAATACATTTTTTCATTTTCATACCTTGAATTTGATGTTGCTAACCTTCAATTTTTTCTCTTTGTATTGCCTTCAGGTGCTCTTCAATGTATTCTTCAACTTCTTCAGTAAAAAAGGTCTTGTTATATATGAGTTGTAGAAATCCATCAGAGCTGCAGAATCTCAAAAATTATGTAGCTATATATTTTTATTCTTCTTGAAAAATAAAAAATGATGCAAAGATACCGAGATTTTAGAACAGGAGTAAAGAAAATGTAAGGTGCCAAAAATTTTGGTTTTCACCTTAGATTTTCTACATAAGTATGTCAATCAATGATTGGTTTTCATACTTATACAATTTGTTTTTTCACACACACACAAACACACACACACACACATATATATATTTATATATTTATTTATTTTTAAATGATAAAATGAAAGAAGACTTTTAAGTTGGGGAAGAAGAAGAAGTCTTCTTCACCAAATTTATATCAGCATTATCTTGAAAAATATTAACAAATTCCTCCTTTTTCAATGGTTTGTGATAGATCCTTATTCGATTTCCATTTACAAGGAGAGGAACTCTTTCTTGATCAATGGTTATGATCCTGACTACTCCATTATCAAATAATCTCTCAATCTCATAAGGCCCAAGCCAGTTAGTTTGAAATTTTCCTTGAAAATCCTTTAACTTTGAGTTAAAAAGCAGTGCCCAATCTCCTACTTGAAATTTTATTTCTTTGATACATTTATCATGCCATTTGGATCTTTGTTGTTGAACTAGAATGGTCTTTTCAATTTCATCTTTCCTTGTTTCTTCAAGCTCATTGAGTTGTTCCATTATATGCCTTTGTGGTTCTGACAGGTCAAGTCCCAATTTAGCAGTTGTCATGAGATTTTTTATTTGGAACTCAATTGAAAATAATACTTGCTTCACATAAACAAGTTCATAGGGAGTATGTCTTGTTGTGCTTCTCCATGTAATGTGGTAGGCCCATACAGATTCTGGAAGCTTTTCTTCCCAGTACCTTCTATGAAAATGTACAGTCTTTGTAATGATTGCTTCAATCACTTTGTTGGTGGATTCTACTTGTCCATTTTACTGTGGGTGATATGGAATAGACTTTCTATGCTTTATTTTCTATTCCTCCACTATATTCTGCACCATTCTGGATGTAAATTGAGTTCCTTGATCTATTATAATTTTCCTTGGGACATCAAAAGGAGTAAAAATATCCTAAAAAAGAAATGAAACTACAATATTTTTAGTAGCAAAAGAAAGTGCTTTATCTTATACCCATTTAGCGACATGATTAGTGCACGCAAGAATATACCTCTTTTGCCTTGATGGTGGATTGATTGGTCCGATAAAATCTAGAGCCCATTTTTCAAAAGGTTCGATAAGTACCTGAGGTTGTAAAGGCATTTCATCTGAAGGAACAAGTTTCCCCATTCTTTGAATACTATCACATCTCTTAACAATTCCCTTGCATACTTAAAAAGGGAAGGCCAATAATATCCTAAGAGAAGGAATTTGCAATAAGTCCTCTTATTAGCAAATTTTCCTCCACATGGTTCATCATGACATGATTTTAGTATTGCAGGTATTTCGTCTTCTCTTACACACCTTCGGATAATGAGATCTGGACCTGTCTTGTACAATTCTTCATTTATCCATGAATAAGATGCAATCATTTGAATAATATTTCTCTTTTCTCTAGAAAAAAAATATGATGGTAGATTCCCCGTGGCTAAATAGTTAGCAATTTCTGCAAACCATGGAGATTTAGTAGATATTGCAAAAATATATTCATAAGGAAAACTATCTTCTAGTGGTGTATCATTGTTATCATTTTGACGTCTAAACAAAAAATCAGCAACTGTGCTTTGTTTTCCAGTCTAATCTAAAATGGTGACATTGAATTCATTACATAATAATAGCCATCTTGTGACTCTGCCATTAGTGATTGATTTATTCATTAGATAGATAATTGCAGAATGATCTGTGTGAATGGAAGTTTCATAGGCAGTGATGTAATGTCTAAATTTGTTAATGGCATGGACGATAGCTCTTTTCGGTAACAAAATAATTTAACTCTATAGGAGTCAAATGTTTGCTTGTATAGTAAATATCATAAGGATTCAAGTATTTCTATCCCAATACAACTCCCATAGTTGTTTCTGAAGCATCGGTTTAAATATGAAAAGGAAATTTCCAGTTTGGTCCTCTTAAGTTAGGTGCTTCAGAAATATTTTCTTTCAAAATCTCAAAGGGATTTTGGCAATCAGGATTCCTACTGAATTCACAATATTTTGTAAGAAATTTGAAGAATGGAGATGCAATCTTTGTAAAATTTTCTATAAATATTCTATAGTATCTGCTGAAACCGATAAAACTTCTAACATCTCTTTGACTAGTTGAAACTGCTAATTTGGAAATAAATTCTACTTTAGACGTGTCCAATTTTATTGCATTTCCTAAAATATGGTGTCCTAAAGCAATTCCCCCAGTAAGCATCATAAGGCTTTTTTCATGACTTAATGAAATATTTTCTTCCTTACAACTTATGAAAACTTTTTCCAAATTTTCAAGGGTTTTTTCAAAAGAATTTCCATAGATTATAAAATCATCCATATAAAATTCATCACAATCATGAATTAAATCTGAGAAAATACCCAAAAAGTCTCTTTGGAATGTTACTGGTGCATTGCATAATCCAAAAGGAAGTACTCGGTAAGCATAAGTTCCCCATGGACAGGTAAAAGTGGCTTTTTCTTGATCTTCTAGTGCTACCTGAATTTGATTATATCCATTAAAACCATCCAATAATGAAAAATATTTCTTCCCTGCCAATGTATATAAAACTTAATCTATGAAAGGTAATGGAAAATGATCTTTTAAGGTAGCCTTATTCAGTTCCCTATAATCAATACATACTCTCCATTTTCCATTACTTTTAGGAACAACTACTAAAGGTGAAACCCACTGACTATCTGATATTGGATAAATAAAGTTTACATTCAACAATTTTTGTAGTTTCTCCTTTAAAATTTCCCTTAAGTTTGGATTCATTCTTCTCCGAGGTTGTCGGATTGGTCTGGAATTCTCTTCAATATATATGTGATGCATGCAAGTTTCAGTATTGATTCCTTTCATGTCAGTGTATTACCATGCATATGTAGAAGAGTGTTTTTGTAATGTTTCTATTAATTTCTTCTTTTTAAATTCTCCCAGATTTTTGTTTACATTTAAAGTTTTACCTAGAAATATTTATATTGAAGAATTTCCAAATTCTTGCATAGAATATAAAGACATTTGTATGGATGATAAATACTCAATATTTCATTGTTCCTGAAAATTTTGACTACAATATTGTGAAGACAGTTCATTATTTCTATTGAATTTAGAATCTGATATTCTTCACTAATTTGAGAGATAGTAAAAATAGGTTGTATGTCATTGTCATCATCCATCCATTCTTCATTTATACCTCTATCATTGTTTTTTTGTGTGGGTATAATGTGAATTTATTTGTTGAACTACCATCATAGATAAACATATCACTAGAACTACAACTGATAAAAGCATCACTTGTAGCTAACCAAGGTCTTCCTAAGATTAATGGATGTCCTCCTAAGTTATTCTTGGGAGTTAAGACCATAAAATCAACTAGATATTCCCAAGAATCTCAGGATACATAAATGTCTTGTAATACACCATCATGTTTAATTACATATCAATATGCTAATTGTAATAATGTTGGTGTATATTGAATATTTGGAATTCTTAACTGATTCATAGTTTTTTTACTCGTGATGTTTATAGTTTCTCCTAAGTCGATCAATGTGTTTGGGATTTCCATACCATTGATGTGTTTCTTCACAATTGGACTTCCTGGATCCAAATATTTTTGTATTGTAGTTTTTCCCATCATGATGTTTGCAATTTTACCAACTAACTGTATTCTTTTTACTTCTTTCCTTTTTCTTTCGGGTTTCTTTATACTCAACTCTATTATTTTATTTTCAAGGATTTGAATTTCTTTGATAGCTTGTAACAAATGAATCCTTATAAAGAAATTATTCAGTTCATCTAACATATCATAATCAAGCATCATGATTTGTTTTTCTACCCCTTTATCAATTTGTAAACTTTCAGGGAAAGGCAGTTTTGAGACAAATACTAAACGTTGTTCTATAATGGGAGTTGAGTTTATTGGCGTATCGTGTGTTTGTTTTTGTAGATTTTCATTTTGGTGAAGAGATGTCTCTTCATCAGAATGATCATATTTTTCTTTTTCCTGGATAACGACAGATGGTAATTTCTTTTCTAATATTCTACCAGATCTTAATTGGCCATTATTAAGATCTAGTGGAGTTATCATATAGGTTTGAAATTTTTTACCCTCCATGTTGTAAACAGGTTGTGCATTCTTATTGTTTGGGTTTGGAAGTGGTTGAGTAGGAAATTGATTTAGTCTTTGTGGAAATGGTAATGAAATTTGAGGATTTTTGTTTTGAAATTGACGTTGTGGTTGTTGACTAGTTTGAGGAAAACGTTGTGGTGGAAAATGTTGGATAAGGTTGTGAGTACTGGTAATATTGAGAATATATACCATAAGGATTTTTCCATCCTTGTGTCCAAGGTTGGAATTGAGACCAAGGGTGTTTCCATGGCATTGGTGTGGTCCGGTTATTTTGTGGAGGTTAAGTATACATCTCAGTGTTGAAACCTTGAGTTGGTGATCCTTGCCATGGTATTATAGCAACAAATAAAAGAGGATCTACTTGATTTGGAACAATTTCCTCTTGGTAGACAAATTTAAGACCTGGAATGGAAGGACACTTCTTCGTTTCATGATTTTCTGCACATATAACACATATTTATACACTTTTCAAATCAAGAGGACATTCTCTTAGGTATGTTTCTTTTTGCACTTAGGACAAAAGATAGATAAGGCATCACTTTAAACTCTTTTCTTGTTTTGTAATTTCAAGGTGCCTATTTTTTCACGAAGACTCCCTAAAATATTTGTTTTTAATTCATCAAGAAAATTCCCTATTTCAGCCCTACTTACTGTTCCAGTTGTAGATTTATTAATTCTAGAGAGAACACAATATCTTGAATTCTTTCCAATTATTGATTTACCTCTTGAAAGATGTATGCATAATTTGGAAATATCAGGTAATGATAGCTGAGAAATGTCCCCTTTTCCTATCATGTTAAAGATATCTATCCATTCATCTCTAATGGATTTCAATAGGAGAGCTTTCAAAGTATCTTCATCCAAATTTTCCATTTTATCCCTTTTAATATTATAGCTGAATATTTCAATTAAATCTTCCATATTCTCATCTTCTCTTTGCATCATTTTAAAAACTTCACCCTTCCGATTATGAGGTGTGCAATAATCCTTGTATTTTTGTAAGAATGCATTTTCCATTTCTTCCCATGTCCTAATGGAATGTGTTATTAAGCCTATAAACCATTTCAATGTTGCATCCTTAAGGGTAGCTGGAAACAATTTCAATTTTTTAGAATCGAGTAGGTAGTCATATTATCTACATAAAACTTTGGATTCAAAAAGAAATTTTTAAGGATCCTCACTTCTTAATACATGGAAATTAGGAAGGATATAGGGTGAGATATTTTTCATTGTGGCAATAGTGTCTTCATCAATTATAGGAAATCCAACAGGATCCAGTTCTCCTCTATCTCCCCTACCTTCACCTCTTCCTCTTCCTCCAATTCTTCCTCTACCTCTACATCCACCTGCAATCCTAGATCCTCCTCCTCCAATTCTTAAATTTTCATCATTGTTGTGTACTTCTCCTTCCACTTCCCCAACCATTGTAGACTCTTCCGAACTGATATAAGATTCCAAAATTGGTATTCTTTGTTCTTCTTCTAATTCTCCAGGTTCCTCTATCAATGGTATGTTAAAGTATATTTCTTCTTCCTCTTCCTCACTATGTATTTCTATTTCTTGAGCTAAAAGTTTTTCTCTAGTAGAGTTTAGGAAAATCACTCCTTATGTTGGGGATGCTGAGTCTTTTTCTTCCACAACTGCTTCAGTTGATGAGTTTGGTGAATCTGTAGGTTTATTTTTTATCTTTATTCCTCAGGAAGTCTATGTCTACATGTTAAGAATGGTATGCGAGTTTGAGTGGATGGTGTGGCTCTATGTGGTATTGATGGGGTTAGTGGTGTTGTTGGAATTAGGCTTCTACCTCTAGCTACAATTGTACCTCTAGAATCTCTTTCTCTACACATGTCATTTTTATATTTTTTTATGTTTTTTTTTTTGAGAGAAAAGGCTTCTATTTACACTTACCCCGCAATGGTGCCAAAATGTTTAGTAAATTTAATGTTCTTAAATTGCTATCATAAATTATCAATCGGAGTTGGTAATATTGTGAAGTGCAAGTGCACTATATATGCTAGAAACCTTTCTTAATTAGTTTATTGTGATGATTTTATATGTGAAGGTCATTTTTTAAGATGTTTTTATTTTCTATGTCCCAAGTGAATTTAAGAAACTTAGCTATAATTCATGAAGAGAAAACTAAATCCAAGTGTAACTATGTCCCTAAAAACTTCAAAAATCTTAATTAATATACCTATTAGTAACTAATGATGAATTTGAGAAAACTTAAAATTCTAGAAAAAGAGGCAATGTTAATATTTTTTTGTCTTTTTAGAAATTTTATGTGAATGAAACTTGAATAAAGGAATCACTAGAAAGTATTTACACTATTATGCTCAGAAAGGTAATTTCTAAATGACTATTAATAAATAAAACTACTTAAACTTACAAGAATAATTTTATTAAAAACTGAAAAGGAAATGTTAAAATATGTCTCTCAAAATAAGTACTAATCTACAACAAATCATTGATGCATGAAAGAAACTATGATTATCTTTGTGTTGTAATTATTCAGAAAATAAATCTACATCAAATGACAAAAACAAACTATTTGAACATCTATTCTAACAAGATGAAATTTTGGAAATGATTATAGCATCTAACAGAATGAAAAAAAAACCAAGCATCTATATTACAAAATTATAGAAATTATGATAGCAACAAATGTAATGAAATGAAATTGATAAACCAAATATATATAATATGGAAATTTTGTCATTAACTGTCTTGAGACTTTTACACCTATCATAACTAGCAGATTATATATCGAACTCTAAAATAGAAATTATAATATTGTTGCTTCACGATTTTCTACATCGCAGAGCAAATCGTGAAGCGTGATGGCTTCAGACTCCTTGCTCGCTTGATTCAGCACCTAGTTGATCATTCCTTTGACTGCATATCTCGGTGATATCCTGCTTGATTTGGGCCAGATGGATAGGATATGATCTATGATATGATAATTTGTCATATTCCCATATATTTTGTTTCTCCATTAATACCTTAGAACCTATCGAACCGTGGTGTTGGCTACAGAAACATAAATCAACTGCAAAATTGCATTAATTTTGTAGCTAATGCAGATTTTACTCTAATAGTAAGGAAAAATTGAAAATATGAAAAATAGGTCATCAAAATACTTTACCAAGTCAAAATTTTCATTTTAACACTTGTTTGAGCTCATGGTGGTGACAAAAAGAACGGAAAATGAGTGAAAGGAGTGTCAAAATTGAGGCAATCTTGAGGCTCGACAATATGCTTCTACACAACATTTTGGAGGGTAATTAAAAAGGGCCTCATCAAAATGATCAAATATCCCCAAAATAAGCTCAAAATTGGAGGAGGGATAAACTCTACTTCCATTACCTTAATCCCTAAAGAAACCAAGCTCGCATATTTCAATAAATTCAAACCAATATCTTTATGTAACTCCTCTTACAAGATCCTAACTAAAGTTATTTCCAATTGCCTTAAAGATATTCCTCCAAGTCTAATATCTGAAAACTAGGGAGGCTTCATCAAGAATAGACAGGTAGTGGGACAACATCCTTCTTGTCCAAGAAGAAATTCACTCCAACCTTGCAAGAGAATAACAAGGCTTCATCTTTAAACTAGACATGGAAAATTATTTTGACAGAGTAAGACACTCCTTTCTCTATGTGGTCTTGCAGTAATTTGTCTTCACTAATGAATTCATAGGCTTGATCAAAGCTTGTATATGCAAACCATGGGAAACAATTTTAGTAAATGGAAGGTTGGGTCAATTCTTCCAAATCACTAAAGGGATAAGGAAAGGATTTCCCCTTTCTCCCTTCTTCTATGTCATCATGGTAGACACCCTCAGTACAAGATTGGAAATTGAAAGGAAAATGGGAATGATCATTAGAATTAAGTTCAGTAGAGGAACCAAAGGCCTAAACCACTCCTATTTTGTAGATGATACCCTCATGATTGGAGGAGCTTCTCCTATAGCAACAAGAAGACTAAAATCTACTTTGGATCTCTTTCTAGAAGCATCTGGAGACCTTCTCAACAAGTTCAAAAGTAGGATATATAGTTGGAACACCCCCCGCCCCCTTTCCAGAGTTCTTAGAAGAATATATCATATTTTTGAAATCCCATATCAAACGGATTGGATGCACGTCAAATTTTTAGGAATGTCTATATTTAAGAAGGCAACATGGAAAATTTTGGGGCTAATATTTGCAGGTGGGATAATTTTCCATGTTTTTTCCAAAAAAAAGATTTGCCAATTTCCATTTTTTTTCTAAAATAGTTCCAAATTTTATAGTACACCATTATTTTACCTTAAAAATCACCAAAATATTATATCGATGAACATAAAATCATTGGAAATCTAAATATTTATACAAAAATATCACCAAATTTTTTATAATTTCCATATTAGGGACTAGTAAGATTCGCCAAGGTTTCTAAACTTTAGGATAAACTTTCATCCTTAAAATTTTCTGTGGAAGGTAGTGAAAATAGAGGCACGGACCAAGATACTAAACAAAATGAAAATTTGGGGGACTCAATGACCCAATCTAGCAAGTCACAAAATTCTTATCAAAACAACTTTGACTGCCCTTCCTCTTTATCAAGACACAATCCTCTAAGCTCCGGATGGAATTATAGAAAAAATTTAAATCCTTGTTAGAAAGTTTGTTTGGCAATAAGGAAGGACAAAGAAAAAAATATTCCACCTCCTCAACTAAAGTAAGGTCATAGCTCCTTACAGCGAAGGAGGGATTGGCATATGGTATCCATCTCTTATGAATATTTCCCTGGTAGCAAAAATTCTTTAGAGATTTGTATCAGAAGAAGAAGCCTAGTGGAAATGAGTCCTTGAAGGTAAATACCTCTCTTCCTCTCACAATAAATTCCTTGAATATCCCTCCCAAACCATTTTTTTTCATCCAGATGGAAGCTTTGCAAACAATTACTTCTCCTCATCCAATCCCACACATATCACATCCATGGAAATGGAGGTTATATATACTTCTAGGATGATAAAATCATCAAAAATCATGCTTTGTCCTCCATATCATCCATTCAACCTCTCATATGTTGGTGGGTAACTAGAGGCATCTCCTATTTGGAGAAAATTTTCCACTGAGAGTAGGGTGACTCTACTTGGAATGCATATAAATCTCTCCCCCTTCCAACAAATTTGTCTAATCTATGTAGTTTACTAGTTAAAAAATTAAAGGGAGTTGATCCTATATCTATTAGTAAAAAGGATGGCTTCAAGTGGAACCTTTTAGGGAAAGAATACATTGTTATGAGAAGTTATAATGTGTTATAAGAAAATAAAATTCAACAGAAATGTTGACCACACTAGAAAATAGTCTGAGTCTAAAAGCTCGCCCAAAATCAAACTCTTCATATGGACTCTTCTCACGGGAAAAATCTTGACCTTTGAAAACCTATGGAAGTACAACATTCAAGGCCCCTCCAAATTCCCCCTTTGTATTAAATCTAAATAAAATATGCAACGCTTATTTATACGATGCCCTTTTTCCTAATCCTATTGGAATACATTGTTCTATCCTCTTCCTATCCATCTGAATTTTAATCTCCCTCTACCCAACCTTTTAGCTCAGTGGAACAAAATTTATTCTTTCTCCCTCTCCAAAAAAATATTAATAAAAATGTTTTTTCATAAACTCCCAGCAACCCTCTATTGGAAAATATCGATCACAAGAAACAAAAGTATATATATGTCAAAAAAATCACAAAAAATGATAGTCGTGGTGAAGGTTTGGAGCCTCACAACAAAGTTTATCCTCTCAAAAGGGAATATTAACGTAGATCAGAGTAATATTCAAGAGACAGAGTCAAATTGATTCCACTTCATAATTCCAAAGTTAAAAAATGATACCACCATTTGACAAAAAAATTCCTCCTTACCAAGGTGGAAAATCAAGTTGAAAGATCTATAATGCCAAAGTTGGATGAAAGAACAAAATATGCCCTATATGTTATTTGATGGAGCGTCAAAAAATAATCCAAGTATTGTTGGGGTAGGGGGGATCATCACCAATCCTGAAGGAACTGAATAAATATCCTTCGAGTGGGGTCTTGCGAAAGAAACCAATAATCAAGAATAATCATATGCTCTTCTCTTGAGTGTCATGATACTCAAGGAAAATCATGTTACCCATATCATAATTTTGGGAGACTCCACTCTATTGATAACAAAAATCATCAAAGGAATTAAGGCTAGTAATGCTAAAGTAAATAAAATTTTAATTTTCATTATAAAACTAGAGAAAATAAAAGGGGTATCCTATTATCATGTTATACTGAATAACTGAACTACAAATCAACAAGAAAATTAGGCATTGCATGAAACTAGGGTGAAAGTTGCATAAAAAAAAAAATTAGGAATATTATAATTGCATGATTACGATATCAATCATTAGTGACATGGTGTAAATTTTTCCATCATCTCCAAGTTCCAACACTGACAAAACCGAAATTCACAATTTGAATTCTCAGTCAAGGATGCATGGTAAGGAGGAGCACTTAGAAAAAACAAAAATGCAAAGCCAGTCTTGTTATGCAACCAACTCAGAAAATAGAAGAAAATATAGATCAACGACTTAAAAAATATCCACTTCAACTTCGTGTAAAAATGTCAGATCTTGGTTCGCTATATTTTCAGAGATACGATCTGGGAAAGCTAGGGTTTTTGTGGGTGTTACACAACATTTTTTCACTGTCCCTGAAATCCCCAACTCACACATTGGAGGGTCATTTTTGTGACCAATACGCAGTGTCATGCTTTACAAATACCATCCTTGCATCCCTTTTGATGAAAGCAACGTTCTTCTTGTTGACATTTCCCTAAGCAGAGCTGTGAAAATCCCTATTTTTTCCTTGGCGCGAGTAGCCCGTTACATCCTCGCGTCGACCTAGAAATTTAACATTGAGCCCGCACCACTTGGCACTCTGTGCTAGTTAGACACTTGCGCCAAGCTGTTTATGGAATGTTTTTTAAAAATAGAGGTGGAAGTTCCATTCCAACCACCTCGGGGATGAGTCATTGGGAGTGGTTGAACTGAAACAACCACGAGCTTCCTCCTTTAGTTAGTAGTTTCCACCTCCCTTGGAACACTTTTAAAGGATAGGCCTCCCTTACACCTTTGTAGGGATCCCAACCTCCTCCTTTTCCTCTATATAAATAAGCCTTCTCCCTTTATGAAAGCTAGCTAAACAAAGAGAATTATACAGCTGAAGTGCTAAACTTGGAGAACTAAACTATAGCTAAATAATTGAGTTATTGAGAAGGTAGATCAAGAAGGAACTCCATCGAGAGGGCCCTTAGCCCGTCTAAATTCCCCGATGAGCTTTGATACGTGCTTTGCCTGAACCCCATTGGAGGAGACCACAACATCAGAGCATGGTTGTATCTCTTCTTTCTACCTAATAATATAAGTGACTAATGTCTAGTTCCCATCTTGTATTTTGTCTTTATCGAATGCAATATGCTTAGGCTTCTCTAACTGACTAGTAGTTTTTGAATGAAATTAATATGTGGTATGTGGTTATCATTTTCTGATCTTTGTGCAGGTGTCCAAGCGCGATGAGCGAAGGGATTGTGACTTGCCAAATCGGGAGCGAGAATTTCTCATCACCACTATGATTGTCGACAACATCATTGGAACACAGGTAGGCCATCTTATTGCATCCTCTTTCATTCAAATATCTAGGAACCTACACTCTAGCATGATTCCTTGTTACTACACCTACTCTAGGGCTAGAGGGATCGTCTTTGTCTGCAGATAGGATTTACCTACATAACAAGTTGGAGACTCCACTGGGGACCAGTGCTAGTTTGTCTTTGATCTTGTTGGGTCGTTTTCTAGGTTTTTTGTCTTGTTATTTACCTTTCTAGTTGTTTAATTGTGCTTCAAACCCTTGTTTAGCCCCATAGTGTCAAGATTGACCTCTTCTTTGTAGATTTTTTCCTTTCCTTGGTTAACTGGCTTGGCGCGGTTTTTCTCTGAACAGTCAGGCCAATTGCCACAGGTTGCTTTTTTAGTGCTCGCGCCATCCCCTGTTTGGCACTGAATATCGCCTCACAGTCGCGTCGACCCCTGTAGGTTTTTGGGTGTGAGCTTTTCCATGAGATTTTGGTCAGTTGTACTTGTTTCTGGGTTATTTTTAAGAGTAATTGAAGTGTTTTGGACTGTCTTTGATTGTTGGAGGCTTGTTTTCCTCAGTCGTTTGTCCATTTCTTATCAGTGTGGCTAGAGGCCTTAGGGTTTCTGAGTGCCTTGGTGCACTGAGCCCTCTGTTTGGAGATCGAGTTTCTTGATAGTTGTCGAATTCATTCCCTGTTTAATTTCTCTTGGTCTCTTTGATCCTATTGAGAACGTTCATTGGTTGAATGATCATTTCCTTTCTCATTTGATTCTTCTTCCTCTTACTCCAAGCACCAATTACATTCCTTGTATGGGTCATTTTGGAGATTTCTCTTTGATTTGAAAAGATTGTAGCATTAGTTTGGGTATTGTTGTGTTTGTTTCATGTTGTTGGAGTCATTCCGCTTCAAATTTTACATTCGCTCTCTCAAGCTAGTGTTTAGTTTTGTTTTTCATGTTATTTAGTGCATTGTTTTCTCTATTGCATTTAAAAAGCCAAAATATTGCATTCTTTTTACTTTGAAAATGAAACATTCTCTCGCATAACTAGCATTCTATTGGCTAGGAAAGAGTTTTTGTTTTTTTGTAGATTTCATTAGATGCATTAGTGGATGTTTTCGTAGGATTTCATTATTCGCTATCACTTGAAATTTTTCTTTCCTTCTCGTAGATAGCTTTCATTTAACGAAAATGGTATCCTTCTGCATGTAGTTTTGCATTTAGGAAAATTTTAGATCCAACATATGTTAAGGCATAGAAATTGAAACCTAATCCAAGATCGACGTTAAAATCTATTTCAATTAACCTAAGGAAACATTGAAACCTAACGAAATATTCTAGTGGTATAAGTTAGAGACGTGTTCTAGCATCTTAAAACCTAGTACCCGTCGTTTTCCATCTGGCTCCAGACAGCGCTAGTACAGACTTGTGCTCCCTGTACCATCGAGTATATAAAGGGAGACCCTTCTAGGTTGCAATCCTTTTATCCATAGGAAGCCGAGTCTGCCATATTGTAACCGTGATACACTGAACACAACATTCAGAGAGACAACCTGCACGTACGTTAAGTCCTTGGTCATTTCTCTTTCATTTGATCACCAAGGTGTATATGGCAGTTCACGGAAACCTGGCATACCCTCTTGCTTAGAATACCTGAGTAGTCATTTTTGATCTTTACTGACTCCTTAAATTTGAAAATATCATCGAGCACTTGTCCTTTCGCGCTCGTTCAAATTGAAAGTGACTAGAGTCATATTTTATCTATTTCTTCACTCTTAAAATATGAAACAACAAAGTTTGGTTTCAGTGTCATAAAATAAACTACCCATGATCACACGCCCATTAAAATTTTTAGCACTTGGCTTGTTTTCTTGAGTCTTTGTTGGATCTCTCTTTTTCCTTCTTGTTTTGAAGCAGTCACGATGGCAGAACCACCAGTTTCGTCATCCTCACTCCCTTCTAGAGGTATTCCTTTACCGGAAAGTTCATTTGAAACCCCTCAATCCTCTATGTCTACCAAGCTTCAGCAGCCTATTATCCTGTCAGTCTTACCCCTTGTTACCTGATCTCCCGCTGACGAGCCAGTTGAGTTCAATTGGCCTCCCTCGGGTGCTTGGTCTGGTTTTTGGGACGAAGAAGAGTTTCCCCCTCTTGCGTCAGGATCACCATTTCTAGCTGTTGTTATACCTCTTATTCCCCGTAGTATTTTCGAAGTTATTATGGAGGATTCAGACATGGACACATGAGGTCCTATTGGTAGTGATGGAATTCATGTTTCTACTGAAGAATATCAACTTTTCCCTGAAAACACCACTCATGTGTCTGCTCAATATTCACCATCGGTGTCACTTCCAACTGGATATAGGTCCCTGGGTCATATTATTGTTGGTGTTGCATCCATGGCAGCATCTAATCCATCCGAGAGTCCAGTCCTTCCATCATTAGGACTGTCACCGATGACACCTGCTTCATCGCTTTCGGTTACATCTATCCTAGTTCAACATACTGTCTGCATGGTTGTGTTTTCATCGGTCACTCAATCAACAAAGACCTCGACTGAGATACCTGGTGGCCTTACTTTTGAAGAGTATCTATTAGCTATTCATCAACAGAACTCTCAGGTTTCTCAGCAGCCTCATGCTCCTGTTAATCCACCACACCATTACGACAAATATGGTAATCCTGTCTATTTTCCCTATCTCACTCCTCATCACTATGATGCTTTCGGTACCCCCATCTATGTGTACACTTGTTTCAAAGGAAGAAGAGGTGAAGAATGATAATTGATCGACAGTAATAATCTTGCCCTCATGTGGAAATTTCAAAACATAGAAAAGGGTGGATGGAATGCAAAGCATAGCGTGAGTCCAACTACAACTGAGTAGAATATTGTAATTGAGTTTACCGTAAACTACTTCTACTTCAACATTGAATGTCTTCCCTTTTAATGTAATCGAAAAACTTTCGAGAGCACCCAAAGGTTTTGATTCCCTTCCATCAAATGCTTCAAGGGAATTTGGTGAGGAATTCAGGGTCAGAGAGCCAATGGCTTTCTAGCATGAAGCTGACATGATACAGGTTGATTCACCTTCATCCACAATGGCTCGGTGGATGTCGAGACCATTAATAACAACTTGTATAATGAGCGCAATCTGGTGCGGAAGTCATGGGACGAAATTATCTAGATCGAAAGCGAGAAGGCTAGTATCAGTAAGATCAACCCCGCCGATCGCAGATAATAAAGCTTTCCACTGAGATGGACAACTCTAGAGTACTTCTAATGCAGACATCATGGATGGCGCCTGTGCCAAATCCTCAACAATACTGTAATGTTGAGTAGAACGAGCGTTGGGATTATAATAAGACTTCTGAAGAGCACCTTTGGAAGGTGGTCGCACAACGGGTTCAACACTGGGCCTTTCAATCTCAAGCGGGCTGGAAACAGGTGGGGGAGGAGGACTATCAGTGATCTCTTTCCCCTTTTCCTGGCGAGACCCAGCATAATCTTTCGATCGAGTAGCAATAGAAATGGATGCAGAACCATTCATCATGAACACTTGAGAGCCAAATGGAGCAGACAATTGAGGTTGCTTGACCATCTGGGTCTACTGAGATGGAAAAGGTTCTTTAAGGATAGCAAGAGTACCCTGAGTGCCCTTGAGCAATATACTCACTTCGAACCATCGAGGATATCCCTTGGTGTAGTGCTCTTCATCACAAATCAAACAGGGATACTTCGGCTTACGCTGCGAACCATCATCAGCACGAGATTTGGATGAATCTAGTTTCGGAGCATCGGCCTTGGCCTTGCCTTTACCCTTATTTTTCCCTTTAGAAGTCTTATCCACAAGATTGACCTGAACAGCATTGACCTCCAAGGTTTTACCAGGATTCGAATTAGACTAAGGAGAAATATCATTGGAAGAATTAGACTTTTGCTTCCGTCTTCATGAGACGTGTATTCTCAATCCCCCTGGCTCGGTGATTTAGACTCGCCTGATCCTTTGAAATAAGTGATTCCCTTCGATGAAGCCATTGTGGAAACCATGTCTCTCGAAGACCTGTCATGGGACGATGGTCATCATCTTTCTTTGTTTATGCCTAGCCTCGGGGCTATGTCTACATGTCTTAAGCGTTTTTCATCTCAAGCTCCTTCTCCTCAGCTTCAAATTCCAATCCTGACACATGAAGTCTTTACAGAAGGAAAATTGAGCAATATCACACAGACGATGCCTATTGACATTTCCGTGAAGTCAGGAATCATTGAGAACATCCATGTGGGGGTCACTTGTTCTCCAGATGAAGTCCAAGTTTATACAAGCCTTTTCTGTGAATTCCGAGATGTCTTCGCATGGTCCTACGAACAAATTCCTGGCATTGATCCTAGTATAGTGGTGCATGAAATCCCTACCTATCCCGGTTCAAAGCCTGTTTTCCAGCGTCTTCATTTGGTGCACCCTAGAAAGGCTGCGGCCATTAAAAGTGAAGTTAAAAAACTTCTCAAAGCTGGTTTCATTTATCCAATTCCCTTGATAGAATGGGTTTCTAAAATTGTTCATGTCGATAAGAAACAGGGAACTATTTGTGTCTGTGTTGATTACCGTGACATAAATCTGGCCTGTCCTAAGGATAATTATCCCACTCCCTTCATCGATCAGATCATTGACTATTGTGCCGAGAGTGAGATTTTTTCCGTTATGGACGACTTTCCTAGATATAATTAGATTAACATTCTCCTGGTTGATCAGCACAAGACATATTTTATCTGTCCTTGGGGTACCTTTTCATACAAGAAACTCCCTTTTGGTTTGAAGAATGTCGGGGCCACTTTCCAGCGAGCGATGTCCTACGCTTTCCATGACATTCGTCACATCATTCAACCTTACCTGGATGACCTTTTGACTCATTCATCTAAGCGTAGAGACCATCCGGACCATCTTCGTCATATATTTGTTCATTGTTGATACTACAACATTTGGCTTAATCCGCATAAATGTGTCTTTGGCGTTGATTCCGGTAGAATTTTAGGATTTATCGTGTCTAAATATGGAATTCGCCTTGACCCACTCAAGGTTGAGGCTATTGTCAATATCCTCTCTCCATCCTCATTACATCAGTTGCAGAGTCTACAAGGAAAGGCAAATTTTCTACGCCATTTTATACCAACTATGCAGAAGTAGCTAAAGGATACACGCCACTTTTGAAACAGGACGCCCCTTTCTATTGGGATGAGATTGCTCAACAATATTTTGATACACTCAAGACATTTCTAGTCAACGCTCCTTTATTACGTCCTCCAAACTATCATTGTGATTTTTCCCTCTTTTTAACTGTCGCTTTTAGTACAATTGCCATGGTTTTGGTACAAGACGATGATGACGGTAACGAAAATGTTACTTATTACTTGTCTCGTAACCTTCTCGATCCTGAAATGCGTTATGCTCATGTCGAGAAGTTAGCACTAGTTGTGGTCCAGGCTGTCTAGTGCTTTCGTCATTATATCCTTTTGCGTACGGTGACTATGATTTCTAATTGCAACCCCATGACCTATATTTTGTCTCGACAATTTCTGGGGGGAAAATACTCGAAGTGGATCATTATTCTTCAAGAGTTTGATTTGGAATTTACTGCTGCCAAATCAAAGAAATCACTAGTTTTTGCTGATATGATTTGTTCCCTCCCTTCCGACTCCGCTCCGTCTTGTTCTGAGGACCGTATTCCGGACGATACACTTTTCTTGATTAGCACCCTTGACCCCTGGTATGGTGATATCATCATATATCTCCAGACTTCCACATTCTGACATGAGTTCACAAAGGATGCTCGCCATCGTATCCGGCATCACTTGCAATCTTATCGTATAGTCGAAGATACGCTCTATCGCGTTGGAGTTGATTCCGTACTCCACCGATTTTTGACCCCCGAGGAAGCCGAGAAAGTATTGAATGATTTTCACAGTGGCACCTGTGGTGGTCACATGTTTGGTTATGCTACTGCACAAATATACTTCGTGCTAGTTATTTTTGGCCTTCCATTTTCAAAGACTATATTGTCGCAGTTCGTAAATGTCATGATTGCTAGATTTATCAACGCAAATTGCATGTGCCACCTATTCCTCTTCACCCTGTCATTACCGTTGGTCAATTTGCGAAGTGGGGCATCGATGTTATGACGTGTAACCCTCACTCGGCCAGGGGGCATGCCTATATCATCGTAGCCATGGACTACTTCACCAAATGGGTCGAAGCAATGCCTACACTTGCCGCTAATGGTAAGACAACTGGTCAGTTCATATTCAATCATATTATTGCTAGGTTTGGTGTCCCACAAGCCATCGTTATCGATCATGGTTCCCATTTTTGGAATTATATGGTGGTGGAGATGACTTCTAAGTTGAGTCTGCATCACGACAGTTCAACGCCGTACTACCCTCAAGCCAATGGCTAGGTTGAAGCTGTGAACAAAGTTCTTGTCATAATGCTTCAACATACGATTGGGATCCACAAATGAAACTGACATCTCATGTTATTTTCGGTTCTCTGTTCATACTGAACTTCGACTAAGAGTGTGACCAGATTCACCCCTTTTCAGTTCATTTACAGTCTGGAGGCTACTCTCCTGATTGAATGTGAAATACCTTCGCTCAAGCTAGCTGTGGAGTTACTTCCAAACACTTCACCGGAAGAAGAGCGTCTCCTTTACTTAGAGAGGTTGGATGAAACTCGTCGCTTAGCCGCTTTGGTAATCGAAGCACAAAAGAAGCGAGTCAAAGCTCATTTTGATCAATCAGTTTCCCCTCGTTCTTTCATTGAAGGAGATCTCATCCTCTTGTATGACCAAGCTCATGATAAGCTGGGGGCAGGAAAATTTTAACCTATGTGGCATGGGCCCTACATCGTTAAATGTGTGCTGCAAAATGGGGCCTATGAGTTGATTGACTACGAAGGTCATCCTCTTGAACAGCCTAGAAATGGGTTGTATCTCAAAAAATATTATGCATGAGTCATTTATGCATAACAGGTGTACATAGGCGTTATTTTCATTTTTGTACATGTTTTTGGGTTTGGTGTGCTTTGTGAGCATTTTCTTGCTTATTGGATCTTGCTTATTGTGCAGATGTTTATTACCCCTTATGTCGGTTTTGCAGATGGTGCTTCCCACAGTACCAGTAATTTGTCTTCGGCAACCTGGGTAATTTATGATCCTGCTAGTGAGTTGATAGATCTGCAAGGTATTTTTCTAGGACGAACTACAAACAACGTCGCTGAATATAGCACTATCATTGAGTTATTAACCAAGGAAATCAACCTTGTCATACGCGCATTACTTGTAAATCTAGATTCACAGCTTGTTGTTCTGCAACTCAATAATCATTATTTAGTTAGAAATCTTCACATTCTGAGATTGTATTTACGTATTCTTTTGTTGGATAGACATTTTGATTTTATTACTTATCAACATATTCCTAGACGAATGAACACATTAACTGATATAGTGGCTAACATTGTATTAGATAGACATTTACATAATCTGTAAAAGCATCATCATATGTAAGAGATCTGTGTGAGGAAATAGATGTATATATATATATATATATATATATATATATATATATATATATATATCGCATATTTGCAACTTTGTGCATCATAAACGTCAAAAAATATATGAATGTTTCTATTACATCCCGAGACATCGTGTCTCGCAAAATATGCAGATAAAATAAACCTAGGTGTCTAATCAGCATGATTCTCGTGATAACATGTCATGGCCCATTCTAGCTACCTCATCAAGTGGTGGATTCAGCTAGGTAGCCCTAAAGTATGTCTCTGATAGGCGCGAGGAACGTCATCAAAATGTGCATAATCCGGGACTCCTCGGGTGATCCCCTCCAGGTTGCGCACTATCTCATCTTCCTCGCCACCTTCACCTTGAGCGTCAAAATCGCAAGGGATTCACCTCGCTATCGGTGACATACTGGCAGGTCTCTCTAGGCCAACATCTGCATCACATGGATTTAATGTCAGAATGTACATAAATAAACAAAAAAACATAATACTCATAAAACTTAAAAATTGAGTCTTACCCAAATCTTCATCCTAATATTCTCCCTCCAGTAGTGGGAGGTCCTGATAATTAGTGAAATCTGTGCCAGAGTAGGGCCAATACTCCATGAAAATCAGTTGTCAACGGAGCCAATCAAAAAATTACAGCCTCCAAGAAATCAGTTGGCCACCCCCCGCCCTTGGCATCAGTGTTTGCCATTGAGCCATCCGTGGTTCTCTCGCTGGTGGTGTCAGAACTATGACCTCCTGTCGCTAAAAAATTGGTAATCATTCCAAGAAGAATGATACCAGGATGGATCCATAACCAAATTGTTTTAGTTTGGTCTTCTTGCATTTGGTTAATTTTCACTTCGTGTTTATGGTCATGGCCTCTGCCCAGTTGTAGATGGTCAGAGCCATGCAGTCCACAGCGAGAAGCAACTATGTCTTTGTTTCTTCATGCAGTGCTTATGATCCCACAGCCCATGTGATGGTATGAAATACCATGCATAGTGTCAAATCTGGGATAGCTTGTATATCAACTTTCCGACTACCAGATCCTTTCTATGCTCCTTGACATACCCTGTCTATGTTCATGGTCACGTTTTCCATGCAAGGCCGAGTGCCGATTAGGAGTGGTGCTGCACCTCTCTGTGATAATCCTGTGATGAAGTACACATCCGAAACATCAATCTCAAGTTCTTGATCCTGTAGGATGAACTTCTCTTGATTTTCGTCCCATATACTGATCATATATTGTAGCAATTATGGTTGGCCTCAGAGACATGGTGTTAGAAAGAATTTTTTCAAACTACAGTTTCTGAGGGCTTCCATAACTCCCTCATTTTCCATGGCTAGCTCATCTTCTTCACTATGTTCCCGTTCTTTCCATTCAATGACCATTTTTCTTCTCTTCACTTGCAAACACACACATATGAGTGGTATTAGTCAATTTTACCCCTTAAATTTGTAAAAAATTGGGACATTTGGTGCATATTTTTGCTAGAAATTGGTTTGTGCCGTTGGCGCGACTATTTCTAAAATGGTCACACCAATGGGTGCGCCCTAGTGTTAAAAATCGAGTGGTTGGCGCGACTCCATGCCTGAAACCCGCGCCAACCGCGCAACCCTAATTTTTACATTTCCTCCCCCAAAATTCAAAATTGAAAAATGCAGGAAGCAAGAAATAACTTAAAATCACAAGAGGGATCTCAACTCTTACCTGGAGTTGACGGATTTGCGATTGATCTACTGGATTGGCCGCTATCGTCGCCGCAAGATTGCACAGTAAAATGGGTAACTATTGCTCCACAAGAGGTAAAAAGTGAAAAGTACTTATTTTTACCATTTTTGGCATTTTATAACTTTTTCACAACCCTAATTAGGTTTTAAGACATGTTTTTTGATTATTTTATTATATTATTTTTGAAAAATGGGTTTTATACATGTCCCTTGTGGAGCAACAGGTTTTCATGCGACAATGATGAAGTAATGAGTTATATTTTATACTTTTTTGGACTCAATAAAAACATGAAAAATTCACTACTGGAGTCATCTTTCAGCTCTTTTTTGACTCTCTAAAATTGAAAATATTTCCAAGACGCTTGTCATTTTGAACTCGTTAAATGGATGCAAAATGATATCTACCCAGTATACATTTACCCCTTTCAGGCTGGGATGGATTATTTATGAAAAAGGAATACCTTAGCCTATCGCGACTAAGAGGTTCTTTCAGACTTTGTTTTCTACCTTTTCGGATCTGTGAGACTACCTATGAAAAGGGATTTTTGGAGTTTTCTTTTCTTCCTTCTTTTCAAACTCTCTAATCATGAAAGGATCTCGAGTTCTCCCTTTGTCAGACTCGTTAAACCCTGATGACATCGGACTTCGTCACCATGAAGTTATTTGAGTTCCTCCTTCCTAGGGCTCGTAAAATGTACTAGGATGGATTTGTCTAAAGGAAAAACTTACAGTGAAAGAATATGCTATCCCCTTCAAGATTGTTTTAAAAAATAATTGGGGTACTCACCAGAAATGGTGGGGGGAAATGGAGCCATATTTTAGTTGTGTTGGAATTATGTCACTCTTGAACATGGCACTTGTCTGCATTCGTGTTGGGTTGGGGACATCTCATTTCGTCATTTTTTCCTCCATGGGTTTGGGTAATCTCTTTTGACCTCTCATTTTCTCTTTGCCACGTCATCATGACCTTAGATCCTTTGATGTGAATACTGCCAAATCCAGTGTCGTGCTACTGATATGTTCAGGAAAAGTTTGCCTTTGTAGTTTTTCAAACCTCCCTCTGATTCCCTATTGTTCTTGATTCACAAACATCATATTCCTTTGTCTCGTGTCGATGATGTGGGAAACATTATGGCCCTCCTTCGTTGAGGGAACTTCCTATTGACTTCAGCTCATTATCCAGGAATCTGATCTAGAGACTCCCTTCTAGTACCTTGGAGCCTGCATGCCTTAATGGTAGATTCTTCGCATTCAACGCAAGGTCCACATCATTGGCCTTCGATTGACTAACTCTGCGAGTGTTCGACGCCAGATTACTATTCACATTCCGTGGATTGTACCTTTCGTACCTTGAGAGCCATTGTCATTATTGGTGGTTCCACTCACGTCTGTTGACAACTTTCATCATTGGACGGTAATCAGATGATTTTCTTGCATGTTCGACTTCAGCTCATATATTCACATGCTTGAATTTTTACTTGTCTGGGTTGAGATGGAGCGCAAGACCCTAGGTTTTATCTGCTAAAATCTAGGCTACGGGTTCTTTATGGATTATCATGACTTATTGCATGACTCTGTTGATTACATGGTTGCGACCATACCTGAATCTATTTGTTGATATTTACTACTGGATGGCTGCATCCATACCTAGATCTTAGTTTTTTTTTATACTCTATTATGGATGGTTGCGCCCATGCCACATGTTCATGAATCAGAGATATCAGTTGTATTTGTAATTGCAGGTTTTCCGACAGTGGTGTTTGGCTCGAACGTGTTCTCATAAATCATTTCGCCCCTCCCTCTCCCTCGGACCTCATGCTTTAAGGGGCATTTTTTACACAACATTTTGTCACTGTCCTTGAAATCCCCAACTCGCACATTGGAGGGTCATTTTTGTGACCAATACGAAGTGTCATGCTTTGCAAATACCATCCTTGCATCCCTTTTGATGAAAGCAACGTTCTTCTTTTTGACATTTCCCTAAGCAGAGCTATGAAAATCCCTATTTTTTCCTTGGTGCGATTAGCCCATTACATCCTCGTGTCAACCTGGAAATTTAACATTGAGCCCGCACCACTTGGCACTCTGTGCTAGTTAGACACCCGCGCCAAGCTGTTTATGGAATGTTTTTTTGAAAATAGAGGTGGAGGTTCCATTCCAACCACCTCAGGGATGAGTCATTGGGAGTGTTTGAACTGAAACAACCACGGGCTTCCTCCTTTAGTTAGTAGCTTCCACCTCCCTTGGAACACTCCTAAAGGATAGGCCTCCCTTCCACCTTTGTAGGGATCCCAACCTCCTCCTTTTCCTCTATATAAAAAAGCCTTCTCCCTTTATAAAAGCTAGCTGAACAAAGAGAATTATACACCTGAAGTGTTGAACTTGGAGAACTGAACTATAGCTGAATAACTGAGTTATTGAGAAGGTAGATCAAGAAGGAAATCCATCAAGAGGGCCCTTAACCTGTCTGAATTCCCCGACGAGCTTTGAGATGTGCTTCGCCCAAACCTCACTGGAGGAGACCGCAACGTCAGAGCATGGTTGTATCTCTTCTTTCTACCTAATAATATAATTGACAATTTTCTGGTTCCCATCTTGTATTTTGTCTTTATCAAATGCAATATATTTAGTCTTCTCTGACTAACTAGTATTTTTTGGATGAAATTAGTATGTGGTATGTGGTTATCGTTTTATGATATCTGTGTAGGTGTCCAAGTGCGATGAGAGAAGGGATTGTGACTTGCCAAATCGGGAGCGAGAAGTTCTCATCACCACTACGATTGCCGACAACAGCATTGGACATAGGTAGGCCATCTTATTGCGTCCTCTTTCATTCAAATATCTAGGAACCTACACTCTATCATGATTCCTTGTTACTAGACCCACTCTAGGGCTAGAGGGATTGTCTCTGTCTGCATAGAGGATTTACCTACATAATAGTGGGCTCCAAAATTCAGGCTCGAACAAGTGACCTAGGGAAAATTGTCATAACTTTTGTTTCAGACATCAGATTTGAATTCTGTAAAAAGTGACATAAAGTGAAAAAATTTTAGTTTTTAGTGTATAAATTCTAGGGCTGAAGGTAAAAACAATGACACGTGGAACTCCGTATAAGCTCTCTCTACTGAACCAATCTATAATCACGTCATCGTGGGAGATCAGGCATAACTTTACCTTGAAGAATCAAAATTAGTTCTGACCTGTGGCGTTGGAAATAAGACTTATAGAGCTAATAAAGGACCAAATTTCAAATCTTGGGGATCCAAAATCGCAGAGATACATCAGGTTAAATATCTATCTCCTCAAAATCAAGAAAAGGGTGTGTATTTTTTTTTAAAATTTGCATAACTTTTGTTTGAAAAAATAGTTTGAAGTAATTCCAAGGGAATATTGAAGCATAGATATCACTATTGGGTTCTAAAATGCCTCCCAAAAATACTTCCACACCTATTAAGCCCTCAGAAATCTCTACTATGACACATGAAGAGGAATAACTACAACATGATATCCAAAATTACAGGACCAAATGCAACAAATCTCGCTCTCACATAGAACAATAAAAAATGAACTAAAAGGTGACATGGATGGTTTAAAAGCAGAAATGGAGCTAAGATGGATTGTTTGAAGGAGATAAGGAATGGGTTGAAGAATGGCATGGAAACTAAGATCGATGGTATAGAAGCAAAATTGAAAGGAAACATGGAATATTTGAAGGAAGACATGGAAGGTTTGAAGGAAGGTTTGAAAAAGTTGCTACAAGAAAAGATTCCTAATGGAAAAAAGGTAGTAGAGGAAACTCATGATGAGAACAAAAGAAATGTTAATTATGGTTTCATAGACTCTAACATTGGATTGAATACCCACCATATTCCAAAGATCATTATGAAGAAGTTTGATGGAAAGGATCTCGTAACATGGATAATACAGATGGAGCAATATTTTGATCTCCATAATGTGAAAAACACAAAAAAGGTATGCATTGCAACTTTATATTTAGAACCCAATAAATTTGTATGGTATCGATGGATTTTCTCTCGTAAACAAATTGTAACTTGGTCAATTTTTACTAAGGAAATGATAGCACATTATGAGGATACAAAGAGCAACACCTTCTTTAGCCAATTGATAAACATCAAACAAAATGGTTCAATGGTTGAGCACATTGAGGAATTCAAAAAAATTAATATAATGGTAAATGATATTCCAAAGGACAACATGATTGATGTATTCATATGGACTTTACATGATAACATCCAGCATGAGGTTCTCCTTTGGGAGCTTGATTCATTGGAGAAGGCATTCAGGTTGGCAAGAAAAATTGAAAGCCTACCACTCACTGAACTAAAAATATGGAATTTTTTCTACCCTTAGACTTCCACAACCTACAAGGTTGACACCACAACAATTTGAAGAAAAAAAGAGCAAAAGGTCTTTTCTATAGTTGTGATATAAAATACACTAAAGGTCATAAGTGTGTTGAGAAGCAATTATTTTACATAGATTGTGAATAGGAGGAAGAAAATGAACAATAAACTTCAAAATAAGAGGATATACATGAGGAACAAACCCTAGAGAAAGAATAAATGAATCTGACCATATCTTATAATATCTTGTAATGCATTGGTAGGAATTACCACTCCTCAAACTCTCCAGATAGAAGGAAATATCCAGAAGAAACAAATAATAATTCTAATTGATTTGGGTTTTATCCATAATTTTATTCATTTTAAGGTAGCCAAGAAATTGAATTGCTTCCTACACCCAACACCAAAGTGTCAAGTGATGGTTGCAAATAAAGGAACTATAAATTGCTATGGAAAGTGCCATAAATTCAAGCTAACCATGGGGTAATATGCATTGATTATTCTAATTATCTCAATTCCAATGGGTGGTGTTGATGTTGTACTAGGATTCCAATGGTGACAATCTTTGGGGACAGTAGATTTCAATTTTCAAGAACTTTTCTTGAAATTTTTTTCAGAAGGAAAGGAAGTTGAATTAAGGGGTATCGTGGGGAAACCAAGAAAGATAATTAGCTCTAATGGAATGAAAAATATTCTAAAGTAATAACAACGAGGCGTAATTGCACAATTATGCTCACTAGAATTTCAAACATCAAAATCATCTTTAACAAAAAATTATAAGGTTCAAACAGTGGAAGATCACATCGAGCTCAACAACAAGTTATCCAACTCTTAAAGGATAACCTAACTTTGGTACAAAATCAAATGAAACAACAGGCATATCAACATCGCAACAAAATAATCTTTGATGTAGGTGACTGGGTATTTTTATGGCTACAACCATATAAATAAATGTCCCTCAAGCAAGCTAAGAATGATAATAAATTATCACCAAAGTACTATGGTCCTTACAAGGTGCTGTAAAAGATTGGTGCTATGGCATACAAATTGGAGCTTCTTGTATCTTCCGAGTGCACCCAGTTTTCCATGTTTCTTGATTAAAGAAGGTTATAGGTGACAAACTCTCAATTCAAACAATTTTTCTAGAACTTGACGAGGAAGGAAAAATCATATTGGAACCTGAACCAGTCACAAAAACAAGAACTCGACAGCTACAAAATCAACCAATTTCATAGTATCACATCAAGTGGAAGAACTTACCCGTTGAATATTCCACATGGGAGGATGAGAATTTAATACAAAAGGATCCAAAACTACTCAAGCTTTGAGGACAATACTTTTTTTAAGGAGAGGGGCATGTTAGATCCTTATAATATTAGTGTAGCCCCTTATCATTATTGTTAGTTTAGCCCCCTTATTTTTATTTTTGTGCCCTTAAATTATTATTTTTATGTATGCTCTGATTATATTTGGACCCCTTAGACTCCTATATAGAAAGTAGGCTTTTCATTTGTATCATCCAAGAATTTTTCATTTATGTAATTTAAAGGAGGTTTCCCCCTCGAAGTGGATAATTTTTAATTCGTTGATCTATCTTTTCTTCTATTTTGTGAGTTGGTTGCATAAGAAGTCTTCAAACTTTTTTCTCTAAATTATGAAATGAAAATATGTAATATCCCCAAAGGGAGAATGCAGCAATACTTAAACACAATATAAGGACTGCAACTAAGTAAAAAATAAATCTTAAGACAAAATCAGAATTTACAGAGAAGCTAAGCCATTTTATTATATTGGAGAAGATTCCGTTACACCATGTACAAAATATGAGGAGATCTAGCCAAAGAGATGGTCTAGGATCACCCTACAAACAAGCTACAACAGGTACAGTGTAACTGGAGAGGTACTGAAGAAAATACTGTGTTGTCCCTTCAGCAGAATATGAACATATAGTTGTAGGCTGAAAATGAAAATGTATATCTACTCAAATTTGGAGCTCATATGATGCCAAGATTCAAGATCTAGCCAATGTGATGGATTCCCAAGATAACCCAGAAAGGATTTTCCAGATCTACAACTTTGGAAAATCACCTCCCTAGGATTTGATCCTTGATCTGCTAGGAAATACAGATCTAAAGCTAGATCTGACAAATAGATGGCTGAAATATATTATCAGATTAGATCTATGCTTGAAGGGATGATCCCTTCTTCAGATCTATGAGCTAGAAGCTCTAGATCTAGCTCCTCAATCCTCCAATGATGATTTCAGCTTCTGCAACACAGCTGCCACTAGAAATTGTGTTGTGAGGGAGGGAGAGGCCTTCTGCCTACTAAAAAAACTTCAATAAACTCTAGGCTGATGGTGAGTCTGATGGCAATGTGAGGGGATGATCCCTCATAGGATTGCTAGCTGAAATACTAGTAACTTCCTTCCTCCCTTTTGATCTACAGGATAGGCATCGTAATTCCTGAAGGAAGTATTGCTGTTGGGAGGTCAATAACTTTTGGCCTAATGCTAGATCTAAAATGAAGCTCTGGGAATGTTGATATATAAGCCCAAGGTGATGGAAATAAACCCTCACCCGTTCTCCAGCTGAAGTACTGAAGACAACTTCTACCTTCCAACTGATCTTCAGAAATATGCAATTTATGAATATGAATGTTCTGCAGAAAGTAGAGAAAAGGGATGTGGCACTTAAGCCTGATGTAGAATGAAGTACAATAATATTTCTATATCTAATCTAAGAAAGAGGTGGGATTCCCACTCGGGAACACCCTATGCTAAACAACACCTGCAATCTCTGCTAAACAACCTAAGAAAGCAGTGGAATGTCACATGACAATTCCATATCTGAAAAGATATTTACATCAAGAATAACTAGCATACCTCCACCCTTGTCTTCATCTTCTTTATATAATTGAGCCTTCCCATGCATTGGACATCATCTAAACTACTTTGTCCATGTGGACAAGATCCTCCAAGTTAAACTGCACTGTTTGACCAAATCAACCATCATGTCTAGGTGCAATGTACACCTTCTCCACCATGTGTGCATTGTTTGCACATTTTCCTCCACCAATTTGTCATAAATGTACCATGATCCTTTGTTCGACACCTTCAAGATCTTAATTGACTGAATCGACCCTCTGTTTGACCTCTTCAAGATCTTAGTTAACTGTGTCAACCTCCATGATCTATCTCATTAATGAGATAGGTTCTCCAATTCCATTCACATTAGTGGTTTCTCAACCACCTTATTATGCATATCTAGACTTAATTAATCCACATTCATACACATAAAGTAGATATTTATTCTTATTGAGGACTATGGGTCCCTCCACCCTTTTATTAACTTAATTCATTAAGAAAATTAAGAACTCTAATATTCCAAATATCAGGTGAAAATTTGGGAATATTACAAAATATGTTTTTATGTAGTTCCAATATGTACATTTCTATACAAGTAGCACAAAAATCTCAAATGCTAGTATAAGAATCATAAGCAGGATTATGGTAGTAGTATTGTCTTGGGATTCAACTCACACTCTCAAAACTATGTACTCAAGCTTGCGAGCCTCCTGATTTTTTCAGAATTAATACAAAATACTTGTTTCTGTTAAAAAAAATTGATATAACATTATGTTAATACTTCATATAAACATTGGAATATTTTATTTTATACAGGGTTGAAATAATGACAACGAAATCAACAAGCATGGTGAGAGTGATATTATTGATTTTTTATAATGCTTTTAATTTAAACCCACCAAACATATATATTCCTTTTTTTATTATAGTTTACATTGTTTTTATATTTAAAGAATATTTTATTTTTATTTTAAAATGGACACATGTCAACTCAAGGTTGAGCCTGAAAGGAAATACAAATCTCCTTCATACTAAGCTATAGAATGATTCTCTCTACCCAATAATCTGAAAAATTTTAAGGATGGAAAATTATGGCAAAGTATAGAAACTTTGGAAAATATTACTCATTATTAATATGAAAACTATAAAATATTTTTTTTCTAATGAATTTATATAATCTCTATAAATTTGGTGATTTTTAAGGTAGAATAGTTTTATTTATAAAACTTAGGTGAATCACTTTTAGAAAAAAATGAGAATTGGTAAACAAAAAATTATTTAAAAAATGCTTGAAAAACTAACCATTTACAAAATTTAATGCCTAATATTTTCCTTTATAATTAAATAATAATGGGGAAAAACCTTTATCATAAGAGAATAATAATATAATTTAAAAACTATTTTAATAATGTTTTCATTTTTTCATTAATAAAGAAAATAAAGTAATTGGTGTACTTTCAAAAATTAAAAATCTCTAAGTAAATTATTTTCAAACATTAAAACAAGTTTATCATATATTGACACAGTTGTTGTTATTTGTTTGTTTTTTTTAAGTCACGAGAATCGGTATACTTGTCACTGTTAATTTTTGGCAGTTGTTGATCAGTGGTTGTCATTAATGTCAACCCAAGCAGCACCAGGGGCTACCACGATCTTGCATGGGAATTTTGACATACCAAATTACTATATTCTTGGTAAAGAATGTTTTTCATGGTTTTTACTTGTCAATATGTTTCCATTGATATATTGCATGCCACGTAATTCTTCACGGTTTGAGAGATATTCATGTTTGAAGTTTGTAACCCCATTTAGTGGACTAAAACCCATGGGGTTGTGGCATGGGCCATTGAAAAGTAAATAATTAATAATTTTTAAGCCCCTAAAATCCCTCCCACATTCACTTGTTGAATACCCTCTCAACCTAAGAATTTATATAAATTGTGATCCTCATATCCTCCTCATGCAAGGATTTCACTACCTGAAATAGGTCATCATGGAATTTTCATTGTAAAATTGTTTCTACGAAGGTTCAAAAGCTGAAATGTTTATGAGGGGAAGTCGAAATCTGGAGGAAGCTCTTGTAGAAATTTCAGATCTAGGTGCGCAATATTTTCGGAGATATGATTTGTGGAAGTCAGTGTTTTTGCAGGCTCCTGAAATTCATCTCAAAGAAGTGACCTTGGGAAAATCGTCATAAATATCTCTCTAAGAATTAGATTGGAATTATGTAAAAAGTGGTAGATAGTCAAGAGACTGTGGTTTTCTCTATATCAATTTCAGATCCGAATGAAGAAATAGTGACACGTGGCATGCTTTACAAGTTTTCTCTACTGAACCAGTCCATAATTAAGTCATTGTGAGAGATTGGGAATAAATATTTCTTGAAGAATCCAAATTGGGTTAGACCTATGGCATTTGAAAGAAGACTCAGAGGAATACAACAAAACCAAAAATCACATATTGGGGATATGCAATAACAGAGATACACCAAATTCAATATCGAGGTCCTAGAAGGCAAGAAAAAGCTAGATCATGTGTTGTGAAGGGCTGCAAAGGACCATACTTTCTAGGGCAAAAAATAAAATCAAGGTGCAGCAGAGGGTAGCATGACAAGAGAAACAATCTAGGTGCAGAACAACAACAAGAATTTCACCACATGAAGTCTTCAAGTGGGCAACACTGTATACAGTCATTATAAAGGTATCATTGTAAAAATTGTACAAGTGTCTATCTGCCAAGAGCTGAAGAGGCAGTGTCGAGAGGTCTAGGATCATCATTAGGTGGTTGTGTCATATTTTGGGTTATGTTCTAGTGTGTCTTCTTCTTCTACATAATTCTATATCATTGTAAAGTGAACCATTTTCCCTGGTACGGGAGGCCATTCTTCTTTTATTCTTCTATAGGGTGGTAGGCTGGTGCTAGGTTGGTGCATGAAGTCACCAACAAGTTCAAACCTATGAAAAATTCAAGGTTTTAGGGTGGTGCTAGGGTGAGTTGTAGCTCATTGGGTGTTGGAGCATCCATTTAGTTGACTATTGAAGAATCTCAGGCATTGGGGCATGCATCCAGTGGGAGCTGGAGAAGAATGTTTTTCTAGATTCTAGGAAGTTGGAGCTTTATTTTCAATTGGAGTTGAATATTGAAGAATTATTAGAAAATAATTCAGGTGGTTTTTGTCTCGGAGAGGGTTTCCACCTTAAAAACTGCGTGCATTTGTGTTCCTTTTGTTTACTGCTATAATTTTACAAACACTAATAATAATTGAAGATTAACTAATGCTCTGAAAGATTAATAATAATAATAATTGAAAGGAATATTGATTCACCCCCCCTCTCAGTATTTCCAACAATTGGTATCAGAGCTTGGTTCCTTCAATAGCAGTTTAATAGTTGGACGGAGGTCATGGAGCATACCAAGAATGATGTATCTTTGTTCAATGAAAATAATTATGGACTCTGGAAAGGAAGAATGGAGGTCTATCTCTTGGCGCAAGGTTATGAAGTATGGGACACTGTTCAAAATGGATTTACATCAACCACGGATGAACAAGGTAAGAAGAATTTGGTAAATGATGCAAAAGAAAACAATATTATTATCATTGGACTTACTGAATCTCCTTATCATAAGGTGTTGGGTTGTAAAACTGCCAAAATGTATGGGACAAGCTTGAGAATATATATGTAGGTGACTCAAATGTCAAAGAAGAAAAGCTTCAAATCTACAGAGAAAAAATTGAGCAACTCAAAATGAAAGAAGATGGAAACATTACTGCATACTTCCAACACGTTGATGAAATAACCAACACTTTGGAAGGATTGGGAGAGCCTGTTGACGAGACGACTATTATAAGAAATATTCTTAGAACGTTACCAAGAAGATTCAACCCAAAGGTATTGGTCTTAGAATACAGCGAAAATCTGGAAAAACTCAACAAAGAGGAATTACATGGAGTTCTCATAGCATATGAAATGAGGCTTGATGAAGAAGAGGGTACTTCGCATCTAGAAATTTTGTTTCCCGCATCTAAGAAAACCAATAAGGACAAACAACCTTCAAAGGCAAAGACCTGCACCTGCAAGTGTGAAGAAAAAAAAGATATCTCATCATCCGATGAATACAGTGATAATGAAGAAGAAGCCAATGAGAGAGTATTGTTTATGGCTAAGCACAATAAACAAGAGGTATCAAACAACGAAGATGAACGTTTGACCATAGAAGAATTTTCTAAGGAGGCAATCAAGCTTATAAAAAAACTCAAGGCTGAGAAGATCCGTTCCAATACTCTTGAAGAACAAGTTCAAGGTCTTAAAATTGAAGTTGAAGAACACAAATGTATTGAAGAGTCACTTAAAAGTAAGTTGGAAGAAAGCGACCAAGAAAGGGAAGCATTAGAAGCCGAAGTAGTCTCACTGCGTAAGGAAGTGAAGGAAGGAAAAACTATCCAAAACTATGCCAACAGCTCAAGGGCATTGCAAAAAATCATCAAAAATAAAATATTTTACAACGACAGAACTGGCCTCAGTTACAAAGAAGAAGAAGCAGGACCTTCTACAACAAAATACAATGAACCTATGAGATTTGACATGCATGTAGACTTCATTAGACAAGATTCATGAGAACAACCTTGGAAGACAATTCCTCGACGAAGATTTCCATCCAGGTACCAACATATTTTTCATGGCTATTGTTATTCATGTGGAAAATTTGGTCATAAAGCTGTATAATGTCGCACCCCAGGGCTCAATGAAACATCAATAGATTTCAACATTTAAGAAATAATATTGAATGTTAGAAATTTCAAAACTTTGAACACATAGCCAGAGACTGCAGACTTGAAAATACCCCAGAGGAATCTTCGAAGCCACAGAACGAATGAACATGGAAGAAGAAGAAGACTAATAATTGTTCTCTCGCTCTCAAGGCTCAATACAACAAAGATGTGTGCTATGTTGATAGCGGTTTCTCAACGCATATGACAGGAAATAGAAATAAATTTGTATCTCTGAAAGAGAAGAAGGATGGAATTATTTCCTTTGGAAATGATGGATCTTCAAATGTTATAGGATCAGGTACCATCACTCTTGGAAGTAAAGATGCTCTACCCAAGAATTTTCTATTGGTTGAAAACATGAATCACAATATGCTCAGTGTTGGACAAATGTGTGATCAAGGACACACAATACTATTCAACTCCACAAAATGTGAAATCAGGAAAGGCGGGAATGGTGAAATTGTGGCTACAGCAAGTCGAGCTCCAAATGACATATATGTTCTGGATGAAGCAACTAAAGCACGTCTACTAGCTAAAGAGGGTGATATAATCTTTGGTAGCAATGATGGTCGAATAAGTAAGAACTTTGCTACAAAGATGCAAAGAGAGTTAGAGATGTATTTACTTGGTGAGTTGGCATACTTCTCAGGGTTTCAAATATCTCATCAAGAGAAAGGAATATTTATATGTCAAGCCAAGTACATCAAGGAAATGCTCAAGAAATTAAAAATGGAATATTTTAAACTCGTCCTTACTCTGATGGTAACGGGTTGCAAATTGAGCATAGACGACTCATCTAAGGATGTGGATCAAGGTTGTATAGGTCTATGATTGGTAATCTTCTATATGTAACAGCCTCCTGGCCAGATGTTATGCAAGTCGTTGGACAAGTAGCAAGATTCCAAGCAGAACCAAAAGAATCACATATTATTGTCGTCAAAATAATTCTTCTATATCTAAAAGGAACAATAGAATATAGCTTGTGGTATCCCAAGGGTAACAATCTCATTATTCAAGCCTTTACAGATGCAGATTGGGTAGGAAGTGTTGATGATTGTAATAGTACTCCTGAAGCATTTGAATATCTTTGCCAGAAGCTTGGGATTCTCCCAAGTTCCCATTATATTTTCCTTATTCATAAACTAAAGGGGGATTGGGAGTGTGTACAGGTCCGCAGGAAGGTTATGTGTCAGGGGGAGTTACCCTTTGCCATTGATGTCAAATGGGGAGAGAATTTTTTAGGAAGAGGTGTCATGATCGCAGGGGGAGTACTTGTGTTGCCATCAATGCCAAAGGGGGAGATTGTTGATGAGGGGTTGCCATTGATGTCAACCCAAGCAACATTAGGGGCTACCCTGATATTTCATGGAAAGTTTTACCTACAAAATTACTGGGTCAAGAATTGTTTTTGATGGTTTCTACTTGTCGAGCTATTTCCGTTGATATATGGCACACCAATTAATTCTTCTCGGTTTGAGAGATATTCATGTTTGAAGTTTGTAACCCCAGTTAGTAGGCTAAAACCCCATGGGGTTGTGGCATGGGTCATTGAAAATTCAATAATTATTAATTTTTAAGCCCCTACAATCCCTCCCACGTTCACTTGTTGAAGACCCTCTCAACCTAAGCATTTATATAAATTGTGATCCTCATATCTTCCTCATGCAGGGATTTCGCTACCTGAAATAGGTCATCATGGAATTTATGCTATAAAGTTTTTTATACAAAGGTTCAGAAGCTAAAAATTTTATGAGGCGAAGTTGAAATCCTAAGGAAGATTTTGTAGAAATTTCAAATCTAGGTGTGCAATATTTTCGGAGATATGATCTGTGGAAGTTAGTGTTTTCGCAAGCTCCTAAAATTCATCTCAAACAAGTGACCTTGGGAAAATTGTCATAACTCTCTCTCTCTTTGAATATAGGATTGGAATTCTATAAAAAATGGTAGATAGTGCATGGAATTTTTTTCTCTTTATCAATTTCAGAGTTGAATGAAGAAACAATGACACATGGCACACAATACACTTTTTCTCTACTGAAATAATCCATAATTATGTAATTGTGAGAGATTGGGAATAACTCTCTCTTGAAGAATCCAAATTGGGTCAGACCTATGGCATTGGAAATAAGATTCAGAGGAATACTACAGAATCGAAAATCACATATTGGGGATCTTAAATAATAGAGATACACCAGAGCCAATATTGAGATCCTAGAAGGCAAGAAAAAGCTAGATCATGTGTTGTAAAGGGCTGCAAAGGACCAGAATTTCTAGTGTAGCAAAGCAAAGCAAGGTGTAGCAGAGGGTAGCATGACAAGAACAACAATCAAGGTGCAGAATAGGAGCAAGAAGTTCACCACATGAAGTCTTCAAGTGGGCAGCACTACATACAGTCATTATAAAGGTATCATTGTAAATGTATCATTGTTAAAATTGTACAAATATCTATCTGCCAAGAGTTGAAGAAGTAGTGTCAGGAGGTCTAGGATCATCATTAGGTTGTTGTGTCATAGTTGGGGTTATGGTCTAGTGTTTCTTCTTCTGCTACATCATTCTATATCATTGTAAAGTGGACCATTTTCCCTGGTACGGGAGTCCATTCTTCTTTTATTCTTCTATAGGGTGGTAGGGTGGTGCTAGGGTGAGTTGTAGCTCATTGGGTGTTGAGGCATCTGTTCAGTTGACTACTGAAGAATCTCGGGCATTGGAGCATCCATCCAATGGGAGCTGGAGAAGAATGCTTTTCTAGATTCTAGGAAGTTGGAGCTTTATTTTCAATTGGAGTTTAATATTAAAGAATTATTAAAAAAATATTCAGGCGTATTTTGTCCCGGAGAGGGTTTCCACCTTAAAAACTATGTGCATTTGTGTTCCTTTTGTTTACAACTATAATTGAATATTAACTAATGCTCTGAAAGATTAATAATAATACTAATTGAAAGGAATACTGATTCACCCCCCCTCTCAGTATTTCCAACAGCAGCTTAGGGACAAATTTCCTCCTTTGAGAAATATTCCTCATCAAGGAAGACCCCTACTAGCCCTTGGAAGAATTTAGTTTAGTTGAGGAAAAATATATTTGAATATGGAAACCCCCATGCGCACAAAAAAGACAGGTCAGTTCAAAAATAAATTGGACACCCTTGTATGGCTATAAATAAAATTCAAGTGACCCTCATTTGGAGATCATCAATCATTATTTTTTCTTTAGTTTAGCTCACATAGGTCTGAGGTTGGTTTGTGGAAGTTGGTTCAGACAATTCCAAAATTGCAGGGTCTGAAGCTCGTACGAATGATTAGACTTTTTGGTTCTCATTCATATGGATGCAACATGATATTTCCGGTTGCAACCATAGGCATGCAAGCCTATGAGTGTGGTTGGATGGTTTCAGCCACACAAACATCTCACTTTTCATGTGATTGGAACCTAGGGTTTGATTTTGATAGTTGACCACAGTTGATTATAGGCTTCTAAATCAGGGTTTTTATTATTAGCATTGTTGGGTTCATCTCTTGGATGTTGCTTAGTTTTTTTGCTGGATATTAGCGTGGTTGAAGATATGGATCATTGTACTCTCTCTTTGTTGAAAAATTCAATGAAAATATAATAAGAAGAAGAATTCAAATGGGTTTTCGCCCTTGTGGGGTTTTTCCCTAGTCTCCGACCAATCCTGGTGTCTCTATGTGTGAATTATTTTCTTTTGTTGTTCCTTTATGTTCAGCTTCTTTATTGATTATATAGTTTTTTCTATATAATTTCATATGTTGTTGAATAATGTAATAATGTTGTGGTGTGAAGTCAATGTGTAAATTATGAAATGCAATTATCTAAAGCAAAGAAAAATATAGCCCTAAGAAAAATTAATAGTCACTTTCATTGCCAAGGAGACTTAAGATTGAGTTAGTGGGACTACCACTATACTCTTGAGCCTGATGTAATTTCCCACAAGCCACGCTAGATAGGAAACCCTTGTTTTGAACCTAGGTGGGGTCCCTATATTTGTTGGAAAATTACTTCAAGTGTATGACATCCACTGTTCGACCTAGCCCGATGGGCTTAAAAATTGAAAGAGTTAATAGGAGGTGGGTGGGACTTCCTAAAGTAAGCATAAAACATTAATATTGTGTTTAATTTTCTATAGATTATACATACAATGCAGAGGAGAAATTTCATTATAAAAAATTATGCATACAATGTAGAGAATAAATATCATTATCTCAATGATTGTTGATCACTCTCATAACTCTAAATACGTAATCTACTTTGACCAAGCTAAATTTTGGCCCCTGATGCATGTTACTATTCATGTATCATTCAAGAAGCTATTGAAATTGAAAAGCACCCAAACAACTTTAATAAGGAATATGGTTATATGTTAAGCCAATTTTGGGAATCTATCATTCGTCAACTTCATTCTTAGGTTTCTCATTTTTATCCCTCACCTCACCCCGCCCTTCTCATCATCCTCTTTATCCTCCTCTTTTGTCCCCCTCCTCCTTTTCCATGTTAGCACCATCCCCTTCTCACCTTCTCTCCCATTATTAATTTCCTCCTTTCATATTAATCTGTCTAATTTTCCTCCTTTTCTTTCATACATATCTTGTTTATCATTTTCATCTTTAATATATTTTTCTTCCTATATCTTTGTTTTTCTATTTTCCCTTGGCTATCTCTATGTATTTCCTATATTCCATTTATCATTCTCTATGCTAGGATATTTATTCTAAAAGCCTCGTGTTTTTATAATTTAGTAATACCTCCCCCATCCATAAATATTCCCACCCCTTTCTCTCTTTCTAAATTATCTCTTTATTCCCCTTCCAAATGGCCCTTCTTTATAATTTTCCTTTTCTTTCATTTCATTATTCTCCTTTATTTTCTTTCTATTTTTGATTATTTTTATCCTAAATCATTTTGTACATGTCAAAAATCATTTAATTTTTATTTAATGTCCCTCTTCAAATTAAGGGATAGTAGGTGATCTGTGAGGATCGAGAAATAGAATTGGCCTTGAAAATAGCTCAAAAATAAAAGTCATTAGATGGAAGTGAAACTAGGACCAGACCGTAGTGCTCATCGCCCTGATTCCAACGGTGTGAATGACACTCAAATATGAGTTTGTATGCTCAATTTATAGTTGGTCAAATTTGTGGTCAAATTATGCCAAGTGGTAGCCTAACGAGGCAACAAATTGGCAGAATCTCGTTGCACAAAATCTGGTGGGCGAAATAGGAAAATTTGTCACCTACTTAGTTTTTCTAATATCCATTAAAAATTGGAGGGAAAATTTGAACTATTATGTTTAAAATAATAATAATAATAATAATAATAATTTGGGGTGGTAGGTTTCCAACCCTGCCACCTCCAACAACCCAATGGTATTATATATCATATAGGTAAATTAGGTGGGTAGGACACCCGCGACAGACCCGCCCAACCCTAGTGGAACCACATACTATTGTAACGAAGCAAAACCGGTGGGGCTTGAACCTGCCCGACCCAGTGGGTCGACCTGCCACCCGAGTGGTTTAAAAAAAATGCCAAATTATATTAATAGCTGACTATATAAAGTGCCAACCGCATTTTCCAAAAAACCAATTCGCACCAAGTATGGGGTAGGCAGGGTTTGAACCTTGTCTACCCCCAACAAATCTACGGAAACTCACCATTGGGCCAAAAACTCATACCCTGACCAATCCGCCCCAATTTTTATATATAACCTCACTTTTTACATTCGAACTAGACCAGTGGAGGTCAGACGACGGAACCAGGAGTGGCCAGAGGTAGTGGAACCATGAACAAGGGAATCTGCAAGATGCTGAAATATTCCTTTAGAGGGCCAGAGGTGGCAATGTCATAATTTGAAAATTTTATAGTCATTTTTGCATGGTTTCGTGCCAAGAATCCAACTATGCAGTCTGTTTCTCCAACCAAGGTCTCCATTTTAGTCCATCATTAGAATGGGAGGTATAAGGGTCATTTTTGTAAATTTCCTTGTAACTGATTTCATTGATGCCACTTAATGAAAGAAGGCATCCCCACTTTGAGAATTATAGGAATTTTGAGGTCTAAAATGGGCCTCCTAAGGAAATTTTAAAATAACAATGGAAATAATTAGATAATATTTGACTACATCATCAAATTTTAGAGGGGAAAAAAGGAAAAAACTACTTTTTCAACTCATATTTTCAACTTATCTCCCAAATGTTTTACTCAAATTTCGAGCGGGAGTACTCATTGGATGAAAAATTTAATTCCTCATCCAATGAGTAGCCATGTTGCATACTTTCGATGGATCCTACTACATGAAAAATGAGAAATACATAAAAAAAAATTGATTGTAATCACGTTTTTTCATGTATTTTTCATTTTTCGTGTAGCAGGGTCCATCAAAAGTATGAAACATGGGCACTCCTTGGATGAGGAATTAAATTTTGTATCCAATGAGTCCTCTTGCTCCAAATTTGAGTAAAAATTTGGGAGATAAGTTGAAAATACGAGTTGAAAAAGTAGTTTTATTATTTTATTGTTTTTTAATCTTTTTACCCTTTTACTTAAAAAATGGTGAATCATACCCCATGGTTGACATCATCATATTGATCGTATTGGTTCTTAAAAATTTTATTTTGGTTGTACATTTTTCTTAGGAGGCCCATTTTAGACCTCAAAATTCCCCTAATGCAAGTACCGTAGACATAGCCCACATTGGGTGAACTCCGTAATCAAATAATTTTTGTTCCTTTGATCTCATGGTTGCTTTATGATTTTCGCTTCTTTTTCATGTGTTAAGTTACTTGGTTAATATTCTCTTTTATATGAAATTTTGTATGCATCCTTGAAATTAAAATATCTGGATCAAGTTTGGTATCATAGCAGGTCTTCTTGATGTGAGTTGCATGAGTGAATGATAACTAGGAACAAGAAACAAAAAGGTGAAGGAAAACTTAAAACCTTTGATCCCAAAGCGGGGCATGCACCATGAAGACAGAACATGGAAGATGAGGATGCATGAGTAGAGGAAGAGAAAAAATATCACAATAGCTTCTTCACCATGGCAGAGAAAGTTGACAAGTTGTTTGTAGAATATGAGAAGAAAATCAGGTATGAGAAGAAAGAGCCTAAGGATCATGCATCAGTGCACCATGGAGGTGGAGGAGGAGAGCCTCCTCCCTCTCCATCCGCCAATGATACTTATTCTTCTTCCTCTTCTCATAATTCTAATAGGCATCATAGAAATTCATCTAAGAAACCATTTTTTAATATAGATGTAAAGTTTGATTCTACCACATATATTAGAGAAAGTAATGCATAGAAACTAAACAATTGGATTATAAAGATCAAGGTTTATTGTTGGATTTAGTAGATCGAGGAAGATGAGGCCAAAATCTAGTTAGCATCTTTTCAGCTGAGTGGAACTGCTCTCATTTGGTGGGAGAGAAAGTTGTAGAAAGGCAACAAAGACTTGGGTAATCTCATTTCTTCTTGTTCCAATTTTGTTTATGCATTAAAAGATCATTTTTATCCTTTGGGTTATCGACAAAAGGATTTAATGGAATGACAATATTTGAGAAAAGGAAAGGGTCAAAATGTACAAAGCTTCACATAAGACTTTAGGAAAAAATATTTGAATTTGAACATTCCACTTGATTTACCTGAAATTGTAACAAAGTATATTGGTGATTTACACGGTTAGATAAGGCATTCTTTGTTATTATTTGAGCCTACTACTATTGATGCAGCCTATGTGAAGGTCATTTACCTTGAAAGTGGGGGAAATAATGAAAAGGAAGATAAGTCAAAGAAATCATCTTTCAAACCTCACAATGGCAAGTTCAAAGGAAAGGGAAAGGGAAATGACAAGAAGGAAGCTACAACCAAGAAGGAGGAAGGAGCAAAGCCATCTTGCACTTATTGCAAGAAGAAGGCCATGATGATGAACACTATTGGAATTTGCATCCGAAGTTGAAGCGAAATATATTTGGTGGAAAGAACAAGAAAAATATGGTAGCAACCATAAAACAGTACCTTGTATCCTATTTTGGTTATGAGACACATATCACAACAATAGGCATACAAGGTACTCTTTCTCTTCATGCTAATGAAAGTTATGAATTTCATGCAAGTACATGTTCTTCAAAGAATTATATTTTTGATGAATGAAAGAGGACTGATTTGTTCCACATTAGAGTCATAATGAAACATACTAAAGTGGAAACCTTGTTTGATCCAGGATCAAAAGTAAATTTTATTTCAGAATCCTTGGTAAAGAAATTAGTATTAGAAACCAAGCCTCATATAAAACCTTACCCTCTTGGTTGGGTGTGTGATAAATCCAAATTACGTGTAACCAAATAGTGTAAGGATATATTTTTGATTGCATCCAAACTAGTAGATGAGGTTTATCTTTATGTTTTACATTTTTATATTTGTGGCATGGTATTGGGGAGTCCATATTTGTATGATAGGAAAGCAATTTTCTTTTTCCATGAAAATAAGTATCATCTCCCGAAATATGAGGTGGAATACATTGTTAGAGCTCATCATAACAAAGTCAGTGCCAATCTTGTAAGTGAATATCATATGAATATGTTGGTTAATTTCAACAAAGGGTGCATGTTCATGGTTGTGAGAGAAAAAATTTCAGAGACATCTGAAGCTTTCCAAGGTTGTGATCCCACTCATAAAAAGGAATTGTAAGAAATTGTTTTTAACTACGATGGGATTTTTCAGGAACCAAGTGGGTTTCCTCCAAACCATGAGAACCAACATGAGATTCACTTGCAGTAGGATGATCCTTTACCCAGCATTAGTATGTATAGGTTGTCAACCATTGAGGTGGAGAAGATAAAGAAATAGGTGTAAGAGTTGTTGAACCAAGGGGTCATAATACCAGGTTCTTCTCCATGTGGTTCACCTATTGTGTTGGTGCCAAAGAAGGATGGCATGTGGAGGATGTGCGTGGAATACAGAGCACTCAAAAAAATAACGATGAAGAATCGGTACCCTCTCCCTCGCATTAATTATTTATTAGATCAATTGAAAAATGTTGTCTATTTCAAAAAATTGGACTTGTGTAGTGGCTATCATGATGTCAGGATTGTAGAACAGGAGTGGAATATTGAATTCAAAACCAAGCAGGTTTTTTTTGAATGGTTGGTGATGCCATTCGGACTATGCAATGTTGTGGCCACATTCATGAGGTTGATGAATGATATTTTCAAGCCTTTTCTTGATGATTTTGTAATTTTGTACCTTTATGACATACTTTTTTACAGTAAGACATGGGATGATCATATGAGTCATGTAAAAAAGGTTCTTGATGTTTTGAAAAAAGAAAAACTATATTTCAAAATGTCGAAGTGTGAATTTGGTAAGACCTCTTTGGTTTAATTGGGTCACATTGTCGATGGTGGAAAATTGAAAATAGATCCTTCTAAAATTGATGTGATTGTAAAGTGCCCAAAACCCACCAATGTTACAGAGGTTCATACATTTTTGGGTGCAATAAAATACTGGAGAAGATTCATTTCCAAATTCTCCATAATTGCATCCCCTTTACATGCATTGGCGAGTGTGAAGAAAACCTTTTAGCGGGGAGGAAATCAATAGAAAGCCTTTAATACACTAAAAGAGAAGATAAATACCACACCAGTTTTTTCCTTACCAGACCTCCAACATTTTTTCGAGATCGAGACCAATGCCAATGGATACGCCATGGGAGCAGTATTGATGCAGCAGAGGAAACCTGTATGTTACCATTCAAAGACATTCTCCCAAGCTATCGTGAAATATCCCACATATGACAAGGAGTTGTATTCCTTGGTTAAAAGCATGAAGAAGTGGAAGCACTATTTGATTGACAAGGGGACCATCATTCACACTGATTACCAGCCCTTGCATTACCTTATGTCGCAAACCAAGCTTCAACAAGCACATCATTTCAGATGGATGGGATTCCTTCAGCAGTTTCACTTGGTAATAAAATACAAGAAGGGAGCCAACAAAAAAGTGGTAGATATTATTTCTCGCCCTCCTATTTCTGCATATATAGTTTTTCAAAATGCTTCTTTATCTTTTGAAAGTTATGCTTAACAATATGTTGATGATGATGATTTTAAGTATATTTATGCAAAACTAACGCATGGATTATAGGTGGATAATGATCACTTGCAGGGAAAATTGTTGTACCATATTGGAAAACTTTGTATTCCTGCCAATGAAAGGATACATGTAATTAGAGAGGCACATACCTCTCTTTTGTTAGGTAATTTTGGTGTGGAAAATACTTTGTGTCATTTACAGAGGTTTTTTTTGGCCTCACATGAAAAATATTGTGACTCGATAGGTAAAGGGATGTGTGTAGTGTTCATTTTTCAATCTTGATAATAGAAAATTAGGGTTCTACACACCACTCCATGTTCTGAGTCATCCATGGGAAAGTGTGTCAATGGATTTTGTAAGTGGTTTTCCTTTATCTAGGAGAGGTCATGACTATTTGTATGTCAGTGTGGATCAATTTAGAAAAATGTGTGTCTTAATGCCTTGTAAAAATCAAGTCACTCCAGAGCATACTTCTCATCTATTCTTCCAATTTGTATGAGTCCATTTTGGGCTTCCCACATCCATTGTTTATTATCAAGGCTCTCGTTTCCTTGGATATTTTTGGAAGAGTTTGTGGAGAATGATGGACACCAAGTTGAAGAGGAGCACGATATTTCATTCGCATACCAATGGAAAATAAAGGTTGTCAGCCGCACAGTGATACACTTACTCCGAGGTTATTGTGGAAAGAATCCAAAGTTGTTGGATGAGAAACTTCCTTATGTACGACATGCATACAATCGAGAAGTGCATTCATCCAATCAGAGCTCACAGTTCGAGACATTATTTGGCTATTTGAAAAAGGATCGATTAAACATGGTCTTTGGAAGAGATGAATATTCCAGTGGACAAGATGACAGGGACAAAGCATGGAAGTTCATTTAGCGGATACAAATGATTCACTAGGTAGTGCAGGATCAGTTGGAGAAAATCCAACCTTGATATAAAGCTCGATATGACAAGCACCGATTCGATCACTAATTCCAGGTTGGAGACAAATTGTGGCTCCACATCAACAAGGATAGGATGAAAGGGTAAGGAAAGAAGTTGTGACTAATCCGATATTTCCCATTCACCATATTAGAGAACATTGGAGACTACTTTTAGTCTCGATTTTCTAGCATACACGCAAATGTACTCAATCATGAATGTTGAAAATTTGAAGCTTTATGAGCCTCCATTGATCATGGACATCGACGAGGTTGGACATGTTCCTATAATGGATGATTTTGCACCTGAATACTTGGAAAAGATACCAGAGGACATCATTATCAATAGGAATACTAGGACTTCATGACGAGGAGACATGGAGTACCTTCATATTGGTTTCAAAGGAATGAATCCAAGTAAGGCTCGATGGATGGAAAATGAGAAAGTGAGGGATAAATTCCCTCACTTTCCAATTGACTAATAAAGATTTTGGAGGTCCAAAATCTCATTAGTGGGGAGGAATGATCTAGGAGGATCCATAAATATTATTAGCCTTGAAAATATCTCAAAAATAAAATTCATTAAATGGAAGTGAAACTAGGACCAAACTGTAGTGCTCGTCGCCTTGATTCCAATAGTGTGAACATACCTCAAATCTGAGTTCGTATCCTCGACTTATAGTTGTTCAAAGTTATGGTAAAATTGGGCTAAGTGGCAGTCTAACGAGGAAAAAAATTGGCAGAATATTGGTGCATAGAATCCGGAGGTCGGAACATGTGAATTTTTCGCCTACATAGTTTTTCTAATATCCCTTAAAAAGTGGCAGGAAAATTTGAACTGTTATGTTTAAAAATAGAAATAAAAAATAATATTTTGGGGTGGCGGGTTGCCAACCCTTCCACCCCAAACAACCCAACTGTATTATAGATCATATAAGTAAATAGGGCGGGTAAGCCACCCCTGAAGGACGTGCCTAACCCCGGTGGAACCACATACTATTGTAATGGAGCGGAATTGATAGGGATTGAACCCGCCCGTCTGGTGGGCTAGCCCGCCGCCTGAGCAATTCCAATACAAATGCCAATGTTTATTAACTACCAACTATATAAATTTCCAGCTGTGTATTCCAAAAAACCAATTCGTACCAAGTATGTGGTGGGTGGGGTTTGAACCCTATCTATCTCCAAAAAATCCTTAGAAACTCACTATTGGGCCAACAGCCCATACCTTGGAAAATCCACCCCAATTTTTATATCTAACCTCACTTCCGCCATTTGAACCAAACCGACAAAGGTTCAATGTTAGAAATAGGAGAAACTAGAGATAGTGGAACCATGAGCAAGGGAATATACAAGATGTTGAAAAGATTACTTTAGAGGGCAAGAGGTGTCAATTTCATAATTTGACAATTTTATAGTCATTTTTGCACATTTTCACACCATGAATCCAGCCGTGTAGTTTGTTTCTCTAGCCTACGTCTCCATTTTCAATCCAGCATTGGAATTGGAGGTATAAGATTCATTTTTGTAAAGTTGCTTGTAACTAATTTATTTGATTCCACGTAATGAAATAAGGCCTCCCCACTTTGAGCAAGGCCTAGAGACGTAGCCCACATTGGGTGAAATCTGTAATAAAATCATTTATGTGTCTTTGATCTCATGGTTGCTTTACGATTTCAGCTTCTTTTTCATGTGTTAAGTTAATTGGTTAGTGTTATCACTAGAAAATCGAACAAGCAAAGATGACATTATTTAATGTTAGGCAAAAGGATTTACAGGGCTGAGAGACACGAGAGAGTCTAAAGTATTAAAAATATCTAAGTTCTGGAAGGAAAAATCAAATTGTGCACAGAAGGAATCAATTAAATGCGCCTTTGCATGCATAATTCTTCGATAAGCGCACCTTTGTGCGGTTTTTCCTCAAAAATCTGCGCGGTCCTGAGAGTGGCGGGAGTCAATTTCTGAGACCACAAGACACACTCCAGGACATTGATCCCACACTTGAGGCCACCTAAGGGCAACCACCCAAGCCTCCTTAGGATCTCAAAGAAGCACGCAATGGAATCACCCTCCTCTCTTAGGTCACCATCCACAATGTACCAAGAGAGGGAAGGAGGATTTGAATTCTCCTATAAAAGGCCACTAAGAGATGAAAAATAGGAGAACACATTATTATGCTGGCCAAGATTGGCCCAAGAAATACGAGTAGTGTGTGATCTGGATCAGAGATATAGGGGAATCAGTTGTTTGCCATCCAACAACTCCAGTCCACCATAGTAGAGATAGGGAGACTTTGCACCAAGGTAGCTCGGAAGTAAAGACATCCTTGCATCGCAACTTAGAGCTCCATAGTTCCAAGGGCCCCTTGGAAAGTGGGTTAAGGTTTCATCCTCATTTCCTACAATAACTCAATAAGAGGGGATGTAAGCACTGCCATTTGGATTATTGAAGTTTTTTGACTCTATTTAGAGCTTTTGTTTCATTTTTTTGAGTTTTAGTTTAGTTTCTATGTTTGAATATTAATGTTATTTCTCTATCTAGTATGTTTATGTTTTATCATGTTCCATTAAATTTCTTGACTCCATCGATTTTATGCCTGTGACCAATAACTTAAGAGGTAAAAACCACCCCTCTTAAGCAAGTGTGATTTGGTACGTTCATGCACCAAACACACTAACATAGGATTGGCGACTCCACTAACTTTTATTTCCAATTTTATGTGGTTTTTCCTTTTTGCAGAGACCCTCGTCTTTGCTGTGGAGTTGGGCTGGAACAACCCCCTTATCTCCTTCACTGACTGGTTCATCCCTAGTGACAGGCTGAAGTTGAAGAGCTCCCAAAAATTACTGTGTAGGAAAATTGTGCGGCTTTCTTACAGAAAGATGCGCCCTAGTGCACGCACTCAGAGGTGACTTGCACGCGGCCTTCGCGCCTGTTTCAAATTTTTGTGCGCGGAAACCAGAAGTGGGATTTTTTCCACTATTTCCATCTTTCCTTGCTTGTAAAAGTGACTGGCAGCCCATAATACATCTGCCAGCACTAGTTGAGGTGCCCCACAACTTGTTAAATCTCACTTTTAGCTGGTCTTGGTAGTTTAGGTGTTAGTTTTATTTCAAATTGATTTTCACAAAGTTAACACATAGTTTAAGTAGAAGGAAAATCAACTTGTGTTCTAAAATAATTTATGTTTTGAGAATTTAGGTACCAAAACACCTAGTTAATTAGCCAAAAGTAACTATCCCAAGTCCACGCATGTTTAGCTAGTTCTCTTTCATTTTTCCAGTGTAAAAGTCATTAGTTTAGTTCAATTTTTGCACTAGGATTTCGGGACTAGGATCGAATTGTCGGTAGAAGAGCAATAATCTCTACTGACTTTTCACCCTCAGGTGATCCTAGGCAAGCATATGAACACTCCCTATTGAAAACTCACCATCTCCCTATAGTTGATCATATAGATTAACTAGGAAAAATTGAAAGCGACCTATATCCGCGCATGTTTTTCTTTTGAGCAAGGAACAATGGAACATAGTTTAATAGGGGATTTTGAAAATTATCATCGCATATCCACACGTTCAAACTATGTGCTTGTTCACCTTTTGTTCACACACATCCACACCCTAAGTAAAGTAAAGAAACCTAAAACTAACTTAACAAAACTCACTAAATTCTCCCCACAAGGGCCACAAAATAATTTATAGTCTAAGTTAGGACCAAGGGGGTAGGCATCCAATAAGCTACCTTGGTTAGTCTTCATCTTGAAACATAGAAGTTGATTGTTTAGGGAAATTTCAAATCCACCTATCTGCCCATGGCAAAGAAAACCCGAGCCCAACAGAGACCTGATTCAAAGGGGGTTAGGATTAGACCCAGTGCGTGTGGTATCATTTAGGGCTACCTGACCCATCTAATAATCAGTACTGGTAGCTGAAATACCAAGAAGCCAAAGACTCGAATTGTCACATGGGATGGCAGTGCTTAGTGGCCAAAATTAGGGCATCCTTTCCCTATAGGTGACAGTGCAGGTAGAACTAGATGCTCTACCCTTACCTTGGTGGATTTTCTTCAATTAACTGGGGGCATCGCCAGTTCTTTCAGGACGTTGTGCCAGCATTCGCAAGTTATATTCTCAAGGCCCAGTTACATTTGAGTATGTGAGGATGATTATATCTTCTCAGATTTGGGTATCATACGCAAACAACAAAAAACCATATTTTTTGATTGACTGATCACATAGGATTAATCTAAAGGGAAAATTTATTTTATTTTCTCTTTGTTTTATGTATGCGATCATATTATTGCTTTGGTTATAGTCTCTATCCTCTTATATATTTCCAAAACCATACATAGTCGATGCCAGAATGGACCCAACAAGACCTCGTCGACCTAGACGCCTTTTGGACCTCCCCCCATTACCGGGAGGGGTTCCAGGTCTTTCTCCATTATTGGTTCATCCTTTATTATGGAATATTTAGTTGGGAACCCTAGTCGGTCTCCCAACACCACACCGGTGAACACTCCCACAGGGTCACCACACACCACTCCTCCCACAAACCCTATCGGACAGAGGAGTGCTACCCGTTCGGGAAGTCGAGTGAAAACACAGTAGGGTATGTCACATAAAAACCCTATTCCTAACTAGAACATTGTGTTTTCACAAGTCGTAATGGAGAAAACCTCACAATCACCTTTTCTAGCTTCGTTAAATCTACCAGATTTAACCAAGTTGACAAATGACCCCATTGCACACAACCCCATATGGCCTCCCATGCACATGAAGCTCCCTTCGGACATTCCAAAATTCGAAGGGAAGCAAGTGGAAGACCCCAGAAATCATGTTATGACTTTCCACCTATGGTGTTTGTCAAACAACATCATTGGCGATACTATTTGACTAAGACTGTTTCAACACACTCTAACTAGATTAGCATTGAAATGGTATGTGGAGAAGCCCCCTGCTACGCATGGAACCTTTAGCACCCTCGCTACTGCGTTCCTGACCTATTTTCAATTACCCATCCATAATGATTTCAGAATGGAGTTACTGAACCACTTTAGGCAAATCCCCGCCATCCATATCTCAGACCATCTCCAAGAATGGCAGTAATGTCATAGTTTGTGCAAATCCAAACTCGATGATCGAGTTCTGTTAGACCTGTTCCTGAAAAATATCACCATAGATATTTCGAAGGATGTGGCACAACAAAAGCCCATATCCAAAGAGGACGCCATCAGTAAGGCCCAATAGCTCGAGCTGATCAATACGATGTAAGGGTATATTTACAATATCCTGCTGAACGCCCCGCACCTGCAAATTTACAAAGAATTTCCAGGCATGTCTAACTCAGCAGAAGTTTTAATTGGGTCATTGACCCAAAATCACCAAAGCAGTAGCGTTCAATACCTCGGTTACACGTATGATTCTACCCAAAACATATCACAACCCGACTACCAAAGTAATCACATGCCTTTGCAAAATTTCACTAGTAGGGTGTCATCGTACCACCATCAGCATGGAGGACCCTATCCTCCAGCTCAAGGGACCTAGTACGTAGATAGACATGCTGATTAAAGATCTCCCCCCCAAAATCCATTTACAAACCTAGGACCACAATACGCCTAGTCCCCAGCACAAGAACCACCCATGCAGAAAAATGCACAGGTGAACATTGTGCAACCCTCCAAAACCAACCACACCAACCATACAAATAGGAGAATCTAAATTATCCTCCTAATGTGGTTAAGAAAAAAGGAAAAAACAAGCCTAAAGGAAATCCTGGACAGGGGGGCAACAATCAAAAACACCCTCCACGATCTCTGGCTAGAGGCAACTCCAACCGAAATCAAAACCAAAAGACAAACAACCCCCAAAGGCAGAACAAGAGGGAAATTCTTCGGACTAACCAATCTTGTTTGATCTGTGGTGAGTACGACCATTACACGCACCACTGTCCTAACCACCCTAAGCTGAAGGAGCTATAGAGTAACCGTGGATAAGGGGGATCCTTCCAGCAGAAAACAGTGATTCAGGAGAATTTCCCCCATCAAGGGATAGTTGGCACACAACAACAAACTCCTGACGATTCCAAAAAAAATAGCCATGAAATCTACATGACTAGCGAATAAATTTTTTTTCAGACAAGGAATCAAAATTACGATGCCCCACTAGACACCAACGCATCAAGAGCTAGTACCACCACACAAACAACACCTTTGACCATAAAAAAAATTCCTATTGAACCTTTTCCAAAAATGGCTAAGTGACCAACTAGGCGGGCAGGAAACTATTCCAAAGAAGCCCATAACTATATCATTGTGGATTATCTAGCTCAATATCCCACCACTATGTCAACCTTGGATGTGTTACAATCATGCCCAAAGCAGTGAAAAGCCTTACTTTCCGCCCTAGGTGCCATTGACCCTGCTGATTCACGCCTGATGGATTTTGATCTAGACAAAGCCACCCCCAATCTTCCTTCAATGGTCGCCTTTCAGATACTAGTGTCGGTCCAAAACATCACCATTCACTGATGTATCATTTACAAAGGTGAATCCACATGCATCATGTCAAAGAACGTTTGGTAGAATTTAGGGTCTCCCAAACTAAAGACATCAGACATCATGCTCAGAGCATACGATGGTCACCCTTCAACCCCCGTCGGTCTCTACCAAAATGTCCTGGTCTGCTTAGCCGGAAAGATGGTCCTTATAGAAATTGAAGTCTTGGATGCTCAATTAGACTACAATATGCTCCTTTGATGGAGCTATATGTATGCCATGTCAGCCATCACCTCCTTTGTCTTCCGAACTATGATGTTCCCCCATGAGGACCGCATCATTACTGTCGACCAGTTGACACATAGCAAAAGGTTTCCCCTAAAAAATACCGATGTCATTATACCCTATGTAGAAACATATATTGACATGCTTACACGGTACCAGAAATATGGCCCCGACCAGTTCAAACCGTCATCCATCATAGGATCATTCCTAGGTGAACCCCCTGTTATCCCAGAGCCATCATCTGGCATCACAGAGGCTCCGGTGTGCATGATGTCCACATCAAGCACCGAAGCCAGCCAAGACATAGAAAAGAGAAAAAATGACACCGATTCATCGGCCACGATAGCCTCTCTGGCCTATGCCGCCTCCCAAACTCCTTTTCTCTTCCCCCCAGCTGGTTTTGTGTCATAGCAGGTCATGGCCACAGTGGTCCTACCAAACTTATCATTTGCAATACTAGTTTGGTACCTAGTCCCACTGACTCCAATGGGAGTTGCACAAATCACCTCTACCAAGTTAATTTCTATCAATCCTGAACTGGCCCCAACCATTCAAGAGATTTTTTCCAACATCCCTGCAAAGGAAATTCCCATTGCAAAACAAATGATTATGACTAAGAAAACTGAGAGAAGATTAAAGAACGTGGAGAGTCCCACCACGCAACGGGAATCACCACGCTGCACCATATGTGACATAATAGGACAACCTACCCACATCTGCCCAGAGCTGGATGAGTTAAAACGAACCCTTAGCTATGCAGTAGGCATCACGGCTCCAAGTTCTCTAAAAAAGGAACCTTCCACCAAAAGCCAAGGCAAAGCATTGCGTACCAATCACGCATGCATTATATGCAGCAATTATGGAAACTATACCCATCATTTCCTATATATCCCACGATATCGGGATGTCTTACACACCATCAAGTGATCCTACCAAGATAATCCCTCCACCCAATATTCTGGAGATGAACCTCGCACTATTCTATACGTGCAGGAGGAATGACAGTCACCAGAAAGACTCCCGTTCATATTTCCCCCTCCTATCATACATTGTACGCTATGTGATGAATGTGGTCACTTCATTAAGCAATGCGCAGCCTTGGAACTCATCCACAGATGGTATCCTATTGAGCGCGTTTATTATTTCAGCTTTCGGGCAATGCAATTCACATGTCCTTTATGTGTTGATAACCACATTTTAGAAAATTGCCACTATATCCCCTGATTCTGCTTAGCACTGGCTAGTTTTCACTCAACCATAGTCTGCCTCTCCCAAGAAGATGACACAGAATTGGAATCTATGAAAATCTCAACAACCCAAGAAGATGTGACGAGTAGATCCATACTCTTTTTGTCAGTTGTAAAGCGACCAATCAGGGAACCCTTAGTTACCCCCAATCGCTCTCTACAAAAAAGGCCAACATGTGCATTATGTAAAATGCCCAATCATGTGGTCACCACTTGCCCTCACTTAGAAGCGCTATGCTACTAGTACCCAGTCATGCCTCCAACTGAGCATGATGGGAACCCCATATCTAGGCTATTGTTCCCAATGTGTCAGGGAAACCACCATAGATAGTGTTGTACTTCTATTCCATAAGTTTTTCCTCTAATTGATATGATACATACGTTAGAAAAGAAACACGATGATCTCCTCAACCGGTATAGAAGGTATATTACCCCCAGGCCAGCAACCCCATACCTACCTTGGCATAGTGGGAAAACTGGGATGGCGTGCCAACCAAGCATGACCGAGGTCCAACCTAGGACAACATGTGGACTATGCAACCTGATTGGCCGCCTAGTCAATAAATGCAAAGAACTGAAGCACCTCACAAACATTTTTCGCACAGTCTCTTCTCTCCCACTGAGAATTCTCTCTAGCCAAGAGAAAATCATGCATACTTATTGCCAGATTTGTTCAAACTTTCATTATACAATTAAATTTGAAAATATCCTGAAGCATAGAGTGGCAAGAGCAGAATTAATTCTACACTCCCCAAAAGAGATAGACACACCCACGCAAAAAACTTGGAAATGGAAGCAGAAGCTCTTGTCTTCTACCACTGATCCTTTCCAAGCATCAACATCCGAGACAAAGAGTAGTGTTTATTCCCGCACAATATACTCAGTTGGAACCTTGGAACGATGTTACCATGCCAAGGTTTGCTGCCAGCCACAACCACGAACCAAAGGTGTGCCCACTAATGAAAACATTCAGGCACCTTTGCACCATGCACAATTTCCACCAACAGGAAATTGACCATCCTAACAGGGGACCCAACCTTGCGCCGATGACACGATACACCATATAAGATTCATATCGTCATGTATTAGAACTATGACTCGATTTTTCTGCTCATCTGCCATAGGTATCGAGTCATCTGCAACTACGAGAGTAGTTGTACCTGCGATAGTGTAGACCCAATCTGTCTCCACTCTGTTGACTACATCTGGTTCCACCACGTCAACGATGGAATCCTTCTCATGTCTATCATCTAGCTCCATTTGGATTGAGCCCCTTCGGCACTGCCTTGCACAAGATCAATCCCCCTTAGGGTCCCAATTTCATTCATATGAGGACATTATAGAAGCCATGACGAAGATGGATTATCCATGGGATGCAATGCATCACCGCTCATTGTTTCTCCCCAAGCAAATGTTCAATCCTGACAAGACAAAAGAACAAGATATCTATGCAATTGAATCAAAATATTTCCTCCCATCAGGGAAATTCGATTGGTTTAAGAATCCTATCCCAGCACTCGATGCGTTCAAGGAAGGAAATATGTCAAACATCTCACCTACCGTCAAGGTGAACATATCACAAAACCCTAGAAATGTCGAAGAAATCTCACTGGGGGAAGCATTCTCTCTAGAAGATATAAACTCTTATACCCAATTGCTACAAGATTATCGATACATCTTCGCGTGGGACTACTCAGAAATGCCTGGGCTTAGTCCCACTATCGTAGAGCACCATATTGACACGTGGTCTGACGTACCTCCAGTACGCCAGAAATAACGTCAACTGCACCCATCAAAGATAGAAGCAATAAAACAAGATATTGATAATCTTCACAAAGCCGGGTTTATCTACCCCATTTCTTACACATCTTGGGTTTCCAACCCTGTTCCCATCATGAAAAAATAGGTCACAATACGTATTTTCACCGATTTCTAGGATTTGAAAAAATCATGTTCCAAGGACAATTATCCCACCCCATTCATCGACCAGGTCATCGATGCTTGTGCAGGTCACGAGGCTCTCTCCTTTATGGATGGATTCTCTGGGTACAACCAAATTCAAATCCACCGTATTGACCAGTAAAAAACAGCATTTACCACCCCCTAGGGCACATTCACATACAAGGTAATGCCATTTGGCCTAAAAAACGCTAGAGCCACCTTCCAGAGGGCCATGAACTACATATTTCATGACTTGGCACACTATATCCTCACCTACTTGGATGACCTAACCATTCGATCCAAGAAACGCTTAGACCATCTTGAGGATATGTGATTGGTATTCCAACGATGCCGACAATACAACCTATGCTTGAACCCCTTGAAGTGTGTCTTCTGCGTCAAGGTCCCAGTAAGGGATTCACGTGGACCCCCTCAAGGTCCAAGCCATCAAAGAGGTACCTCCACCTTGAACCCTCAGGAAAATACAAAGCCTATAGGGGAACACCAATTTTCTGAGATTCTTCATCCCAGATTATGCCACTTTCGCTTAAGGGTTCCTGTGCCTCATTCGCTATTACATCCCATTGAAATGGGATGTTTATGCCCCATAAGCGTTCGATGCGTTGAAAGAAACATTGTCTTCAGCACCACTCATCAGTCCCCCAGACTATGAAAAAAATTACATCCTGTATCTATCAGCTTCTGAGACTGCCTTGGCCGGAGTATTGATCTAGGAAGGCCTGGATGGGAAGGAGCACGTAATCTATTATGTCAGTAAAACCTTAGCAGGCCCAGCATTAAGATATGAGCCCAAAGAAAAGACTACCCTAGCATTAATACATGCAGTCCAAAAGCTTCGCCACTACATCATCTTAAAGACCACTACGGTCATCGCGGATATTAATCCCATCAAATATCTTCTCATGCGCCGCCTAATGAACCACAAGTACGCCCATTGGATATTCATTATCCAACAATACAACTTACAGTTTCATTCCCCTAAAAGAAAAAAAGCACTTATCTTAGAAGAGTTCATTACAGACCTCCCAAGAGACACCAAGGGATCACTAGTAAATGATTCGCTTCCAAATGAACATCTCTTCTTTGCAGCAACCGGTGACCCTTGGTACGGAGATATTATCCTCTTCCTATGAACCCAAAATTTCAGACCTCATCTCACTCGAGACGACCGTTGGCACATTCGCCAGCAGGCCCCTGATATCTCCTCATGGGATATGTTTTGTACCGACGTGGCATCGACACCATTTTAAGTCGATGCCTTACTCACGATCAAGAAAAACAATCCCTTAATGAATGCCATGGAGAAGCTTGCAGCGGCCACCTCTCCGGGATGGCCACTGCCCAAATAGTCCTATGGGTAGGATATTTCTGGCCCTCCCTGTTTCATGATTTCATTATAGTAGTCAAGAGATGTGAGTGATTCCAGCACTTCGCTCATAAATCAAGAGCCCCTACCGCTCCTCTGCACCCTATCATCGTCGTTGGTCCCTTTTGTAAATGAGGAATAGAATTCATAACTTGCAACCCCACATTGCCAGGCAATCATAAATACATCATAGTGGCTATCAATTATTTCACCAAGTGGGTGGAAGCCATGCCCACATACGACAGCACCGCAGAAATCGCCACTCAATTTCTATTCAACCACGTAATTGCCCAATTCGACATTCCCAAAGAGTTATTCTCTGACCATGGGAAACACTTTGAGAATGAAGTTTTCCATAAGCTATCTCACCACCTCAGATTCATCCACGAATTCGCGTCACCATACTACCCCCAATCCAACGGACAGGTAGAAGCTGTGAACAAAGTCCTCAACTATGTTACAATGCATGGTGAATAACCATAAATCCAACTGGCACCATATGCTTTTCTCTGCCCCGTGGGCATACCGCACGACCATGAAAACGTCCATTGGTTTCACTCCCTTCCACTTGGTATACGAGGTTGAAGCTGTGGTTCCCATAGAATGCAAGATCTTGAATTTACATGCCGCCATCGAACTCCTCGATGATACCCAACCTCTAAAACAATGTCTAGTACAACTAGAACTCATCGACAAAAGCTGATGGCACTCGCTGCAACACAACGGTGCCCACAAGAAACGGGTAAAGCATCATTCGACCGCCACATCAACCCTCGCTCATTTACTAACGGAGAACGAGTCCCTCCGCTACGATGTCGCAAAAGAAACCCTAGGGTTAGGAAAGTTCAAAACCTTGTGGAAAGGACCCTACATCATAAAACATTTCCTCCTCAAGGGGGCATACATCTTGACTGAGCCAGACAGAACATGCCTCAGCAACACTGTCAACTGCCTTTACCTCAATAAATTCTACCCATAAGGGCCAAGAAGGTCCTACCCTAGAGTCAATTTACATAAACCCAACCACTTTAAATTTTTGACCAAAAGAATTGTTACAAAGCATGCTCGAGTGTCACAATGGATTACCAACCCAACCCTTGCTTTGGATTTACTGATGGAGCATCATGATGGTCTCAAATTTTAGCAGTAGCCACATGGGTCATCTATCACCCTGATCGATCACCACTTTGCACCAATGGTGTTTGTATTGATTCAACAACAAACAATCAAGAAGAATATGACACTGTTATCGGACTTATGTGCGACACACTCCATCAAGGCATACGCCATATACATATCTACCTTGATTCCCATTTAGTACTATCGCAGTTAAACCAAACATTTGAGATATGAGATTCACATATATTTAGAAAATAGTTGCATGCAAAAAGATTAAGAAAAAATATTGACAACATTGCATTCACACATGTACCAAGGAGTCAAAACCAAATAGTTGGTCACATAGCTAACAATATTCTAAACTAGAATGCATCTCGGATAAACCATCATACATAAAAAACAAAAACATAGAAAATGTAGATATCCAATAGCATAATATAATCCATAAACAGAAATAGGGGGCAGACCATGTAAAGCCACAAAAACTATCTCTCGCATATATATATCAAAATGTATGTGTCTGAGTACAAATAATAGTGTCTCTGACCCATAGGTCAACCCAAAAGATACACATATACAAGTTGACAAAAATAAGGGAAGCCTCCTCGTAATGGGTTCTTTCCCCAAGTACAAAAAAGAATCTAGGGTGGTGCTCCCCAGGTGGGGCACCTGGACCCACTACTGCTCCTGGTACCACTACTATAGCTACCATCAATACAAGACCACCACCCAACGTAAAACTGGCTGATAGCCCCTCTCTCGAGCCATCAAGGTCTCCATCCATACATCCTCGAGGTCATATAAAAAGCCTCGAGTAGGCATCCCCTGGGTCAAGCAGGTCCACTCGACCTCAGGAATCCTCCAAAGCTGCCATCTGCACGGTCAACTCAGCAATACGAGCCTTTGTCGCATCAGCACGAGCTCGCTTGGCAACAGTCTTAGCAGTAGCCGAGCTGCTTCCCTCTCCCGAGGGGCCAGTGTCACCACCCATTGCTCCACTTAGAGGTTGTGCAGGAGCTCCTCCCTACCCCCTGAGAGCTCCTCGAGGTCACCAAATTGGCTAGTACCCAACCAACTGAACCACTGGACGATCGACCTCACCAACATCTACAAGAGTAACGAAAACTATGTCAGTGTGATCATAATACACATATAAACATAAATACTCAAATAAATGAAAAAAACACAAAGACATACTTACTGGCTCCCAAGCGTATCTAGCAGGAAAACCCATGTTTGGATCTCCCCTGAAGTCCATCCTAGCATAAGGGAATGGTAGGAACATATGAGGGTTGGCCTCGAACCAAGCCTCAATAGTGTCGTTCCAGTAACACCCCTCCGTAAGGGGCGCCTTGCCGCAATGACGAGTCTGAAACCAATAAAGATCCACCCTCCCAGAGGGAAGTGGATAGCGAAGTGCCTTACCTAAGACAACAGCCCGATCAAAAAATATATATCTATCTCGGGATGGATAGTAAGGTCACACCCACGTAACACAATCACCTTGTGCTGCATGTTCCAGCATCGGATCAGGTAATGCAAAAGTCGATCCTGTTATTGAAAAATGTCATTCTCGAGAAATTTTTGGGAGACCTTATCATGCCAACTGTTGGTGTGCCTAACCATCGACAGCTAGGGAAGCACAGAGCTTGGGCCAATCCATCTCCCTCCACAACATCCTATCATCAAAATAAGAACACATCAGCAGCACGAAAAACACCAAAAAATAGACAAAATTTCCAAAACATTTGGCAAAATTAGCTTCACTCTCTGCGTGCATGTTCCTCAGACAGGCGTGAGGAGGGCGTGTCTGTCCTTCTCACAGATGCGCCAAAGGTGTGCCTAAAGCTAGCATAGGCATGCTAAATGTGCACAAAAGGCGCACATGTACCTTGATTTCCCATGCGGTCAAGGTAAAATTTGACCTAGAATATGTACAAACCCATCTTGTACGGACCCCGGCACCAGTACATTGAAAAAATTAAATTGCAGGACGTCATAGAGCTTACCTGGCTAAAAAATCATTAATCCCTAGTGTTGAGGCTAACCGCAATGACAAGAAATACTCCGCAAAATCCTCCGATCTCTCAATACTCAACAGACACAAATGAGCTGAATCGAGCCATATTCGCCTATATGTCGCCCTTTTCAGAAACTTTGGAGGACCATAACGAGAGTTCAGAAGGCCCAATCATTGGACCAAAAGCAACACTGTGATTAGCACTCCATAACACCCAAGGGGTGTGCCACACATCCGTACCCCCGAAAAAATAAGTTTTCAGGGCCAGCAGGTTGCCCTCTCTCATCTTCTTTTTTAAGCACATGTATTTCAATAAATATTTGAATAAAGAAGATGTTTTCACTTGGGGTATTTGTTTTTGCGGATAGTATGCAAACCATCCGCAGCTCCATCCAATTAAAGTTCCAAGAGCATGTATCATTCTACCCCCAGCATGATAGAGTCCCAAAAAAACTCAGCATATCCTGACATCATTTCTCCATCAAAAATCATCTATAGGTTCCACACACCCAACCATGTTTATCATCACCACACATTGCACATGATAAGTGTTTGGTCTAAAATGCGGATGCAAATTAGAGTTTCATTTACTATCAATCCGGGTAAGTAAACTTCAAGGATCATCCAATATATATGGACTTAGAGACAAACTAAAATAAGCTAGGTGAAGAAATGCCAAGCCTCCCTTACAGGAGGTCTTTCATTGGGATCTCCAACATCTATTTAGTCATTTAAAAAAATTAAATCTAAAGACATTGTGACAAGTGTAAGAAATATTAAATCTGCCTTACAGGAGAATGTTCATTAATATTTCTAATCATCTTAATCAATAAACTATTTAAACTAATGAAATTAAAGCACTTAAACCTAATTCTGATTGATTGCATAACCTCAGACATAAGACCTCCTTGAAGTGTAATTTGAAGATTGATCTTGGACAAGACATTTGGAGTTACCTTGGGAATATTTTTAGCAGTACTTGGAGCAACCTTTAAGAAAATTTTGAGCTATATACGTCTTGATTTATTTTAATATGTTGCGAATTTAGAATTAAATTGTTGCAGCAGATCGATATTGGAAGCTTGCAAATTTCTTATAATTGATAGAATGCGCAGATCAATTTTCCAGTGAGAGTATTTTTATTTGAAATAAATCAATAGATTTTCTGATCTTTTTGATTGCATGAAGCGCAGGAAGAGATCATACTAATCTCTTGACTTGTTTTTATTTATGCAAGTTAGCGTGGATGGATAATAAACACAATCAAGATTTGTAATAAAACCTCGCATTGTTTATACTCTTTCTGCAATGTTGCGGGGGTGTTTAGACTCTCGAAAGATAAAGCTTTCTAATAATCAAGCTCCTGGCTTACCCGTGATACAGAAACAAGATATAGAAATGCGATGATGAAGCAGCTCTTATTGTGCCACTGAATTTATTCATTTATTCATGATGATTTTTTATTTTTTTTTTATTTTTGAAAATAAGACTAAAAAAATCTAACGTGCTCATTTTATTTTCCTAAATTATTCTATCTAACTTGCTTGAAAGATTTTTTTATTTCCTAGGTAAAAGAATTCTTCCAATGAAGCCATCTATGGACTATGAATTTGAAAATGCTCACATCAAGATTTAAAATTTTTACCTTATGATTTGCAAGAATGTGAGTAACCTATCTTATTTTTGGAGTTTGCGCAAGGTTCTTTTGGAACCAGTCTTCAAGATTATTCTTTTTCTCCAAAAAGTACCTATTTAACATATTCAAATTTCTCATCCTAGATGAATTAGTAAGAAATGGGGGGTTTAAAAATTGAATTTGAAACTAACTAAGTATTAAAAGAAAAATAAAAATGCTCAACTTAAACTCCTTTATGAATATCCTGCTGTCACTAGGTTTCACAAGTTAGTCCATAAAAATAAATTGCCATAAAAATGTCTTCCTAGGTCTATCTCTAAATCATCCTCCCCGGCAACGTCGCCAAAATGTTTGGTCTAAAATGCGGATGAAAATTAGAGCTTCATTTACTATCAATCTGGGTAAGTAAACTTCGAGGATCATCCAATATATATGGACTTAGAGACAAACTAAACTAAGCTAGGCGAAGAAATGCCAAGGCTCCCTTACAGGAGGTCTTTCATTGGGATCTCCAACATCTATTTAGTCATTTAACAAAATGAAATCTAAAGATATTGTGACAAGTGTAAGAAATATTAAATCTCCCTTACAGGAGAATGTTCATTAATATTTCTAATCATATTAATCAACAAACTATTTAAACTGATGAAATTAAAGCACTTAAACCTAATTTTCATTGATTGCATGAAATATTAAAGCTCTCTTACAAGAGACTATTCATTTATATCTCAAGCATATAAATCAGAAACTTAAACTAATGAAATCAAACATTAAATAAAAAATCATATTCATTGAAGGAAACATTAATACTTTCTTACGAAAGGTCATTCATTAATATTCCAAACATATGAACCTAATAATTTAATCTAATGAAATTCACAAACAACATAAAATAAAAGCCTACTAAAATAAAAGTGTAATTGCTAGGAAATGGGGATCCTTCCAAGGATTCACAAGCACACCAAAAGAAAATTAAAATGTAGAGGATCAAATAAGCTCCATCTTATTTATCATCAATTGCAATTGCAATTGCAACCATTACATTGATTATCTAATCTAACTTATCACTACCAACCTATAAGATACTAAGATTACAAATCAAGGTTAAGATTCAAGATTACAAATGAAGGAGATAACACTCCTATTTATACAAAAGCTATGATAACAAACTCATAAATGTAAATCCACTATTTCCTCCTTTGACCCACATATTTCTCAACCAATGGTGAGACATAACCCTATCCTCCATGATCTCCTCCATGAGGTCCATGATCTCCTCAAATTCGAATTTGATCATAGAGTGCCACATAAAGATGCCTTGGAAGCTTCCTTTGTACCTACACATGTCAAAAAACTCATTCTAATTGTTAGGTATAAGTATAAGCATATTATTTTCTAAAGTTTAACCATAAATCCACTTAAAAATGTTAAGAATTAATAAACTTTGTAAAAGCATAGTTATAACCCAATGATGAGGTAAATGTAATGAAGTGGAGGTGGAATGAAGGTGACATGAAGGTAATATGATAAATTATGTGAAGGTATCACTGAATAATGGAGTGAGAATAGGGACTATTTTGAGACCCAATAATAAGCATCCTCGTTGGTTGGTAGAGCCTCCCCTCCATGGCGCTTGTCACCCAAAGTAGACCATATATCACAACAAAAGTGATGCCATGTACATGCCACTATATTCTGTGAAACACTTCATGCCCATTCACTCGCCATGCATCAGGTCAAGTTTTACCATCTCAAAATAAAACCCGTTTCCCGGATGACCAGGTTGTGCAAGAAGATTGAAAGCGCACTACCACGCCTTGCATTTGGCCTACTGTACCTCCATCAACATAACCCATATGTGACATTTTTTCATCCGATTCATCATCCTCACACATGATACCAACCAATGGGTCCCCCACCCTCTGCAAAACACCTTCCTCACACCATCAGTGAGCGAACACTTTCATGTTTTGGGGCACCCATCTCTTTGTTTTTTACAAACCAAACCCCATTATTTTATTCTTTTGGTAAGTGTACAAAGACCGCAAACCACACACTATGTACCCAACCCACCCATTCATTTTTTCTCCCATGGCAGCACTCCCTGGTCACCCTTAGGTTGGAGTATCACACTCCCACGCAAAAGCCACTATGACATTCAAAACCAGTTTATACCCACCCTAGAATTCCTACTGAATCTAGGGATTTCCCCATCAGAAATAGTTATGACTGTCACCAAGCTACTTTTATACTCTGACCTTGGGCCACTGAATCCCCATCATCAGTTTTCAGTCACCCCTCACCATCATGCCTATGTTAAACCCATCACATCCAGGACCCTAATCCTTTGTATCAGTGACCCCATTGTTCAGTTGAATTTTCTTTTTTGTTGACATCAACACCTCTTTCCAAAAAGGAAGCAGTACCTTGGATTACCCCTCTCCACAAAAAGGGCATCCTCAGGTGGCACTTTGGGAGACATCATTACCCACAGATGTCATCGATCCTCCTGAAATTCGACTACAACATAATCTTTCATGTCAATATGGTATCATACCTTACAACCATTGCACTCTGATCAAATTCATTGAAGACCTGTGCCTTTATAAGTGTCTCTTTTAGCAATCCTTACATGGGAAGGTCCCAGCCAGTGCCTATGTGTACAATGCGCATTTATATTCCATACCAAGCTTACGCATATGGGTACCACTTCCCACATATAGTTAAGAAAAAATGCCCCTGAGGGCGTCAGTAATCGTCGTCATCAACCAAAAAATCACTACCATACTAGTGACATAGACATAATATGTATCTATGAAATAGATTTTTTTAACTAGCCAAAGCATCACAAGCATGGGACATGCCCGCCTCGTAGAAAATTTGCATATATTGTATTATACCATTTCTTGTAGGGATCCCACAGGACATGGTCGCTCTTCGACCCGGTGCAGGGCTTATCCAACTCCAAGCTACACGCAGATCTCTCTATCTCTCCACATGGTACATAGAAAAGAAACTATAATGTATTTCGGCTATACAGTTCTTCCTAGACCTCACACATTAGGGGGCAACTAATATCACTGGAAAATTGGACAAGAAATTATGGCATTATTTAACATCAGGCATAAGGATTTACAGGGCTGAGAGACATTATAGAATTTGAAGAATTTAAAAATCTCTAAGGTCTGAAAGGAAAAATAAAATTGTGCACAGAAGGAACCAGTTAAATGCACCTTTGAGAAGATTTTCCTCAAAAATTCACGCGGTCCTGAGAGTGGCGGGAGTCACTTTCCGGGACCACAAGGCACACTCTAGGACATTGATCCCGCACTTTATTCCACCTAAGGAGAGCCACCCAAGCCTCCTTAGGACCTCAAATGAGCACACAATGGAATCACCCTCCTCTCTTGGGTCACCATCCATAATGTACCAAGAGAGAGAAGGAGGATTTGAATTCTCCTATAAAAGACCACCAAGGGATGAACAATAGGAGAACACATTTTTATGCTAGCCAAAATTTTCCCAAGAAATACTAGCAGTGTGTGATCCAGAGCACAGATAGAGGGGACTCAGTTGTTGGTCATCCAACAACTCTAGTCCACCATAGTAGAGAGAGGGAGACTTTGCGCCAAGATAGCTCTGAAGTAAATACATCCTTGCATCAGGACTTGGAGCTCCATAGTTCCAAGGGCCCCTTGGAAAGTGGGTTAAATTTTCATCCTCATTTCCTACCAGCACTCAATAAGAGGGGACGTAAGCACCGCCGTTTGGATTATTGAAGTTGTTTGACTCTATTTAGAGCATTTGTTTCATTTTTTTTAGTTTTAGTTTAGTTTTTATGTTTGAATATGCATGCTATTTCTTTATCTAGTATGTTTATGTTTTAGCATGTTCCATTAACTTGCTTGACTCCATCTATTTTTTTCCTGTGACCAATAACTTAAGAGGGAAAAACCACCCCTCTTAAGCAAGTGTGATTAGGTACATTCGTGCACCAAACACACCAACACAATTAGTATGCTCTTTTATATTCAATTATCTATGCATCCTTAAAGTTAAAAGATCTGGATTAGTAGGAGGGGGAGGGGTCTTGTATATCCCCAAAGGAAATCATGTTAAGAAGTATGCATGGGGATTGTGACAAATATAAAAAATCGGGAAGAATTGCATGGACTATTGCATTGTCTAATATTGGCCAAAACCACTCAAGTGTCCAACATTAGAATCTTGGAGAATTGTTTATTATCATTCAACACTTATGAAAAGGAACCTGGGCCCGGGAAAATCATTTGGAGAACCAATTTAAGTGAATAAGGATCATTCTAGATGAAATTCCACAAAAAAACAATTTCATATACTATGAATTCAAAATAAATATGTTGATAAGTGAGTGAATTAAGCTTTCCAGCTTTAGATGGGGAAATTAGAAGTAAATGGAGATTTGGGGCGATGGAATCTACCTTAATCCTAAAGGATCAGGCATTGGTTAAGGAAGGAACTATGATCTATTTATCCTTATTAAAAAATTATTGCAAGGATGATGATAATTTGATAAAGCTTTTGGGATTGATTCTTTATAAAATTTGGGAAGGGGGCCCAAGGATGTCGTGGCACCCCAATTAACTTTGATGCATGCAGACGACACACCCTCGCAATTTCTTCAAGGGAACAAAAAAAATAGAACGATGCAATACAAAGAAATCAAAGAGCATCCATAATTGGTGATGATGGCATCCAGGGTAGAGGCATTTATGAGGAGTAACATCATTATTATGTTGGAATCATTTAGGATATGGGTGATGATGCAAAAACATCACCAATATTTGTGGATTACTACTTCAAGATGTAACACATGGAAACAAATGCGAGGGAATCGTAGAGGAATTTGGAAAATTTTGTGGAGAATTCCCAAATTCCAACATGGTGCGACATCTTCCTTGGTTTTGGCACCTTGATTACAAGTCAGTCTCTACTTTTTTTTGGGTTTTGTATAAATTGTAGAAATAATTTTGTTGTTTTCATAATGTTTATTAGAATTGACTTCTGGATATGCTTAGGGAGTTTTGAGAAAATAATTTGGATTATGGTATGCATACAACCTAATGGAAAGTATGAGCAATCTGGGAATGGATTCTACCTCTATAGGGTCATCTTAGAAAAAAATATATTAAAGGAATGAGTGTTGGGTTGACATATAGAACTCCAGGTTGGTCTCAAAACTCAGGAACACTTGGGAAGTAAAGAGTGTCTCGTGGTTGGCCTTGTTGGGATTATTTCTATTAACTTAGGCTATATGATGGTTTAAGTACCTCCTTTGTAACAAAACTAGGGCTGAAATTGTTGGTTACAAAAATGAGCTTGAGAGAACATCCAATTCTTGAAAATAGTAACATCTTATTTGAATTAGGATAAAAAATGGAGATTGGGGGAGGAGAAGGTGTTTTGTGCCTTTGGGATGAATTCCTTCGAGAGTAGTACACTGATTCAAGAAATAAGTAATTGCACTAAGTGAGACCTGAAGGAAATTATGACTGTGTGTATCCCAATTTGTAGGTGAGCCTAGCTCCTAGAGATGGGGTTACTATGAAAAATGTAGGAAGTAGATACCTTCTCTAGATAGATTTGATCATAATGTGGTGAGACAATGAGCAGGGTTCTGGAACCAAAAACCAAGATAGCGACACTAGATGAAATGCAAGGAATGGGTCACTCAATTATAAAATAAAATGGAAGAACTCCAACTTGATATGATGGTGATGAATATGAAAATTAAGGAGCAATTCGAGACAAATGTTAATATGTTGGAAGAGGTACAAGCTCTAAAATAAAATTCATTCAAGAAAGAGGATGAGTAAGAGGCTCTTCTTATGTAGATTGTTAGCCTACAGGAACAAGTTCAACTTATGTACACCAACCTTAGCAAATCTAGTTCAACGAGTTGGAAGAAAGTGCAAGAGTGTCTAGACCTCAATAGGCCACCAACAAAAATAGATGACAAACACAACTGAAATATGCATTGCTAAAAATTGTGTATTTTATTAGGAATATTTTGTAGGTTGTATACTTATAGGAATGTAATGGATTTTGATAAATTATGTAGTCCCTAAAAAATGTTAGTAGTCAATACAAATCAAAGGGATAAGGTGAACAAAGACCAAGAATGCAATAGATTTCATGTGTCCTTGTTGTCACGAGGCATAAATTTACTAATTAATATATATATGTGTGTGTGTGTTAATAGCAAAAAAATTTACAGTTGTTCCAAGTTTTACGTTTCCACAATTTTCATCTTGTTTGTCAAAACATTACTATGGATGGACATGTCTGAAACTATGGAACCTAGGAGGATATAGGAACAAAGAACTGGATTTTGCACCTAGCCTGACATACTACTAAAATCTTATACCAGACGACTACTAATAACTAGATAGGAACAATGTAATATTAACCATATACAAATATATATATAATAAAGGAGACTATAACTAACCAAAACCAAGAGAAACTTGTTCCCTTCAAATAAGCCAGCATGTTGATTTATGTTTGGAATCCTTAGTCCAAAATTATAATTGGTGATGAGGCAGTTGAGTTCGCTTGAGGGGAGGCTTATACTGGTGCATTGATCACTGCAAGTCCTTCCTGGTGCTCGTTTGACTCAATGTATGAGTTTGAAAATACATAATGTTCGATGTTAGAAAACCTAACAACTATGTCATCCAAGTTGTATTTGATGCCTTGAGAATGTGCTTGATGTCTTCTTGACCTACAAAATTTTTATATTTGTCTACATGCTTATCTCTTTTGATCATACCGAGAAGAGTTTCCATTTGATGGTGGTGAGTATTAATGGAATGTAGGAAATGAATCCTTCGCCTACGAAACTTTTTGGATCTATAATCCAATTGAGGTTACTGCTTCCAATGTCTGAGTTTGAAAAGTAAGCTTCACCAAATTTCTTGGCCTCTAACTGAAGAATGTTTTTGCGTACCTCCAAAGCCTTCACTTCGAAATAGTTGTAAGTTGATTCCCAACCAAATACCTCATATGCTGCAAGGAAGAGGACCCCAAGGCTCCTCCTCTATAACTGGAAGCATGTAACCTTGGTTTCATGACAAAGATAAATCTGAAAAACAAGTTGCTATGACCTATGATTGAACGACTCACTAGAGGTAACTTACTGACGAGACAGTACCATGAGAAACGATGATGGTATATGAATCGTGAAGGCTACAAAAATACTTTGTAGTGTAAGCTTATGCAATTTTTGGGTACCCTTTTAAAACCATATGTAGAAGGTACCTGAGTACCAGAATCTACAATTTTTTTGAAAAATAGACAAGGAAAGGAGATCCCTGTAGGGTCCAAGTTTTCAAGAGCCACCGAGGGGAGGACTGCAACAAGTTCAAAGGAGGGTCGAGATCCATGATTATGGAGAAAAAGGACAAAAAACATTGACCAAATGGAGAAATAACAACCATAATATGAGACAGGAGACAACTTAAATAACTACCAACTGGTAGTAAATGAATCCCTGTCAACCTCACTTGTAAATAATGACCCACAACTAGTATGAGAACCCCCATCAACCCACCTTGAAATGTTGATGTAATTAACCTGAATAGTAATGACACATGACTTGAAATAAAAGAAAGCTTCGACTAGAAGAAGGGACTAATTGAACTATAAAAACACCATGAATAAAGGTGAGACTTGAAAATTTCTCAAGTAACCAATGAGCTCCCAAGAGGAATGGATCACACCAAAGACCCGACTTTGAAGGAAGAATAAATAGAATAGTAAACAATACCTCCACCCTATTGCTCACGAACCATAGGAGGGAGGTCCTTGAAACAAATTCACCTATGACTGTCACTACTATGGAATTGTTTTGTAAATTATAGAAAACATGTTTGTAAACTAGCATCTCTACCACCCTAAGACCTTTTCCATGCAAATATATGGCAACCTAAATGTGAGAGAGGGAGAAGATGAGTCCATAGCTAGGCAAATATAGAGATTGCAACCACATGGTTTTGTTGGGAGACTATCAAACATAATTTTCTCATTAATAAGCATTCCTTGGTTGTCAAATAATATATTAGAGGAATCCAATCTTCCCTAAGCTAGACAACCCATATATGAACCAACAAAGATGATGCAGCAACCAGGAATTATACCACACGCAGGGGTTGATGCACCGTGTTTTGGGCATTTAAGGTGCATCAATTACCACATATGAAGACCTCAAAATGGCATACACACCTTCCATACTTACCTCCTACTCCACCAGGTGTTAGTATATTCATCACCATTGAGGGCCGCCACCTTATTGGCCATGGAAGTTTACGCATGGTCATTATTGCTATATTACCCAGAAAAAAATTGACGTCGGTGCTTGTTACTGAGGATGGGCAGATATTGTACCATTATACCAAGAAACACCCCCATCGAGGTTTGGGACACTTGCACTTAATTTATCTTGTATTATATACCTCTTTAGCTCCTTGGATTCCTTTTTCCCATTCATCACTGACCAAGGTTCATCCAGAGCTATGCGTTCATTCTTACAACTCTAATTTTCCAATACATCAACTACTTTATTTCCTTCTCGCAGCGTGTGTATTAGGATTACATAATCAAATTTTTCAACAACCTGTATGTTACTAACCACTTCTTGTAGATTTCAACTATCAATGAGTGTATATTTCTTGTGTCCTCAAAGTAATTTAGAAATTATTTGTATGACCAATTTCGAGTCTCCATGAATGTGTATGAGGCGAAAACCCTCTCTCAGAGCTATGCATAAACCTCTTTCCAATGCCTCAAATTCTTCCATGTTGTTTGATGAAAAAATTCATGAGAATTAATATGCGTGTAGTGGATCTGAATAAGCATCTCTAAGAATCCCCCCATAACTTTCTATACCTGAATTTCCTTTTGAAGCTCCATCAAAAATAATCTGAACAAAATGTGAAGGAGGGTGCATACAAATTGTAATGTCCCGAATGGGGAAATTTCTGCAATGCCGGGAATATCTTGAGATATTCCTATTTTTCCACCTCCGGAAGTATTAACAATCAACACTAAACTATTTCAGAGATTGATTGCTAGGGAATTTACTGGATATGTCATCTTCACAAGGAATAATGAGATCCGGAGACTACCTGGCCCACTAGCAGACTCTACCAATAGAACTTGTCAAGAGCTAATAATTCCCTTCAAGGAATTTCTGCAACAGCTGTCCATGAGGACGCTGTATAAGGAAGCCTATGTGAAAATAAGGCAATCCAATGTTGGGATGCCTTGGAACATATCTGATACCAACTCCCTGCAGAATATAAGCTCAAATAAATAACCCTAAGGAGGTTATTCAGATCTCCCACCCACAAGTATATGGAAATAATGATCAATGAGAGAATCCTCAGCAGTATTAAAACTCCAACATGTAACAACAGTGAAATAATGACTAATACAATATGAGAAGAGTCAAAATATGATCCATAATGTGTAGCAACAAATATTTTACAGAATCCTTGAGGAAAATACCTCTCAAGGTGAGTGCAAATCAGCCTCAAAGGAAAATGTACAAGCAATGAAGGAAATACACTGCTACATGACCCAGCTACTCTATAATTGCGCAGTCTATAGGAGAAAATGATTGCAAGCTGATATATGTGAGATGATATAACAATATATGCTCAAATAAAGATGAGGGAGCAAGATCTCAACCCCAAAAAACATTATTACATCAATCCTCTAAGGGATTGGCTAAAATACATAAAACCGAAAAATGCCGGAGTTGTAGTGTAGCTACTGCAACTCAATAATAATACAAAAATGGAGAAGGAAGTAGATTCTGCAATAAACAATGATACCTCCTCAAATGATCTCCAAAGTGAAGGGGCTGATCCCCTTACTGAAGATTTCACTCATTAGTGCACAAAATGAGCTCCACCTGCAAACCCTCTCTGAGAATAACACTATAAGAAGAAGGGAATGCGCCGGGCATGAGAGAAAACATATGGCCTGATGCAAAATCTGCAATATGAGCTTCGGAATCTCCTTTTCTGATCTCCTAGAGAAAGAGATGGGCTTCCCCTCTACAAACCAGCTCTGGAAGTGGTGATGAAGGTCCCTCACTGCAACACCAGCAACTCCAGCATTCTCTTGCTGCAAGAATAATATAGTAGCTACAAATGACTGCTTTGGCCTCAAGCCAAGATGTGAGGAAGATTAAGAAAAATCTCTCCATGGCCTCCCATGGAAGAGAAGGGAATTCCTAAACAGGAATCCCTCTTGTGCTAAACAGCAACAAGTTGAAGAGAGCTTCAACTTCGAATTCTATCTCCAAAGATCATCCTCAACAATGGCTCTCCTTCATATTTTATACATGGCATGCTTCCTTGCCATGGACCCCACTCACATTAGGGCTTCTCCCATTTTTAATTTTCCCTCCACTTCAACTACACAATCTTCTTGTGCAAGCTTCCCCTCTTAGGGTACGTTGTTGACTTGGTCAACCATGGTCTAGCTCACTTTCCTTTGGCCCTTTTCACACTTGGGGCTACTATCTTAAGCCACTTAAGTGACTTTTGCACCTTAGGAGTCTTTATTAAGTTGCTACAATGGGTTCCCTCACCCATGCTATTCCTTTTATTAAAATAAAAGAAAAATTAATGTTCCAAATATTTTATTACAAAATTTAGAACATTACACAAATAATAATACCCTTTTCTTTGTACACATTGTTAATAACAGGAGTAAAGACCCAAATTTTAGGTGAAATATCAAGTATTTTCAGTATATTAACTTCAAGTTCACTCATTTGTTCACCCTCCCAAGGATGAATGGAAGTGAGAATTGTTTCTAGAATGTTTTTAAGAATCATTTCCTGAAGAGACAATGTTTTCCTGACTCACCCTTTAAATATTCTTGCATTTTGTTCCTTCCATATATTCCACCATGTAAAACCAAATGCAAGATGCTAGGCCTTTGAGGCCACTGAATTATTATACTTACGTTCATACCATTTTTCTAACCATGATGTAATATTCATGGTGGCAGATAGCTAGCATCCTAAAACTTGTTGAACATAGGTCCATAGTCTCATAGCAAGAGAAAAAGTGATGAGTAGATGATCTATATTTTCTTCTTCCTATAGACAATGCACAATATGATGGATCTTCAAAACCTTTTATTCTCAAGTGATCCCAAGTTAATGAACGGTTGTTAACTTTATGGGGCCTAGACCAAAGTTCGAAGTGACTATGTAGTCCAACAAAACCCACTATTACTAGCCCTTTCGACAACGATATGCTTGGGCAAACCAAAGTCTCACCCAAGGCAATAAAGGGGGATGCTAGAACCAGGTTTTTTCATCCAGAGAGATAGAGGACATTGGCTTTAGGGATTTTCCTTCTTATCAGAGCCCCGCAGGTCAGATCTATGACTATTACCAGTGATGTTCAACAAAAATATTGAACTTACTCATGGACTGCACGATCTTACTTATTCATGCATTAAACATAGTAAATAACTATAAAATAGAATGAATTATTTAGTTACAAAACAAAAACCTTATTCAACATAGACATTCATAAAAAGTAATAAAAAATAAAACACATCATTGTAACTCAGATTTTCGCAACAATTCATTCATTAACATCCAGATCTATCTCATACATCCACTTTCCACCCTGTGCACACAGCTAAAAGGGCCTATACACACAACTACAGTTTTTCCTAAGGTATCTGTGCACACATCTACAGGATCCTTTTCCTATAACCTAAAACATAGAACCTAACTTAGTCTGACATCCAAATGCATCGCAAAAGATATCTCATTCATAACATGTCTATGAATTCTATCTAGACTCCTTATATAGATTTGGATTTTACAATATGATAGTCCCAAACCATGAGCGAAGTCCAAAATTCACAAAAATTCCCATCCCATTACATAATAATGGGCTTTGACCCACTCCAAATCCCCTAAGACCACAAATATACTTCGCGATGCACACTTTGCTCCTTGATCTGCAAAGTCTTTACTTCGTGGGGAATCCCAACTCCAACAGCCCCCCAACAAAAAACTGTGACTCATCCTAAGTCACAATGGTGGTCGCCATCAATATTTCCTCTGATGTCTCATAAGGCATCCCTCATTGGAGGAACTATATCGGTGCATTGCTTTGTAAAATTTATGTCTTTGCTAACTGTAGCCATGCTCTCCTAAAACTCACTCACTTGATGCATGCTCACTTGATTCACACTCGCTTATATCTGCAACCCATTTATAGTATTATGCCCCCGGTCAACTGCGTGGAGCATCAAGACTCTACTTCAACCATATAATCATTATGAACTACTAGGGCAGAGTTCACCTATACATTTTTAATCTGCTACCATTGATATGACTAGGGAACAATTCCCCATTCATCTTCGTGAGTTGGACACCTCCATATGTCACTTCCTGGACAATATACGTGCCTAGCCATTGCATTTGTAGCTTCCCTGGGAACTTCGCAAAATTTTTGTTTTATAGTAGAACCAGGTCACCATATTTGAATGTATTTTTCTTAATATTTCGTTCATGCCATGCCTTCTCTCTTTCCTTCTAAACTTTTTGATGAAATTGAGCGATGAAGCGATCCTCTTCCATCTTGAGCAACTGTGCCAATCTCTGCTCCATGATGTCTCTGTCAGCCAGATTTGTTACTAAGGAAATGCAGAGGCTAGGCTTAATATATTCCATGGGAATTATTACTTATTTTCCATATACTAATCAAAGCGAGGTCTATCCAGTCAGCTTCTTATAGGTAGTTCTGTAGACCCATAGGTCCGAGTCGTTTTTGTTAACATTGCATACTTTGGTTAGCACGTTCTACAATATTTTGTTGAAATTTTCTACTATGTCATTCACGTGGGGGTGGTATGGCATAATCTTGTGGTGACATACTTGGAATTCTTCAGTCAACAGTTTGATAGTGCTATTCAGGAAATGTGTTCCTTGGTCGCTCATAAAATTTTTCAGACAACGAAACTATGGCACAATGTGCTCGAAAATGAATTTTTTTGTCGTATTTGTAGTGAAATTATTTACTGGTTGTGCCTCAGCCCACTGAGTGAGGTAATCAGTTGCAGTAATAATGTATAATGCACATGTCTTCTTTACTGGTGGATAGATTTGACCTGCAAAGTTAATTTCCCATTTATTGAAAGCTTGCAACGTTACTTGTGGTTGCAACACCATTTCATCTCTTTGTGATGGTCTTCTATTACTTTGACAAACATTGCATGTGCTACAATACGCCTTTGAATCTTTATGTACCATAGGCCACCATAACCTGGTGAGTAGGATATTCTGCGTAGTAGCTTTTCCTGGATAGTGACCTCCAGTGACTCTGCCATGTGCTTCAACCAATATGTTGTGTCGTTCATTCTCAGTAACATATCTTCGCAAAATTTCACCAACCCCCATTTTATACAGGTGTCCTGCAATCAGAGTAAAGTATGTCGCCCTTACAACTAGCTCCTTCTTCTGTTGCATAGTGTGTTCTTGAGGCGTGATTCACGTTGAGATAAATTGAATGATGTCTAATAAATTCTCATCTAAAACCTTGATAATGAACAAATGCGCAACAGGTAATCCTTCCTCAAGATTCATTGGTTCCTCCCCTGTCTCAATCCTTAATAGATGGTTTGGTCCGGCATTCAAACTACTTGGCTTGAAAATTACCTCGAAATCATATTCTTGGAATAGTAGTAACCATCGGAAAATATTCCCCCCCAACACAGGCTTGTTGACCAGGTACTTTAAAGAAAAATGATCCTTGAACATTTTGAAGTGCACCCCTAATAGATAAGGCCTATATTTTTGTAGCGCATATACCATTTCCAACCCTTTGCGCTCTATGTTGGCATAGTTTATTTATGCTTTACACAAATTCCTACTAGCAAAGCCTACTGTGTGATCAATATCTTCTTATCTGGGTTGTGCTAACACAGATCCTAGGGTTATGTAGGATGCATCGACATGTACATGGAATACCTTCTTCCAATCAGGGAAGACAATAATAGGTGCAATCACCATTTTTTCCTTTAGGATATGGATACTATGCTGACAATCATCATCCTAGCAGAACTTGACATCCTTCTTCAATAATTTCTCCATGGGTGCAGTAATCTACGCGTACTCCTTAATAAACTTCTTGTAGTAGTCTGCATGTCCATTCGTGCATAGCTACTTGACACTTGTTGGGGGTTCTAAATTTATAATCACGGAAATCTTCACAGGGTCTATCATCAATCCCTATTTGAACACAATGTGTCCCAAAAAAATATCATACAGTACGCATAAAATGCACTTCTTCAGGTTTAAGGAGATCTGATACTTCTTTCAGGTATCCATCATCAAGCACGAACTAGAGATATGCTTCTTTAATAGGCCAAAGACTGTCAAGTCATCAAAATATACTTCCAGGAATTTGTGGATATATTATTTGAAAGCTACAACAACAACCTTGGAAAATATATTTGGCGTGTTCTTCAACCCAAATTGCATGAAAGTGTACTGAAAGGACCCCCACTTAGTAGAAAAGGTGGTCTTGCTCCTATCTTCTGGTGCAATCTTGATCTGATGATACCTAGAGAATCTGTCCTGAAATGAGTAAGCTTCCTCCCCACCAAAATTCTCTAAAACTTCATCGGTGAATGGAGTGGGAAACGGATAATGGAAACATGCATCATTCATCTTGCGAAGATCAACACAGATCCTTATCTCTCATTTATTATTATTCTCTTGGACCACCATAGGGCTAACCCACTCAAACTCTTCAACTGGTTCAATACTGCGAGTGTCAAGCATTTTTTCAAGTTCTTCCCTTACTTTCTCCTTGTACTTTGGGTTCAGCCGATATGGGCGCTGCTTAACTAGTTTGGCATCATGCTTCAAAGTGATGTGCATTACCCCTAGATCACCCACAATGCCTTTTAATTTCAAGAATCTTGTAGGGAACAGGTCTTGGTATTCATGCAGTAGCTCAGTAACCTAGTTTGTTGTGTCATCATCTCCATAGTCCCCTATCTTGGAAAAATTAGGCTCCACCTTTGAGCCTATGTTGACCTGTAGCATTCTAGTTAGTTGTGCTACATCCAACATTGATATTTCAAGCACTGCAATCGCAGGTTGTCCTTCAGGATTAGGTATATGAACATCGCGTGGATCCTCCTTGCCTTCCTTCGCAGTAAAATTGTAACATTCCCGAGCCTGTGTCATTTGCGCGACCCAATCAGGCTGTATCATAGTCCTGGGTTCCTTAGTAATTCGGAATAAACCTGTGTTCACTTCTTGAAGAGCCTCATTAATGCATTCCCATCCATCCACAAAGCTATATGTCAAAAAGAACTATTCTACCATCTCATCCCAATCTGTCGTTCCATGGCGTAGTTCTGTTTCAAGATACCAATGTTGAGGTATTGTCTCCAAAAAATCAAAGAACATGTGCACCCATTATGGTTGAGGTTCTGCTCCCCAAGATGCAACCCAACAAGCTAAATGCTTGCATGAGTCCTTCTGTCCATCATACTTCTCCGCGATTCTTGTGTTAACATGACCAAACCTTAACCTTATCAATTTTTTGAACTCCATCCAACCTCCTATACTTTCTCTATGTGCACCCCACCATCGGGCTGGAGTGGACCTTAATGTGAAGTCCAGAGCCCCAGACCTTTATTGCTCTAGCACTTTCTACTCAAATTCCTCCAAGAACAAGACAACATTCCCCACACCATCATAAAATGGTAAATCACGCACTTCTGACTTAACAAAGCGTAGAGATTTTGTAACCCTATTACAATTCTTCATGGTTACTTGGCATGGAATATATTATGCTAGTGCTCCAACTCTTCATCCGAATCAGACATGCACGAACTATCATGCTCCCAAGAGATTCTTCCATCTGTGGTGGGATTAATCCAGTCTTTGTCATGTACAATAAGCTTATATATCTGATCAATCTCAACATCCTCATACTCATGTTGGAAATGCTCTATATAGTGTGCAACTTCGAAAGGATCTAATGGCACAACAACCCGAGTACCATTCTATTCAAAGATCATCCGCCTCTTCTTCAGGTTGATTATAACATCCATGTCATAAGCCCATTTAAACCTCAACAACACAGGAAATGGGTTACTATCATCAATGATCTCAATCACTTCTAATTCAACCAACACGCCAGCGCCATCAATATCTATGCTAATCCCCTACAATCGTCCCATAGGAATGATCTTCAACATATTTTCCATCCGTGACTGAATTAGTGACCATTGCATCTTAGGCCTTCCCATCCGTTCCCATGTATGCTTTGGCCGAACATTGGCATCTGATACTAGATCCATAATTATTTGGTCCATCTCATAATCTTCAATCTACGTAGTCAACCGCATCTTTTGGCTAGTTCTCTTCTATTCTTGAACACTTTATTAATTTCGCTTAGTTGCATCTGCAACCTTTCCTTACCAGTGTAGTTATCAATTAGCTCTTGCAATCCTTCTATAGCCCTTTGGTCCCTTAACAACTTCATGCACGACTGTAAGGAAGATTCTAAGATCGACAGATCAGCTCCCTTTACTTCAACATTCTCTTCAAGCTTTTTTTCTACCAGGAACAATTGTCTCTATGCAGTCAATGTCGTGGCCTTAGGAGTCATAAACGATTTCTTTGCTGCCATGAATTTATTTTTTTCGCGTTGTACATCAAACCCAACAATATTATCTTTAGCCTTCCTTACCCATGTCTCTTGTACATACCTTTTTCACATCTGTGTGGTTTCCTCCAGTATTCTTACCACTGTGCGTGACTATGTTAACACTTGGACCTCCTTGGCACGGTTCAACCCTTATCATCTTTATGTTCTGTGCTAGTTGTTGGTTACACTTCTCTTGCATTTTAGCTAGCAAAGTGGGAAAATATTCTATTTCATGACCAAATTCCTGAAAATACTTACAGGACATAGCAATAGCATTCTGGAAATCTAGAGCAAAGTGCCCACATTGACCGCAGTTGTAACCAATGATCTGTCCTCGGCCTCAACTAGTTCTTCCTCCTCGGTTGCTCCCTTGGTCTTGAAAACCCCCTCGCTCAGTTGGTGAACCCATATTTTCGCAAACTTCTACTTGCATTCGATATGTGCCCAAACTATTATGCAACATTAGGTCATAGCTCCTACATTGTTTTCCATTGTTCCCAACCAAACTACAGAAGTTGCATAATAGTTTCTTCGACGATCTGACCAACTTTTGTAATAAGTGACAAACATTGGTGGAATGTTGGCCTCCAAACTCGCAGATACTACACCATACATTAGTCCTTGCACTTGGCCCTCCACTTGATCCAGGTTTTAATGGACTCAAAATCACAACACCCAAATAATCACTAAAAATATGACACTTCTCCTTGTAGTGACCCTCAGCCTTGCACTTGATACACCAAACCTCTGTTCTGACTTCTGGGTGAACCTCCTTTCCCTTATTTAGATCCTGGAGTTGCATGTGAAAACTTGCCAACTGAGTTTGAATCTGTTTCACCCCTATGTTTTCATCGACTATCAACGAAGCCTCCAGCTTCATCGCTATCTCCAACACTTTAGCCTGAGTCGTGATCTTTTCTTGTGACAATGTAAATCTAAGATGCAGAAACAACGCAACAATAACCACTCTTTATGATGTTCGCCCGCGATATTAAAGCTAATCTAACTCAACAATGTCTTAAATCTCTGATCTACTTCCCACACAGTCTTAGTTTTTAGTTGCTTAATCTCTTTGATCTTAGTGATAGAATGGGATTGCGACTTTGGTTTCTTGGATTCAACGTTCAACACGGTCTTTGTTTCAACCAATGAAGCATTTGCATTTGTTGTAACAAACTTGATGTACCAGGACAATGCTCAATATTTCAGTGCAATAACCAACTACACTTTCTTCATATCTTCGTTTGTACATTCTGTGAACTCCATATCGCTTCTACTACAAACTAGAACTATTCAGGGTCATCTGTTCCCTTGAACACATGCATATTTGGTGGCTGGGCCATGGGGGGAGGTGGAGGTGGAGGAATAGAATGGGATGGAGTGATGATGGGGGTGGAAGGTTGGTGAATTTACTCAGCACTTTGCTGACTTCCAGATCTCAGTGAAAAATTTCGCGGAGTAGCGGGGTTGCTTTCTCCTCCTTCGGTCTCAAACAACCGTCTATATTCCCTTTCAACGTATGTTCACCAACTAGTCCTAAAACTTTTCCACTTCGCATAGCACCATATTATTTTTCTTCAAACATCAATCTAAGTGCAATCACAGTATACCCCTTTCACGCAATAGCATTTTAATCTAGAACTTCAGTGAATTCAGGTACTTACTTCATAGGCCTTTGAAAAATTTGCACTCTACTTCACTATAGGACAAATATTTCTCGATCGTGAACTCAGTAAAGAATCCCCCAAGGATTCTATCAATCCAATAATCAACATCTCTCATGATCTCGCTATAAATATTTTTCAGTTTCTCAATCAGATCTAGGGTCCACACAATAGGTATATTATTAAAATACCTCGTTTGTGTAGCTATCCTTAATATCCACTCATGTAGCTCTATATAAAATGATGCAAAGAAGAGATTGTACTGATATGTATAAATATACTTTTGTAACCAATTTTTAGTAGAGATACATGAACTTCTATTTTCTTGCACAAGAAACTCACGTTCTTTCAGATCTATCCAATCTTCAATCTCTTTCTTAGACAGATGCCACATCTAGCTATCCCTCAATTAGATCCTAGTCCAGGAAAAAGAACCATTTTTAGGCTTTATGGGGCCTAGACCCAGGTTCTAACTAACTACGCAGTCCAACAAAACCCACTATTACCGGCCCTTTCGGCAATGATCTGCTTGCACAAACCAAAGTCTCGCCTGAGACAATATAGGGGGATGTTAGAACCAAGTTCCTGCATCCATAGGGATAGAGGAAAATGGCTTTAGGGATTTTCCTTCTTATCAAAGCTCCACAGGTCATATCTATCACTATTACTAGTGTTGTTCAACACAACTGTTGAACTTACTCACGGACTATGCGATCTTACTTATTCATGCATTAAACATAGTAAATAACCATAAAATAGATTGCACTATGCAATTACAGAACAAAATCATTATTCAGCATAGACATTCATAAAAAATAAGAAAAAAGAAAAAACATCATTATAATTCAGATTTTCTCAACATTTCATTCATTAACATCTAGATCTATCTCATACATTCACTTTCCACCCTGCGCACACAGTTGTAAGGGATTGCATACACAGTTGTAGTTTTTCCTAAGGTCTCTATGCACACAGCTGCAAGAGCCTTTTCCTCTAACCCAAAACACAGAATCTAACTCAGTCTAACATCCAAACACATCACAAAATATATCTCATTCATAACCTGCCAATGACTTCTATCTAGACTCCTTATATAGATTTGGATTTTACAATACCGTGGTCCCAAACCATGGGTGGATTCCAACGTTCACAAAAAATCTCATCTCATTACATAATAAGGGGTTTTGACCCACCCCAAAGCCCATATGACCATAATACTTGCGCTGCATGCTCCGCTCCTCAACCTGTGGAGTCTTTACCTTGTGAGGAATCTCAGCTCCAATAATGACGCCATGCAATTTTCCATAAGAATATTGCAATATTTGACCACCCCGACTCTTTCCACAATTTATTCCACATTGTACTATTATTTTTAGGTTTAACTATCAATAACATTAGATACACTTCATTTAGGGTGAATGTCCCTACTTCTTTATGACCCCAACATAGAATGTCTTATTGATGGGATGTAAGTATCCTTATTTTAACCAATAGTTGTTGAAATTCTTCCCAATTTTGATTAGTATTTGAGTTGATTCAATCATCATTTTCCTTCCATTCCCTCCATTCTGGTACTTCCTGAGAATGATTCCAGTGGTTTTCAACCTTTAGAGTTCCTTAAGATTGCGTAAATTGTTTGATTTCATATAACTATTCATTTCCCTCCAATTTTGGGAGCTGTTATTGCCTAAATCTACCTCAGGCTGAAAGAAGGCAGAGTTTAGGGTAACATCAAACCACACTCAGTCTGGTAGCTAGCCCTACTAGAACAAGAGAGGGGGCTATCTCCAGGTCAATCTCAACAAAAAATAATCAATAGGGCTTGAGATGACTGAATTAAAAGCTAATTTTAGGCTAGGCATATAAGCAAAGAAGTTTGATTTTGATTTTGAGGGTTTTTGTTGGATCAAAGGGAAAGGCAGTTTTGGGTGTGGGGATTAGGCCTAGCTTTTGCAGAATTCTGATTGGGGCAAGGAAGGCAATTGTTTTGATGCTTTAGATTGAGTGAATGGATGGATCAGACCGGTGAGGAGCTAAAGAGGGAAATAGGGTCTCAAGAGTCCTCCTCAAACAGATGAAAACATGAAAAAATTAAACAAAACTAAAGGCAGAGTAGAGCAATCTAATGAATTCCACCTTTAACACTGATTTGTTTAATTTAAGAAGCAAGAGAAGGGAAAATGATACACATAAACATCATTGAACTTATAGTTACATAGAGAAACACACCATCAAAACACAGAGCCACATGGATCCCAAAAAGTGCTACAAACCCTGGTCTATTCCTTTGCCAAAAGTGCAGAGATGAAATATACAATGAAGTGCCAAGCAATCCCAAGTGTCCAACCCTGAAAATGACTGAGAAAATACATCATATAGACAATCCTAACCCATTCCCATGCCTCTAGGGGTCGAGCTCATCATTCTAGGAGGTGTTTCAACCATATCTAAACTAGGAACTAGAAAATAGACCATGAAACAACTTGCCTCTATATGCTAGGAAACTGATCCATTCACTTACATTTCACATTTTTGGTGAATGAATCTTCTAGAATGAGTAAAAATGTGACATAATTACATAATGGACATGAAATTACATCAAGGTACATCAAAAATTACATGAAAAAGTGACACTGGCCAAAACTAGGCGAAATTCTGAGCTGCTGAGTTAAAAATAGGCCAAAATTCTCTATGCGCCGCGCCCAAAATCTCTATGTGTAGCACAACTTTGGAGCTGATTTTGAGGCCCTTCCTGAAGTCCAAATTGAGCTCATAATAGCTCGTTGGAAATCCCTGCATGTCTACTTTCCAACCCAAGTAGAATTTCTGGATTTGGTTTCCATTTGCCCCTCTAAAAGTTCAATCTCCCAACACTACTTCCTGTGTGTGCAAAAAGTGGCAGAAAGACCATTTTCAGGGTGTTTTTGACCCTTTAGGCAACCCAGAAATTGATGAAATTCTTAGGTAATCCATAGACATGCATAAATTTTCATGAAAAACTCAAAAATTCAAAGTTTTTTCCCTAAAGAGATGCCAATTATAAGCGCACGCCAAGTGGCGCTACGCGTCGGGTAGAAAAACCTGTTTTGTGACCAAAAAATTCAAAATTGACAAAAATTTTCCCAAATTCCTTGAAATTTGGGCTGAAGGTCCCTGATCAAATGTTATGCTCAGCCAAAGAAGCTTCGGCCAATATTTGGAGCCTATCATGCCTTTTGCGACGCTTCAGTTCCCTCCTTAACCTTGCCTTCAGAATTTTAATTTTCGCTTTGCAAACATGCGTGCGCACCCAATAGTGGTTCTTCATGTGCCTAAGCATGTTCTTCTCCTCGTTTGCCCTCTCCAACAGCTTCTCAGGATGAATTTTTACCCTTTCAAGCTAAGTCTCTCTATAAGCCTCGATCTCACGCTTAATAGGTGTCATCTCGGATGGGCTTCTTCGGGCAGCTTTCCTGTTCTCATGGATGTTTTGCAACTCCATGATCATCTGATAATCCTCCAGATGTTTGTTGCAATGCTCCAGATAGTTTATGATCCACTGAGCTCTCTAAAACTTGTCGTTCAATGTGTCGATCTCAGCTTTCTGCTCCTGAATGATCTCTCTTAGTTTTGAGCTTGGAGAGCTCAAATCCTCGTCAATCAATATGAAATCAGTATCATGGCCTCCTGAAGGGCCCTCCTCCTACATAGGCCTCTTTCCACTGTCCTATACCTGTACCTATGTTGCTGATGACGGAAACAAGACCCCTTCCACCCCGAGTGGAGATACTACTCGTCGGGTTGCTGCAAACAATACTCTCGTGCCTCTCGGATAAGTGACATACACTAGCACACTGATAGGCTCTGTCTCATGACCTTCAGGCTGATGTGAAGGTTCGCCTGCATCGTGAACAATATCCGAAGGCTGAGGGGATGTGAAGAAGTCACGGGAAATGAAATCTTCCCATGCAATGCCCTGCAATACAAGCTGATGTACAACAATGATCTTGATGAGCGCATAATGGTAAATGTTGTTGTACTGCTGCTCGGGAGTCTTCTTCTGCACGAGAGTGGTCATCCTCTCGATGTTTTAGCACATGAATTATGGGATGTTCATCATCCTCACTCTCGTGAAATGCATAAATAATCTGATGTGGTATGCATAGAGGCGTGAGAACCGGCCCTCACAACTGAAGTATCGAATAATGAGTCTCTTCAAAGGGGCATAGGATTCCTTCAGAAACCAGAATGGGAATACCCTGCTGAGCTGTCTCACATAGTTGGGCCTGATGTAAGGTTCATAATGCACTCTGTCCACCTGCTGTCTCTTATTCCACTCTTCACAGACATTTGATATTCCTGTTGCCTGAGAAATGGTTTCTGGTGTCAAGGTGAAGTTTACACCAGCAAGAGTTACCTGACCATCATACAAATGTAAAACAAATAACCGAGCTAACTCCTGATGATGCTGAATCCGAGAAATAATCTCACAATACTGATAACATGACTGCTCTCGAAAACATGCCATGGCAAGTGGGCAGGCCTGCAACTGGGTCAAAGAGGTGGGCTCTTCTCTCACATGTTTGCCACCTTTACGGGGCCTTATTGGTGCATGCAGCTCTGTGGTAGAATCACTGTCTTGTTCATATGATGTATCTGTGTCCGTGTCCATGGTTTTGCAAGCTGTATGTCAAGTGTATGTTTGGTTTGTTGAAAATGAGAAATGAGAACTTGGTGCCTTTGTTTCAATTGCCAAAAATATGTGCCAAATGGGAAAGGACTGTGGGAAATATGAGTAGTGGGTATAATGGAGTTTTTCAAATGAGATTAAAGTGTAATAATAGTCCCTTGACTGTTTGGGGATTTGGGATTTAGGAATTTTTGCAAATGATATGGGAGAGGGAGAGTGATATGCTATGAAAGGATTGGGGAATGAGAAGAAGTGATATGAGTGATTTTGGGATATAGGGGAATAGGAGAGGGGCTATATGATGATATGATAGTGATGGGTAAGGGAAACACATATGATAAATAGAGCTGGAGTGTTTTGGCAACAAAATCAAATTTTGAAACTTCCAATCAAACCCTAAGGAGCAGTTTTTGACCATATGAGAGGGTTTATAATTTCACCAATCAAAATCTCCAAACCAATATTTCCAACAACATAAAACACTGACCAAAGGTAATAGCAAGGTTTTTTAAACTTACATGGAGTAAATAAGTTTGAGTCGATTTGATTTTTGTGAAACCGTGATGAAAATCTGCCTGTCGGCTCTGTGCGCCGCGCGCACAACCTAGTGCGCCGTGAGCTGTATGTGCATCATGCACGTTTAAAAAAACACTGTGAATGGCGGCTCTATGCGCTGCGACATGCCAATGCACTGCGACCCTCCTTCTATGCGTCGTGACACTGAATTCCTCCCACATTTCAGCCTTTAACAAATGCTTTCGCTCCTCCAAACTTGACTTGGCTTCTCCCTTATCTTTGGCGTGAAAATGGATTGTAGCACAATGAAAATATCTTATATGCCCAATGACTTTGATTTTTTGTTTAGAAAACCCATTTTCTAATGTTTTGGCTTTGGCACTTTTTCACTTCTTAATGTAAACTCTGTTTTTGTTGTTTCCTTTTGACTTTTTGAGCTGAATGACGAAAATTTTTTGTCAATTTTTTGCAGGGATGCTGGCATGAAATTTGGAAAAGGCAACCATGGATGCGCCTAAACATCTTCACAACTAAAAAACTTTAAAAATATACATGGCATTTATTAAAAAAGACGAAATTGACGATTTTTCTTCAAAACAGAGTTTTGAAGAATAATCATGATCTAACGTTATGACAATGAAATTTTGAAATGAAAACTTATTTTGAACCTCCCTCATGTGCCTGCTAGCATTATTGGACACTTTGAAGACTAAATTTGCGAAACCCTAGACCTAATGACTGAAATGACTCTTGCTGACTAAGAGACCAAAATAGAACTATGAATGACTTTAAAATTGATTTTGATGAACAAACACGGACCATCAGGTACATGACATTGAGGGACATGAGTGACAAGACCCTTCTGTCAGAAAACCGATGCTCCTAATGGAATGCAAATGACTGTAGTGAATGAGACACCTAAAAATGAAATGCAACGAAAGAGATTTTGATCTCTGACGGAGGGATGAACAGACCGACTCTAACATTGGCTCCAATGGGGATGGTAGCTCCTCGGAGGTGCCAAGAACTACAGATTCCTGGGAGAGTAGGCAATGCCTTCGTCCATTGGGCTACGGAGTGCATAATTTCGAAAAATCAACACAAGACTATTGACTCATTTATTGACTGAAAACTTGACTCAATCTAAATCAATTTTGAAACTGAAATGACTGAAAAACTGACTCGAAAAACTCAAACCAATGCTGCAATCCACTCTTCAGAATTATAGCCTTCACTTCGGGCCCCAAACTGAAGAAAAGACCACAGCGCACACTTGCAATGAAACTGAAATAAATGGTATGTACAGTGGCAATGTAATCAGCAGAAAACATCTTAGAAATGATGCCGCTTGAGCAGCTGACCATTGACTGACCCTCCTAGACAATCTTCCCCGTTCATCTCCTTCAGAAGAAAATCATTTTGACCTCGATATGCAGCAATTTTAAAGGGTCCTTTCCAGAGATTTTCGAACTTACCGTGCTTACCCTTTTCCTCGTTTCTTGCATCCCATTTCAGCACCACTTCCTCCAATTGAAATTTGTCCGCCTTTGATTTTCTGTCATAGATCTTCTTAATTCTCTCCTGCAGCTTGAATTTGTTTTGAAAAACTTCTTCCCTCGTCTGCTGCAAATGGATCATTTGATTTATTCTTCTCTTCATATGATCATCTTCACTGCCAGCTTCCTGTAGTAGTTTTACCATTGGAACTGCGAGAGAAGTAGGAAACACTGTATCAACTCCATAAACCAACTCAAAGGGGGACATACCAATGGATTTCTTCTGACTCACTCGATCTGCCCAAAGTGCATTGACCAACTTCTTATGCCAACTCTTCTTGTTTATTTCCAGCAACTTTTTAATGATGTTGACCAAAGATTTGTTGGAAGACTCTGCCAATATGTTGCCTTGCGGATGATAAGAATTTGAGTGTCCCAAAATGATATGATACTTGTCACAAAAATAAATCATCCTTTTTTATTTGAAAGCTGTTGCGTTATCAGTGATTAGCTTATTCAGGCAACCAAAACGAGACAAAATGTTATTCTCAAGGAAAGAAATTATTACCGAATCCGTAGCTTGCCTGGTGGGAATTGCCTCAATCCATTTCGTGAAATAATCTATCACTGTTAGGATCCATCTATGCTGACTGGAAGAAGCGGGATGAATTTCGCCAATGAAATCCAAACCCCACTGCTGAAAAGGAGCACTTACTTCAATGGGCTTAAGCAGCGAAGGCTGCAATTTCTGTCTCCCTTCAAAAATTTGACATTCGTGACAACTTTTGACAGTCTTATACACATCAGCAAAGAGTGTCGGCCAATAGTATCCCACTCTCAAAATATTATTGGCCGTTGTCTTCCAAAAAATGTGACCGCCACAATCTCCCTTATGAAAATCCTCCATAACCCGCTTTGCTTCTTCTTCCACCAAACAGTTCAGCAAAACACCACCGGGATATTTCCAGTAAAGTGAATTATTCAAAACACAAAACTTAGCAGCCTTCAACTTCAGAGTTCTACTTTTGTTCCTAGCCATGTTGGGCGGTGGTGAAAAATTTTGAAGCACATATACAATATCTGAATACCAAGGAGAAGGCACAAAGATGTCTAATACCCGAACTGATGAACTTTCCTCATTCTCCTCGGACATAGCAGCAATAAGATTGATTTCCAAGGCGTGTAAATTAGATTCAGCCATTAGCTTTGCCAGCCCTTGTCCTTTGATAAGCTTTGTGGGCTTGATCTCCACATCATACTCCAACAAAGTTGTAATCCATCTGCCCCGTCTTCCTTCCGGATCTGTTTGGACTAAAACATCCTTAACAGCAGCGTTAGGAACATAAGCAATAATATGAGAATGCAGAATATATACTTGGAAATCTTTCAAGGCCTTCACAAGAGCAAGAGCTTGCTTTTCAATGATGTTACATTTCAAGGCTGCATCTCTTATAGTACGACTGAAAAAAGCAATTTGTTTTTCATGCCCATCTCTCTTCTGCATTAATACTGCTGCCATAGTATGATCTAAAGAAAATGAAAAAAAAATAAAATCCTGAGTGTAATCTAGGCTGATCAAAACAGGAGCTGAAGAAAGAACCAATTTCACTAGATTGAAAGATTTTACCACCTCCTCACTCCACTTTACTGCATTGTCTTTCTTAAGCATGTTTGTAATCTCTCTTAAATGTTCAACAAGGTGAGGCACAAAGCGGCGTAAAAAGTTCATCTTACTATTGAAAGACTGAATCTCCTTCTTGTTTCGGGGAAGATCAATTTTATAAATAGCTTCAACTCGTGCTGGGTCAATACAGATGCCATCTTTTGAGATAATATGACCAAGAAATTTTCCCTCATCCATGGCAAAAAAACTCTTCTTCAGATTGAGTGACACACCGTACTTTCTGCATCGCTGAAAAACAATTTTCAGATGGTAAAGGTGCTCTTCATCAGAATTGGAAAAGACCGTCAAATCATCAAGATACACAACAAGGAAAACATCTTTATCATTCGCAAATGCCATGTCCATTACACGCTGAAATGTCGCACTAGCATTCTTCAAACCGAAAGGCATTTTAGCGTAATGGAAAGTTCCCCACAGAGTGGTGAACGCTGTTTTGTCTCTATCATCCTCATGGACCATAATTTGGTTATATCTGGAATAACCATCGAGTAGTGACATACGAGATGCTCCAACTACTCGCTGCAATATGTGATCCATTTTGGGCAATGGATAATTGTCTTTTAAAGAAACCTTGTCATATTCCTAAAATCAATGCACAAACGAATCTCACCTGTCTTCTTGCGAACGGGCACCAAACTGGAAATCCGATCGGAAAATCTGATAGGAACAATGATACCGGCCTTGTATAATGGATTCACCTCTTTCTCAATCGAGGGCAGCAACTTCGGATTTATCCTTCTCAACTTCTGCCTGAAGGGGTTTTGATTTGGTTTGATAGGAATGGTGTGTTGAATTATATTTGTATCATACGTCTTTAAATCTGAATAGTCCCAAGAAAATACATCAGCAAAAGAAGAAAACAAACTAACATACTTTTCTTTTACCTCTGGTGGCAATGCTTTGGATAACTTCACCATCTTTGGATTCTCAGCTGTTCCAATGTTTACGTCTTCAACTCCCTTTTCGGTTGGCCGCAAGGTTGGTTTTATAGCTACGTCATCTTGATCAAAAATCTCTTCTAAAGGTATCAAACCCTTAGGAATGAAATTATCTTTCAACTGCAATACTTCCATCTGATTTATTTGCACATCAGCCTCACCATCATCAGGCTCCATTTCAATTGAAGTCTCTTTGAATTTTCCTTTGTTCTGCAAAAATTCATCAATCTCATCATCATCTTGGAATACTTGCCAATGCCTTTGGTTGTCCAGGACAGTTGGACGATGTTTCACATGGATTTCGAACTTGTTACTTGAGTTCATTGGGATCTTCAAATTACTAGCTGCCTTAGCAAGAGCATCTGCAATACCATTCTGAATACGAGGGATACAAGTCAAAGTATAGTCTGAAAACAACTTCGAGATATCAAGAACAGCATTTCGGTAAGCCCACATTCGAGGATGCTTAGCTTGAAACTCACCCTTCACTTGTTTAATTACCAACTCGGAGTCTCCATACACTTAATTCTCTTAGCTTTCAACTTTCTAAGTATTTTTAGACCAGCAATCAAAGCTTCATATTCTGCTTCATTATTCGAACAATCAAACGCTAATTTGTAAGAACAAACCCTCACATTACTCGGTACCTTGTTTGGAGCGGAAAAAGGACTATGTACCCAAATACCAATTCCAACACCATCACTCCCTACTGCACCATCGAAATCCATAGTCCATAAACCATCTTCATCTTCTTCCAAGTGCTGAAATTGTGTTTGCTCTGTTATTTCTGCTTGCTGTCCATCAACTTTCTGCTGCTGTTGGGCGGCTGATTGCTCAGTGGAACTCTCAAGTTCTTGCCTTTCTTTCATCAAAACTTCTCTGAAATTTTCTGTAATATCTGGAATATCCTCTGCTTCAACTAACTGACTATCTACATCATTGAAACTATCTGAACACAAAAAAAAGATTCTAAAACTGTATGTACATAATTAATTGGATGATTTACCAGTTTCTCCTTGATGGTGATCATATATTTCATTTTTTTCTCCCGATATAATCTTCTCATCTGACTGAACACAGGAATGGTGGCATAGGAGAAATCAAGTTGTAATGTTCCCTTCAACTTTGATCCCCAAGATCTGGAAAGAAGCATGCCAAATCTAGGAGGAATGTCAACCACAACCACATCCATCAAAACATTCTTCGTAGGAATATGATCTAAACTAACCACCAAATCTTTGATGAGCTCGATGCATCTTACTTTGCTGGAATCGAAAGAATAAAGATCATGATATTTCCTAGTTATATCCAATCCCAATTTCTCCATGATCGCCCTTGGCATGAGATTATGGGAAGCTCCAGAATCAAACATGGCATTATGCAACACAAACTCATGCAATCTGAGACTGATACAAAAAGGAGGCACATCACTATCGGGAGACTCACCATCCAATGCTGGTCCAAAGATCAACTCAGGTTGATCATCTTCCACATTCACCATATTAGAAATTTGATCGAAATTCAAAATTTTAGAAACTTGACCCTTGTAGCTGCTATTTCTCATTAACTCAGTCAAAGGAATGGAAACCTTCAACTTAGCAATCTCACTCTCTAAGCTAAAAGCTGAAGTTTTTTCTACCTCTTTGGTTGGAGCATCCTTCTTTTCAAATTTATCCTTCGATACAATTGGTTGATTAGATCTTTCATTTGCTGCTGGAGACTTGCTTGTAGTAGGATCAGCTACATCTTTTCCCTTCTTTTGTGCAATGGGTGCGTCATTCTTTGGTGGTGAAACTTCCTTTCTCTTTTGGATAGGGTTGATAGGCACATCTCTGTTTCTAAGTGAAATTTTTCGCTGCTGGGCAGATAAAGCATTCATATAACCTCTCTGATACTCATCCGACTCTTCTTCAATAGCTGCATCATTTGCCAATATAAAATCCTCATCCTTTTGTTCAGCTGAATTTTCTGCATACTCATCATCCTCAGTGATAAAGGTTGGCATATCATCAGGTGTAAAAAAGTGATTTTCTTCTCCAATTACATTATCTTCATCAGCTGATTCAGGGCCAACAAAATTCTGCTACAAAGGAGTCTTTACCTGTTGTTGTGCCGACGGTTCTTGTGCTCGCTACTCTCGTTGTTTGATCCGGAATTGTGGTTGCTGTTGTCCAAGGAAATTTGGATTTTTTATCTGCGGTTCAGGCTTATCAAGTGTTAGTCTTTCAATCATCTTTTCTACCTTGCGAAGTACCTGGTCTGACGTAGAAGCTTCTTCCTTTATTGCGACTTTCTTTTCTGCTCTTAATCTAGCTCTCTTGTCATTCAAATTAGCTTCAACACTTACTGCAATTTTCTGCATCTTCTCCAAAGTGGGCGGATCTCTTTCTCGTAATGAATAGGCCATGTCCAGATCAAAACCATCCGGAAAATTAAGAAAAGCTGACTTCCTAGATGGCCTTAAATCATCAGGAATTGCATTATAAACCGCATTGAATCTGATACAATAGTCTTGGACTGACTCACCCACATTGTGTTTAATCTTGGTATATTCAGAAGTGATTTGAAGAGGATCTTTCTCTACTTCCCACTGATCTAAGAATTGTCTTTGCAGCTCGGCCAATGTAGCAATACTTCTAGGCTGCAAAGCTCTGAACCATTTTCTCACTTCACCTCCAAAAGTTTGCACAAACAACCTCATGGTCACATTTTCTTCGTCGATTTCATGAAGATCAAAGAAGTCTACCATTCTATCAATATGCTACTGAGCAGGAACACTTTGATGAGTGCCATCGAACAATGGGATTTTACTTTGATAATCAGCGGGCATAGCATCCAAGTTTGGAGGCAAGACAAGGGGTGCGAATCTAGCAGCCATTGCTCTTGGTGGATTTATAATCTGTCTTGGAGAAACGGGTGGAGTAGGAGTAGTAGATGTATGAGGTGTATGTGGTGTGGATGGAGGCGATACTACTGCAGATTGTTGATCAGAAGTAGATGGTTGCACGGGAATGGTAGGAATGAAAGGAGGCTGGGTATAAACTTGTGAATCAGAAGTAACTGCTGATGGCCCAAGAGTTTGAGATGGAGACTCTATAAACTCGGGAATTTTTGTTGCCACAATGGAGTTTTGAATATTCAAGATGTAACTATCGATGGATTTATTAGCCTGTTCAATTTCAAGATACTTGATAAACTCAGGATTTATGACAGTAGAACCAATCGCACTTTCAGACTTAGTTTCAAACAACGACAACTCAAATTGCTCGTCAAATTCAATATCTTCAAGGTATTCAAAGACAATGGGAAAAGAATGAGATTTGAAAAGAGGAATCATGGGACTTTCTCTACGAAGGATTCTTGAAATCAGATTGGGATTCTCATACACTGGAGGTGGATCAGGATCCAGATTTTCTCTAGTATGTCTTCTGGAAGCCAGTGTGTTGGATTAATTTTAAAATGAAAGGGACAAAACCAACTTGTTCAGCCTATCAAATTCTAGACTCATCACCCAAAATTCCAGAACGATCTGATGTACTGGGGAAATTCGCAAGTCAAGTGTCACGCTCACAAGCTAGACCGGAGATTGACTGAAGCAACGTTTATCTACTTTCGCTAATGCAAAGCAAGAGCGTTTCAAAGGCTACCTGGAATAACTTCAGGCTCCGTCTGTAGCTTATAAAAAAATAACACCAACAAGCAAACCATTTTTTTCCCAGTGGAGTCGCCACTATGTTATTGCCTAAATCTACCTCAGGCTGAAAGAAGGCAGAGTTCAAGGTAACATCAAACCACGCTCAGTCTGGTAGCTAGCCTCAATAGGGCTTGAGATGACTGAATTAAAAGATAATTTTAGGCTAGGTATATAATTAAAGGAGTTTGATTTTTATTTTGAGGGTTTTTGTTGGATCAAAGGGAAAGGCAGCTTTGGGTGCGGGGATTATGCCTAGCTTTTGCAGAATTATGATTGGGGCAAGGAAGGCAATTGTTTTGATGCTTTAGATTGAGTGAATGGATGGATCAGACCGGTGAGGAGCTGAAGTGGGCAAGAGGGTCTTAAGATTCCTCCTCAAATAGATGAAAACATGAAAAAATTAAACAAAACTAAAGGCAGAGCAGAGAATTCCAATGAATTCCACCTTTAACACTGATTTGTTTAATTTAAGAAGCAAGAGAAGGGAAAATGATACACATAAACATCAGTGAACTTACAGTTACATAGAGAAACACACCATCAAAACACAGAGCCACATGGATCCCAAAAAGTGCTGCAAACCTTGGTCTATTCCTTTGCCAAAAGTGCAGAGATGAAATATACAATGAAGTGCCAAGCAATCCCAAGTGTCCAACCCTGAAAATGACTGAGAAAATACATCATATAGACAAGTCTAACCCATTACCATGCCTCTAGGGGTCGATCTCATCATTATAGGAGTTGTTTCAACCATATCTAAACTAGGAACTAGAAAATAGACAATGAAACAACTTGCCTCTATATGCTAGGAAACTGATTCATTCACTTACATTTCACCTTTTTTGTGAATGAATCTTCTAGAATGAGTAAAAATGTGCCATAACTACATCATGGACATGAAATTACATCAAGGTACATCAAAAATTACATGAAAAAGTGAAACTGGCCAAAACTAGGCGAAATTTTGAGCTGCTGAGTGAAAAATAGGCCAAAATTCTCTATGCGCCGTGCCCAAAATCTCTATGTGTAGCACAACTTTGGAGCTGATTTTGAGGCCCTTACCGAAGTCCAAATTGAGCTCATGATAGCTCGTTGGAAATCCCTCCCTGTCTACTTTCCAACCCAAGTGGAATTTATATATTTGGTTGCCATTTTCCCCTCCAAAAGTTCAATATCCCAACACTGCTTCCTGTGTGTGCAAAAAGTGGCAGAAAGGCCATTTTTAGGGTATTTTTGACCCTTTAGGCAACCCAGAACTTGATGAAATTCTTATTTCATCCATAGAAATGCATAAATTTTCATGAAAAACTCAGAAATGCAAATTTTTTCCCCTAAAGAGCATAAGCGCGCGCCAAGTGGCGCTACGTGTCGGGCAGAAAAACCTGTTTTGTGACCAAAAAATTCAAAATTGAAAATTTTTTTCCCAAATTCCTTGAAATTTGGGCTGAAGGTCCCTGATCAAATTCTATGCTCAGCCAAAGAAGCTTCGGCCAAGATTTGGAGCCTATCATTCCTTTTGCGACGCTTCAGTGCCCTCCTTAACCTTGCCTTCAGAATTTTAATTTTCGCTTTGCAAACATGCGTGTGCGCCCAATAGTGGTTCTTCATGTGACTGAGCATGTTATTCTCCTTTTTTTCCCTCTCCAACAACTTCTCAAGATGAATGTTGACCCTTTCAAGCCAAGTCTCTCTATCAACCTCGATCTGACGCTCAATAGGTGTCATCTCGGATGGGCTTCTTCGAGTAGCTTGCCGGTTCTCACAGATGTTTTGCAACTCCGTGATCATTTGCTGATCCTCCAGCTGTTTGTTGCATTGCTCCAGATATTTTATGATCCACTGAGCTCTCTGAAACTTGTCATTCAATGTGTCAATCTCAGCTTTCTGCTCCTGAATGATCTCTCTCAGTTTTGAGCTTGGAGAGCTCAAATCCTCGTCAATCAATATGAAATCAGTATCATGGCCTCCTGAAGGGCCCTCCTCTTGCATAGGCCTCTTTCCTCTATCCTATACCTATACCTGTGCTATTGATGATGGCAACGAGACCCCTTCCACCCCGAGTGGAGATAGTACTCGTCGGGCTGCTGCAAACAATACTCTCGTGCCTCTCTGATAAGTGACATACACTGGCACACTGATAGGCTCTATCTCGTGACCTTCAGGCTGCTGTGAAGGTTCACCTGCATCGTGAACAATCTTCAGAGGCTGAGGGGCTATGAAGAAGTCACGGGAAATGAAATATTTCCATGCAATGCCCTGCAATCCAAGCTGATGTACAATAATGATCTTGATGAGCGCATAATGGTAAATGTTGTTATACTGTTGCTCGGGAGTCTTCTTCTGCACGAGAGTGGTCATCCTCTCGATGTTTTGGCACATGAAGTACGGGATGTTCATCATCCTCACTCTCATGAAATGCATCAATAATATGATGTGGTATGCATAGAGGCATGAGAATCGGCCCTCACAACTGAAGTATCGAATAATGAGTCTCATCAAAGGCGCATAGGATTCCTTCAGAAACCGGAATGGGAATACCCTACTGAGCTGTCTCAAATAGCTGGGCCTGATGTAAGGTTCATAATGAACTCTGTCCACCTGTTGTCTCTTATTCCACTCTTCACCAACATTCAGTATTCCTGTTGCCTGAGAAATGGTTTCTGGTGTCAAGGTGAAGTTTACACCAGCAAGAGTTACCTGACCATCATGCAAATGTAAAACAAATAACCATGCTAACTCCTGATGATGTTGAATCTGAGCAATCATCTCACAGTACTAATAACATGACTGCTCTCGAAAACATGCCATGGCAAGTGGGCAGACCTGCAACTGGTTCAAAGAGGTGGGCTCTTCTCTCACATGTTTGCCACCTTTATGGGGCCTTCTTGGTGCATGCAGCTCTGTGGTAGAATCACTGTCTTGTTCATATGATGTATCTATGTCCGTCGCCATGGTTTTGCAAGGTGTATCTCAAGTGTATGTTTGGTTTGTTGAAAATGAAAAATGAGAACTTGGTGCCTTTGTTTCAATTGCCAAAAATATGTGCAAAATGGGAAAGGACTGTGGGAAATATGAGCAGTGGGTACAATGGAGTTTGTTAAATGAGATTAAAGTGTAATAACAGTCCCTTGACTGTTTGGGGATTTGGGATTTAGGAATTTTTGCAAATGATATGGGAGAGGGAGAGTGATAGGCTATGAAAGGATTGGGGAATGAGAACAAGTGATATGAGTGATTTTGGGATATAGGGGAATAGGATAGGGGCTATATGATGATATGACAGTGATGGGTAAGGGAAACACAGATGGGAAATAGAGCTGGAGTGTTTTGGCAACAAAATCAAATTTTGAAACTTCCAATCAAACCTAAGGAGCAGTTTTTGACCACATGAGAGGGTTTATAATTTCACCAATCAAACTCTCCAAACCAATCTTTCCAAAAACATCAAACACTGACCAAAGGTAATAGCAAGGTGTTTTAAACTTACATGGAGCAAATAAGGTTGAGTCGATTTGATTTTTGTGAAACATTGATGAAAATCTGCCTGTCGGCTCTGTGCGTCGCGCACACAACCCAGTGCGCCGTGAACTATATGTGCGTCGTGCATGTTTAAAAAAACACTGTGAATGGCGGCTCTATGCACCGCGACCCTCCTTCTGTGTGCCGCGACATTGAATTCCTCCCACAGTTCGGCCTTTAACAAATGCTTTCGCTCCTCCAAACTTGACTTGGCTTCTCTCTTATCTTTGGTGTGCAAATGGATTGTAGCACAATGAAAATATCTTATATGCCCAATGACTTTGATTTTTTGTTTAGAAAACCCATTTTCTAATGTTTTGGCTTTGGCACTTTTTCACTTCTTAATGTAAACTCTGTTTTTGTTGTTTCCTTTTGACTTTTTGAGCTGAATGACGAAACTTTTTTGTCAATTTTTTGCAGGGATGCTGGCATGAAATTTGGCAAAGGCGACCAGGGCTGCGCCTAAACATCTTCACAACTAAAAAACTTTAAAAATATACATGGCATTTATTACAAAAGACGAAATTGACGATTTTTCTTCAAAACAGAGTTTTGAAGAATAATCATGATCTAACGTTATGACAATGAAATTTTGAAATGAAAACTTATTTTGAACCTCCCTCATGTGCCTGCTGGCATTATTGGACACTTTGAAGACTAACTTTGTGAAACCCTAGACCTAATGACTGAAATGACTCTTGCTGACTAAGAGACCAAAACAGAACTATGAATGACTTTAAAATTGATTTTGATCAACAAACACGGACCAGCAGGTACATGACATTGAGGGACATGAGTGAAAAGACCCTTCCGTCAGAAAATCGATGCTCCTAATGGAATGCAAATGACTGTAGTGAATGAGACACCTAAAAATGAAATGCAACAAAAGAGATTTTGATCTCTGACGGAGGGATGAACAGACCGACTCTAACAGGAGCTACTACAAAGGTTCCTCCCAAAAGTATGCAGTCTTCCCTCCTTTGACCTCCCAAAAGAAATGTTCATATAAACGAGTTTTTCAATCCTGTGCCCAATTCCAAATACTTGAACCCTTGATATATCCTTCAAATCTTAATCTATCTTTCTGTGTAGATTTTGGAACATACTTTCATTAGAGAACCTTTGAGGTCTAAAATGGGCCTCCTAAGAAAAATGTACAACCAAAATAAACTTTATAAGAGCCAATAAGATTCAATATGACGATGTCAACCATCGGGGATGATTCGCCATTTTTGGGGTAAAAAATTAAAAATATTAAAAAATAATAAAAGAATAAAACTACTTTTTCAACTTGTATTTTCATCTTATCTCCCTTAGGTTTTACTCAAATATTGAGTGGGAGTACTTGTTGGATGCAAAATTAAATTCCTCATCCAAGGAATATCCATGTTGCATACTTTCAATGGACTCGACTACACGAAAAATGAGAAATACATGAAAAAATGTGAATGCAATCACATTTTTCATGTATTTCTCATTTTTCGTGTAGCAGAATCCATAGAAAGTATGCAACATGGGTACTCCTTGGATGAGGAAATCAAATTTTGCATCCAACAAGTGTTCCCGCTCAAAATTTGAGTAAACCCATAGGGAGATAATGTAATTTTTTCCTTTTTTCCCTCTAAAATTTGATAATGTAATCTAATATTATTTATTATTTCCACTATTGTTTTATAATTTCCTTAAGAGGCCCATTTTAGACCTCAAAATTTCCCTAATGGGGGCCCATATTTGTTTCCATAATTGTGAGCCACCCTTAACCCAAAGCCACCATAAATTCATGGAATATGCTAGGCTGACAAGATGAGGATCTTGAATACCCAGTCCTCCTGATTGTTTGGGTGTGATCAGTTTATTCATGCTCAAAAAGGCCCCTTTTCGGTTTGAGAAGAACCTCTGCATAGAAAATTTGTCCAAATAGATCTTAATTTATGAGAGTCTGTGATTGGAATGGGCATTACTGAGAGCTGATAGTTGGGGAGAGCCTATAATATCACTTTGAATAATACTAATCGACTAGGGAAACTAAGTGTTCTAAAGGCCCATTTTCTTATTTTGTGTCTATTCTTCTCAATGAGACATTCCCATATTATAACTTTTTTGTGGCGTAAGACCAAGGGAACTCCTAGATATTTGGAAGGTAGGTGACCTCTATTAAAACCAAAAGTTCTAATTAATATTTTTTTCACATTCTATGAACAATTGAAAAATAAAATGTTTGACTTGCTTTTTTTAATCATCATACCAGAGGCCTCCATGAAAATTTGTAATAATTTTTCTACTCTTTCTGCCTCTCTCCATGTAGTAACTACAAATAATATGACATCAACAACAAATTGTTGATGTGAGATGGGCAGGTGCTTACCATATAAATGAAGAACATGAATAAGCCATGTTTCAGTAGCTTTAGAGAACATACGAACCAAACCCTCCATTGTTAGGATAAAAACAAAGGGCGATAAAGGATCTCCCTATATTAGCCCTCGAGAAGGTTGGAATGTAAAAGGTGATGCACCATTTATGAGTATGGAGATAAATGTCAATGAAACCAGAGACCCTACCCAGAAAATCCACTTCTTAGAGAAACAAAAGGATTGTAGAACATTATATAAGTATGTCCAACTTAGCCTATCATATGCCTTCGAGAGGTCTAATTTTATGATCATACCAAGATGTTTGGATTTTCGTAAGGAGTGTATAATTTCATGCACCACAATAATACCATCTGTTATCTATCTCCTCTGCATAAAACCAATTTGATTTGCATAAAATAGGACAGGGAGGGTTGGTTTCAATCTGTTGACTACTACCGAAGAAATTATTTTATACAATACATTACATAGAGAAATTGGTCTAAATCAATCTACGTTTTTAGATCGACCTAGTTTAGGTGCTAATGAGAAGAAGGTTGCATTTATTTCCAGAAAAATTGATATTGTCTATCTTTGTTCCTCCACTAACTCATGGATTTCCTCCCTTAAGAATCCCCAACATGCCTAAAAAAATTCAATTTTGAACCCGTATGGACTTGGAGCCTTATTCTTTAGCATATTCATTAATACAAATTCTACCTATGAAAAAGTGATTAGTGTCATCAATGATATATTATGTTCATCCGTTATTGGGGATGTGTTGTATCATTGTTTCTATAAAGTGGTTTCTCCTATTATTGTTTTATGTGTTTAAGTCTTGAAAATATGATATAAGTTCCCAGTCTCTCTCTTTTTGTTGTAGTTTTCTTTCTCCATCCTCACCCTTGAGAGAAAATATGTGATTATGTTGACGACGTTGAACCATAACATTATGGAATAATTTAGAATTGTGTTCTCCCTCTTTCAACCATTGTATTCTGGACTTCTCTTTCCATAACATCTCTTATTTTTTCTAATTTTCTCTAAATTTTGTAGAGTGTCTACTTCTTCATTCAGTAAATTTGGAGATTGGCTCTCGAGGATAATTCGTTGTTGTATGCCCATCATTTTCCTCTTTAAGGCTATTTTTTCCTGAAAGATGTTGCCAAAAATATACTTGTTCCAATATTTAACCCTGTATTTTAAGGCTTTTAATTTAAGGTGAAAAGTATCATATGCGATTCTTACCTTGGATATGAAATTTCAACCACCATTGTTGCATCAGGTCTACCAAATATGTGTTCTTCAAAAAGAAACTTTCAAACTGAAACAATAAGTTGAGAGGGGCTTCCTTGAGGTCCATGCCGAGCCTTATGGGCCAATCGTCTAATCCCATGTAGGGAAATATCAATGCTTCTAGGAAAATATCTCTTTGTATAATTTTCTCAAATACCAGAAAATGATATAAACGACAAGCTATTTGGTTTTCCCTACCATGACGATTATTCTATGTGGAGGTCCTATTATTTTTCGTTATATCTACGAGATGAAGATATTTTATAGACTCATCAAATGAGGTCGAAGCTTGATCGAGTTTACGTATACATCCTTTCTTTTCTTGAAGGGATCGGATGAGGTTGAAGTCCCCTCCGACAACCCAAAGGATGCTTCCTATCAATTGTTTGATATTTTTCAATATGTTCCGAAAAATCCAAATTCTCCTTAACATTTGAGGGTCCATACACTGCTGATAATACCATGTCATATTTAGTACCAATATATTTGAATGTGTCTGTAAGGATTTGTTTTGTAGCCAACCAATCACTAAAGACAATATCTTTTGGATTCCACCACACTGCTAAACCACCTGCATTTCCTCTGGCGTCCATTGACATTTGTTGACATCCTTTCCAACATATGCCTATTATTTGTGACATTTTTTCTACTCCTAACTTAGTTTCCTATAATTAAAAAATAGATAGTTTCTCTTTGTTTATCTGTTCTCGAAGATATCTATGTTTACCTATATTGTTGAGTCCTCAAATGTTCCAAGATAATGATGGATTATGGGGGATTGATGAGCTCTCGGTCAGGGCAAGGGGTTGGTTTGTGATGTGTCTCGCTTCTTTCTTAGGTTTACTCACTTTTCTTTTGAATCTCTTGTGAGATCCTTGAGTAGAATATATTTTCCTTTATCTTTGAATCCTTGAAAAGAATGTTCTATTGGGTCCTCAATCAAGTTTCGTTTTTTGTTTTCCAAGCTATATCAGCTTTGGAATAGGATTCTCATGCTTCAGAGGATAACAAATCCAAAGCTTGTTGTGCCCAATCATGTACCATAAAAACTAACTTTATTTCTTCCTCCGATAAGGTTGTCTCATCTTGTGACAACAAAGGAGCGACCTCTACAAATCCTGGAAGGGAATATAAGTCAAAAATATCTTTCAGGTTTTCATCATCCTCCAATTTTCTTTTTACAAGATTGTTCTCAACTATATTTCATGGTGTTGTGTCTTCCATATTGATATTGACATGTTTATGATTGTCTTCCTCCATACTCTCAAGTATCATAAAGGGATTGATGTCTTCAGTATCCTTTGGATTTCCCATGTTCCTATTCATCTGGTTGCGCTTTCATTGTGTAACCTTGGTGAAACCCTCATTGTTAACTTTTTCTCCTATTTCTTGTTGTTTTCTTTGCAATGGAAAATATTTAAAGAGGTGACCATGCTCATGGCAGAGTCTACATATGAATAGAACATGCTCATAATCTATGGGTTGTGTCCATATCTCTCCATGATAATCTAGATCAATGGATTCTAGTAACGACCGAGAGATATTCATATATACGCATAATCGGGCATAAGACATATTTTACTACCTTCTGGTCACTTCAGAAACTTTTACAAAACATCCTATAGCATGCCCTATCCCTTCGAGAATTTCTGTAATCCAAAAATCGACAGGAAGAGAGTATAACCTTACCCATACCGGTACTGCTTTGAATTCCTCTTTGTCTGGGTTGAAACATGCTTCCCAATTTCTAATGTAGAACCCCACATTGTTGAAAAAATAAGGTCCTCCTTCAAATATCTTTGCTTTTTCTTCTAGATCTGAAAATATGATTGTAAAAAACCCTTAGGTCTCAAACAAAGGTATACCTCTCCCTTCGGTTGCCAATTATGTTGAATCGAACGCTCTAGTTCTTTTTTAGTGGGCCAACTACCAATAAATTTGCAAATGAAGGCATGATCCATAATGTGCTTTCTATGGTCCTCTAAACATCTAGTAAGAATAACAAACCTAGGGTTTTGAGCAGCTTTAAGGATACAATTTCCTCATAAACCCATTTTCCACTTATCTCCCAACACTCGCAATGGAAAGAAATCTGATGAGCTCCCTTGGGAGGAGAGAATATTTAAGAAAAGGTGTCCCCTTCCTACCTTCAAATTCATTTGCAAATATTTCTTCCTTGAGGCTTCTTTAAATGTATATGGTCTGTGATTACAAAGATGCAAAATTGAAAATGCTCCAACCTCACCATCTGCAAAGATCCAAGTTCGAAACTCACCACCTCTCACAAACTCACCAACTCCACGAAAAACAATCTTTAACATCATTAAACATCAAAAATTCCCATTGGTATTTCTACCTTTCTCACAAACTCACCAACTCCAAGTAAAAACAATTTTTAACATCATTAAACATAAAAAATTCCCATTGGTTTTTCTACCTCTCCACCTCAAAGGACATTTTTGCATCTTGTGGTGTTCGTTGATCTCGAATCTCCCTCACCTTGACTTCGTCACGATGTATACTTTTACCTATCAACATTATTTTGGTTTTGCTCGTGAGGAAAAGAAATTGATCCTACCATCCATTATCATTATTTCACCGTGTCATAATGATGTTGATTCATTCTGAAAAATAATTTATGATTCATTCTGAAAAATAATCTATTAGAGGAAACTGTTAACAACTACGTCTTTTACCACCAGTAACGAAAACCTTTTGCGTCCATCAAATCAACTCTCACCATCAAATTTGATATCTCTACATTGAAATTCATAGAAATCATTTTTATATCAATCGCACATTCATCATGCAAGAGTTAGAGAAAAATAAACAGTTAAATAACTTCACTTTATATCTATTAACATAAATTTTGATCAATAATATAAATTTAGATAAAAAAAAATATTTTAACTCAACATTAATATAAATTTAGATAAAAAATTTATCTGAATTCTAAATTTATCTAAAATTAAAAAGAATCAAATCTATTTAAGTATAAATTTTATAAAATTTGAAAACTAAATTATATTTTTAGAGTTTTATCTCTTTTTATATAACAAAATATTACAACAAAATTTAAAAAAAGTTTGTATTTTAAAGATTTTATCTTTCTTTATATGACAAGATATTACTGTACTAAAATAAAAAACACAAATATTAAAAATTATTCCAAACTTTTGTTCAAACCTAAAAACCTGGCATCTCGCTGGCATATCGTATTGCAACTTAAAACGGAGACTGAGAAGATCTTCTGATAATTCCATTCCATCCAAAATATTAATCCGTCAACCCATTGTACCAGACTGGTGCGATGAATATACCCTATATTGGAAATAACGAATGTAGACAAATCAAAGTAATGGGACATGTCATTTCACAAAGTTGAGAAAATATGGTTTTTGAACCTGTTCTCACGTAACCACAGTTGCGTTACCTCTCAAGGACCGTCTGGCATTTTAACTCTGAAGTGACTGATGCAATGGATTTTGGTGTGATTCTTAACCATGCTTTTTTGATCTTGATCTTTCGAATCTGTTCTCGAAAGTCGCTGTTTAAAAATTTAGTTACAGGGTTGTTGTATATATAGATTATTTTTTTTAATATTATTTTTATGATAATTTTATTGATATATTTTATATAAATTTATTTTAATTTCAAGTTTAATAAAGAAGTTGTGTGACTTTTTTGAGTTTTTGTCTATTTCTGGTTAGAATCTGGCAAAAATATTTGTAGTGGTAAAAGAAATTTTGATTTGTATTGTTTAAATTTGTTTTTTTGAATATATATATATATATATATATATATATATATTTATTTATTTATTTATTTTAGATCAATTAAATTAAATTTGAAAATAAATAAGAAACTTTTCAAAAAATATTACTTAAAAACCACTCATTTAATAAATATATTTTTATAATTTAAACAAAATCAACCAAATAATATTATTTTCACTGGCACAAAGACCAATTCGAAAATGGAGGGACCTTTTCTCAATCATTTGTTTGTTAATGATAGCATCATCTCATTGTTGCAAATATAAAAACATTTTGGGTGCAAAGAGGGTGAGTTTGCTTGTTCCAAAATAGCTGATTTTTTCAAATATAAGCCAAACCATTTTGCTATTAATTATATTTATAATAGGTATCTTTTTCAATACTAAAATTATATTTAAAAGATAGTTATTATACTCATTTTTTTTAATCATGGTTTCTTATTATTTCTATTCTTATAATATTTATGGAGTTTGGTTCATAACATTTCCTAGAGTTTTTCTTATCGACTTTTTCATTTTCAATATAACATTTTTTTGTATTTTTCAAATATAAAATTTTTAAGGATATTGATGAAAACTTATCGAGGTATATTTGATCAAAATTTTGGGATCTTGTTCATTATATTATATGATATATACCCTATCGAAGTTAGGGTTTGTGACTAGCCTTGAAATTAGTTTCAAACAAGTCATCCTGAATTTTTTGTTATAAGATTTTTTTGTAAAGTCCTAGAATATAAAATTTTCAAAATATTGATGAGAAATTTCTAAATACTTGTAATAAAAAATTTAGATTTTAAATCATGATAATTTTTTAAATATATCTTATGGAAATTAATATTCTTGAGTAATCTTGAAAATAGTCTCAAATGAGTCATCTTGAGATAGCGATAAAGTCTCAATCTGACTTTTCCTTGTTCAAATTGAGAAAATTCAAATTTTCCACATCAGCGGACAACTTGGAAGCAGTTAACTGAGGTAACTAGCTCTAATCACTCAGTTAGCTTAGTAAAGGTCAATTGTGAAGTGGGACAACCGTTTAACTCAGTGATCATCCAGTTAACTGATCAATTAACTCAAAATAGCTAGTGCATGCAAGGAATTCGAGTTCCTTAACTATGATGGAGATTCCAAGGCAATGTAACAAGCAGTTGTAAACTAGTTTGAGTGTATAGGTGTAGCATGCAGTCAGATGATCAATCCTTAGGAATTGCACAATTAATTGGAGGAAAATTTCTAAAAAATAAGGGATTTTCACAAGGAAATAGGGGTCAAGAAGAGGTAGAAATTGACTAATTTTGTGTCAGAACTTCTCATTGAGAAGTGAGATAGGTTATTCACTTGCAGGTTGTGCTCAGAGTAGGAAAAAAATTGTAATACATTCTTTATTCATATGATTGATGAAAAGAGGCTTGAGGGATTTTTCCTAGTTGGGTTCCCCTAGAAAATATTGTGCATGATTGCATGTCTATGAATGTTATTCTAAAGTGTGAATTAAATTCTGTAGACCACTAGAGTATAATTGTGTATAAATTCTTTGTAGATTCAAACTGCTCATTGTAATTTTCTAAAACAATAGACTTGAATCTACTCTACCAATTGTGGAAACCAATTTAAATGATCACAAAATCACGAAGCATACATGAGAAATAATTCAATCAACACATTACACAATTATTTATTAGGGAAAGGCACAACTAAAAACTCCACTATCTATATATTTCATTAGTCATAAAATATGAGAAGATTACAATGCACCTGAGAAACCTCTGCACTATCTCTATTTTTCTCACTGCTTCTTAGACAAGACTAGGCCAATACTTTACCAAATTTTGGCTTACCCAAGTCCCTATTACCTTGCACAGTTTCCTTGGGTAATTAGCCCCTATTAATTAGGGAAATCCCCATCTAGTACTGCGCAATCAATAAAGGACTTCCTCTAATTGCATGCACGACCTATACAATTTAGATGATTATACAATTGATAGTACACTTCCCTTGAACTCCAATCTCAACTGGCTAACTCTCAGTTCACACATGCATGAGTTATTTACGGTTGATTTATCATTTCTAAGGTTGATCACTGAGTGTGGTTCAAGTTCCACTTCCACACTTTGACCTTCCACTAGTTCCTCCAACAGTTGGAACTAGTTAAACGGACTTTAACTCAGATAAAGTGAATTAATTAATTACAAGTCAAAATAAACTCAACTAGGGCTCCCAAAATGTAGGAACTACTCTACATGATTCAAATTATATCCTCAACTCGAACTAACTAAACCAACTAAGGAAAACTAAATTAGTTAACTCATAAAAGTTTTCATGATATGTGGAATTGCATTTTTCTTCTAATTTAATTCAAGGGAAAATTAAATTAGAATCTTTCTTGGTGCCATTTTCAACACTCCCTCTCAAAAAGAAAGGTATTATCAGATACCTCGATCTTGCCTCTGTGGAACTCAAATTTACCTCTTGATAGTTTCTTCATCAAGATGTTTGCATCCTTTTCCTCTATAGGAATGTACTATAGCATCATGATCTGCCTCTGCACATAATATCTGAGATGGTGGTACTAGATGTCGATATGCTTGGACCTATCATGAAAAATTGGATTCACCGAGAGTTTGATACAAATCTGGTTGTCGCAATAAATCACTGTAGTAGCCATCTACTGACCAAATAACCCAACAAGGATATTCCCCATCTAGATAGCCTCAGAAGTTGCTTTACTAGCAACCATGTACTCTGCTTTTGTCGAACTAAGTGCAACTGATTTCTGCTTCATGTTGTACTAAGAAATTGTTGCTGACCCAATATTGAAGATTCCTCTTGATGTTCTCTTCCTTTCTTATGGACTCCCTGCGCAATCTTCATCTGTGAAGCATTGGAGCTTCACTCCCTCGGTTCTTCCATACCAAAGACCAAACCAAGTGGTGCCTCTAAGTTATCTCAACACATGCTTGGTTGCCTTCCAATAGATTTTGGTTGGCTTAACCATTTCTTAACTAAGTTGGTTAACAAAATAACACATGTTCACTCGTGTTTTCACCAAGTACATAAGTGAAACCACAAACTACCTGTAAATGGTAGCTTCTACCACATTGCCTGAAGTAGCATCTTCCTTCCTCCAATTCCCTTCTAGAGGAGTCTCCATGGGTTTACTTCTCTCTATTTGAAACTTCTTCAGTATCTCGTTGGCATACTTTCCTTGAGAGACAAATAATTCCTCATCTCCTTGCCACATTTCCAAACCAATTATGAAACAATGCATGATCCCCATTACTTTTATCTCAAATTCTATTGAAAAATCTTCTTTGGAATATTTTATCACCTTCTCATCACCTATTAGAATTAAATCATCGAAATATAATGCTATAATCAATACTTTACCTTCAACCACAATATGGTAAAGGTTTACATTTGCTTCACTTTTGGTTAAGCACAACCCAGTGAAATAATTGTCAATCCTGGTGTAACAAGAACATGGTGCTTATTTAAATCCATATAATGCTCGTTTGAGTCTTCACACATGTGACTCTCTATCAAATGTCTCAAATCCTTTCGGTTGATCTATGTACACCTATTCCTTAATCACTTTATTGAGGAGTGTTGTCTTCACATCCATCTGATGTATCTTCCATCCCATCTGAGCTAAAAGTTCTGGAATATATATAATTGAATATTAGCTTGCTACTGGAGAAAATTTCTCCTCGTAATCAATTCCCTCCACCTGAGAGAACCCCTTGGCCACAAATTTGGCCTTGTGTTTCTCGAAACTCCCATCTACTACTTGCTTCACCTTGTAGATCCACTTGGATCCTACAACTAACTTTTTCTCTGATATTGAGAGAACTTCCCATGCATTTTTGTTGCTAATCAAGTCATACTCCTATACCATGGCATCAACCCATATTGTTTGCTGCACTACTTCCTCGAATGAGGATGACTCAGTTTCTACACTCTCGCTCATAAGAGCGATGTAGATAATGTACCAATTTGGTGACTTCTGGCTCTTCCTCCGCTATGATGGGGGTGCACCCACATTCTCTCTAGAATCATGCATTAACCTTCCAGCCTCTCTGGTGCACTTCCTTCCATCTCTGGATGTCTCTACATGGGTGGGCGCTTCCACTCTATGCTCCTCCATGTGGCTGCTCCAAAACATATTGAGGTTCTTCTTTTGGATCTAAAATCTCCTCATATCCATGCAATTGAATCTCCCTTTAAAGGGAAATTATCGTGGCCTTCCCCTCATCAAATTCCACATCCCTACGAACAATTGTCATCCTATGAGATGGCAGGTACACTTGATAGTTGTGAGGTGTATCAATGTACCCCAAAAATATGCCCAACTTAGTTGTTAGTTCTATATTTTTCCATGCATACTTGTAAACAATACAGTAAACTGATGAACCAAATATTTTGAAGTGCACCACATCTAGTTTTTACCTGAAAAAGCTTCTTCTAGTGTACCCATATCGAGGATACGATGAGGACTTTTGTTCTGCACATATACCGTTGTGTTGCATGCTTCTTCCCACAAGTGCAAGGGTAGGCCATGATCATGTAACATTTCTCACGCAACTCCCACAATGCTTCTGTTCTTTTGTTTAGTAACCCCATTCTGATGTGGGTTATGGAGTTCTATTAACTCCCATCGAATTCCTTCTGATGCACAAAATTTATTGAACTCATTCAACACATAGTATCCACCATTATCGCTCTTGAGAGCCTTCACTTTCCTGCATGTGTCTTTCTCAACAAGTGCTTTAAACTCACAAAATTTTGATAACGTTTGGTCTTTCTTCTGCATGAATAATATCCAACACTTACGTGAGAAATCATCTAAAAGTATCACATAATACATGTGATTGGTCGTGGAAGCTGTCGAGAACCATTCACACACATGTGAGTGAAATCTTTAAAGGATCACTTGCACTCAACTATCCTTATCATGAAAGGTGGATTTGGTGTACTTCCCCAATGTACATCGTTTTCATGTGTCACATTTCTCTAGTGCACCCTTGGGAAGTCCTGTAGAAATCTATTGTGTGATCTTCAAAGCTCCGTGGTGTAGATGGCCTAATCTTCTATTCCATAACTCATCGATGTCTCGGCTCTGCACACTCTCTACTTTCATGCTAAAAGTAGCACAATCCTCTACATCCAATTTCTAGAGGTTCTTTACCCAAACCCTGATCTTCTTCACCTGTCTTATGGCTATGTGACGAAGGAATGCATTTCCTTTTCTAAATATCACATCATAGCCACAATCTTCTAACATAGAAACTGAAACTAAATTCTTATTCAGAACCAGAACATGCATGACATATTTCAATGTGAGTGGAGAACTAGAATCCCTCTTAAAATTAACAGTATCAATGTCAGTCACGTTATACATTCCATCATCTCCCATCTCAATGTGCATTTAGAGGTCCTTCTCCTCCAAGTCCCTGAAGAATTCTTTGTTTTTGGTCATATGGAATGAGAATCTGCTATCCAAGTACCACACACTACCCATAACTGATGACACATTGCATGCAATGATGGTGAAATCCAACTCGAATTGTGAAGAACTTCACCTGTCGCTCATATTGAGGTCTTCTTGTTGGCGTTCTTGTACAGAAACTTCATTGCATAATGTCCTAACTCATGACAGTGAAAACATTTAATCTTCGACAAGTCCTTCTTCTTTCCTGCTTGCCCAGAATCTAATTTGGAAGGGGCTATCTTCCAATTCCTTTTCTTTACCTTTCCATCCAAGGCAAAGTTCTCCTCATGATCATGCTTGGATGAGGATCCATATTTGGTGTTCTATTGAATCTCTTCTTGCACCAAGTCAGACCATAAACACTCCCACTCTGGTAGTTTCTCCCTCCCATTTACTGAATCCTGGTATTTTTGTCAGCTATTGGGAAGGCCTAGAAGTTTTAGGACGACTAAATCATATTCAACAACTATAACACTAACACTTCCAAGCTCATCTCGACATCGGGTGAACTAGGTCAAGCACTTTGGTATTGTGTCGCCCTTCTCCATCTTGGTTTTCCTAAGCTTTTCCTTTAGTGCTAGCTTCCTATGGTCACTATTGTTCTGAAACAAGTCTGTCAAGGCCTTCCACATTTCATATGGATTTTCCTTTCCATGGAGGTTTGAGAGAATATGATCTCAAACTCCTTCTAGTAGGACCCTTCTCACCTTTGCTACATTCTTCTTCCAGGTCGCCAAATCTTGAGCATCGGCTACTGGAGGCTGAGGAATATCATTTTCTATGAACTCCTTCAACCAATTATCTTCCAACATTGCTTCCATCCTGTCCTTCCAAGCTATGTAATTTGAATTTCCCTCAAGGGCATACTCAAGTCTCAATCCATAGAACGACATCCAGCTAACATTGAAAAATGATACTGCAAATTTGATTCCCTTGCATAGAAAAAACTCGTATTCTTCTATTCTATATTGATTTCAACTCTAAGACCATGTAGAAATTCCATGTAGATTCAAACTGCTAATTATAATTTTCTAAAACAATAGACTTGAATCTACTCTACCAATTGTGGAAACCAATTTAAAAAATCGTGAAATCACGAAGCATACAAGAGAAATAATTTAATCAACGCATTACACAATGATTTCCTGGGGAAAGAAACAACTAAAACCCTTGTTATATGAATATTTCATTAGTCATAAAATATGATAATATAACAATGGTTTTCTCATGCCCTAGCAACCTCTGCACTATCTCTATCTATCTCACTGATTCCCATACAAGTCTAGGCCAATACTTAACCAAATTTTGGCTTGCCTAAGTCCCTATTTCCTTGCGATGCTTCCTTGGGTAACTAGCCCCTATTAATTAGGGAAATCACCATCCAATACTGTGCAATCCATAAAGGGCCTTCCTCTGGCTACATGCACCACCTACAAAATTTAGATGATTTACAACTGATAATACACTACCCTTGAACTCCAATCTCAATTGGGTGACTCTTAATTCACACATGCATGAGTTATTTATGGTTGATTTATTAGTTCTCTAGTTAATCACTGAGTATGGTTCAAGTTCTGCTTCCACATTTTTACCTTCCACTAGTTCCTCCAATAGTTGGAACTAGTTAAAGTGACTTTAACTCAAATCAACTAAATTAATTAGTTACAACTCAAAATAAACTCAACCATGGCTCTTAAAAAGTAGGAACCAATCTACATGACTCAAGTTAGACCCTTAAATAGAATTAACTAAACCAACTATGTAAAACTAACTTATTTAACTCGTACAAGTTTTCATGAGATGTGGAGTTACAATTTTCTTCTAATTTAATTCAAGGGAAAATTAAATTAGAATATTTCTTGGAGCCATTTTTGTTAGGTGTGGAGCCTGATTATCTTCCTGATTAAGAGGTATTTTTTTGAGTCGGATTTATACCCCAGGAACAATGTACATCCCTCCACGTGTGTGGGTGTGGGGGGCACTTGTCCCCTTCGCAGGGGTTCGGGAACCAGTGGGCCCTCAGCGGGGGTTTGAGGGCGCTAGCCCCGATGCTAAAAATAGATGTAAAATTGCCTTGTAAAATATTGTAATTTCGTAGTCGATGTGTGGCGTTCATTAGCCGTATGATCTGATAGTATAAGTTATGTTTCATTTATGGTTTTCCCTAGAAAGAAATCCCTCGGTTTATATGAGGGAATTGTATTGTGACTGTGTATTATGTGTATTCTGAGCGAGAAAGACATTAGAGAAATTTTGAGGTCTATTAAAATGGGCCTCCTAAGAAAAATGTACAACCAAATTAAAATTTATAAGAACTAATAGGATTCAAGATGATGATTTCAACCATGGGAATGATTCACCATTTTTGGGGAAAAAAATAAAAATATTAAAAAATAATAAAATAATAAAACTATTTTTTTTAACTTGTTATTTCAACTTATCTCCCTAAGGTTTTACTCAAATTTCGAGCAGGAGTACTCGTTAGATGCAAAATTTGATTCCTCATCTAAGGAGTAACCATGTTGCAAACTTTCGATGGACTCGACTACACGAAAAATTAGAAATACATTAAAAAACGTGATTGCAATCATGTGTTTCATGTTTTTATAATTTTTCGTATAGTAGGGTCCATCGAAAGTATGCAACATGGGTACTCCTTGGATGAGAAATCAAATTATGCTTCCATTGAGTGTTCCCGCTTGAAATTTGAGTAAACCCATATGGAGATCAGTTGAAAAAGTAGTTTTTTCTTTTTTTCTTCTAAAATTTGATGATGTAATCTAATCTTATTTTATTATTTCCACTATTATTTTATAATTTCCTTAGGAGGCCCATTTTATACCTCAAAAATCCTCGAATGGAGAGGAGGCGGCATGAGGAAATTACAAAAAATCCGCTTTAGGTTGTATATCTTCATTTTATTGAATAGTATATAAGGAAGGACTGGTTGTTTCTCCGTGGACGCAGCCCAAATTGGATGAACCACGTATATTTGTCTCTTTTATTTTATATGTTTTTTGTGTTTGTGTTTCCGCATATTTTATGTGTTCCATTGCTCTGTAATATATAATTTTCTAACAATTTTCAACGAATTATGTTTCTTGATTTTAGATTAAACTTATTGAGAAGTTGCAATTCTATCATCATATTTCTACATGGTATCGAAGATAGATTCACATCAGAACAATCATTTCAAATTTTTTCCTCAGGAGGTTCGAATTTGCAGCTTCAATATAGCAGGATCTTTTCAGAGTTGGCAGAATGGCCTTCAATTAGAGTATGCCTTGGAAGGAAGCTTAGATTTCATGGCATGGAGGTGATGCTTGATGACAACAGATTATCAGAATATGTCAAGACAAACATTCCAAAACTAGGATCATCTAATGCCCTAAACCTAACCCAATGGAAGAAATATGTAGCCAAGGCAAGGAGAATTATCTTGGAGGGAGTGTGAGATAACATTTTCTCATATCTCCATTGGAAATAATATCCTTTCGCAATGTGGAGCAACCGAAATAGATATTTGAGAATAACAGTGACCATAGAAAAATGGCCGTCAAAGACAAACTTTGAAATATCCAGATGTAGAAGAATGGTATTATTTTCACAAGTTCGGGATGAGCTTGGAGGGGTTGGTGTGAATGTTGCAGATGATTACCTCGTGAGCCTAGCCCTTGTAGGCCTCCCAAAAATTTGGCATAGCTACCAGGACTCGGTGAATAGGAGGGATAAATTATCAAATTGGGAATGTTTTTGGTCTAATTTTCTACACAAATAGATGAGGTGGAATACCAGATATGGAATTTCATCCAAAGGAGAGGATGAAGAAAATTGTGTATTGGTTGGAGAGGGAAAGAAGGGAAAAGGGTAGAAATATAAAACCAAACTAGAATCAAGCTAAGGGGGGCGCAGAGGAAAGATCTATCCAAAATAAAATGCTTCAATTGTCATGAATTTAGAGACAATGCTACAAAGTGTCCACACAAAAATTATGGCAAGAAGAACTTAGGAGGAGTAGTAGGTGAAGCATTGGATTCATATTTTGAGCTAGAATTCACCCTTATGGTATGCATGACCAACACTGTGATGGGGAGTGTGGGGTTCTTGGACTCAGGTGGATCATTCCACATGATAGGGCGTAGAAATTTTTTCAGTGACCTGGAGGAGAAATATCTCCAGATGCATATTGAGCTTGGGGATGACGGAAGGAAAAATTCTACCAGGATTGGTACAGTAACCTTGAAGAGGGAGTCGAGATCCAAATATGTCATTTTTTTTCCAAGCCTAAAGAATAATCTCATCTCTGTAGCAGTTTTGGAAGACTGTGGTGATTATGTAATCTTCAGTAAAGGTAAATTCTTTCTAAGGCACATATTCATTGAACATGTGAAGAGGATTGGGATTCATGTGAAGAACTTGTATAAAATTGATGTGGAATATTGTGTTGCATTAAATAATAAGGTAGATAAAGTGAAGAGATGCAATTTAAGTGAGCTCTAGCACATGATATTGGGCCATTTGCATCATGGCGCCTTGAAGATTATGTGTAATATTCCCAAAGGTAATTTACAAGAATAAATAGGAATACATAAACAAAACACACACAACAAAAGAAAACACAGAAATTAGAACACCATTGAGCCACAAAAACTACGTTGAGCCATTTTATTAATGTTGAGGAATGTGTACAAAGTGAGGTGCTGGAATGAGTGCACCTAGGCTTGCTCAAGCCAATCTATAGAAGCCCTCAAAAGTGTTATTGAACACCCTCAATTTCTTCTCTCTACGTGGTTGTTACTCTGTGCTAGAAACTGCCAACAAATGTTTTTGCTGCTCCAAATGATCTGCTGCTAGGGCCTATTGTACTTCTCATAAAATTCTTTGAATTTAACCTTGGAATATACTCAATAAACCCATAGTAACTCGCGAAGTTTTTTCCCAAAGCTTGACCCCAGAAATTGGCCCTCTTGGGCTTTGATGCTGCTTCTGCTGGGAAAATCTGTGCTCTTAATAATTATGCTGTTGGATGCCACTAAAATGCTTGAAAACCATTTTAGAAGGCTTCCCAAGCCTTCCCACCAAATCTCCTCCAAAATCTCCCATCACTCCCTAACTCCCGAAGTGACTCCCTTAATGCACCGTGCAACCTCTACACTATTTTTATTGCCTCTGCATTGCTAGTGAAGTCTTTGTGCTGTAATATGGGTTCTTTGTTGTTGAGCTGAATCCGACTAGGATGGAACACCTTCCTTGGACTGACACTTGAAGTCCACCAAATAAAAGGTTGGGATCTCCACTTGAAGACACCCATGTGTTGAACAACACATGCAAACTTGGCTCACTACTCAAGCATGCTCTGTCAATAGACAAATTATGAATATTATTGAATGAAAATAATGAGCCTCATGCTTCCTAATTTTCCAAGGCTTCCCAATGTTCCTTTGGGCCCCACCTCATGTTTCTATCCTCCAATATGCACCAATGACTGCATTGAATCCATGTGGTTCGTAGTTTCTCCTCATTGGGCCCCATTCTCCACTATTTAAAAAATATTTTTCCTTAGCCTAATGTTTATAGGCCTATATTTTCCTATGTATAATTATCGGTCCCCAAACCTACATTTCCTAATTCAAAATTGTAATAATATCAAAATTGGCCAAAAAATAATATTTTGGTTAGCATAATTGCTAAACAAGAATATTACAGTCCTCCCTGCCAATATGTTTCTTGTCCTCAAGCAACTACAGTGATGGATGCTGGAGGATCTTCTCCCCTTCCCAGGTGGCATCCTCAGCCAGAATATTCCTCCATCTGAACAATAATTCCTTGATCACCCTATTCCTCAAGTTCCTCTCTTTGGAATCTAAAATGGCCTCTGGTTATAGTACCAAGTTCCCCTCATCATCCATAGGGGGTAACTCAGTGGTTATTGTCACTTTTTGTCCCAAGGCCTTCTTCAGGCATGATACATGGAAAAGGTTTTGCACCTGACTCCCAAGGGGTAGCTCCAACTCATAAGCCACCTCCCCTACCTTCTGAGTGACTCTGTACATCCCATAAAATTCGGGCTTGAGCTTCTCGTCCCCCTTCTTCTTGAGTGTATACTTCCTATAATGTTGAAGTCAGAGGAAAAATAAGTCCCCAACCTCAAATTTTCTCTCCACTTAGCCCCGATATGCATTAATATTATGATGGTTTTGGTCCATCCTCATGTTTTCCTTGAGATCCCTCAATATGCCCTGGCTCTCCTCGATCTAATCTTTGTCCCCTGCGGCCTTCCTGTCTCCAAACATGACATCAGAAAAAGATAAAGCATCATAACCATATAATGCATGAAAATGAGACATACCTATAAATATGTGATAGATAGTTTTGTAGCAGTACTCCCCCATGCACAGCCATCGTATCCATGCCCAATGTTGCTCTGTCATATATTTACATAATTAGCCCTCCAACCACTTGTTAATAATCTCGTTCTATCCATATGTGTGAAGATGGTAGCTCGTGCTAGGGGTGAGCTTCATGCCTACTAACTGAAATAGCTCCTACCAGAATCCTCCCATAAAGTAGTTGTACTGATCACTGACAATGGTCTTGAGAAGACCATGCAACCGAAAAATATCCCTGAAGAAAAACTTGCCACCTGTGAGGTCGTGTACCAGGATTAGATGGGGAAGAAGTGTGAAAACTTCATCAATCGGTCCAACACCATGTAAATTCAGTCGTTTCCATGTACCGTGAGTAGCATAGTAATGAATTCCATGGATATACTCTCCCACTTTCCCTTTGGAATAGGAAGAGGTTGCAATAAACCTGTTGGGTGTGACAACTCACCCTTATTCCGCTGGCAGGTCTCACACTCCCTGATATGATTCAGAAAATCATCCTTGAGGCCCTTCCATGCAAACCTCTCCTGGATGCCCCTGTAGGTCTTGGTGTACCCCTGATGTCCTGCCAAAGGTAAGTCATGAGCAGCCTGTAGTATCTTCTGCCAAAGTTGGGAGTTGGCCACCAAGTAGACCTGGTCCCTATAATATATCACCTCATTCATCACTCGATACCTTTCATCGGTCACCATCTCATAAAGGACCTCACATGAAAATAGGTCCTTGGAATACTCCACTAATAATTGATCCCCCCAATCTGGAGCAATACTCATCAACGAAAGGGAAATTGACCTCCTAGACAATGCATCTGCCACCACATTGTGCTTCCCTTTGACATACTTGATGTCAAAGTTGTATTCCTAGAGCTTTCTCACCCATTTATGTTTGCTCTCCTATATTTTCTTCTACTCCAAAAATAATTTGAGGATGTTTTGGTCAGTCATCACCCGAAACTTGTTCCCCACCAAGTAGTGTCTGAACTTAGCTAGTGCATGCATGATATCCAACTTCCCTTTATCTTATATGGGGTATAACCTTTCATGAGGTAGTATATTTTAACTCTCAAAATCTATGGGGTTCCCCCCTACATCAATACGTCCCCCACTCCTTCTCTGGATGCACCGTACTCTAATATGAAAAGCTGGGTAAAATAAGGAAGTGCTAGCACGGGGCAACTACTCATCACCTGTTTGAGGTGCTCAAAATCCTTGTGCAATGTAGCTATCCATGCAAAGGCCCCTCTCTTTTTAAAATTGGTAAGGGGTGAAACCAACTATGAAAACCCCTTCAAAATATTCTGATAGTAGTTGCAAATTCCCAAAAATCCCCTCAGCTCTATCACGTTCCTGGGCTCTGACCAATATCTGTCTCTAATGTCTCTGATATTATCCTCATGCACATGCACTCCATAAACATAGATTATGTGTCCCAAATATAGCATCTCGTTCAACCAAAACTCGTACTTAGACAACTTGGCATAGAACTGGTTCTCCTCCATAATAAACAATACTACTTCAACATGTTATAAGTGCTCCTCTCATGTCCGACTATAGATCATAATGTTGTCAAAGAACACTAGCATGAACTTAATCAGTTTTCCATGAAATACATGGTTCATACATGAATGGAAGGTGGTCGGTGCATTGGTTAGCCCAAAGGGCATATCCAGGAAATCAAAGTTCTCATAGTGGCATCACAAAGCTATCTTAGAGACATCCTTGACCTCACCTGAATCCGGTGGTACCCTGATCGTAGATCAATCTTTGAGAAGAAATTGGCTCACCTCAACTCATCCATCAGCTCATCAATGAGTGGGATCGGGTAGTGATTCTTGATGGTATTCTAATTGAGGGCCTTGTAATCAATACACATACGCACGGTCTTATCCTTCTTCTTCATTAGAACAACTGATGAAGCAAGTGGGCTATATCTACGCCTGATGTGCCCCAATGGCAAGAGCTCATGGATAGCTCTCTCTATCTCATCTCGGTAGGCCTTAGGATGCCTATAGGGAGCTTTGATCACTTCATGTACTCTGAGCTCCAACTCTATGGTATTATCAAATCCTCAGTCAGGTGGTTGGTCGGGTGGTAAATCTCCAAATACTATATGGTACCTGTCAAGGATGGCCTGAATCTCTGGATTTGGTGGCTGGGTCATACCCCGAGTATAAAAAATCCTCAACTCCATATCCCACTCAACATCTACATGCCTCAATTCAGCCTCCATCCTGTGGTATGAGACTGTCTGTGGGGGGTAGGAATGCATACCCCTCAGCAACACTGGTTTTCCATCTAGATCCAAGATCTCCATCTCCAGCTTCCGCCAATTAGTGGCAACTCTGCCAAGTGTGTAGATCCACAAGACTCCCAACACTACATTGATGTCCATAATTTCAACCACAAAGAAGTGGTATGTCATGGAGTAGTTCCCCATGGTCACAGTCAAACTAGTGACATAGCGTCTGCACTGCATAGTCCTGTCACCCAACACAATAACTGAAAACCCCTCAAACCCCTCTGTGGTAATGCCTCTCTTCTGGACTATCTGGGCATCAATAAAGTTGTGAGTGGACCCAAGGTCCACTAAAATTGATACGCATTGCCCCTAAACTGCCCCTATGATCCTCATAGTAAGAAACTTGGGAACCCCGTGCAGTGATACAAGCACCCCTCCAGAAGGTTCAAATGCAACTCCCCCTGCTGCTAGTGGGGGTGGTGGCAGTGGCCCTATCTCCTGAGGTGCTTCGTTGTCATCTCCTCCCATATAAAAATATGTTTCCTCCTTTACATCACTATCTGATAAGACCTCTATGTAGTGGGCCTTTCCTGCTGCACAACTATAGCCTGGTGCCCATGGGTCATGGCAAGTGAAGCATAGCTTCTTCCTCTAAATTTCTCTTAGAGTATCATCATCCAGTTGTCCCCGTCCATGGTTGGATCTATGTGGTGGGACTGTCATGTATCTTCCCCTCTACTTGAAACCATTTTTTCTTGTCAGAGGTGCCCTAGCTCTGGGTAGGGCATCATGTAAGTCCCTAGCTCTCCTCGTTTCATCCTACAGTGTAGTAGGTATGTTGGACGTCACTAACCCCCACAATGGCTCTTCCAGTTCCTCTATGAACATGTAAATCCTCCTGCACTCTGATAGGTATGGTACCATCACTGATAGTCTCAAAAAATCTGAGATTTACAACTCCACATTCCCAGACTGCTTGAGCTTGGTCAACTCCCCAAATTGCTCCTTCGGCTCCTTCCTCTCGAGCCATTCTAACACCGTCTTGGTGAACTCATCATATGCTACGATCCATGCATGTCCCAACGTGGTGAGCCCATGGAACCACTAGTCATGAGCCTCCCCATCCAGATGCATCATGGAAATATTGATTGCCCCTCCCTGGGTCATCTGGTTCAGTTAGAAGTAAACATCCAACTTCTTGGCCTATGCCTTGGATGAGCTCTTAGAGGAGCCATCAAAATTCGGGAGGAAAAACCTCCCCATGGTATGCTATAAAGAATTCCTCTGTGTCTAGCCTCCTCCACTCTATCCTCTGGGTTTGTTTCTACCCTTCAGTGAGTGTCAATATTTAAAATTGATGGCCCTCTCAAACTCTATGCCATAATATTGGTACTCTAGGAAGCACTCTCCATTGTGTGCTTCCTCCTGCTCTTGTTGTCCTCTCGCCCATGAAGCTAGGGACGTAGGAATGGTAGACCGTGGAGGTGTATATGGTACGATAGGAATATTTTGGTTAGGTGATGCCTGGTGTTGTGAGGTGTCAGATCCCTCTCCCACCTAGAAATCCCATAGAATCCCTTTCCTTTACTACCATTTTTGTTCTGGTGACCTATCTCCTCAATGTTAATTGTGAGGTTTTTCACTTCCTTCAATAGAAGATGAGAAAATTCCTCCTCCTTGATCCTCTTCTCCAATTTTGTGTTCCCCATTCTTGTCTCCATAACCTCCAGTTCACTGTTCACAGGGTCTGGAGTGATTTCTAACTCTCTTTCTCTACTCCTCTACCTCTACCTCTAGTATGTCAGTTTTTTCTTGTCTTCCAGTTTCATAGACTGTGTTGCTCCCGCAAGCTAAGCCAATTCTATGATCTATGATACCACTGTAATATCCCAAAAGGTAATTTACAACAGTAAACAAGCATACATAGACAAAACACACACAACAAAATTAAACCTAGAAATTAGAACACCATTGAGCCAAAAAAACTATGTTGAGCCTTTTTATTAATGTTGAGGAATGTGTACAAAGTGAGGTGTTGGAATGAGTGCACCTGGGATTTCTCAATGCAAGCTAGAGAATCCCTAAAAAGTGTTGTTGAACACCCTCAGATTCTACTCTGTGTGGTTGTTACTCTATGCTGGAAACTTCCCAGAAATGTTGTTGTTGCTCCAAATGATCTGCTACTAGGGCTTGTTGTACTGCTCAAAAATTTCTGGGAATTTAACCCCGAAATCTACTCAATAAACCCAGAATAACCCACAAATTATTTTCCCAAAGCTTGACCCCAGAAATTGTCCCTCTTGGGATTTGATGCTACTACTGCTAGGAAAATCGTTCCTCTTGATAATTTTGCCGTTGGATGCCACCAAGATACCTGAAAGGCCTGTTAGAAGGCTTCCCACCAAATCTCCTACAAAATATTCCTTCACTCCCTAACTCCTGGAGTGACTCCCTTAATGCACTGCACAACCTATACGATGTTGTTACTATCTTTGTTCTTCTAGTGGAATCTTTGCATTGTAAGATGGGCTCTCTATTTTTGAACTGAAGTGGACTAGGATGGAACACCCTCCTTAGGCTAGCACTCAAATTACACCGAAGCAAAGGTTGGGATCTCCACTCGAAGACACGTATGTGTTTAACAACACATGCAGACTTGGCTGACTACTCAAGCATGCTCTATCAATAGAAAAATTCTGAATAGATGATTGAATGACAAGAATGAGCCTCATGATTCATTTTTGTACAAGTCTACCCAACGTTCCCTTGAATGACAAGAATGAGCATCCTCTATGTACTGGTCGTCTAAGTCCTGCCACCCGCGCTCCGATACTCCGGTCAATAGCTTCTCACATCTACGGCGGATGTCCTCCAGTAGGGCGGCTGCATCCTCATTTTGCGCTGCTCTCGACCCACTCGGACCCGTAGCTCCAGACGCTGCCGGTCGTCCCATATATCCGGCCGGTTTTACCGGTGCTATATCTGCATACCAAAAGTCCCTGAATCAGTATCATTATTTACTATTCAAAGACTTTAACATGCCCACATAAGAATAGCAATTTGTCACTTACCATCGGGCCCCCAGACTCGACCAGACGGAAGTGGTAGATCCGGATCCCCACAGTAGCTCATCCCACTATACGGGTAGTCGTCTATGTACAACGGCATCTGATCCCAATGGGCAAAGAACTCCGGTCGAAACACTCGCCCGACCGCCCCTCCTCCTCCTCTGCAGAGTAGTCGTCCCCAACGACGCATCCTGGGCTCTCTCGGGCCCCCATCTGGAAGCTGCACACGAGGCCTCAAGGTCGGGATCTTCTCAAAGAATAAGGCGCACAATAAAGTCCCATATGAGCAATCATGATTCACCTGCCACCTGCATAGCGACAACTGTCGCTTTAGCGCCACCAGCATCATTTGGGCCCACCCAAAGTAGGTCCCACCCAACACACTCTCCACTATCATCATCTGCCCACCGGTGATGTGATGGAACGCCTGGCTGCCCAGGATTCGCAGCACAGCTGCGACCACTGCACGGGTTTCTAGCCTCTCTAGATCCCCGATCGATATTTGAGTCCCCTTGACTTGGAGACCCGGTCGACAATGGCGTTCCACGAACTCCATGATATGCCGCCCCCGCGGTAGCACTGGCTGTGTGTCTCCCACTATCCCCAGTGGTGGGAGGCCGGTAAGGAAGTACACATCCTGGACCGTCAGTTCGATCCTGTGCCCTTGCACTACAAAGATCTCCTGATCTGGATCCCAATAACTGATAATCCGGGCCAGTAATGGTTCCCCTGCTCTCATCAATGGGTTCTCCACAAACTTGAGAACCCCAAATCTGGCCAATACACGATGAACGCCCTGATCCGCCTGGATCTCTGTCCGAAGTGTTCCCAGATCCCTCTCTCTCCAGTTGACCCGCAACTCTGCCATACCTGCACAAACACATTCTTTTTGTCAGGGTACAGATCGGGAAAACCATAACCACACACCAAAACCCAACTCCCAGCCATAAAACAGCACCAAACCCCCCTCATCTCCCAGGTCGCAGTTTTCTGCCATTTTCTGGACCAGGTTGCACTTTTTTCCCTAAAACCTGCGTCCTGGGTCGCACTTTTTGCCCCAAAAAGTGCGACCCGGCCGTAGAGCTGAGGGAGGGGCTGTTTCTGGGGTTTTGGGCCCTAAACTGCAAATGTAATCCACCAAAATGCAAGAGCAAGGTTAGGCCTCTTACCTCCAACTGACAGATCTCGATTCCAACGGTCGGTTTGTCCGCTACGTTCGCCGCAAGATTTAGGGCCTTCTCTCCTCTCCACATTCACCATAGCAACAATAGAAAATGAATGATTTTGGAGGGAAAACTGCCTTATTAAAAGAGAACCCCTGTTTCTTCTTTCGACTGCTGCGACCACACCGTAGCCCCGTTCGACGAACCGTCAGCACCGCTGGAAGGATCTCACCGAGCTCTCAAATGGGTTTCTATTATTTTTTGGTGATTTAATACTTCACCCGGACACATTTTGTCCAAGAAGGGTCACTTCACCGCTCCTTAAAATCGAATTTCCTCACTTACGACACTTGTACTTGGGGCACCATATCGCTCCCTTACTTGTCCATGTTCGTGTCAATTTTCGTCATGAGTGCCCACCTTGTACTCATGCTTCCATGGTCCCCCATTGGGGCCTTTACTGTGTGGCAGCACTATCAAGTCGCCCTTGTTTAGAGCATCCAAGTTGAGTGATCATTGCATTCATGGAGTCTATCCTGCGTCCCTTTGTACCCCACTATAGCCCTCCATTCTTCTTTGCTTGGTTCCTCTCTTGTGTCGCATATCATGACCTTCAGCCCCACTGTCCCCTATCCCTTCCGATATTGTGTCAGTCGCTGCCATGTCATTCATGCCCTTTATGCTCTAACAAGGGAATTCGTCCATTCGCCACTCCATCCTTCCCATTTCCACTATCATCATTAGTGTCAGTCTGTCCGTCGCTCTATTGTTCTTCTCTCGTGCCTTAGTTGAGGATCTCTCATTGCCTCACCTACCATTTAATTCCCTCCCTTCCTCGTCGACACGCACATTTATTCCGTAAGGAAGGTCTAGGAGGGCGTGTACCTCGTTCCACTTCTTCCACTCTTGTTCGGGTGCCTCGATCGTTTGACTCCCTCACTTCCCTTTGACTTGATTGCTTCTCCAGCTCCTTTCAGCATGATCGAGATTCGTATACCGGACAGTCCAGTGACCCAGCAGCAGCTCTTGATGATTCCCGGGCGTGTGTGAGATGTCTCAGCCCTCATGAGGGGGTGGCCCTGCAGGTAGCCCCCCACATGCCCGGATGACCTCTTCATTGCAGCCTTTGATGCCGCTCCAGATTTTGATGATGTTGGCCTTAGCCACTTGCAGCACCTCTATGATTTGCATGTATCAGTCCGATTTTGTGAGCCCTTCCCCATTTACAGGGGGCATTTGGGTTGTATTTATCTCATGTACTCAGATGATATTGTACTAGTATCTATTTTTAATCCGTGCACAACATGCGTGAGATTCATTGTATTTTTGTTCAACCATTCCTAATACTTCATATTTATATCTCCTTTGTTTACTGGACACACTATTCTTTTGTACTTTGTCACGGCGGGCATAGGTATGCCTCCCCCGCCGCCTTCAGCACAGGTACCCTCTCATAAAAAGAGACTTGTTGCACCTGCGAGTCTCGTCTCCTCAGGGTCTAGTCCTTCAGCACACTATCTACCTCACATTTCTCTCTCTGACACCCCTTTTGTTGTCCAGTGATTGTGTTCTTACAACGTACTTCGGTCATACGATTTGCTCCTGACACTCGCACGCTGGGGGCCAATCTGTTACACCATTTTTTGGTCATCTAACCTTTCATCATTAGATGGACCCAAGTACACCATGTAAGACCAGTTTTACCCCAAGTAAAACTGCTTTCACTATGTTAAATAGGAAACCCCAAAAGGGAATATTAAACAAACCCATATTTGTTTGATTTTCCCCAAGGAATAATTAATTAAACCATAATTTAATTATTATTCCCAGTCATGTTTAACCCAAAAACAAAGAAATTAATGAGATAAACCCATAGTTATCTTATTATTTACTAGGAATAATTATTTAAATAATATTCCTTGTTAAATATGACCAAATCAACCACCATTAATTAAATAAATCATTATTTATTTGATTATATCCCAACCACTTCCTTAAAAGAATAAATAAATCATTTATTTATTTATTCTTCACTAATCAAGGGATTTGACCCAAGTCAAACACCCTTTCCCTCCAACAAATAATAATAAAATATTCCGCAGAGGTGGATCTAGATTTGATTAACATTATTTTAATCATGCACCAAGATCTAGAATGACCCAATATTTTGTTATAAATAGGAGGGTTTTCCCCATCATTCTTCACCTTTTGTTGCCTATTAGATCACTCTCGATCTATACACTTGGTCTCATTTCTACCATTTTGCTCCCATTGAGCTCTACTTTCTGCATTGGGTTTTCTACATCTACAAGAGAGAGAAAGCTTAGATCTGAAGTCCCGAGGACTACAAAGAACCCATCCCATTGAGGAGATCTGGATACACCTTCTTGTTTCCTCCCAGGTGCCCTGTAATATAAAAATTCATTCAAAAATCGTGTTCTTGTCTTGTCTGCTGGATGCATGGAGCAAACTCTTTACTTTACTGCTTAATGTCTTTCCATTTATAGATCTGTTTGTTGCAGCATTTTAACTACTAATCGCAGATTTGAAGATGTTTGGCAGCCTCTATTGTTGTTAGGGCTATTAGTTATGCGTAGCTAAAGTGGTTCTTTTTCGTACACTTCGACGAAGAATACATACTAACAAATGGCGACTCCACACGGGTTTTAAATTACGACCGCTGTCGTTTTTCATATTCCTGCATATCCAGCTACTTCAGGCCCTAGGGCTTCTTTTCAGCTGCTTAGTTTTCCTCTTTTTATGTCATTTTTCTCACATAAACCCTAAAAACTTAAAATTTCTAACTTCCGTGTGTTTCTGGCCCTATTATGCTAGGAAACATACACTAACAAGAATCGAGACTAAGAACTTTTCTCAAAATCTCACACAGACAATCCGAATGTGGGGGTCGACTCTTTGGCCCTAAACTCAAGGACTGGACCTTCACAGTCGCACTTTTCACTCGTTTTCGCGACCCGCACTCGATCGTCGAAATCGCGACCGCCTTTTTTCCGTAATTTTTTCGCAATTTTTTCTGGTTCCGACAAGTAGCCTTCGTCGTGTCTTCACTGCCCTCACCCCCGCCGACCAAACTCCGATCTATTTTTACTCATCTAAGGGAACCCACTTAGGGCTTTAGTACCCTCCACTTTTTGTGGAAGAGTCTTAGTCAAGCCTACCGGCTCTGCTTCTGTGAGGCTTCTAACCCCCTTTTCGCATCTCATAAGCTATCACTCGATCCTTTGAAATCAGCCTCTTTTCCTTTCAAATCACCTCTTGTCGTTTTGTTTGGACCTCCTTTTGACGGCCTCCGCCTCACCCCCTCTGGTTTTTGCTGATTTCCTTCCCTTTTTCCAGCCACCTTGCCTCTGTCTCTTGGCTGTGATCTGCACCTCTTGCCTGCAGCTTTATCCTCCAGATCTCTGTCCCCCTTGACCCTAGATCTGTTGAGCTCCCTTTATGTGTGTTTTACATAGTTTTTCCCTTTCTTTTTAGCATAGTTGTGAGAGACCCGCCTTTTTGGGTTAGATAGATGCATACGTAGCTGTTATTTTTCTGTTATTTCAGCTTTATACTCTGTTCTCTGTAGGTTTATATTCAGCTACGCAGCACACTTTTTCTTGCTCTCAACAACGTAAAGGGTTTAAAAATTAAAATTAATGCACGCCACACACTAACCCTAAGTGAAGAAGCGCCTGGTTAACACCGCCTGGCAAAGACTCTTAAATCAATTGTCACTGCACCTTTTCTGCCCTTGACCGTAATTGATTCTGTCCCTGTTTTTCCCCTGTCGGTTCCCTTCTTCCTGTCATCATTGCGCCCCCAAGGCGCCTTTCCCGGAGACTTCTTGGCCTTCACCCTCAGTTTTCGGTTGATCGACCTGCTCCGCACCGCCGTCGTCGAGCCAGTCCACCTTCGAGTCCGCACTCCGACTCCTCTCCTGATTCATCAGGTCCTCCTTCTCCTTCTGGTTCTCCCCCTGTTACCTTCACTATGTCTGGTCCAGGGCCTAACGCTAGCGGTTCTCCTGGCCCCAATGCCGGCCCTACTTCTAGCGGAACCGCCACAAACACTACCCCGGCCACCCCTTTGCTGCCGTACATTGCAGGCCTCAGCCTCCCCGATTTTCATCAGTTGATTAATGACCCCATTCACCACAATACTACCTGGCCCACTATGCCCACCAAGCTGCCCTCTGATATCCCTAAGTTCGAGGGCCTTAATGGAGAAGATCCAACCAATCACGTCCGGTCTTTCCACATGTGGTGTTCCTCCAATTCCATTACCGATGACTCCATCCGTCTTCGTTTGTTCCAACGCACGCTTACCGGCGAAGCTTCTAAATGGTATGTCAAACAAGCCACCTCTACCCATACCACCTTTGAGACTCTTGCCCAAGCCTTTTTGTCGTACTTCCAGCTCCCTCTCCGATACGATACTGGCACGGAGCTCTTGACTTCCTTTAAGCAAGCCTCTTCAACACGCCTTTCTGCCCATGTTCAGGAATGGCGACGAAGACGGAGCTTATGTCGAGCCCCTCCCTTCGAAGATCGGGTTTACATGGACTGGTTCCTGCGCACCCTTCCCGCTCCCATCGGCAAAGATGTCGCCTCCCACTTTCCTCAAACTGAAGAAGCCGCCCTCCAAATAGCTTTGAAATATGACCTGATCTACGCTCAGTCCGGTTATGTTTATACCGTCCTTCCTGACATCCCCAGGCCCGGTGGCGCTAACGCCCCGGGGGCATCTCATTCCGCCGACGGTATCGTTGGAGCCCTTTCCCATCCATACGCCCAACCTCCTATGGGCTATGGTCTCCCTCAGGGAGGGGCCAGCTCCTCCGGCACTTTTCCCCCTCCCGGTAACATGCATCTAGGATATGGCATGCCTCCTCCTTTTGCCCAACCTCCTGCTTACCCTAATGTTGCCCACCCTACCCATTACCCTTATCCGCAGCCTGGTGCGCCAGCTCCTCCAGCATATGCGTTTCCTCTTCCCGTGCCTCCTCAACCCCAGCACCAGCACCTACAGCCTCCTCCAGGGCAAGTATTTGCACAGCAGGGCGCGACTAATCCCCCTTCTTCTCAAAGAAGGCGGAGAGGCAACCAGAACCAATCTGCCCCTGGTAACCGAGGACCCAATTCTGGTATGGACCCTAACACTAGCAACCAGCAACAGGGCATTCCGCCCAAGCCGGACAGACCGCTTCGTACAAACAAGCCCTATTCGTGTTACGGTGTTTATGGCCATTACACGCACGATTGTCCTCTCTTACCCCAGATGCGACAGATGTGGGAGTCTCAAGCCACATTGCGCGGACAGCACGCTTCCCCTCATGCTCCTCCTAATGTGGCCACTACCCAGCCAGCTGTGTTCACTGATCCTTTCCCTCAACAGGGATTCGTGGCCACCCAACCGCCCGACAGCCAGGTAGCCCCCCCCCCTTCCATTTCTGGTTCCTCTGATTACCAGATCCTTATGATGCACTCCGATCCTTCCCCATCCGTCGACCTTCACCTTCAAACTCGCCTCGCCGCACCCTGGGCTTCCCGCTTCGGGCCTCGCTTCCCGAGCCTCCTTCAGGTGTTCTACAGAGCTCTTTCGACATCCAAAGGGCCTCATACATCCCTCAACCGAAATTTGAGGTTCATCCCAAGATTCCAAAGGCCCATTACGCCCGAAATGTCGTTTGGCCGAGCGCTCTCGTCGTATAGCATAGTAGATGATTTGGCGCAAACTCCTGCTGCCATTTCCACACCGGAACTCCTCCAGTCGTGCCCTTCCCAAAAGAAGGCTCTACTATCTGCCGTGGGCACTGTAGATCCTGCTGATGACCAAATGATTGTTTTCGATGCCACTCAATCAGATCATCCTCCTCTTCCTCCTTCCGTCGCCTTCCAAATCCCCGTCAAAATTCAGAACGCCAATGTGTCCCGGTGTATAATTGATGAGGGGGCATCCACCTGCGTGATGTCCGCTTCGGTTTGGAAGCAACTCGGATCCCCCGAGCTGGCCCCTTCCACGATCACCCTTCGAGCGTGGGACGGTCATGCCTCCCAGCCTATTGGCCTGTTTCGTAACTGTCCCATCACCCTCGCCGGTAAGACTGTTTGCGTTGATGTCGAAGTCATTGATGCCCCTCTAGACTACAACATTCTATTGGGGCGAAGCTACACCTATGCCATGTCTGTTGTCCCATCCGCGGTTTTCCGCAAGATGTCTTTCCCACACAATGGGAAGATAGTCACTATTGACCAGCTATCTTATCATGAGCCGCCGTCTCAGACCTCCTCTGAGACGACCATCTCTTTTGTAGACAACAAGCAAACCGTCGATTCTCTGACCAGTGTCTCCCCCGGCGTCTACAAAGATTCCACCTTGCTTGGTACTTTCCCTCATCTTCCCCCTCCTCCGGTCACTGATCCCAGCTTGTCGAATGTTTGCATGATGCAATCGTCTCAGGCTGCCCATAAGCGGCCTGCCTCGGCTAGTCAGCAACCTCCCCCCCGCCCTCCACAACCCACTCCTAGCCATTCATCTCCGCCATCCGGACCTCCTCCTCCTGGCCCTTCCCCTACAGCTGGTATCCCTGAACCCCTTTATCCTCCCGGATCAGTTCCCCCTGGCCTTAACCATCTTGGAGCCGTCCCTCCTGGTCATTTCCCTACTGGGCAGATCCCTTCCCTAGCTCCCCCTCCCGGAGTATATTCCGTCCCCGTCATGGCCACCCTCTCCCTCCCTAACTTGACCTTGGGCATTCCGGTCTGGTACCTTGATCCCCCAGCCGCCACCCCTCCTGGTCACCCCAAACCCTACATAGATTTGACACCGGTCCAACCGGTCCCCCTCGCTTCTTCCGTTGCTACTGTGCCTCCAGCACCTCCGCAGGATCCCTCTCCCGTCGTGACAGCTCCTGAGAAGAAACGCAAAGCCCGTAAGGGGGCACCAAAAGATAATACCACCACGACTGACCCGACCCCTCCCCAACCTGCCAAGCCCTGTGCCTTGTGCGATGTCGCCGGTCATGCCACCCATGCTTGTCCCGAGTTGCCCCGTATCCAACCCATGGTTAAAGTCGCGTTCCCCGAATCTACGGCCCCCGAAGCCTCCTCTTCGTCCGTAACCAAGAACCCCAAGACTCTCCGCACCAACAAACCGTGCGCATTGTGCGGTGTCCATGGCCACTACTCCCACCGCTGTCCTCACTTGACGCATTATCGCGCATCTTTAGAGGTCATTCGAGAGTATGAGGTTGAACAGAATCAATCTGCCTCTCCCATCCTCGCGCAGTATGCTTCAGGCCAACACGAGGATCCTCCCGCTTCCATTGTCATCCCTCCCCCCGATGTTCAGATGACGGAGTCCACGGTAACCATCCTTTACCTATCCTCCTCTGCACGACACTCGGAGCCTAGCCCGTCCGCAGCCTCCCCCGTTGTGTCCCTTGATACTCGAGATCACTCCACTTGTGTCTCTGTTGACCTCCGCAGCCCGAGTCCTCACCATGTTTCCGATAGCTCTCATACACCACCTTGTTTGAGTCTTGATCATCCTGCCACTTCCCCCTCCTCCCGCCGTTGCCGCCCGATGACTTCTGTATCCTCACGCTGCTGTCATTTCCTTTCATCCCCTCATTTATTGTCTTGTCACACCATCCTGCAGGACCCCCTGTCCACACCCTTTATCGGTTACGCCGATGGTGCAAGTCGCTACTCCAGGAATCTTGCCTCGGCAGGTTGGGCCATCTTCACCCCCTTGCATGACCTTGTTCTTTCTAACGGGGTATGCATTGGTTCTGCCACCAACAATCAGGCCGAATATGATGCAGTGCGTGGCCTATTAGCCGATGCCCTCTTTCATCGCATCCTCCATCTGCACGTTCGTTTGGATTCCCTGCTTCTTGTAATGCAACTAAATGGTGCTTATCGTGTGCATAACCCTGTGCTGTTTAGACGCTATTTACGAGTGAAAGTCTTAATACGTGCGTTTGAAACCATAACTTTCAACCATGTACCCAGAGACCAGAATCACTACGTAGATAATATTGCAAACCATGTTCTAGATTGGCATTTATCACACACAATTCATACAAGACAATAACATTAAATCAACCATCAAAAGACGATACATATCCATAATATGTGTCGCAAACCATATATTGATGAGTCCATCTACTCTGATACATACGACATGCCCATAGCATGTTACAAACAAAATCCAAAAACTGGGGGCACCATATGCCCCTCCATACATATACATACAACATGCCCATAGCATGTTACAAACACAATCCAAAAACTGGGGGCACCATATGCCCCTCCATACATTATAGGGGGCACCACCTGCCCCTACATACATCAGAGGGGGCACCATATGCCCCTAATCACTATCTGGAGGCTCCCGGGCCAATGGCTCTGCCCCTGCAGCATGTAGATCACGCATAGCTTGACCGGCCATCGCCATGCGCCGCATGATACCTCGCCACTCCGAGGGGATACCAACACATGGCTCTATGTACTGGTCGTCTAAGTCCTGCCACCCGCGCTCCGATACTCCGGTCAATAGCTGCTCACATCTACGGCGGATGTCCTCCATTAGGGCGGCTGCATCCTCATTTTGCGCTGCTCTCGACCCACTCGGACCCGTAGCTCCAGACGCTGCCGGTCGTCCCATATATCCGGCCGGTTTTACCGGTGCTATATCTGCATACCAAAAGTCCCTGAATCAGTATCATTATTTACTATTCAAAAACTTTAACATGCCCACATAAGAATAGAAATTTGTCACTTACCATTGGGCCCCCAGACTCGACCAGACGGAAGTGGCAGATCCGGATCCCCGCCGTAGCTCATCCCCCCCACTATACGTAGTCGTCTATGTACAACTAAGATTCCGATCCCAATGGGCAAAGAACTCCTCGCCGAAACACTCGCCCGACCGCCCTCCTCCTCCCTCTCGCAGAGTAGTCGTCCCCAACGACGCATCCCGGGCTCTCTGCCCCATCTGGAAGCTGCACACGAGGCCTCAAGGTCGGGATCTTCTCAAAGAAGAAGGCGCACAATAAAGTCCCATATGAGCAATCATGATTCACCTGCCGCCTGCATAGCGACAATTGTCGCTTTAGCGACACCATCATCATTTGGGCCCACCCAAAGTAGGTCCCACCCAACACATTCTCCACTATCATCATCTACCCACCGGTGATGTGATGGAACGCCTGACTGCCCAGGATTCGCAGCACAGCTGCGGCCACTGCACGGGTTTCTAGCCTCTCTAGATCCCCGACCGATATTCGAGTCCCCTTGACTTGAAGACCCGGTCGACAATGGCATTCCACGAACTCCATGATATGCCGCCCCCGCGGCAGCACTGGCTGCGTGTCTCCCACAATCCCCAGTGGTGGGAGGCCGGTCAGGAAGTACACATCCTGGACCGTCAGTTCGATCCTGTGCCCTTGCACTACAAAGATCTCCTGATCTGGATCCCAATAACTGATAATCCAGGCCAGTAATGGTTCCCCTGCTCTCATCAATGGGTTCTCCACACACTTGAGAACCCCAACCGGCCCCCTTACAACGAACGCCTCTCGATCCGCTGACTCGTCCGAAGTGTTCCCGCATCTCTCTCTCTCCCGCCTGACCCTACACCGCCATACCCGCACAAACACATTCCTTTTTTGTCATGGTACGATCGGAAAACTATAACCACACACCAAAACTCAACTCCTGCCTATAAACAAAGACTAAACTCCTCATTCCCAGGTCGCAAGCTTTTTCGCTATTTTCTCGGACCAGGTCGCACTTTGCTCCTAAAATCTGTGTCTGGTCGCACTTTTTGCCCCAAAAAGTGCGACCCGGCCTTAGAGATGAAGGAGGGGCTGTTTCTGGGGTTTTGGGCCCTAAACCGCAAATGTAATCCATCAAAATGCAAGAGCAAGGTTAGGCCTCTTACCTCCAATTGACAGATCTCAAATCCAACGGTCGGTTTGTCCGCTACGTTCGCCGCAAGATTTAGGGCCTTCTCTCCTCTCCACATTCACCACAGCAACACTAGCAAATGAATGATTTTGGAGGGAAAACTGCCTTATTAAAAGAGAACCACTGTTTCTTCTTTCGACCGCTGCGACCACACCGTAGCCCTGTTCGACGAACCGTCAGCACCGCTGGAAAGCTCTCACTGAGCTCTCAAATGGGTCTCTGTTAGTTTTTGGTGATTTGATACTTCACCCGGACACATTTTTTCCAAGAAGGGTCACTTCACCGCTCCCTAAAAATCGAATTTCCTCACTTACGACACTTCCTCACTTGGGGCACCATATCGCTCCCTTACTGGTCCATGTTCGTGTCGATTTTCGCCATGAGTGCCCGCCTTGTACTCATGCTTCCATGACCCCCCATTGGGGCCTTTACTGTGTGGCAGCACTATAAAGTCGCCCTTGTTTAGAGCATCCAATTCGAGTCATCATTGCATTCATGGAGTCTATCCTGCGTCCTTTTACACCCTGCTATAGCCCTCCATCCTTCTATGCTTGGTTCCTCTCTTGTGTCGCATATCATGACCTTCAGCCCCACTGTCCCCTGTCCCTTTAGATATCGTGTCAGTCGCTGCCATGTCATTCATGCCCTTTATGCTCTAACAAGGGAAGTCGTCCATTCGCCACTCCACCCTTCCCATTTCCACTATCATCATTAGTGTCAGTCTGTCTGTCGCTCTATTGTTCTTCTCTCGTGCCTTAGTTGAGGATCTCTCATTGCCTCACCTACGGCGGACCTCCTTCTGTCGACATCAGCACATTTATTCCAGAAGCACGGTCTAGAGGGCGGTGTACCTTGTTCCACTTTCCACTCTGTTTGGTGCCTCGAATGCAGTAGATCTCTCACTTCCCCTTTGACTTGATTTGGCCTACCTCTTTTCAAGATGATCGAGATTCGTATACCGGGATGTGGCCCGCTGACCTGCCAGTATTCTTGATGATTCCCAAGCGTGTGTGAGATGTCTCAACCCTCATGAGGGGGTGGCCCTGCAGGTAGTCCCCCACATGCCCGGATGACCTCTTCATTGCAGCCTTCGATGCAGCTCCATATATTTGATGATGTCGGCCTTAGCCGCTTGCAGCGCCTCTTTGATTTTCATGTATCAGTCAGATTTTGTGAGCCCTTCCCCGCTTGTAGGGGGCATTTGGGTTGTACTTGTATCTCATGTACTCAGACATTATTGTACAAGTCCTGGCTGTTATCCCAGGCACAGCATGTATGTGGGATTCCTCATTGTATTTTTATCTGGTTCATGATTATGCCAGCTGTACTTTATGGTTCGGTGCCTTGTTTACCGGACACACTATTCTTTTGTACTCTTTCTCGGCGGGCATAGGTATGCCTCCCCGCCGCCAAAGACAAAAAATTTCCTCATAAAAGAAGAGACTTGTTGCACTCGCGAGTCTCGTCTCCTCGTGTTTAGTCCTTCAAGACACTATCTACCTCACATTTCTCTCTCTCGACATCCCTTGTCGTCTAGTGATTGTGTTCTACAACGTACTTCTGGCCATACGCATTTGTTCTCGACACCGGCACGCCGGGGGCCAACTGCTACACCATTTTTCGTCATCTAACCTTCATCATTGGGATGGGACCTGGTACACCATGTAAGACCGCCATTCCCATGTAAAACTGCGCTTTCACTATGTTAACAGGGAAACCCAAAAGGAATATTAAATAAATATACATTTGTTTGATTTTCCCCAAGGAATAATTAGTTAAACAACAGTTTAATTAATATTCCTGGTTATATTTAACCCAAAACAAGGAAATTAATTAGATAAATCATTATTTATCTTATTATTTTCTAAGAATAATTATTTAAACCTTATTTAAATAATATTCTTTGTTAAATATGACTAAATCACCCTTAAATAACTAAATAAATCATTATTTATTTGATTATTACTCAACCACATCCTTAAAATGATAAATAAATCATTTATTTATTTATTATTTACAAATAAAGGGATTTGACCCAAGTCAAATTCCTTTTCCCTCCAACAAAAATAATAAAATATTCCAGAAAAGTTGGATCTTGATTTGGTTAATAATATTTTAATTATGCACCAATATCTAGACTAACTCAATATTTTTTTATAAATAGAAGGGTTTTTCCATTCATTCATCACCTTTTGCCTATTAGATCACTGATCTATACACTTGGTCTCATTTCTACCATTTTGCTCCCATTAAGCTCTTTTCTTCGCATTGGGTTTTCTACACCAACAAGAGAGAGAAATCTTAGATCTGAAGTGCTGAGGACTTCCAAGAACCCATCCCACTGAGGAGAATTGGATACGCCTTCTTGTTTTCCTCCCAGGTGCCTAATTAATACAAAAATTCTTTCAAAAATTGTTCTTGTCTTGTCTATTGGTATATGGAGCAAACCCTTGTTTTTACCGCTTAATGTCTTTCCATACATAGATCTGGTGTTTTGCAGCTATTTTCTTGTCTAACTAATCACAGATCTGAAGATATTGGCAGCCACTTTTTCTGTTAGGGCTATTAGTTATGCGTAGCTAAAGTGCTCCTTTTTCGTACACTTCGACAAAGGATTCACACTAACAAATGGAAACTCCACACGGGTTTTAAATTACGAACGCTGTCGTTTTTCATTTTCCTGCATATCCAACTACTTCAGCCCTAGGGCTTCTTTTCAAATGCTTAGTTTTCCTCTTTTTATGTCATTTTTCTCACATAAAACCCTAAAACATTAAAATTTCTAACTTCCGTGTGTTTCTGGCCCTATTGCGCAGGTAAGCGACACCAGCCGCAACTGAGACGGCAAATTTTCTGAAAATCTGCCGCCGAGACAACCAGAACAGGGGGTCGCACTTTTTGGCCCTAAACCTGTGACCTGGACCTCCAGGTCGCACTTTTCAACCTGTTTCCTGCGACCTGCCATTTTTTCAGCAATTTTTCTGCAATTTTTCTGGGTTTTGCTGCAGCTTCTGCCAGGGTCCTCCAGCCTCTGTCTCAGCCTGTTTTGACCAAGTTCTGATCTATTTTTACTCATCTAAGTGGGAACCTAGCCCCCTAGGGCTTTAGTACCCTCCACTTTTGCGGGAAGAGTCTTAGCTGCTTCTACCGTCTAAGCCGTAGCTTCAGCCCCCTCTTTCCGCATCTCGTTACCTCCCCCGTTCGTATCCTTTGAATCGGCCTCTTTCCTCTTTCAAATCACCTCGTCGTTTGTTCTGACTCCTTTCGACTCCGCCTCCGCTCACCCCCCCCCCGCGGTTTTTGCTGATTTCCTTCCTTTTTCCAGCCACCTTGCCTCTGTCTCTTGGCTGTGATCTGCACCTCTTTTCAGCAGCTTTATCCTTTAGATCCCTGTCCCTTTTGACCTTAGATCTATTGGCCCCTTTTCTGTGTGTTTTACATAGAATTTTCCCTTTCTTTTCAGTATAGTTTTGAGAGACCCACCTTTTTGGGTTAGATAGATGCACAAGTAGCTGTTATTTTTATGTTATTTCAGCATTATATTCTGTTCTCTGTAGGTTTATTTTCAGCTACACAGCACACTTTTTTCTTGCTCTCAAAACGGAAAGGGTTTAAAAATTAAAATTAACGCACGCCACACACTGACCCTAAGCGAAGAAGCACCTGGTTCACACCGCCCGGCAAAGACTCTAAAATCAATTGTCACTGCACCTTATCTGCCCTTGACCTTATTTGATTCTGTCCCTTTCTGCCCCTGTCGGTTTCCTTCTTCCTGTCATCATTGCGCCCCCCAGGCACCTTTCCCGGAGACTTCTTGGCCTTCACCCTCGCCCCGGTCGATCGACCTACCCGCACCGCCGTCGCCGAGCCGGCCCACCTTTCGAGTCCGCACTCCGACTCCCTTCCTGGGGATTCATCGGCCCCTTCTCCTTCGGTTCTCCCCGTTACCTTCACTTATGTCTGGTCCAGGGCTCAACGCTAGCGGTTCTCCCGCCCCTAACGCCGCCCTCATCTCTAGCGAATCCCGCCCCAAACACTACCCCGCCACCCCCGTTTCCGTACATTGGGTGTGCCCCGCCCCCGATTTTCATCGCTGATTAATGACCCCATTCACCACAATGCCACCCGGCCCGCTATGCCCACCAAGTCGCTCCGATATCCCTAAGTTCGAGGGCCTTAATGGAGAAGATCCAACCAATCAAGTGTCCGATCTTTCCACATGTGGTGTTCCTCCAATTCCATTACCGATGACTCCATCCGGCTTCGTTTGTTCCAACGCACGCTTACCGGCGAAGCTTCTAAATGGTATGTTGAACAAGCCACCTCTACCCCTACCACCTTTGAGACTCTTGCCCAAGCCTTTTTGTCGTACTTCCAGCTCCCCCTCCGATACGATACTGGCACGGAGCTCTTGACTTCCTTTAAGCAAGCCTCTTCAACACGCCTTTCCGCCCATGTTCGGGAATGGCGACGAAGACGGAGCTTATGTCGAGCCCCTCCCTTCGAAGATCGGGTTTACATGGACTGGTTCCTGCGCACCCTTCCCGCTCCCATCGACAAAGATGTCGCCTCCCACTTTCCTCAAACTGAAGAAGCCGCCCTCCAAATAGCTTTGAAATATGACCTGATCTATGCTCAGTCTCGTTACGTTTATACTGTCCTTCCTGACATCCCCAGGCCCGGTGGCGCTAACGCCCCGGGGGCATCTCATTCCGCCGACGGTATCGTTGGAGCCATTTCCCATCCATACGCCCAACCTCCTATGGGCTATGGTCTCCCTCAGGGAGGGGCCAGCTCCTCCAGCACTTTTCCCCCTCCCGGTAACATGCATCCAGGATACGGCATGCCTCCTCCTTTTGCCCAACCTCCGCTTACCTCAATGCTTTACCCTAATGTTGCTCACCCTACCCATTACTCCTTATCTGGCCACTGGTGCGCCACTTCCTCCAAAGATATGCGCTTCCTCCTCCCGTGCCTCCTCAACCCCAGCTAACAAGACTCCGCGCCCTCCAGGGCAAGTATTTGCACAAATAGGGAGTGCGACTAATCCCCCTTCTTCCTCAAAGAAGGCGAGAGGCAACTGTAACCACCGCCCGGTAACCGAGGACCCAATTCTCGTATGGACCCTAACACTAGCAACCAAAGAATGTGTACCCCGCCCAAGCCTAGATGCACCGTCTGCACAAACAAGCCCTGTTCGTGTTGCGGTGTTTATGGCCATTACACGCACGATTGTCCTCTCTTACCCCAGATGCGGCAGATGTGGGAGTCTCAAGCCACATTGCGCGAACAACAAGCTTCCCCTCATGCTCCTCCTAATGTGGCCATTACCCAGCCAGCTGTGTTCACTGATCCTTTCCCTCAACAGGGGTTCGTGGCTACCCAACCGCCCGACAGCCAGGTAGCCGCCCCCCCTTCCATTTCCGGTTCCTCTGATTACCAGATCCTTATGATGCACTCCGATCCTTCCCCATCCGTCGACCTTCACCTTCAGACTCGGTCTCGCCAGTACCCCAAGCCTCCTGCTCAGTCTGCTCCCGAGCCTCCCTCTTCAGGTTCTACAGAGCCTCTTTCGGCATCCAGTGGCCCTTTACACATCCCTCAACCCAAAGTTGAGGTTCATCCAAAGATTCCAAAGGGCCCATTACGCCGGAATGCTGCTTCCGGTCGAGCCGCTCAGTCGTATAGTATAGTAGATGATTTGGCGCAATCCCCTGCTTTTCCACAATGGAACTCCTCCGCCGTGCTCCTTCCCAAAAGAAGGCTCTACTATCTCGCCGTGGGCGTCATGATCCCGCTCGATGACCAAATGATTGTTTTCGGATACCACTCAATCTGACCATCCTCCTCTTCTCCTTCCTTCTCGTCGCCTTCAAATCCCAACAAAAAACTGAACGCCAATGTATCCTGTATAATTGATGAGGGGGCATCCACCCGCGTGATGTCCGCTTCGGTTTGGAAGCAACTCGGATCTCCTGAGTTGGCCCCTTCCACGATCACCCTTCGAGCGTGGGATGGCCACACCTCCCAACCCATTGGCCTGTTTCGTAACTGTCCCATCACCCTCGTCGGTAAGACCGTTTGCGTTGATGTCGAAGTCATTGATGCCCCTCTAGACTACAACATTCTATTGGGGCGAAGCTACACCTATTCCATGTCTGTTGTCCCATCCGCGGTTTTCCGCAAGATGTCTTTCCCACACAATGGGAAGATAGTCACTATCGAATGCTATCTTATCACGAGCCTCCGTCTCCGACCTACCTCCTCCGAGACGACCATCTCTTCACAGCCCAACAAGCAACCGTCGATTCCTTGAACCAAGAAACCCCCTCCCCCCGCCTACAAAGACTCCACCTGCTGTACTTTCCCTCATCTTCCCCCTCCTCCGGTCACTGATCCCAGCTTGTCGAATGTTTGCATGATGCAATCGTCTCAGGCTGCCCATAAGCGGCCTGCCTCGGCTAGTCAGCAACCTCCCCCCCGCCCTCCACAACCCACCCCTAGCCATTCATCTCCGCCAGCCGGACCTCCTCCTCCTGGCCCTTCCCCTACAGCTGGTATCCCTGAACCCCTTTATCCTCCCGGATCAGTTCCCCCTGGCCTTAACCATCTTGGAGCCGTCCCTCCTGGTCATTTCCCTGCTGGGCAGATCCCTTTCCTAGCTCCCCCTCCCGGAGTATATTATGTCCCCGTCATGGCCACCCTCTCCCTCCCTAACTTGACCTTGGGCATTCCGGTCTGGTACCTTGATCCCCCAGCCGCCACCCCTCCTGGTCACCCCAAACCCTACATGGCTTTGACACCGGTCCAACCGGTCCCCCTCGCTTCTTCCGTTGCTACTGTGCCTCCAGCACCTCCGCAGGATCCCTCTCCTGTCGTGGCATCTCCTGAGAAGAAACGCAAAGCCCGTAAGGGGGCACCAAAAGATAAGACCACCATGACTGACCCGACCCCTCCCCAACCTGCCAAGCCCCGTGCCTTGTGCGATGTCGCCGGTCATGCCACCCATGCTTGTCCCGAGTTGCCCCGTATCCAACCCATGGTTAAAGTCGCGTTCCCCGAATCTACGGCCCCTGAAGCCTCCTCTTCGTCCGTAACCAAGAACCCCAAGACTCTCCGCACCAACAAACCGTGCGAATTGTGCGGTGTCCATGGCCACTACTCCCACCGCTGTCCTCATCTGACGCATTATCGCACATCTTTAGAGGTCATTCGAGAGTACGAGGTTGAACAGAATCAATCTGCCTCTCCCATCCTCGCGCAGTATGCTTCAGGCCAACCCGAGGATCCTCCCGCTTCCATTGTCATCCCTCCCCCCGATGTTCAGATGACGGAGTCTACGGTAACCATCCTTTACCTATCCTCCTCTGTGCGACACTCGGAGCCTAGCCCGCCTGCATCCTCCCCTGTTGTGACCCTTGATCACTCGATTCCCCCTCATACTCGAGATCACTCCACTGGTGTCTCTGTTGACCTCCGCAGCCCGAGTCCTCACCATGTTTCTGATAGCTCTCATACACCACCTTGTTTGAGTCTTGATCATCCTGCCACTTCCCCCTCCTCCCGTCGTTGCCGCCCGATGACTTCTGTACCCTCACGCTGCCGTCATTTCCTTTCATCCCCTCATTTATTGTCTTGTCACACCATTCTGTAGGACCCCCCGTCCACACCCTTTATCGGTTACGCCGATGGTGCAAGTCGCTACTCCAGGAATCTAGCCTCGGCAGGTTGGGCCATCTTCACCCCCTTGCATGCCCTTGTTCTTTCTAACGGGGTATGCATTGGTTCTGCCACCAACAATCAAGCCGAATATGATGCAGTGCGTGGTCTCTTAGCCGATGCCCTCTTTCATCGCATCCTCCATCTGCACGTTCGTTTGGATTCCCTACTTCTTGTAATGCAACTAAATGGTGTTTATCGTGTGCATAACCCTGTGCTGTTTAGACGCTATTTACGAGTGAAAGTCTTAATACGTGCGTTTGAAACCA